>CM069863.1:129202022-130402022 GCA_036172795.1 Pelodytes ibericus
TCCCCGTGCAGTGTGCCGACACGGAAGTGCCGACAGGTCACGTGACCGGCGCGCTGACGTCATACGCGCGCCGGGTCACGTGACCTATCGGCACAACCACCTGTGAGACGAACAGGCAGCATGGAGAAGACCATGCTGCCTGCCACTAGCCACCAGGGAAAGGTAAGTGCTGGGGACTGGGGAGATTGGGGGAAAGTACTGGGGAAAGAGGCAGGGGCTTATTAATGATAAGGTAACACTGACATATTATTGGGCAAATTAGCTGGGGAATATTAATGGCAACTAACACTGGTATATTACTGGGCAAATTGGCTGGGGCAAATAACTGGCGTATTACTGGGCAAATTGGCAGGGGCATATAAAATGGCAAATAACTGGCATATTACTGAGCAAATTAGCTGGGGCATATAAAATGGCAAATAACTGGCATACTACTGGGCAAATTGGCAGGGGATATTAAATGGCAAATAACTGGCATATTACTGGGCAAATTGGCAGGGGATATTAAATGGCAAATAACTGGTATATTACTGGGCAAATTGGCAGGGGATATTAAATGGCAAATAACTGGTATATTACTGGGCAAATTGGCTGGGGCATATAAAATGGCAAATAACACTGGCATATTACTGGGCAAATTGGCAGGGGCATATTAAATAGCAAATAACACTGGCATATTACTGGGACAATTGGCAGGGGCATATTAAATGGCAAATAACATTGGCATATTATTGGGAATATTGGCAGGGGCAAATTAAATGGCAAAAAACACTGGCATATTACTGGGAAAATTGGCAGGGGCATATTAAATGGCAAATAACATTGGCATATTATTGGGAAAATTGGCAGGGACATATTAAATGGCAAATAACACTGGCATATTACTGGGAAAATTGGTAGGGGCATATTAAATGGCAAATAACACTGGAATATTATTGGGCAAATTGGCTGGGGCATATTAAATGGCATATAACACTGGCATATTATTGGGCAAATTGGCCGAGAGAACCATGCATGGGAAGGGAGAAGAGAGAGACATAAATGGAATGGTAGAGGAGAGACAGACAGACATGGGTTCGCAGAGGAGAGACAGACAAATATGGGATGGCAGAGGAGAGACAGACAAATATGGGATGGCAGAGGAGAGACAGACAAACATGGGATGGCAGAGGAGAGACAGACAGATATGGGAAGGGTTAGTTGTGTTCCTGACATATATTTCTTGTGTTGTTGTTTTTTTTCATCTGGCCTTCAGATATGAAAGGCAGAGTGATTTTACTACTGTTTAGAATTGTCATTCAAATCGTTTGCAATAAAGTTTGCATAAAATAGTTCATTTGTACTTAATTTTAACTGTCAGGCAAAATGGTCGGCCCTCACGCATGTTCACTTCATCAAGTCTGGCCCTCTTTGAAAAAAGTTTGGACACCACTGCTTTAAAACATGTAAACAAAATTCACTTTTGAAGGTTTGGTGAGCATCTCCCCAACCCCTCTGTGAGCAGCAACTACTTCATTTAATTAAAATACATGCTATATAGAGCTCACTGAATAATCTTTATTAATAAAGGGATTTAACGCCACCACCAAATACATTTTTTGTTTGAAAATATTAATATATTGTGTTCTATGGTATAGATCTGAACAGATGGTCCCAGATGATGTTTGGATTATTGTAACACTTACGCCTCTAGTCTTATTGCAAAACCCCACAGTTACTGATTGCGGTCATAGGGGAAGGAAGAACTGGAAAAAATATGTAGAAATTAGACAGCGCTTAAAATTGTAATCGTGAAACAAATGTACAAAACATATATGTATATATCTTTAATAAAACCAATGCTGCAGAAAATACATAAACAATACACACAGGAAAATACAAATAGAATGGACACAATACTGGGTCTAGCTGTTAGATGCCACTGACTGCTATAATTTAGTTGTTTGCTCCTTTACTTAGTAACATGAAATCCTGTGCTAGTAGAAATCTCTACATTTTACTATGAATAAAATAGTTTAACATTGCTACTACTTGATTTACTTTGAACGTTTGTTGATCTGTTCATTTTTGCATTACAATTTAGGATGACAACTTAATGGATGTCCTACAATTACTTGTTGCTCTAATGTCTGAGCACCCAGGATCCATGATCCCAGCTTTTGATCAAAGAAACGGACTACGGTAAAAACTACTTCTTCTATTCCCCCCCCCCCCCCCCTCCTTCTACATGTTAGTCTCTGTTTTTGTGTGTATATGTATATCTATCTACATATGTCAGATTAGGAATCTGGTAGTTAAAGTGCTTATTATCTAATATTTCTGTGCAGAATCCATCATAGTCCTGTTCATACGTGGACAACATGTGTAGTGAATCTAAAGTGAACCAAGACGAAATTGGATTGATAAACCAGGTAGTAGTTGATAAGGCCATGCCGTTAGTCCCTGAGATTCACTGAATTCAGTGTTCTTTTTTAGGTATTGATTCACAAAGTCGTGAAACCTCAAAGAGCAGTAGTGGTGATCATTCGGAAAACCCACCAGCCATGCAGTGATGTTTGTTAGTTACATTTTGATTGCCAATTAGCTTATATCTTTCAGAGTCTAGTCTCTTCATTTTCGTGTCACTGCATATTTTCCTTTCTTCAACTAATAATGCATTGTCTATAGTACAACTCAGTTATGTCTTGTCTTCCATTTTTTTTTTGTCTTTACCAGGGTTGTTTACAAACTGCTGGCATCAAAAAGTGAAGGGATACGAGTTCAGGCTTTGAAAGTCTTGGGTTACTTTCTAAAGCACCTGTCACCAAAGTAAGTGCCTTCATTTAAACAGGACAAGATTTACATTGTGTGTGTGTGTGTGTGTGCGCCTTGTAATAACTTTTACCATAAGAAATACCTTGTTTTGTGGTCTTAACCCTTTATGGTATAATTCCTGAATTTAAGCATGGCTTGAATTATAACTGCAATGCCAGACACAGCACTACAGGGTCCATCTTTAATCAAATTAAATTAAAAAAAAATATGCTTTCTTAAAGTTGGGCCAATAAAATTACTTAAAATGGATTTTAATGTTCTCAACAAATTAGTAAATGTATCTTATTCTAGCTGGTAAAGGATATCGACCAGGTTATTGTGGATATTTTTTTCACATATACAGAAAGCTACGTGTAATATATATTCCAATAAGCTTTTCGATCACTGTTATTGACAGGAGGAAAGCTGAAGTCATGCAGGCGCATGGATTGTTCTCTCTCCTGGCTGAGAGGCTGATGCTGCAGACGAACATGATCACAATTACAACATACAATGTGCTGTTTGAGGTAATACAATATATTGTTCGATTTCATGTGTTTGCTTTTTCTATTCCCTGGTTTTGCAGCTTAAATTATTTGCTACATTTTCTTAGTTGTTTTGTTTTTTTTCATATTTATTTGGAAAAAAAAAAATTCGGATCCAGTAGTTGTGTAATCTTTAGGTGTATACTACAACTGTTTTTTTTTCCTTTTTTACAGATTCTTCTAGAGCAGATATGCACCCAAGTGATACACAAGCAACATCCAGACCCAGATTCATCAGTCAAGATACAGAATCCATGTATGTATTGTTATTCTTTAGTGTTTAGCAATTTCACAGGAGTATCTTTTAATGATGATGTAGTGTTTGTTGTATATTGGTTTTAAAAACCATGGGACTGATAGAAATTTCAAACAGATCACAGGCTGTTCTGAATACAATATTACATCATTTATCAATTGTACGTACAAAAAAAAACAGTATTAACAGTTAAGACCGCGAAAACTCTGATTAATCTAAACATCACTACTTTTTTGCTGATTTCAATGTAGTTCTACAAGGAGTAAAAATTAGACGTATTCTGGAAATAATGATTTGTTCTAGTTTAAATACACACAACCTGGGTTGGATATAAGCATGCTCAGGACTGCAATCTGAAATTTCAGGGCCCCTTACTGAAAAAATTCTTCCCCCCACCCACCCTCATATCTCCTCTTGTCCCCCTACCCTCTCAAAGTAATTTTATCCAGGTCTTTGTATATCATACCAATGATTTAAATACACCTCAGGACATTCTCCATAACCTCTGTTGCACATCCAGGATTTGTTGCTGCACCATTACCCACATTGCACATCCAAGACTTAATATGCCACCGCCAGTGTTAGTTTGTCCATTAAATGCCACTTTTAATTTGCCCATTAACATGCCACTGATAATTTGTCCATTAATATGCCACTGATAATTTGCCCATTAATATGCCACTGATAATTTGTCCATTAATATGCCACTGATAATTTGCCCATTAATATGCCACTGATAATTTGTCCATTAATATGCCACTGATAATTTGCCCATTAACATGCCACTGATAATTTGTCCATTAATATGCCACTGATAATTTGCCCATTAATATGCCACTGATAATTTGTCCATTAATATGCCACTGATAATTTGTCCATTAATATGCCACTGATAATTTGTCCATTAATATGCCACAGCCATTTTAAGCCTCCACCCTAGAACTTACCTGGTTGCTGGTCGTCCCCGGCAGTCTCCTCAGCAGTGTTGCGGAAATGCAGCCGCCGAATATGACTTGCTGTCATTTCCAGTGGCTGTGACAGAAAGTTGCTGCCTGATCCTGCCTGTCTCTGTGTGAGAGAGTTACGCGGGCAACGGGTCCATGTGGCAGTGAGAAGGGGCCCACAGGGCAGCTGCTTTGGGCCCCCAGGAATGAATCGGCCCTGGGTAGCTGCCCCATATTGCCCTTCACCCCCTGATGGTGGCCCTGAGCATACCAATTATTTACTCAAAAATAGTCCAGTTAATCTAGAATCCAATAAATAAAGTAGATTATGTCGCATGTGAACCACTCCCCATAAGCTAATAGTATTATGATTGATCACCACCGGAGGAATTGGTGGTTAAGTAATTTTAACTGTTATTATAGCATCAGCAACTTGGTTTACTGTGTAAGTATGTGTCAAAGTGGCTTTTAATCCCGATTCAGATTCACAGCAAAAGGTGAGAAAAGCAACTCAAACAATGAGGTGGGCATGACGCGTTTCGCGCTAAAAGAGCGTAATCATATCTATGTAAAAAAAATCTATGTAAAGTGCTGGTAGGCCACAGATTAAACTGTAAATATCATCATATTCCTGGAATGAATGTAAATGATTTGTAGCACGTGTCTGTAATGTGAGAACAAAAAGTCACAGCTACAGTATAACTTATTTCATCATTCTAAACCTTCCTTTCTAGTGAATAGCTATTTAATCCCATAATGCAACCAAAAAGACATTTTACTCTGGTTATTAAGTATTGCGTATTCTTGTATACTTACTCTTATGAGTTAAAATCAGTCGTTCATTTCCCCCCACATGTGGTGCGATTGTGTTGTGTTTTCTTGACAATCAACAGATTGTAGTAAGGAATTTAAAAGATCTGCTCAACACAAATTGTTTGTATACCCGAATTCCTGTATATGTACAGAATACCAGTGTGAAAAGAATTCATTAGAATCTGCTCTACATAGCACGCACCACTGATATAAATCTGTTATGGCAATCTTTAACATGGACCTCCTCTCGTACATGGTCTATGTTTAAATGAGTATTGATGCTGTTCTTGTTTTAGGGTAAATAATAGGTATATGCTTCTAGAAAATGTATAGTAAAAGCCTGAATTAAGCATGTGCTAATGTGTAGCATTATGTTTTGGAAGTGTTCTTTTCTAGATGTATATGCTGTTGTTATTGTAGCTATACTGCTTTCTTTATTATATGCTACATACTGATTTTTGTAACGCAAGGATAACATGTTTTACTAACCTAAATACATAGCCTATATTGCTACATTATTGAAAACGAAGTTTCAAGTGGTCTTGGGCCGAGTGGTTAAGTATTAGATGCATTGCTCCATATCGAAGGTTTCAAGAAGTAACAATATAATTTAAAAAATTATAATAAACTAGAAATTTTCTGCTGATTTGAATCACTTTTAAAATGATCTTTTCTATCAAGATTTGTCTAGAAGGTATCAGTAGTTCTGTAGGGTAAAAACCAACTAGTAGAAGACATGGTGTGTTAATGTTATAACCTTATAGTATGGGTGAGATCTTCAAAACAATGTATAATTTAGAAAATCGAAATAAATCCACAAAACCGGCTCAGCACATTAATTGCTTTGCAATTTTGGCAATACTCTTTCTATTCCTGCATGTGATCTAATGTATAGCGGAGTGATCAGTATCGACCAATGTAAAATAATTTTATTAGTATGGAAAATGGCATTTGTATAATGTTGTTATTATGTGTTCCCCTTCTAATAATATACTGGTCTTGGCGTATACCTTACCGTTGCTTACTATACAGGTCTGGTAATGCAGTACACAACGTTTTTGTTGCAGCTGTGTAGAAATGTTTAATTCTAATATATATCCTGCAAATAAGATCTATTAACAGACCTGGTTAATTGTTAATATGGTTTCCATATTGTTTTATAGTGATACTTAAAGTCATAGCAACCCTCTTACGGAACTCTGTTCAGTGCACTGAAGTGATGGAGGTACGGCGGATATTTCTCTCCGATATGATCAAACTTTTTAACAACAGCAGAGAGAACCGAAGGTGAGTAGTGTGGGTTTAACGTGAAAACAAAAAGCAATTAGCAATGTGCTTTTTATTTATTTTTTAAAATGATCATGCCGCTTACAGCAGTTCATCACCAGTGCTCTGCATGTGTCGCTCCTGTTCATTTCTTCATTGTATTTTCCCTTTCTCCCTCCTGTTCTGCTGTATTTGTGTCAATGTGCATGTCTGTTCTTCTGTAGGAGTTTGCTGCAGTGCTCCGTATGGCAGGAGTGGATGCTGTCCCTGTGCTACTTTAACCCCAAGAACTCAGACGAATTGAAAATTACAGAGATGGTTTATGCCATCTTTCGCATCCTTCTTTACCACGCTGTCAAGTATGAGTGGGGAGGATGGCGTGTCTGGGTGGATACAATCTCCATCACACATTCAAAAGTAAGTGTTTGAACTGTCTTGTGCAGTACTATTAATATTATTACTATATTTATATATATATATATATATATATATATATATTTTTTTTTTTTTTTTTGCAGGAAAGCTGTAATGTTTTAAAATGTATTATGTTTTAATTTTCTAAACACAGATATTGATTGCACTAGTGATACAATCTAAAAATATTTAGTATGGTTATCTCTCTAGGTATACACCTATTGGAGATACAAAATAGTTTAAAATGCCAGGCCTTTTTCAGGTAAAACTATTATCTGCAACGGGTTTGTCATTGAGAAGAAACGGGAACGTCAGGGTTGGTAAAATCCTTTGTGAATAGTTTATTATGTAAATAGAATTTGCGTAGTTTGAATGGGAGAAGGGACGGAGCAGGGTTTTTTTTTTTTTTTTAAGTATGTTGGAGAATCCGGAAAATGTTCTCATCTGCATCAGTTTCTTTGTGTGTACGTTTGAGATCCTACTGTCTGTCAGCCGGGAAAATAACACTGATGCTTAAGTATACGGGATGAAAAATGAATTACTCTGCTGTTTTGGTTTGTTGTGATGCTGAGACTAGCAGGAATCATTTTCAGAAAAAAATGTTTTCAAATAAGGATACACAATGACTTAGCTATATTTTATCAAGGATTATAGATACATTTTTATGTTGTAATAATTCTACATTAGAATATTCTGAAAGATACAGTCAACCATAACAGTTTTTTTGTTTCCTAAGTTAACATTTTTGCTTTATAACTATGTAAGCTATTTAACAGGCTCATGTTCTATTGCCATGGACAGAGCTTGAATGCTTAACCCTGTAGCAATAGAGAGTGAAGTGCGTGCTACTAAATCATGGACATGCATACTGTGCTCTTGGTCATATAGTTTAGTGGCTGATCTGTGTGAAGGATGATGATGCATTTGTGTCTGAAGCTCTGATGAAAAGTTTGTTCTTTTAAAGAGTGGCTCATTGAACCCAGGAGAAAAAAAAGAGTTGGAGGGAGGTTTAATTAACCGTTAAAAACCAAAAGGAATAAGATTAAAATCTGATACAAATGTTAGTTTAACAATTTGGCTAGCATAAACTATTGTCTAGTAAGAACCATCATTTTCATGGCAAGGTCAAGGGGAATCCTTGCATCTCTGTTGGTATTTGGTCTGAACTAATGGCATGTACATACACACATGAAATGTATGGTTTAGAGGTTCTAGAACGGTAGTACTAGTCTTTTATACGGTATAACATGTTTCTTTTTGATTCGCCATACCTAGTGCTTGGCCTTTTTGTCATATACTACACATAACACCAGGTGGCAGTAGTGTGTTAGAAATGCACGGCAGAAATGATGCTTCCTGTGCTCTGAACAAATGAGCTCTGTGTTCTCCACAGTTCTCAGAATTAGATTTAAATGTATACTGCTTTTAATAATGAGGCATTAAGCTTTAAAAACATTTTCAGATAAAATATTCATTTTTATTGCACAATCCTGTAGTTTTGCAAATTCAGTTTCTTCATGAACATGGAATCATGACATGTCCATATTTTTAGATATTATGCTGCCTGTTTGTTCCTTTTAGTATTTTAAATACGGTTACATATGGTAGAAAACAGTCACGTTATTGAAAGAGTCAGCTGTACGGTTCTCATTATCAGTATAATTAAAACCAACAATTCTGTGCGTTATTTTAAGATACCATTTGCCCTTGGCTACCAATTTACACCACATTTCTTTGATAAAGGAACAAGTGTTCCAAAATTGGAAAGGCTTTGCAGTGCTACATATCAAGATACGTGCGTCTGCTATAAAAAGCCAAAGAAACTCAATTGCAATTTTATTGTCCAGTTTGATAGATTTCCTGCCACCTTTGTAGCAGGGTAGTTGTTTGTCAATGTAGTCCTCTCCTCCCACAGCTGCACCACACTTCATGAGCAGTAACTGCTTCACCAGCAGAATTGCACTGCTCTAGTTATTTTCCTCTAAAGGTTTTAGGGGAATTCATTTTATTTGTTATTTTATGAGAAGTTTGTGTGTGTATTATATACACGCATACATATAAGTATGTGTATATGTTTTTTGTATTTTTTTTATGTTCTTTTCATCATCAAAAAAAAACAAAACATTGTTTTCCCTGTTAGTGAAAAATGTAGAGTGCAGTTTGCTCTCTGCTTTGCAATTCTTTCAGAAAACGCAAACAAAGGTGTTTTAATTAAAAGGTGTATAATAAAATCTTTCACTTTGTCTTTGCTGTCGGTATTCAACATGTTTATTTCTTAGTGAATGCATCTCTTTCTCTGTGTGTAATGGAATCTGTATTTTCATCTTTAAAAGTCTGGACATTTGTTACACGTTTTTTTGACAGCCAGTGACAAATATATATTTAAAAGTTAACATAAATAATAAATGAAGTTTCCACACTCTTTCAAATTTGAATGAACATTTTCAATAGTAGTCTCTCTTTAATCACTCTGCTCAGAGCTGCTCCTCTTTCTCTGAACTAAACAAGATTAATATATTGCATAACAAAGGTCATCTCTCTAGTCTATGTAAAAATATATTTAAATAAAATATACAATCTTTTCCCCCTTGGCTTGTTTTAATTGGTCAGTTCTTCAAGAGATCATGTTTTCATTGCCGTCCTGGTACAAGGGGAAAATAAAAAAATGTTTTTTGGTTTCAATCCGAGCATACAAGTGGTTTTGTTGATGAATAAAAATATGGCTCCAACCACGTTATTTTTATAATTATTATAGTGGTAATAGTTGTGAAAACACCTCTTTTCTTTTTATCCTGCTTGATGGTCTTTCTGTTTTATCAAACTGCTGTTTGTTTCACAAAAATTACACAGAAAACAGATTTAAATACAAGGTATTGGCTACTTTTTTTTTTTTTTTACTTTTTTTATTTTATTTTTTGTTTTTAGTTGTAAAGTTTGTTGAGACTGTTGCGGTGGTGGGGGTAAGGTTGCAGAGTTAAGTGAGCTATCATTATACAGGCATCTGCAAAGCTTTGACTAGCTCAATTATTTCCAGCTCTTGCAGGCCAGATGTATCTATAGAATGAAGTGCAATACTTTTATTTTATAACTACTTATTTTTCTTTTCTTACTAATCGGATAGACTCTAAATGTGCTTTAATTTCAATTTCTTTATTAACATTTATTCTCAGTCATAATGTTTTGGATTTATTTGTTTTGGAGGGAAATGTTTTTGCAAGCTGTCTATGCTGGCTTTGAAGGTCAGTACAGGAAATACTTCACAATTATGGGAACATAATAACGTTTCTTTGTAAGCTGACAAATAACTCTGAGGAGTGTTTGTTTTTCCTCATTAATTTTCTTTATTTGAGATGCCGACAATTTAGCCGAACATTTTCTCTATTAGCAATACACCGTGACTTTACGTTTAATTGCTGCATTGTCCTCTATAGGTGGGAATGTGTTTTTTTTTTTTTTTTTAAGGAGAATTTTTTAGATGTGTCTCTAAATATGATGTAATTGCACTTAAGTCTTAAGAGGGGTCTTCTTCAAAGTCACTCTGATTGTTATCATAAACCTGTATGTCACTTAAATCTAGAAAACACATACAAAAAAAAAGGGCACATGGTCTATAGTGTGTTTATGTAGGTATATGTGTACAGTACATGATGCAATTGGTTTAATAGATATTTTCAGATTTGTAGTTGTGATTTTGTAGATCATGACTAATTCTATAAGAATGTCCGAATGGCAGTTCATTGAACAGTTGTGTCCTTTAAGGCTTTTTGTGTTACCCCTATCCTGGCTAAAATAGGTTCAGTGGTATTATGTCCTAAATGTAATAATGTCTGATTCCCCAACTATACTTCTGTACGGTATGCGAGCAACAAGACTGCTTTACAATAATTGATCACTGCATTTTGTAAACAGCTCTCCATTTTTCTTGTTTGAGATCATTTTATCTATATTAAGTGTGTGTTGTTTTTTTTTTTTTTAATATATATAATTTTCACTTCCTTTCTGACAATAGATATAAACACAGATTAATGTAGACAAACCTAAATTCCTGCCAAAATGATTGCACGCAAACACTATAATTTATTAATTTATTATGAATATAAATATATATTATACCACCTGTAAGGGTGAATATGTGGAAGTTATTGGTGGCATATTTAAATTAATTAAGTATGCAATATGAATTTTTGTCCTTTTTAAAAAAAAAAAAAAAGTTGATTAGCAGCATCAATTTGTTTTTCATAATGTTAGAGGAAGGATTTGAGGACTTATGTGTAATTTTATAGGTGCTTCCAATAGAAATGATGGCCACACTACTTATGTGTGCATGAATAGTTACAATATTTCCGTGTTTTTTTTGTTTTCTTTTAATTATAAAAAAGACTCACAGCCCAATATTTCTCATATACAAAATGTACTATGCAACTACATAGCTGGGAGAGTGGTTCGCAGCCTTCATCTATTGGCACGTAGCAGTGCTTTACAGAGCGTGTATATTTTATAGATTAACTATCCTATCACTGGAAGGATTAATTACTGGACTTTTAGTTTGCTAATTATAACACACAATTGAGTAATTAATGGCAAATGATCAGCTTTTGCAGTGTGTAGGAGTACAGCTACCACAAAATAACCTTGCTATAGTTAGTTTTGTTGGTCATTGACTGCTCATTGCCACATGTTCATTCAAGTTAATCCTGTGAACTATTTTTTTTTTTTTAATGGTAATTTATGGAATATATTCTCATAGAACCGAAAATTGCTGTGCTGCGTTATTTAGGAACAGGAAATAAATTGCATTTAGCAAGTGGATACTTTTTGCAAGTGTTACTTGAAACCCGTTTTATTTATATTTTTTTATAATCCGAGCTTGAGAAATGTTTGAGTGGTGGACCTCAAATACCACTCTTCTCTGCTGTAGGCCAGGATGTAGGGAAAAGGAAGTTATATGCAATTAAGATACAGAATTTACAAAACTACTAAAGAGCTACTAAATGGTTTTTTTTTCCTGTTTTTTTTTTTTTTAGTTTATTTTTTTGGCTTTACCTTTAGTTGGCACCTCCATTTCTCCCCAGCACACATTGCAGCGGATGAGCTTCAAGTGAATGCACATGAGGTCAGAATTGCACCAAAGATCAATTATTTGCATGGGCTTCAGACAGCACATAGCAATGATCTTAGAAGGTCATGTATCTACCTCCCTTAAATACTGGAAAATGGCCACAGTTACTTGGCTGCAGGAAGTTCTGACGACATGTGTTTAAAGCAGAAAGATATAGTGCATAAGATTCAGCGAACTCCAGCGTTTCACCTACATTGGCTTAATCATAGATTCTGCTCTCAGATGGATGTTTTGGGATTTTAGGTGACCGATTGAACTTGTAACTTTTAATCGTTCACCAGGAGGACCTGCATATTTTTTACTTTCTGAATTTCCCTGGTTACTATGCACCATTTCTTACTGCTGACACATGTTGTCAGAACTTCCTACAGCCAAGTAGATGTGGCCATTTTCTCTCGCTGCTGCTTCAGTGAGAAATCCTTTTTATTCGTGAATGAACCTAAAACAGAGTGCCACCCTTAACCAGTGAAAGTATATTATCATGTTTGCCGTAGAAATACAGGATAACCAGAACCTGTATTGTGCATATGGAGCTAGATTTGTATTAACCTCTCAATAATGAGGACACAGCAACTTAGGCTTTGAAATATTGCAATCCAATTCTCCCAGCCAATGGATGATACCATTTTGTTTCCTGCTCTTGTTACAGTTATTTTAAGTTATTTTTAAAATTTTCAGCAATTTTTTTTTTTAAATCACATTTTGTGAAATCATCGTGTTTTTTTGAAGAAATAAAGATGTGATTCATTAAAACTTTATTTCCATTTGCAGGTTACGTTTGAAATGCACAAAGAAAGTTTGGCTCGTATTTTTCGAGATTATGAAGATGGAGTTGATGGAGAAATTGGCCCTGGCCTTTCAAGCCCCATCCGCACAGTGTCTGGATGCAGCACAGAATTAGGTGCAAGGCCCAAGACCCAATCTATGGAAGTTGTTGATATTATTAGCACTCAGAACTTTACAGAAGAAACTGTGCATGATCTAACAACACAAGTGGAACATATACAAATTAGTGAACTTTCCTGCTCCCCTGCTACACAAACACCAGAAGGTAGAACTGAACTAGAAGGTTCTAGTGATGTTGAGGTGGAAGTTAAAGAAAATGTGCTTGAAGAAGAACTTAAACCTCAGACAGATGAAGAATCTATAACCCATGTTACTGATGAACATGAGGTTGCTGAAACAACCTCAGCACTTGGTGCTAATTACACTGAACCTGTAGAGACCAACATCCCAGATGAACCAGCCACTGAAGTCTCGGATGTACTTGAAAACAAAACTAATGGCTGTGTGTCTGGAGAGGACAATTCAGAACAGGCAGGGGACAACCATCTTCCAGTTGTACATGAGAATCCTGAAGAGCAACAGGTAGTAATAAACCTAGCAGAAAGTAACTGTGACGACTTGAGCCCAACTTTAGAATGCACTGAAGGGTCCGATGCTTCCATTACACAGGCAGACAATCTCTCAACTGAGGTAAAGGAAATCCCACCTGTGTCTTCAGAGGTCACAGAATCAAACTCTGCTTCAAAGAAAGATGATACAAGTCTTGGTGCCAGTGCAGAAGAAGTCATGGCGGATCCTGTTGTCAGCCCAAATGACAGTGGTTACAGGACCACAAGTGCTTTAGATGTCTCCCAAAGCGCTGACAGGAAAATAGCCAAGCTTGATGTTTCTAGCATTGCGTCGGATACAGAGAACTTAGAATTAAAAGCTAGTATAAGCCAAGAAGCAGACCAATCTTCAGGAGCTGCATCAGAGGTATGTAATGGCATGTTTACTTTTCCTGCATATATATATTTGTGTGTTTTTTACATATTACCTATTAAGCACCTAATGGGACAAAGCCAAATACATTTGTGTGTGCAAATGAATCATTGAAATTTATCAAGTATTAAAAGACCGGGCAGCAATAATTTGAATGGACCCTTTTAGTATACATATTTTAAAGCCACTTTGTTTTACAGGTCACCTGGTCATTGTAAGAGTTTCAATAGATGGGGAGAACAGACATTCTTATAATGGCAGTTCTACCCAGCTTATTTTTTTGCATGTTGTATATTTGTTTGTTTTATAGTACATGTTAAATGTACATTTCCACTTTACACAATAAAGTACAGACAAATATTTTCCCGGAACTTTTGGTGGAACTGCCCCTTTAAATGGGAGATTAATGCTTCAGTTTATAGTTCACTTCTGTAAATGCACTCTTTTTGACGTTTTCTTGCATGCTTTTTACTTTATGATTCCAGGAAGTCTCCTTATAGCACCAAGGGCCTGTAGTTAGTTTATTCTAATTGCTGAGAACACTGAAATGCCAGTCAGAATGTGGCTTTCATTTAAATTTATATTTTAATCTAAATATGTATTGGAATTAACATAACTTATAGTTATAGTTGTGAATTTGATGAAACCGCATTTTAAAGACCCCCCAAATTATTATAATTGAGACCCTTGGAAATTGTAACAAAAACCATCACATATACTCTGTGATTATTTTAACCCAACATAAAAGTTCTCTTCATGGAATTCTAAATAAGTCACGACTTTCACATGTTTTTTTTCTAAAGGCAATCAAACCACTGGCACCATCAGCAGCAGAAACAGGAGCTTCATCAGAAGGCCAAAGAAGGGACTCTAGATCTACAATGTTTCGCATTCCTGAATTCAAGTGGTCAATGATGCATCAGAGGCTCCTTACAGACCTCTTATTCTCAATCGAAACAGATATACAGATGTGGCGAAGGTTAGTTCAGTTAAACAACTAATCCAGCCTGGGAAAAAAATGTTGCACAGAAAAATAAATACATATTTCTGTTGACACTTTAAAACATAACGGAATTCACTTATTAAATGTTTTTGCAATACTTACCTTGAAAATGTAACATTTGCAGGGATTCATTGTTATGAAATGGAGATTTCTAGCCCCTTTTGGACACATTTCTAAGGCCTGTTATACATTTGCATGTCGTCATCGATTGTAGCATATATTGATCATGTGCATCCTCTTCCCTATATAAATTTTTTTTTTTTTATAACTGGTGAAGTGATTGGAATGCAAATTTCAGAGTTCAGCTGTACACTCAAAATTGTAAAGTTAGCTTAGGGGGTGGAGCATACTTTTTTTTTTTTATTGCATACTTAGTTGTGCAAAAAGTATTAAGTGAGCTTGTGCAATGGATTCTAAAAGATAATTTTAATGGAACAAACTGTTTCCAGGCAGTTAGCTAGTCCACCAATTTACCAAGTGGATTGTTTACACAGCCATATTATACTTTAAAAAACAGTCCATTTTGTTACAATTATCTGCTTTTTAAAAATGATTTGTTTTATAATATATAAATAAGGTCCATTGCCAAATTTAAGTCTGTTTGCCCTAGTTACAGATTACAAGCACCTCATCCCGTTAATTCAGAGAAATGTGGGAACCAAACCACACAATTGTCAAAGGTCTACCACAATTACCATTGGTAAACAACAAATGTACAAATCGGCTGAAAAAAAATTAGTTTATTGTTGAAAACGTCACAATAAATACCATATCACACCTTGTATAAGTCCACCAAAGAAGTTAAGTAATTTTATAGTGATTCATGTACACTTCACCAAGTGTTAAAATAAACCTCACCAAAGTAAAAAATAAAACATTAATATGTCTGGAACAAAACTCTTCAGTGCTGTTATTTAATATGCCAGTATTCTGCAATTGAAGAATGTGTCTAAACTTTATTGTTTATAGCCCATGTGTGGCAAGTTTCTTAAATAAATAATGTTTTTATATATTGAAGTACCATACCCCCAGCTGTTCTGCTATGAGCAGGACCATCCTGATTCGGGACCACTGTCCCTCTGACACAATTTCCGTAGTTCGGGACATTGGAGAATGAATGTTATGCATGCACAGAGGCTGCAAGTCTAGTGACAAACGTGCTTCTTTTCCCTCCCTTCATGATGTCTTATGCTAGTATCTAGAATTCCTAATGTGAGCAGTTAACATAAATCTAAAAGGTAGAGGGACATTACAAATAAACATACTACAAAGTGAAATGCCAGGAAAATGCCATTGCACAGAAAATGTTGTTATAACACTTGATTTCTTCTCCTCTGCACCACTGGTGTATCTTGGTTTTGTGCTGCACACACACGACATGACCCCATTACAGGCCTCCATCGCCCCCATTACAGGCCTCCATCGCCCCCAGACTTGCCCTGATCCCCTGTGGCTAGTGGCAGGCAGCATGGTGTCCTACCATGCTGCATGCTCGGCTCCCCGCAGTGAGTGTAGATAGGTCACGTAACCCTGTGCGTGTCTGACGTCAGAGTGCCGGGTCACATGACCTGTCATCACTCCGCCCCTAAGAAAAAACACACGGGCAGCCCGATCGTGCCACCCCTAGTAATTTGCTGCCCTAGGCATCCGCCTAGAATGCCTCCTGGTAAATACGGCACTACTCTGCACAGTAGAATTCTTGGAGCTGATTAGCTTGGTTTATTAATAACATGTTTGACTTGTCTGCTGGCAACAGACATTTGTATTTTATTTCTTTAAGTCAGTAAATCTTTCTCTAATATAGAAGGCCTTGCATTAAAAAACCAATGCCATCTCCACACTGAAAAAAGTCCTAATTATAATTAAACTTAGCTTGGTTAGATCAAAAAAATTTGATCTTAACCCCTTTGTGACCGATGACGGACCAGACCGTCATGCAGGTCCGATCGCGGTATGCATGCTGGCATACCGCGATCGTGCTACAAACAACATGGCTAAGTGTCGAGATACCGAGACACTTCAGCCATGTCCATTGAAGCCCCCCTGGAAACATCCGGGCACTGTGACAGCCAATCACAGCGCCTGGATGTAAATAGCTGTCAAAACAGGTGCCTGCTTTGACAGCTTTAGTCTCTCCCTGCTCCACGGCGATCGTGGGGCAGGGAGTGACTAAATAGTGTTTCAACCAGCCCCCCCACAGGATTTTTTAATAAAAAAACATTATTATTGTTCTAATCCTAATTCTTGGGTTAGGGCTAGAGTTCATCAAAACCCTAATCCTAGAGTTAGAACTAGGGTTTGTACTAACCCTAACCATAGGGTTAAGGTTAGAGTTAAATAAAAATTAAAAAATGTAAACAAATTAAATAAAAAAATTCAAAATAATAACAATAAATTATATAAAAATAAGAAGTTATTCTGTAGAGGACCAATGACATGCTATGTCTGTGATCCTCTAGGGATATTTAAAAAAAATAAATAAAAAAAAAAGACTGCTAGTGGGGCCAGTGCTTTGCATTGGCCCCCAGCAGTAGATAGGTGCCCGCAGCAGCTGGATATATGATCCATGCAGCCGCAGGATGGCAAAAATCTGTGCTTACTACTATAGACTACATTTCCTATTCTGCTACGATAGCTTTTGGCTGGCTGAGCATGATAGGAAATGTAGTCACAAGCATTACATAACAAATACACGTTTTAAAACTGCAATAACCGTATCCTAAATTTTGCCCTGTACCTGCCACATAACCCGAGCAAACCTATACATGTGGGGTACCGCTATACTCAGGGGAAGTAGATGAACATATATTGGGGTTTTGTTTGGTAATAAAGTTGAATGCCCTGGGATGTCTACTTTATAAAAATGTGTACATGTGGGGGGTTATTCAGCGATTCATGACCGATATCGGTGTTACAGTGTCTCTAACACTAATTTTTTTAAAAATGGTTTTGAAACGGCTATATGCTACTTGTATTTATTAACCTAAAACATGCAAAAAAAAAAAGCAAAAAAAACATATAAACATTGGGTATTTCTAAACTCAGGACCTATAGTCGAATCTATTTAGCAGGTTTTTTCATTAGCTTTTGGAGCTTACTAACAGAATTTACAAAGAAAAGTCAAGAAAAGTGTTTTTTTTTTTTTTTACATTTTAACCATATTTTACTATTTTTTTTCACAATACAATAAATGATATGAACAAAATAATTTCATGAAAAGAAAGCCCTTCTTGTCCTGAAAAAAACAATATATAATTTGTGTGGGTACAGCAACAGACAAAGAAGAAAATTAAAACTAAACACAAACACCTCAGAAGTGTTAAAACGGCCTCGGTCACTAACGCTCAACATTCCAAAAACAGTCTGGTCATGAAGGGGTTAAGAGGCCAGTGCTCTTAATTTTTCAATAATAATCCTGTTTTTTTTTTTTTTAAACAGCCATTCTACAAAGACTATAATGGATTTTGTAAACAGCAGCGATAATGTCATTTTTGTGCACAATACAATCCACCTCATCTCTCAGATTACTGACAACATGATCATGGCTTGTGGAGGTATTCTACCATTGCTTTCTGCAGCAACATCTGCCACGGTAAGGAGGACACATAACTTCAAGATCTGTTTGGTTGACTTGTTTTTTTTGCTTCAATTATCATAAATCTGATGAGTTGAGGATAGTAACACATTAGAATAGCATTTTCAGTTCAGTCACGGTGTGTTGTCCATTTTTGACTGTTCAGAGAGAGTGAAGTTGTCTAGTAAGATCTAGTGAGTGTAATTAACCAAGTTATAGTGATTGGTTCAGCAGATTTTCCTTATTATTAATGAAAGATACAACTGCAGGGAATTCACTGGAGTGGGAGCATTCCCTTCTTAATTCCCTTCTTAGTTCTATGCCATTCTATCTTTTGTTAAATAAGCCCTAATATTTTGGACAAAAAGAACCTGTGTGCGATCACTATAAATGTATAAATTCTGTTGAATGATTCACTTTTGTAGGAAGGTAATTGGTCCATTTTAATATACATTATTATTTTTTTTTTCCCCCTTATTAACACCACATTTAAACATCTGTAAATCAAGTAAACTCACTGGTTCAGCTGCCAGAAGCCACATGTCTGTTAACTGAATGGGATACATTTTTTTCCAATTATGCCGAAGTAGCCATATCCAAAAAGATATAGCAAAAGCTTCATCCTATTACTCGGGAGCATGGTATCCAAAATATTTTAGCCACTTAACGCATTGTCTTGACTAATTGCACTCTCCAAAATATGCCTGGCACATACCATGTAAAAGAACCCCTGTCTTAAACGGAAAATACTCCTGCAAATAGATTTTCATTTAATAATCTTCAATTTCATTAGCATTTGATATTTTTTTGCTTTCAGCCGCCTAGTCTGGAAATTGTCAATAAGATAAAGTTACGAGTTTGAAATGATAAATTAATTGGAGTAATTGTAAATTAATATAGAACTGTAAAGTCCTGGCAGCAACTTTGCTTTCTCATGTGAAGAAATTGAAAACGGTGGTTTTTTTTTCCCCTTAACTACTTTGCTTTCCCTGTCTTGGCGACTTCAGTTTATTGATAACCTTTCCTCTTTTTATTTGTTTACATTTTAAATGTGTCCATTTCAGCATGAACTAGAGAATATCGAGGCTACGCAAGGCCTGTCAATAGAGGCATCTATCACGTTTCTGCAGAGAGCAATTAGCCTGGTAGACGTCCTCATTTTTGCAAGTTCCTTGGGCTTCACTGATATCGAAGCTGAAAAGAATATGTCATCGGGAGGGATTTTGCGTCAATGTCTTCGATTAGGTAAATCGCCACACATTTGTCTTTCTACCCTCAAAAATGCGGCTACCCCAATTATGACCTTTTTGGAAATTGTACACAAGTTTGGAAGCAATTAAATATTCTACATTCGAGTGTTAAGCATTAAGTGGCAAAAGTCAGATCATTAAAATCAGAGGTATTTTTGTGTCCACGTTATTTCTGTAATGAGGGAGAGGGAATAAGTAGTATATCAGTGGGTAAAAGCCTTACAATGCTCCATTTTTGTTCCTTGTCCTGCAGTCTGCGCTGTGGCTGTGAGAAATTGTCTGGAGTGTCAGCAGCGCTTACAAACAAAATCCACAGGAGAAAACCAGAAAGCAGTTCATGGTCTGGGGGGAACAGCGAAGACTGCCGCAAAGGTAATGTTTACCAGGCATGTTATAATGCAGCATGCTTGTCATTAGTTCTAAAACAAATGGTGCTATGTGTGCTCTGATGTGGATTCATTGATCACAGGTTCGCAAATAGCCATAAAACTCTTGTATGGGGAACCTGTCGTGCGGTTATGGCTCAGTAACACTTGGTGCATTGTGGTCTATTAGTACTAGACCTACCGTATATGTTACGTGATCGTTCGCAAACACCCGAGTTCTGCTTGGTTTGGAAAAATCCTCTACATCCAATTTGGGAAAGTGGATATTCAAGATAAGCAAAAGGGTGTTACACATCTTGTGGAGGAGGAGGAAGCTATACAATAAAGCCCTTTCTTTATCTCAATGTAATTTATTTAGTCATTTCTTTAATCTTGTACTTTGTTTTATAGTTGCTTCATGAGAGCAGTATATCCTCATGTGTAATACATGCACATTATTCAAATTCTGACACAGGACACACCATCTATTCCTTACCTAGCAAATACCTGGCTGCACTTTTAGTCTTGAGTCTGCATTCTCTTGTGAAACCAGCTGCATGTTTGATATCTTGATTATCCAACTGGTTCACTCTTAAAAGGGAGTTCCACCTACATTGTCCAAAAATGTTTTACAATAGGTGCTGCTTATTAAGTAAAGAGAAATAAACAGATCTCTCTTTTTTCCTCAACTCTTGCTTCCTCCTTAAAAGGCAAGTAAAGTAAAATAATATTACAGTTGTTGCTGCCAGCACACACACCTGGCTGAAACCACAACAAATGGAATTCCATGTATTGTATATTCCATCTCACTTATGCCCTTATATCAAAAGCACGTCCAACCTCTGGGATATTATGTAGGCGGAACTGCCCCTTTATAGATTTGTGCTTGGCTTATAATAACTGTAAATATAAATACCCACTCAGGTTTCGCAGGTCTTTGTCTTGCCATTCCACGTTTGTACCTATTTAGATAAAGTTACTGGGGATTTGCAGTTGTTGCTGCACACTTTTACTCTCTCTTATAGTTACAGTGGGTATAAGTTTAGCTATTTTGGTGTGTGGTTATTTCAATTCTGCACAATACGATTTATAAACTGATAGACTGATTTATAAAAAGTAAATGTATAACCGGATGAGCATCTGGCAAAATGCAAAAGAGCAACTTCCACAACTTCAAGGGTCAGAAACAATTTAGTGACCCATAGTGCAATTTGATGACCAGTCCATCTGTTACCAGATATAGACACAAATACACAAGCAAAACAGGTTTGTTGATAAACAAGATAATTGGATAGCAAGTGCCATGCACTGGATGGGAAAAGTAGTGCAGCCCCAGCCCATTGAGTCAGATTAGAGAACTACCTAGGGCCTCTGCACCCCCTTGTCAGCCATCCCTTGGCTTACACAGTTTTCGGAGTAATAAATAGGATGTTAAAAAGACAGTATACGGACCCAGACACCTTTAGTGCAATATAAAGTTTAAAGACTTTTTTTGTTTTGCAGATAATAAGTGTCTGTTCCCCTGTTTATGGACTGTGCTGCTCCTGATATAGTGACCGTACCTCTGCAAAGAGACTGTGTTAATGTTTTAAATGCTTTATACAAACAGCAGATTCAAAATACATCTACAAAAGAACTGTGCTTGGAAATATTATTCAAATGTAATCCAATTTATGTGATTTGGTTAACACCAGGGAACTAACGTTTCACGGTCTTGTACTGTGGTGGAACCTAGCAGTATGTTACACTGTCATATGACATCACTGAAACAGATGAATGGGAATAGTTATCTTTGCTTCCTGCTGCAAAAATGTAAAAAAAAAAAAAAAATACAGAAATGCCATTTACTCACCCAGTGGGCATTCCTGAATAGCTGCAAACTGTTGTAACTATAACAGTTATACTAGTCAACAGCACTACTATACATGCTATTGAATATGTCAAAAAAAGTTTATTTTATTGTCTTTAAATCTTTAAAGTGTGACTAAATGTGTCATGCTTACACAACTCAACGATTTGCAAGCCAGAAATGTAAGAATCTATTTAGTTTATAGTACTACCATGTGCCACTTCCTCACATTAGTTGAAGCTTGTTGGCATATATGTTTTACATTTTTTACTTTTATTATTTATTTATTTACTTTTGTTTTGAGTGTTTGTTGTTTGCTTTGTAGTGCACACATCTGTAGAATGAAATGTTCTGAACACTTTTTACAGTTTGAGGTCTAGGTGGTGTAGACTGTTTAACCGAACTATATTATCTATATATCGGAGTTTCTTCCTTTCAGTTTAGTTCATGTCTTTGCTTTTAGGCTGTGTAGAGGATCAAAGTTTTTTTTACACCTTTTTGGACCTCGCTGGCAGACTGCTTAAATCCTTGAAGTTCATAGGAAAAGGATCCTTTCGAATTATTTATATATTTCTTTTATTCAGAACCCGATTGATATTGTGACAGGAGGGATTTCTCCCGTTCGAGATCTTGACAGGCTTCTCCAAGACATGGATATCAACCGATTAAGAGCTGTGGTCTTCAGAGACGTTGTAAGTTGAACATCAATGACCTTATTGTTTTAAAATCAGTCTGTGTGTTTTCTTTGGGTTTCATGGGCATTGTGTCGTATTATAAAACTAAACTTAATGTACAGCTTTATACAACTTTTATAAAGATGCCCTGAACACAAATATTAATGTTTCATGTAAACTTTGTATTTTCTTTGTTTGTACTATAGCTAAAGAATAAAAATAGCAACCTTGGTGCATATTTCTCAGTTATTTAAAATTCCTTTGAAGTATTATTACAAATCTGCCTAGGTAGTGATTCATGCAATACCGTATTTGCTCGATTATAAGACGACCCTGATTATAAGACGACCCCCCAAACTTTGGATATTCCATTAGGAAAAAAACTAAAAGCCTGAATATAAGACTACCCTGTAGGAAAAAAGTTCAACTTGTATATATTCATATGTAAATTGCTTTTTTAATAAAAAATTATGATATCAAAAAATGTATTTCTAGTTTTTATTTCTTTTTATGTGCCAATGCTGCCTTTCTCTTTCCCTTGCCCCCATTTTTCTCTCTCTCCCCCCTCCTCTTGTCTGTCTCTTAACCCCCTCACTCTCCTTGTCTCTGTCTCTTATCCCCCTCACTCCCCTTGTCTCTGTCTCTTAACCCCTCCCCTCCCCTTGTCTCTGTCTCTTAACCCCCTCACTCCCCTTGTCTCTGTCCCTTAACCCCTTCACTCCCCTTGTCTCTGTCCCTTAACCCCTTCACTCCCCTTGTCTCTGTCCCTTAACCCCTTCCCTCCCCTTGTCTCTGTCTCTTAACCCCCTCCCTCCCCTTGACTCTGTCTCTGCCCCTGTCTCTCTGTCCCCCCTGTCTCTCTGTCCCCCCTGTCTCTCTGTCCCCCCTGTCTCTCTGTCCCCCTCCCTCCCCCTGTTGCTCTGCCCCCCCTCCCTCCCTTCCCATTACCTTGATCCCTGGTGGCTAGTGGGGGCAGCCGGGGGATGTCTGCACGATACTTGCAGACATCCTCCATGCTGCCCGACACGGCAGTCTATTATGACGGACAGCTGTCCGTCATAATAGTCTGCCGTGTCGGGCAGCATGGAGGATATCTGCACGTATAGTGCAGACATCCCCCAGCTGCCCGATTGTCCCTGGTGCCTAGTGGGGCAGCAGAGGAAGTCTGCGCGATGAGCGCAGACCTCCCCTGCTGCCGCCTGGCACGCTCGCCGGGACTTCTGTGACGAAAGCGGAAGTACCTGGCTTCTTCACAGAAGCCCCGGCGGTCGTGCCGGGCGGAAGCAGGGGAGTCTGCGCTCGTTGCGCAGACATCCCCTGCTGCTAGAGAGGGGGATCCAGGTCCCCTGCAGCTCTGCAGGTTATAAGACGAGGGGTAGTTTTCAGATTTTTTTTTTCTGAAAAAACCTCGTCTTATAATCGAGCAAATACGGTAATTTAATAAAATGGCATTATGCATCTTTATTAAAAATTATCAGATTGCCCTACCTATTATTCAAAATACGCTGCAGCTATATTCTGGAAAAGATTTTCACTTTTTCTTGTAAAGTAAATTAGCATATATATATGTGTGTGTGTGTGTGTGTGTGTGTGTGTGTGTGTATATATATATATATATATGTATATATATATATATATATATATATGTGTCATTAAATACAAAATGCTCTCTCCTTATTAACTTGTTTAATGCGCACTCTTCTTGTCTACTACCACAAACTATATCTGAACACTTCCAGACTGATTGTTTAGCCTTCAAAAACTATATAAGGATATAGAAGGGATTCTTTACGGTAATGAATATAAAGTATGAAACTCGCTGCCTTTTTTTTTTAAGGAGAGCCGGACTTACAGGGCTATTAATAACTGATTTAGAATTTATAATAGAGCTTCTTTATCCAAGGATAGATCTGATTGCCCTTTGGAGTTGAGAAGGAATTTTCCCCCCTAAGTGGAAAAATTAAAAATAGCTTAATTTGGAGTTTTTTTGCCTTCTTTTTGGATCAGTGGAATGATATGTAGAAGTGTTTAACTTTATGGACTTGGTTTTTTTCAACCTATGTTACTATGATATTTTAGTTGTGTTTTTTTATGTTTGTTTTAATCTTTGATAAAGGAGGACGGCAAACAGGCTCAGTTTCTAGCATTGGCTGTTGTTTACTTCATTTCGGTGCTGATGGTATCCAAATATAGAGACATATTGGAACCTCAGAATGAGAGAAGGCAGCCTCCAGCCAGCAGGCCTACACAGGAACCTGAAAATGGAAGCAGTGATGCTGGAGCTGAAGCTCAACAAGGTACAAAATATGTTCTGTAAGTAGGGTGTTTGTTCAGATTATTTTTGAACAAAAAACACAATATAAATTCTGCATGCTGCTTGTCGATCGTTAATCAACCCTATAATAATACACGTTTTCAAGCCAGTGACAAAATGGGAAAATTAAAGAGAATTTTAAACGGTCATGTGAATAAATGCATTTGCATTCAAGAGAAACACCCATCGATAAGAGTGTATGGTAATAATTCAGAGGAGCAGTTTAAATAAATGGATACTTGCGTATCTCCAAGCAGGATATTTGTATCACATCACAGACACATGGAAACTTCACCAAAGAAAGTAGCATAAGATGATACTTGTAAAGCAAGTAGGTAGTTTACTGTCAAATCACACACCAACTGGTTTCATTTACAAAGTGCTGAATGTTTGCAGTTCCTTTCTCAGTAGAGCTATTTCTGAGCTGTATCTACAATAGTTCTCCGACTTTATATTGCTTTGTTTCATGGATAAATGCATTGACACCAGTCCCATACCAGATATAGAACTTTATGTGATAAAGTGTAATTACAGTTAGTATAGTGGGCATTTTTGATTTTTTTGTAAAACTTGGCAAATCACCATAAAACACACAACATTATTTGTCAAAGTTTACATGAATGTTTTACAAATTGTGACTAGATGATTAGGTGATTAGACTCTTGTTGGATGGGGTAAAGTTCAAGGTGTTTTGTTTTTTTTTGAGAAATGTATTGATTTGCTCCCTATATCATCGGAAACTACCAAAAGAAAAAGAAAAAAAATATATATATCTCCACTAACATATCTGAATTTCATAACCATGTCAAATGTTCAGCAATAAAATAATTTTGTTTTGGACTCTTTTTACAGCTTTATGGAAAATGTTATTATTTTATAGTTACTAGACCTTTGGTAATCATTATAAGCCTGTTTTTAACTTGAATATTTGTTCTCCTTCCCATGTAGAAGGTACTCTCTCTGGAACTGGACCCTCTAGTGAAGAAGCTGAGAGCCGTGTATCTATAAAAAGAAGAGACTCTGGCATTGGGGAAGAACCCGTTTTGAGTCCTGCCAGTGGTTCTGATGGAGCGGCTGAAGCAGGGTCAGATCCTGTCAGTTCAGGACCAGATGCCGTAAGTGAAGTGTTGTACACACTTTCATCTGAAGTCCGAAAATCAACCCAGGAGAGTGGAGGAGAAGGAGCACTGGGTGAACCACTGCCGCCAAAAAATGTGAATGTCAAGGACATTCTCAGGAGTCTTGTAAGCACCCCTGCTGATGAAACCCTGGTAGACCCTGCTGTGCTGCCCCCATCTTTCCTTGGAGCACTAGGTGATCCTTCAGCGGAGCATTCTATACAGTTCCGTTCATTTGACAGGTAATTGTATGCATTTTTTCCATTTGTATACCTGTCTTTGTTCAAATAAGGTCAGCCTAGTTCCTCACCCCCAATGTGAATTAAAGCCATTTCATAACATAATCGTTGCATAAAATGCATTAATGTTCAAATTGGGGGCATAGAGGGTCAGCTCTATGTTGGAAGTTTCTTGAAAAGTTAGAAATACTACTTGTTTTGATTTTGTTTTTTTCATCAGATGTTTGTTTACTTCCTAGAATGTTGAAGAATGTTGCTCCTGTGGGATTTTCTATAAGTGTAAAATACACACATTTCCTTTTAACGACTAGGTGATACTAATACTGACCATTTTGTGTAGTTCCAATATTTGCTCACTTTCTCAAGAAAATTGACTTTGCTTTAGGCTTTACGCAGGCATGCATGTAAACATGTCTGGTTTAGTATATTTTATTTATATCTCATTCTGCCATAATGTAAACATGGGGGTCAGATATCCATAGATATAGATTGTAAGCTTGGTGCAGGGCTCTCTTCCTCGTGTTTCATGTTGTCCCTGTTTGTCTAACACAGAATCTAGCTCCCATCTCTGCTCTGGACCAAGTGCTGTGTGAATTGTTGGTACTACATAAATACATGTCAATGTAATGTAATCTAAATAGATATTGAAATGTGGTGCTTTTACCAATGTCACAATTTATTGTGACCACATACACCACTAGAGAAGTTGCATTTGTAGATGCTAGAAAAACGCAGTCTTAGAAAGTATTTTCTAACATTATGTAAATAAATGCAGGGTCAATATAAAGAAAACTTTCCAGTGATCTGTTCATTAAGAAACTTAAAAACAAGATGTAATCCTCTGAGAATGGAAGATCGAAGGTTTCATAGGCAAGAAGGGAAGGAAGGTTTTTTTTTTTTTTTTTTTTTACAGTAAAGGACAGTAAAGATGTTGAATTTTCTGCCAGGAGAAATGGTGTTATCAAATGCAACAGATGCCTTCAAAAAGGGTCTGGATAATTTCCCTTTTTTAAATTTTTTTTTTTACCTGCTAGTCTCTTGACTAGATTTAAGGTGAGCCAAACACCGGAAATATATTTTGTAACATTTTTTTTTAAAGTGGAATTATGCAAAGAAAATAATATGAATTTATTATTATAATGAAGCTGTGTCAAGTTTAGCTGAAATTTACCCACTGTGCCCACAAAATATGGCAATAAAGCTGAATAAATCATTACATACTTTCTAACACCAGCTCAGGCAGTTTAAGTGATCTATAATGTTGTGAATAGCTAATACCTGTTCACTTTGACCCATGCAGTAGATATTCTTTATTCATTTTGCTTTACCCCCAGTTCCCCTTTAAAGTAACTACCTATATCTTTAATAACTTTATTGCACCCATAGTTACTTAGTAGTATTGTTTTCATAAATGTAAAATGAAAGTGTACGATGCATACTTGGTTATTTATAATGAACAGGTCTGGGGCACAGCAGAAACATTTCCCTGGTTTCCATGGTGATTGCCACACTTTTTTCCCTTTAGAATGGCTCAATATAAATGATGCACTGTGTTAAGTAAATCTGACATCCTGAATGTTACTTCAGAAAAAAAAATATTCCTTCAGAAATCCTGGAAGCTGATGTAAGTGAGCTGGTGTCTGCATTGACTGATTTAATAATTCCCAAACTTGGTCAGCTTTGGTTACAGTTGAATTCTCCCGATTATTTGGTTTTGTTGGTTGGTTTAATATAGTTATGTTGTAAGTGAATGTCCAAATCCTATTTTAATGAACCTTTCTAGGTCTAGCAAATTTTTTATTTTTTTTGGTTCTCTGTGGTTTGAAATGAAACCTCCACAGAATGGGGAACTCCTAAAACAGTTGTGCGGTATGCACAGTCTGTTTTCTATTTAAAATACTGTTCAGTGGCAGCCACAGAACCCAGCCAGCTAGCATTCTATAAGAGACACCTTGTCTTGTTCTTCCAAAATAGCCTCTTACCAGTGGGGTATCCCTGAGAATTTCAAAGCATCCCTCTGATCCTGTATTTATCTCTGGAATGCTTTGTCAGAAATCAAAACTCTCCTCATATCTTAAGGATTATCTACTTTCCAGCCATAGCTGGATAATATAAGTAACAGCTACACTAGTGAAGCTCTATTGAAATACTGCCAGGAGAGGGAATGCTGCAAACAAGGTGCTCACATTACTTCTCATGCCAATGATGTCCCCAGTATATTTTGTCAAGATCCAGTATTGTGTGCCAGAAATGGATATTGATAAATGTTACGCTGTGACAGGTCTTCTCCCTGTCTGTTCTGTCTAGAGATGGAGAATTACTGCAACACCAGAGTTGTCTTCATTTACTCCCTCTCAGTGCACTAAAATGATATAAATGGAAATTATGTAAAAACTGCTGAAGCAGAACAGTTGTAATGGCCTCAGAATAGGAAACGCATCTCATATGAACATTTCGTTTGAATTGGTTAAACCATGGGGTTTAATAAAGATCTTTACAAAGCAGAATTGTATCTAGATAGGATTACACATTGTAAGAGGCCGGGTGTTTCTAAATTCACTAGCCGAACATGAACACATCAGGGAAACATATTACCCTCCTATCTGGGCTTTATGGTGCTAATAACATTGCCCCTCTAGATCTTCTATAAGTCTTTGTGCTCTGAACCATACAAACCTCTGTACATCCATAGGCTTAAGATCGTTTGATAACCTTTTTGTTGAATGAAACATTATTGAATGTTTCAATAAAGTATACATGATCAGCAGTATGTTCCAAAATAATACCCATAATAAGAATAAAGAGGAGGTTTGGTTCCTTTTTAGCAGCTCTTGTATGCTGGAAACTAAAATGAGGTTTAGAGTTTCCTGGAATCACAGGAATATGTATATAAAGACATTCATATAGACCTGTTGGTGCATATGGCATGAAAGCCTTTGGATTTTGGTAGATCAGATTTGTTTGAAAATATTTAAAACATTGTGCAGCAAAATACTAGATTGCGGGCATGATGTATCTGAATGTAATGCATTGGTTAGGGATTGCTCCTGTTCTGGTAAATACTCCTTTAAAACTATAATCTCTGTGTTTGATTTTTGTTTACAGTAATATTTTTTGTTTGGAATGTATATAAATCGCCTAATGGCAGGACTTGGCACCTATTTAATGCCTTTAGTAACCAAACAGACAGTTTGATTAGCCAGTGTAGTTATTTTTAGGAGCCAGGTTAATGATACTTCTAAATAGTTCTTTGTAAAACAATCGAAGAGGTTAGTAGCCACCAGTGGGGATTTTAAGAGCGATGGATCCCAGGGTCCTGCTTTCTTCAAGCTCTGTCTACCAAGAAATAAATAAGTATAACATTCTTACCTTACATCTTACATCCCACCGAGAACAGAGTTTTTGACGATTCTTAGAACATTACTAAAGAAAACAAGATTGTTCTCTAGTATCCTGTATTTGTCAGTGTAAGTGTACCAAGTTTATATAACCACATTGGTGCCTGTATGCTTTATATAAGGAGAGTAGGAACATGTATTCCTTAAGCTGCAGTTTTGCCCACTGTGCTCATTCTGCAGACATTAATTATCTGCATCACAAAGCCTTCTTACAGTTCAGCATAATTGGGACTAATAACACACTGACCTTATGCCTGAGAATATTTATGGTCGCTGGTCTTTTCACCCTTGTCCTGTCAAAAGTGATGTAAGCTCCTGTTTGAAATCCCTGCCATTCTCACACTAGACCCTTAAAAGATACATTACTTTTAAATATGACACTGGATTGTTAAACTGTAGCTTAATTTTGAATTTTGCAGCCTGGTAGGAACTTCAGTTTGACATTGTATAGAAAGAGCGATCTGATTTATGGGATTAAGTTCCTAATGTGGAGAAGGTTTCTGCTGAATAATTGGCCATTGCTTTATTCACTTGTCATGGTACAATGACTTGTGTATTAAGGAAATGGAGTTTGTTAGAGGAAAGGAAGCCTTGCATGTCATCAAGAATCAAGGTGTCTCAGAGGACAATGTTATAATCAGCTTTGTTGGCCTTGAAAACAGATTTGATTTGTGCTGCCAACTGATACAATCTAGTTAACTTTTAAGCAAAAAATAATGAAACATGCACGTATAGAAATAGCAATATGTCAAGAATATTCTTTGTGTGTTCATTTGTACATGTCTATCTGTGTGAGCGTAAAATTGTACGTAAAATATACGTTTTATAATATTGGTTGTATCAGATTATGCTGACCAATCCATAAGTATGCATAACTTAACGATGGGAAAGGTAAGGTATTTTAAGAACGAAAATACAATCAGAGTTGAATTTGGAAGTGCAAGATAATTAGTTCACTTCTGTTACATACAATATGTTGTACAGTTACTAACTGAAGCTAATGTTCTAAATCATCTTTCATAAACCTTTTGGATCTAGATTAAATTACACAATAGCTTAGTATGTTTAAATGATGAGGCAATGTTGAGTAGACACTACTACCTGAGCATTTGTTGTGTCCAAGATTCTTATTAGAGATGAGACCTTTTTATAAAATAAAAGTTCTGTACTTGGTTTATAAAAATCTGTAGAAATACTTACCATATTTACAACAAACCTCAAACTTTCATGCAGCAGGAATTCTTTTGTCAATACCATAGTCATATTTGTTAAATCTTATTTAGTACCTTTTGTTGCGTTTTTAAAAAAATCCATTTTACAACAAATGTTGCTCCCTTTTATCAATTTGTGTGCGGAAAATATATATATATATATATATATATATATATCTGCTGTATTCTGATTATTGAATATAAAGTCTTATTGAATTTTCTGGAAATGTATTAATCAATCATTGATACAAGGGGAACACTTTACCAAGACTATGAATCTTCATTGGGATGACTGTACGCCAGACAAAGTATAGACTGGGCCTAAACCCCACTAAATTAAAAGCCTAAATATTCAAAATATTTTACAGAATTCAGACAGGCTCAACAAAAAGTCAGGAAGAAAATTCCAGTTTATGAGCGCTACCCTTAATACTTGCCCACACAAAAGTGGATTACAGTCATTGAAGCTGCAAAATCTTACCCTAACTTGTACTGTGGTAAATGTATAAGGAAATTTCACAAAGTCAGCATTAATAGCAGAGTTGTCAGTAATGTGTGTATGTTCGCATGCTGAATTGATTTTTCACTTTTCATTAATTATACAAATTATATGAAGTATTTTTGGTTTTATTGTACAGCAAATACAATTTTCCAATTATTAGCAATCAACACTTCTAATTAACCTTATTTTCCATATCCATTTCCCCCCCCTCAGGAGTGTTGTCATAGCACCTAAGAAATCCATTTCCGCCTCTCCAGCTAATGCCACTGCTTTGCCACATGCAGTCAGTGTGGTGTCATCAGTGGATGCATCTCAGGCTACAGATGTAGACCAGGAATCCTCTGGTAAGTAACTGTCAAATGTGGTTAGTGGTACCATCTTTAGTCATTAAAACGTGTATTACAACATTCCATCTTGATGTTTTTAAAATCTATTTTAATATGTATAATATTGATCTTTTTTTAATATCAAAATTCTTAAGCCAGTGCTTTTAACTGTGGAGCCACAAGCTCACGGATGTTAAAATGTAGTGTATTTAATGTGGCTAGCTTTCATGAAAGATGTTTTTCTGTTTTTTCAATTAACATTGTAGTTTTGTATTCCTACAGTCTAGCAACTTGTTAACTTTGTTTAGTGTGTTGCTATTTGTCTTTGGGTGAATGAAACCCAGACAGGCTACACAAATGATGTAACATGTACCTCTACAACTTCCAGAATGTCTGGCAGTATTGGCAATAAAAGTGTCATTTTAATCTGACCCGATAGCCTGTTAGGGGCTGGAAACACCAGACATTCCTGGTCAGCTAATTGAAAGAATTGTAGCATAAATATAACCACACATGATCTCCCTGCTAAAAAGGGGACAACGAATGGGATACTTTGAAAGGTGTTTTTAAATGAGTAGAACATTAAATATCTTGTATTTTTAATTCTATGTTTATATTAAACATGAATTTTAACTAAACCAAAACTGGCTTTTTCAAACTTGAATGCAACTGTAGAGTACAAATCAAAATCTTTTTCCATTATGTGATCGAGAAAAATTAAACTATCCCAGGGCTTGACAAACGTAACTGGAGTTTTAGGAGCAGCAAAAAAAAATCTAGGAGCCAGACAATAGGCACATACCCACAAACATGGACACACATGTCACATACAGCTAGTCACATGTACCCATACAACCATAATTCTTATGACTCTCAGTCATTTACTTTCAACTAATATGTCCAAAAGCAACTGTGTCCATTAAAATAGCGTTAACCTTACAAATTAAATTGGTTTAAAAGTTAAGTGCTTGAATAGCAAAGTTGGGAAACTTTGCATCAGAGAAATGAAAATAAAATTAGACAATACACCAAAGAAAAATAAAAAATAAATGTAAATGCAACATCACATTTATTATAATGCTTTAAATGGAGCTCTGACACATATTTAAAGGTACAGACCACAAGATACTTATGTGTTTCACAATGTATTCCCTTTAAGTAGGAAAGCATATTATAAAATAAAATGTGTCACTGTTTGATGGTTCTTTAATCTCTCAAACATACACATACATACATACATACACACACACACACACACACACACACACACACACACACACACACACACACACACACACACTCAGTCACAGCCACAGGTCAGCAGTTATTTACTTTTTAAAGATAAAAAAAAAAAAGTTCATCAGTCAATATGTCCCCCCCTCCCTGCTGCTTTACCTCATTGCAGGGAAGGGGGCATTTTCGTTACAGCTTGGTCTGTGCCTCTAACACAGGCACAGACCATCATTTTGTCTACCCCTCCTGAGTACTGCCAGCACACATGCACTATATCGCGGTGCGCGAGGGGGTGGAGCAGGAAGTCTGTGCATCTGGTGCACACACTGCTCCCTCAGGTGCCGCTGTTTAAAGGTAAAAACAAAAAAGAGCTCTGCGGCGATGGCACCATACGGGCTAAAAAAACCTGGGTGCCAGGTTAATTTCCTGATCGCCATGGGGGCCTGGCGCTTGGGGATTGGTCAAGGCTTGAACTATCCAATATAGTGGGCACATATAACCATCATTCTCTTACCTTATGTGACCGCTCTAATACAACAACAGAACAAATTAAGCTTGCTGGTTCCTGACAGACTCAAAATGAGATTCTGACAGGCACTATCCTGCATTACTGGAAAAAAGGCTAAATATCCCTGGTTTGTTTGTTTTTTGGATACCGCTGCTAAGAGTCTTCCATGTCCTTGGGACAGAGTTGGTGCCATAGGGGTTCAGTGCTGACCTGTGACACCATAGCTAATGCACAGTGTGTCCATACACCCACATTTCTCTCTCCATCACAGTTTATTCGCTGGATGCTACACAGATTTTCTGAGGCAAACTAAAAGGATGGCCTTTACTGCCCCTTTAAGTAACCATTCTAGATCTTGTTTGCTTCGAAAGGTAGTGTCACTGAGGCTGGGAATGAGCCATACTGCTACCCGTATATACTACAATGCAGTAGAAAATGGAGCTGAATGTGTATTTCAAACCATACATTCAGTGCCATAGTCATCAAAGTTAAATGTTCTCAAGTAATGATTTTCTTATGCTCATTATGAAATATTTTATGATGAAATATTTACCTTTTTTCTGCACAGTCCAACTTTTCATATACTGTAGGTATTTTAGTACAGGGTGTAATTGAATCTCCTCATTAAAAACCAAACCAAGTAATATTGAAATTTGTAAGTGTCCTGTAACCTATTGTTAAACTAGTAGACAGTATAGATATATTGGCATGAATGATGTGGATTGCCCTCTGTAATTTTGTACCCAAGCTGGCTATCTTTGCATTTGTCCAATAGATATTATCTGCCCCTAACAACCATGCTGTGTGATACCGTGTGTAAGGGTGCAGAGACGCACAAGTTGTTTTATTTCTTATAAATCGGAAACATTTTCCTCTCCATGTTATCTTGTCCACATGGTTTGAAATGCTGCTCCTTACACAGCTGAAGTGCAAATTATTGAGCCATTATTACTATCAAACATGACCTAACAAATTAGCATGCATTGGTAAAACATGTTTTGAATTAAATATGGGCTTGGAACAGGTGAATGGCATTGGGTAATTAAGGGTCAGAGCATCATTTTTTTGATGTCAACTGGACTTCGAATGCAGGATTAGTAATAGTTACTGTTTTGTAATCTAGAGTATTGCAGAGAAGGTATCCTATTGGGTATATTTTGTCAAGCCTCGGAAAAAATGATTATTTAATAGGGAACTTAATTGATTTTAAGAACTTCACAGTAATTGACAAAAATATAACATACGGATGGCTTTTATGAGGTAGTAGAAGAGGGAAAGGTCTTAAATGTTACTTTATTGCAATAGACATTATTTGTCTAGAGCCTCGGGGACTCTGAATGTACAATAAGCTCTGCGCAGAAGGGTGCTGGACAGATGATCTATTTGCATTTTCTTTTATGTTCTTGTGAGTGTCTGTAAAACTGTCAGTTTGAAGGAGCCAGTTTATCAGTGAAAGGATAAGAGAGAGATAAGTCAGTTTGATTCCACATGTTTGAACTGGCTACTGTGCTTATTATCCACATGTGCATTTGTAGATGTAATCAAGACTTGCCCATGGAGACCATCAAAATCGCATTTTTAACTAAATGAACGACATTGCAAATCTCTTTATTTTATCCTCTCAAGTGCTTGAAAACACATGTATCGTGCAGCACTTCTTTCTCTTTTTTTCCCCTCTTCTTCTTTTGTTTCTCTTGCTTGTTTAATTTTGTAAATAATCTGTTTAGGGACGCAAGTTGTTTTCAATTAAAAAAAAAAAAAAAAAAAAAAATGAAGTTATTTTATTTCCTTAGCCTTGTGTTTCTAAAAATCTGTTATTTTTTTTATTTTTTTTTTGCAGTTCTATCATTCTTCTTTTAATTATTGAATTCAAGCTTTATAGAAAGATTTAAAATAAATGTTTCAAATTCTTTTATTTAACACTAAATATCTGGTAGATGTTTCTTCATGGAAACAGTATTTCTTACGTTTACATCTTATTTATCCTCTTTGCAGGCAGTGGCTCCTCAAATGCAAAGTTGCCGTCTGTTCAGACAGTCGCTTCTGTACCAGAAGACTCTGCTTCACACATGAGGTGAGCATTGTACGCTTTACCATTAGTACAACTAGGTATCCCTGTGGTAATAAATTGTTTAATGATTGAGTCTGCATTCCAAAACTTGCTTCACTAGTTACAGATGTTCATATAGAAGCAATTGACTTTCAGTTTGATTCCACATTAATTTATAGCGTACAAGACAAAATGGATAATTTAAACTTTTTTTACAACTCTAATGTTGTTGGCTTCTTGACCTTTCTGGAGTTTAATGTAATTCTGTCTTCTCGTATTAGCATTACAGAACGGCTGGAACATGCTCTGGAGAAGGCAGCCCCACTTCTGAGGGAGATATTTGTGGATTTTGCCCCATTTTTGTCTCGCACTTTGTTGGGAAGCCATGGTCAAGAGTTACTCATTGAAGGGACAAGTAAGTCTTTGCTTTAATTGTTACCACCATCTTTTGGCAACAATTAGAAGACCTGTTTTTAAGGTCTGTGATATAAGTATTTCCAGTTTTGCAGGTACTCTCTCTAAAGTTTTAGCAATAATACACACAGTGTTTACATAATCTTAGCATTGTTGGTGTGATGGCCAGCTTCCTACCAGACATGTAGATTCAATCTTTTACATTCATTTGTCAGATTTGTCATGCTCTGTTGGGGGTGTATGGGTTGGAGTTAAGGGGGGGGGGGATGGAGGAGTAGCTTAAATCAGCAGTACTAGAGCATAATGTTTAGAAGTAGATTCATCAATCACTCATGTTATGACATGGACTGATAACCTATCAGATTGGATTATAACTGTTCAGCATTTGGCTTATTCAGTTTTTACACCTGTAATGTTTTTCATGTTTAAGGTTTGTGCTGTTGTTGGTCACATTAAATTATATAGTACAAGTAAAATATTTGAAAACAGTGAGCATTTTGGTGACCACTCAAATAATACTTATTGCACAAATGCATTTACATATGTCAGTGTATTGCATGGAGAATGATTATGGCCATAAACCCAACTAATGAACCAGCACTGTAAGTAGAAAGCACTGCCCTCACCATACAAAACCTCCAGTACCACATGTGCTGCACTTTTCACTGTGCCACCTTTGCTCCACGTCACTTACTTTGCCACCTTTGCCCCACGTCACTTTTCAGTGTGCCACCTTTGCCCCACGTCACTTTTCAGTGTGCCACCTTTGCCCCACGTCACTTTTCAGTGTGCCACCTTTGCCCCACGTCACTTTTCAGTGTGCCACCTTTGCCCCACGTCACTTTTCAGTGTGCCACCTTTGCCCCACGTCACTTTTCAGTGTGCCACCTTTGCCCCACGTCACTTCAGTGTGCCACCTTTGCCCCACGTCACTTTTCAGTGTGCCACTTTTGCCCCACATCACGTTTTACCGTGTGCCACCTTTGCCCCACATCACGGTTTACCGTGTGCCACCTTTGCCCCACATCACGGTTTACCGTGTGCCACCTTTGCCCCACATCACGGTTTACCGTGTGCCACCTTTGCCCCACATCACGGTTTACCGTGTGCCACCTTTGCCCCACATTACTTTTAACAGTTCTAGCCTTCATCCTCCCACCTTAATTTACTAGTAAAAGTTTTTAGAAAATTGGGCAGACTAGATGGACCGAATGGTTCTTATCTGCCGACACATCCTATGTTTCTACCCACTGTCCAGTCTCTCTCTCTCTCTCTCACTGGTGACAGCATGCAGAAAATGAGATAATTACCTGCACGTTATATCACTGTGATAGAGGTAGCAAGAGATCAGGCACAGCCATTACCTATGGAGAGGATTATCATATTGTAGCTGGAATGATATTTGGTGTGTCATACCTGTCACTGGTGACCTCTCACTAAGCTACAGCCTTCAAGAATAAATATAATTTTCAATGGTAATGTCGGATATTTAGGATCACCATTTAAAATGGGTTCCAATCAGGCCGAAGTTTTTAAGGTAAAATGATGTATATTTCAAACTAAACAAAGGTACATCATGCAGAAAATAAGAAAACCTGTGTAGGTTAAACTGCCCATTTAAGGCCTTTTTAATACACACGCTTGGTTTAGGGCATTGTGACTCCCCATTATAAAGGATGAAAGCATTTTGTTATTGTGTAAATATAGAGCCAATGACAGGACAAATATCAGTATATTACCACTATCTGTGGTGGTGTTTTTCCCCCTTAGAATAAAAAGAATGTAAGAAAATATAGGAGTGGTTTATATGTCCACTATGATCTTTATTTCAACATGCTCTCTAGTAGATTCTTGGGAGTGACCAAAATCTCACTGCATCCTTGCTGCAGAAATAATTTATAAAATAAATATTGAATTGCATAGAACGCACTCCTAGCTAGAGACGTTTGTGTATAAACAATCAGAAATATCTCATAGGTAACTACTTAAGCTCTAGCTAAGGTTTACGGTTATGTCAAGGGTCAAAGTACTAATAAGAGTGTTCGGGATGTCTGCTGCCACCAAACAAAATGGAAACTTGATTGATAGCTAGAGGGCTGAAGGGAAGGAGAGCAATGTAGAAAGCAAAGGTCACAGAACCATTTCCCTTCTCTGCATATATAATGATTCTCCTTCTTAACACATACACATTATGAATCAAAGGAACATATGTGTAATGGTTCTCTCAAAATCAAATGTTTTACTAACTAATTTTTTTAAATAGAAAAGCACTTGAACGCATTTTTGTTTAAGGAGGGATTAAGCTTTAAAATTAATAATTAAAGGGCCTGTCAAACACCTAGTGATATTGTCCTTTCAAAACATGGTGGAATTATTACATTATCTACAGTATGTATTTTCAGCTTGTTCTGTGCTCCTTCTTCTACTCCAGAAGCGACATCTTATGTAACTTCTAAGAAGCTCTGTTGTCTTCCTCTTCTCACTGTCCACCTACATCTGCTATTTACTCCTTCCCAGTTAACATTCAAATGAAAGACTTAAAAACACAACAACAAAAGGTTGGAGAAGTGACTGGGATATATAAAACTTGGAAGGAAAGAGCAGGTTTAGTCCATCTTTAAAGTTTTGAGATAGATATGGGGAATCCTGTGGTGAAATTGTTCAGGATGTGCCACCAGCATGTACTTTTGTATTTTCTATCATGTTTTGAAACTGTAATTTTGGTTGACGATGATTGTGTTTTTCTTATTTTTATAAAGCTTTATTCTAATTATTCCTAGGTCTGGTTTGCATGAAATCAAGCAGCTCAGTGGTGGAATTGGTCATGCTTTTGTGTTCTCAGGTAAGCATGACTAAAATGTTATTTTCCCCTTTTGCATGAAGGGGTGGGCCGTGGTACATTGTATTTTATACTTTATGATCGGATGACCATACCAGGGTATACCACCGACAATTTCAACTGACCAAAGCTTTTGGTTTGTGGCTTGGGGTCATAACTTGGTGATGGGCAATTATAATAATTGGTAAGTGATTTGTAAACTGTAGATAGAAAATTCTATCATTAGTGTAGTCAATTGGGACATGATGAAAGTATGTTTTATTTATGTAAATAAATTTATACATATTTAGTGAAGTTTAAACATACATTCTTGAGTGTGATTGATGTGGAGCTCTATTACCACACTTTTTTTTTTTTTTTTTTTACATAACAAACATCCTGGTAGATGTACAAGACAGGATTGCCCTCTTTCTCTTGCCATGTTTGCTTTGGTAATCGAACCCCTGGCAAATTGCATAAGCATAAAGTTATTTGATGAGAAGGAAAACTAGCATATTGTGTGGAAGACATAATAATAATAATAATAATAATTTATATATATATATATATATATAAATATAAATGATAGATATAGAAATTTTGAAGTACGCCATGCAATAATGGCACAATGAAAGGAAAATTAGCAATCCCCACGTGTTTCTAACTTTGAATCTCAATCATATCTAAGGGGCTAAGATCTATAGAGAAATGTCTAAAACAACTGGGAGGGACAATCTGCTACATTTATGATTAAAATGGCGTGAATTTAGCCAACCACAGTGGAACTGTTTCAGTAGCAGAAAAACACAGATTAACACATAACTTTATATAATTTGCTTAGTATCTGTGACCCCTTATAAGTTTTTAAGGCAAAAATTAAGATTGGCATGATTATACTCAAGATGCGGTGTAGAAGAAGGCAAATGGTGCCATAGATTTTGGGACTGTTCAAAAATTGTGAGAAACTTTAATTCAGCAAATGTCCCCCTGGATCTTAAATGGTATCTGTTGGTGATTAGTTTCACCCAAAATTGGGAACTCATTTTTCATTAATGTCATCACTTTTTTTGTGATAGGAAACTTGTAGTTAATGATTGGATTTATTTAGAAGCTATTAACATTCAAGTATGGACTCATGTGATTCAGATGTGCCATTAAAAAGGAGACATTATTTTGTGGGGGGCAAGCAAGAGAGAGTTGAGGATAGATGGAGACCTTGGATAAATGACCTGAGAACCAGTTCTATAAAACCACTGTGAGAATAGATTTGGTTCTGGGGAGGCGATTATCTCCTTATTAATCCTTGATAATTTTAATTGATTTAAATGATATATTTGCATTGCACAATTTCTACTATTTGTTCTCTCTTTTTTTTCCTGTAATGTAAGGGGATAACATGTAACCCCTGTCATCTTTCTTCATTCTTTCTTATGTCTTCTTCATTCTTTGTACTATTGGAACAAAGAAATAAAATTTGATTTAAAAAATTACATTCTGAGCGCCTAATGAATTAAGATAATAAGACATAAAAGGGATAGATTCTCCAAATAAGGGATGCTTTATAGGAAGCATGCCAGAGAACTTTAGAAGTATTATGCTTTGACACTGATAAAACTGTGACAATTCTGAAATAATTAATCACATCCTTTGATTCCATCATAGACTACCTAGTACAATTAGAGAATTATTTAAGGGTAAAAGATTACCTATTAAAACTTGTTTCTGAAATGACATCCAGATTCTAGAAATTGCACAAATTATAAAGGACACAGTATCTGAAGTATAAATCTAGGGCTATGGGGGGCGGAGCCAGCAGCCCAAGATGGTGGACGCACTTTAACAGAGCTCCGTAGCAACAAATATCCTCCAGCAACAATCGGCTACATACCGCTGCTATGGGTCGCCAAAACCGGCAGAATACCACTGCCAAGGTTGAGAAGAAGAGGCTGGATAACTCGCCACCACCCGCAGCCGCGTTTTTCGGACGAAATCAGAGTGCGGGAGATGCCGTGGGCCTACCTAAAATGGCCGCCAGTCACACACCAAACCTCACTCCACTTTGCACGAAGGCCTCTGATAGCCGAAACACCCCTCCTGAAGACTGGAGGATGGCGTTCAGCATGCTACCAACAAAAAGCGATATTGCTGAGATAGTGGAGAAAGCACTACAGCCCCTCCAAGCTGAACTGTCAGAGATGAAACACGATATGCGACAGATGGAGGGTAAAGTACTTACCCTGGAGGAGGTAATGCCATTAACCTGTGAAACGGTGAACGCACTGAATACACACGTACAGACACAGGAGTTTCAGATCTACTCACTTCAACAACGTGTTGAGATGCTAGAAAATAAAAGCCGACAAAATAATGTCCGCATCCGAGGGGTCCCTGAAGAAGTCGGTGATGAAGATCTACGCGCTACAGTTGAACAGCTATTCGATTCGATCCTGCACAAGTCCCCAGCAAATTCAACCGAAGTGGACACAGTGTTCCGCAGCAGGAGACTGAGAGGTCCGAAAGGGGTCATACCCCGAGATGTGATATGCACCTTACACTATTCTGCTGATCGGGATGCACTTTTGAAGGACTACCGCCATATGCCACCGGTCAAAATCCTGGACAAGGAGATCACGCTTTTTGCCGATCTCTCCCCCACCACATTGCAGGCTCGTAAGGCCCTACGCCCGGTGACTGTGGAACTAAGAGCAGCTGAGATTCCATACACCTGGGGCTTCACATTTGCCCTACAGGTCCGAAGGAACAACGTATTGCATGTTCTTCGCCACCCAAAGGACTTACCATCTTTCCTCAGCGGGTTGGGCTTACCTAACATACAGGTACCGGAGTGGCAGAAACCTGCTACTTTTCCCGGTCCCCTCTGCGTAAACCCTACAACGTCAGAGACTGGCTAGCCTAGCAACACCTAAGCCGACTACCTGTCATGGTTCGGGACATTCCCACTGGGACGCAAGTTATAATTGGGGTCTATATCCCCAGAGATGGCCTCTACACCTTTAATTATGCTCCACTCTGGACTGTTTAAACACACTGTACATACCCAATTTTTACATATTTTAATAAGTCTCGTCTACATAGTTGAAACAATAGGTATATGTCCAATGTATATTATAGCAGAAGGCACATACCTTACATAGGTTTGCTCTATTCGCTGGGTTTTCTCCCCCCCCTTTTTTATTAACAAATGGGAAGAGAAAGTTCCAAAGCCATATTCAGTTCTTTGTTGCAGCTGCGGTGCAGCGTTAGTATTGTTATATTACCATGGGGCTGCTGGCTCTGTTTCCCCCACAGAGGAGCTCCACACTACCTTGGTTAGTGGAATTGGAGCTAGGTCAACTTTTTCTGACCGTTACCTCGTTTTTTTATTTTTTGTGGCGCTCTCAAGCCATAGGTGGCCTGTCCCACCTGGGAGTTTCTCCCTATTCTTTGTCTTTACCTTCTTCTCTGTTATACCCTTTTCTTCCCATCCCCCCCTCCCCCCCCCTCCATATATGACTCCCCCCCCCATATATGACTCCCCCCCCCATTTACCTATTTTTTCTCCTCCCCCCCCCCCCTTTTTTTATATATTTTTTTTTTTTTTTGTCTCTCTCTCTTCCCTCCCCCTCTATATAATTTTTTTCATTCCTTTAAGACATAAGCGTTTGTGATAAAAATGTTTTTTTTTAATTTATGATTCAGATACGATTATCTACAATCTACATGTTTATAATTTCATATTAATATGTAAAACTAATAAAATATGATTTACAAAAAAAAAAAATCTAGGGCTATGAATGGAGAAGTTTGTATAAATCCAGGGGTGTATCCCCTGCCCCATGGATCAAAATGTGGGGTCACGACACTTGGGGCACCCATTGCTCCTGCCTATTAATAGGAAGCCTGTGGCCACATGCCCAGCACAAGATATGATTAGAACCAAGCAACATCCCATTTCGCAACCTTGGTATTCTTATGCGGGGGCCATTTTGGCAGCACCAGCCCTGTAATACACAGGGAGCTGGGCCGGGGAATTTTGCAACCCCAACCACTGATTCCCTTACTGCCAAACTAGTGCTTTAACACGTGTTCACTGCCGTCCATTTTCATTGCATCAAATTGTTTTCCATTAGTAATTAAGTGTGGTAAAATAACAGCCGGCATTAAATCTACTCCATTATGTCTTATCCATCATCTCAAACATAACACGACTATTTAAGTTGTAACTACATTGTGCAACCATCCTTTTCTCTTTTGCAACTCTTATCTGTATACATATATATTTTCATATTTTCACTTGTTACTAGGCTGTTAGTAACAAGTTATACAATCTGTCCACTTAGATCACGTTACATGTATTTTGCCATAGGCCATGAATCCAAAATAGTGGTGCAAGCCTCTGTAAATCAGGTATTTGTGATACTACTCGTCTTAAAGTGCTATCTTGTACTACTCCATTTAGTATCTGGTTTCCAGTGCCCTCTGAACTCTGTTAAACTTTAATGGCTGCTGTTGGGCATTTTTTTGAAGGGAATATTAAATGGAACAGATTTATTTCTCCTCTGACCCACCAGTCGACTGCAGGGGGTGAGGATTGTGTTTCTGTTGTACAATTCTTATGTAAGGAGTGTTTAACATTTAAATCCCTGTCATTGGTAATTCATTTATTTGTAAAAATGTGTTCTTTCCCTTCTAATAAAAGGCAGAATGGCAGCTTTATATCAAGGAAGTGGCACAGTATAACTAGATCAGTTAGCACACATCGGCCAGTAAAATATATAACAAAGACATGTTGAGCCTTAGCTATTTTAGAACTATTGTAATATATCTAGGGATTCTCTTCTGATGCGATAGATCTGGCACATACAAGATTTTTCTGAAGTGTCCCACATGTGTAGAAATGCATATAAGTATGAGTCACATTAAATTGCATGTATACTAATGGTGGACAGTAGCTGTTTAACTATAGACAACCAGTTGGCAATTTAAAAGAAATACAAAAGCAGTCCAAAAAACGGTTAACGAATATTATCATGAGTTTTATAAGTATGTATTTTTGTTAAATAAAATAAAATAAATGTAAAGTCAATTGCACATTTCTCTCAGACCCTGTTTGGCCCATGGGCCGCATGTTGGACATCCAAGCAATTTTCACATTTGTTGCTTAAAGAGTTAAAACAACAATATGGCATTCCCTCCTTCTTGTTTTATGGATTATATGTATGTTTTACCAGGAGGACAAGTTACCTTTTAATATAGAACTATATAAAACAACTATATAAAACAATGTACTGTACATTGAGACACATCTGGTAAAGAAGAAAGGTGAATCAATAGTTTGTTCAGCTGTAAATCACTAAGTGTTGTAGCTCACTGTACACTCCGTTGCCAATATCCATCTGATATGACCTTTATATGGGTAATCATTCAGTACTCCACTGCTCCTGTGTTTTTAGATTTTGAAGTTTAATTAAAAGGGAAATGGTTTTTATTGAACTTTTTGTATCTTTGGGAAAGAGAAGGCTATTTGTCCACGTTGCATTGATAGTAAATTCCCCTCTCTAAAAGATTCAAAATGGCTTTTTTAATGAGAAGTGTATCGGTCTGTAGGTCAAGGGTTCTGACCCATCAACAAACCTTTGACCTTCATTTGCAGAGCTCATGGTTAGCCTGCCTGATGAATAAGGATAATGCAACATTAATGTTTCTTTGCATCGATTCATTTCATGCAAGAGCTTATAGCACCACATTTATTTAGACTGAACTGATAGAGATTTCATGAATACAAATGAAGGAATCATAGAAGGTGTGAAGAATCAATGGTCACCATTGTCGATAAAGTGCAATAAGAACAATTACTTTTGCAGATTACACCTAATGGATTTTACAATGAAGTAGTGAGGAGTAGTTATGGCTTTGTAGTGGGCTTATTATTGCAAAATGTGGCGTTCAATAGCCTCATCATAAAGATGTCATTTATTTCCTGCAAGAAATGGCCATCAGAAACAGGACAATGACTTCATTAAATAATGAAAAATTAATAAGTAACAATGTCACTAAATGTTTACATAATACCAGATTGTCCTGACTACAGGCCACATCCCTATAATCAGATGTCCTTTAAAATAATATTATTTCTTAAGAAAAAAACATCAGTTTTGGGGGCATTTTGCCAATGTGTCACTGTGCCCCAGCGGAACCTGCCACATTGTCACTGTGCCCCCGCGGAACTTGCGACATTGTCACAGTGCCCCCTCTGTCTGTCCCACTTCCTACCTTCTGACCCAAGTCAGAGCTGCCTCGCACTGTGCACCCTTAGTGATGGTTCAGAGCGCCATCTTCTCACGCTCTGAATCGTCACTAAGTGAGCAAGGAGTAAAAAGCAGCTCTTTATGAGGTCCTAGTTTGTGAAGCACAAAGACCTGCAGCAGTGAGAGGACCCCAAGGCTTAAAAACCTATGGCTCGATTTATAGCCTGCACCCCTTATTTAAGACTTTAAATTGGCATAAAAAAAGTGCGGCCTGTTATTGAGACAATAAATTACATGTATTACTATTCTATTACTAGCTGGTCAGAGGCCTAACTGTTCAGCATGTTTACTTTTACCACTCTTGTCCCTTCACAATGGTACAGAGAAACACCTTATCTACAAAGCAGTCACCCAGTTCTTACCCCACTTTCCCTTCTTTCTCCTGTAACACAAATCTCATCCTAGTCTTTTGTCATATGTTGATCTACAGGTATATGTGCCTTTGTATTCCCATGTATATTTATAACTGTACATGCTTATTTGCAAATCTATGGACCTCTTGTGTAAGTCTTTCTGATACTGGTGTGTACTCCTGTGTATATCCATATGTACAGTAACATGCATAAATTGAGAACATAATGGGAAATAGTAGATAACAGATGTCTCCCTTATTCATTGTGTATACCAGATTGTCCTTGGCATTTCTATATGCCAACACAAGTGAACAATGTGGTTCTTTTAAGTGAGAATAATCTAATATAAATGGTTCAGCCACAAATAACACCTGAAGTACATACAAACTACACGCAAACATGCAGCAGACCATCAACACATCTTTCCAAAATAGGGTATTTTCACAAAATTTTTAAAATAGTGCAAGGAGTTCGACTTGTTAGGACAACTTTGAATGTAAATGTTTACCTCCCAAGTCTACCTTCCCACGCTATTCACTAAAACAAACTCAACCAACCTCTCCAAAGTCCATCTTGATCTCCTATCTCAAACTGCCTTCAGTGCCCCCCACCTGCAACTAGACCCCATAGTATTTATCTTTCTTTACCCGTTATTAAATAACATTGATGATGAAAATGTGTACTAATGATATCTTCAATATGGGTTCTCTGTAAATAAGTACTTTCATGTGGATTAAATCAAGTACAGAGTAGTTACTGGGATCAGTATCCTGTGTAAATAAACTACTGGGAGAAATGACAAATTTGTAGATATTGTCCGGTGCAATATGTCCTTTGTTGTTTTTGTTTTTTACAGTAGAAACAAAATGACGTGCTTACAATAGACTGCTACCGTGTGTGGTTCCTGAGGGGGCTGTCATTGCTCTGTTTTGAGGATAAATGTACTAATTCTGTTGTGTGTTTGCACTATTGCTTTTTGTTGGAAGGGCTTTCAAGGACACATCAGAACAGGAGAAGTTTGCATTAGGTTTGGTAAATTGGCAGCCAGCTTGCTGTAACCATTTCAAGGAGAAACTCTCCCCACAATTTCCATTCACCTTGGGTTATTACATACAGATTTGTAGTGCTTTTTTGTATTTTCCAGCCCATATTGTTGGATGCATTGGGACTACAGAATAAATGACATTCTCTAATGTGTCTATTTGTCATGGGTGTCAGAGCTCTGGGTAATGCTAATCTAATGAAACCGTGTATACAGCACTTGTTTAGTGATGTTAGTATCAAGGTTGTTTCATAGAAGAAGCAAAGGAATTGTTTTTTTTCTTTTTCCTTTAACAAATAATATAAACTTTTGATGCAGCTGAATAATTTGTAAGTCAATACACATGTGATGTGGCCTAGGAGACTGGAATTGGCTCCAGATGGTTACAGACTGTTGTTGTGTGATAATTACATTTTTCACTTACAATTTTCCTTATTCAAAGAGGTCACTGTGGCAATCACCAAAGTGATCCATTTTCTTAAGAAGTGAAGTGTCTTAAGCTGTATGAAATCCAGAGATATATGAAATTGAATCTCCACTCGACATTTTGCAGATAGTGGGAGGAGACTGGTTGAGTGTGATGGATTGGCTTTTTTCTTTTTTTGGGAGGGGGGATACAAAGATAAGGTAGGAAGTGATATTCTGGTGCTAAAATTGTAATTAATTTTTTAAAATGTGATTGAAAGGTTTGAGTAGCAGAGATCAGGAGATCAGGTCAAAAACTGGATTTTAATCAGGTAAATAATACAAAGCATTACAAAGTTAACATCTTTTAATGCGTTTTGAAACTTTTCACATTTATCATCTAACAGAGAGGTAATGGAGTGAGGCTTAGTTCAGAGCCTTTTAATAATTGTTGTGTTGTGCCGTTGCTTACACTTAAATGATGATGATTTACCAACCTCTTACTGCGCTCTATAATAGACATACATTAAATATTACATAACCAAACATATAAAAGAGTATATACTCGTACAGGAGATGATATAAACCCTGATCTTCCAAGTTTACAATCTAGTTTCACATTGAAGGATAAAAGAAATATTGATTCCACTGTATGTATGATTGTACAGTGTATGCATCAGAGTGTGTGTATGTAAATGTGTGTGTGTGTGTGTGTGTGTGTGTGTGTGTGTGTATATATATATATAATGTCAATCATCCGTCAAGCAAGTCTTTTGGCACGATTTTCTGACTATTCCACGTCCCTATTTGCACAGACACAACAATATTTTAATGAAATTAGGCCAATTAATCACCTATAATGACCTCTGAGCTTCAAAAGAAGGTGTGTACAGTACATTTTGTTTGCACGTAATCATTATATATAAGTACACGGGGTGATAGTATGCATAGATACTAATCCAATAGGAATTACACAACCTTCACTTAACAACAAGGTCTTTAATGTTAATGGGGTCCTGGGAAAGCCTCTGCATAGGGGCCAGCCTACACAAGCTATCAACTTCTTCTGCTTTAGTCGCTTTGTTGCAGTATGGACTTCCTATTCCCTGCCCTCTGGTGCACAAGGTCTTAAATCACCTTCCCTAGATGGACACATACACCGATCAGCCATAACATTATGACCACCAGTGACAAGCCGTCCGAGGCAGTGTAATGCTTTTGGCAATGTTCTGCTGGGAAACCTTGGGTCCTGCCATCCATTTTGACACATACCACCTACCTAAGCATCGTTGCAGACCATGTGCATCCCTTCAAAATTGACAAAATTGGCCCCTTTAGGCAGATAATGTGCTTTGCCACAAAGAAAAAATGGTTCAGTAATGGTTTAAGGAACACAACAGAGTTTAAAGGATTGCAAATCCAATTCCCCAGATCTCAATACAATTGAGCATCTGTGGGATGTGCTAGACAAATAAGTCTAATCCGTGGGGCCCCACCTTGCAACATACAGGACTTAAAGGATCTTCTGCTAATGTCTTGGTGCGAGATACCACAGCACACCTTCAGAGGTCTAGTGGAGTACATGCCTTGATGAGTCAGGTCTGTTTTGGCATCAAAGGGGGACCTACACAATATTAAGCAGGTGATTGTTATTGTGTATACGCACATACTAGACACGGAATAGCGATCACTAATCTTTGGCACTCCTGTGAACTATTTTTCTCATGAAGATTTTGGCAGAACATGATGGGTAATAAAGTACAACGTTAATGTTTTAAAGATTGGACAAAACTCTAGTCTACCATTAGGTGCAGGATAGCTCTCCTCTCTGATTTGGCTGCAGGTAGCATCCCAATGTTGATCACTGCATTGTCTAAGTGAATGCAGGGACAGCAGAACGTAAGGTATGAAGGTCAGCTGCTGTGGTCGCTTTCACTTTGTCTGGGCCTGGCACAATGGCCCCAGTTTGTCATGATATTATAGGGGTAAAATGGAATGGACATAATCTGTCTATTTGAACATTTTTCCTTGAGACTAGATCTGCTCTCGGCCTCTTGCCATCTAATATTTCCTCAATGTTTTGATATTAGGCTAAGGACCAAAATAGCCTTAAGTTTGCTTTTTTTCCTTGTCAATCCCCTCTTCCTCTTCCATAAATCAGCTGAATGGAATAATTTGCCACTTTTGGCCTTAAATTTGAAATTCCCTGCAATTTCCTTCAATTCTCTTTTTTTCAAATATAAAACCCTAAGTGTTTTTTGTTAGTTTGCCCACAAACTAACTTTCCTTGGTTCGTTTCCCTAATTGTGCATCGGCAAAGAAAATGGCCCTTATGTCTGTGAGCTCATAACTAGTTCTTTTGTGCATATTGGTTATTGGTACGAGCAAGCGAATTATGGGCACGTTGCCCATTCAGACTTCTGTCCCATATGGTGTTTAAGTACTGTTCAAATATTTTGGGTCACTTATAAATGTCCTTGTTTTCTTTGTTTGTCATACATCAAATGAATTGCAAAATTGATAGGAAATGCAGTTTAGATATTGTCAAGATTAGAAATAATGATTTAAAAAAAATATATAATAATTGTGTCCTTCAAACTTTGCTTTTGTTGAAGAATCCTCCATTTGCAGCAGTTTACAGTCTTGTAGACTTTTGACATTGTTTGTCAATTTGTTGAGGTAATCTGAAGAGATTTCACCCCACGCTTCCTAAAACACCTTCCACAAGTTGGTATTGTAATGATGGCCACTTCTTACGTATCATATGGTCAAACTGCTCCTACAACGGCACAATAGGGTTGAGATGTACTCCATTATAGACAGAACACCTGCTGATTGACTTCTTCCCTGAATAATTCTTGCATAGTTTAGAGCTGTGCTTTGGGTCGTCTTGTTGTTGTAGGAAATTTGCTCCAATAAAGCCCCATCCACCATCAAGCACCCCTAGACCATCACATTGCTTACACCATGACAGATGGCATGAAGAACTCCTCCTGCATCTTTTAATTTGGTCTGTGTCTCACAAATGTTCTTTCTTGTGATCCAAATATCTCAAACTTAAATTCAACTGTCCATAACACTTTTTTTCCTCCAATCTTCCAGTGTTTTTGTTTTTGTCCACTTGAATATTTTCCTTTTACGGGTCATGCTGAGATATGGATTTTTTCACAATTCTACCTAGAAGGCCAGTATCTCAGCATCTAATATGGTTAGAGCCCATTTGCATGGTTTTGTGAAGGGAGTAGTACACAGCATTGTATGAGATCTTCAGTTTCTTGGCAATGTCTTGCATTAAGTAGCTTTAGTAGTAATTTCTCAGAACAACAATTCTTTGTTTCTGGCCCTTCTGAGCCTGTAATTGAACCCACAAATGCTGATGCTCCAGTTTCTCATCTAGTCTAAAGAAGGCCAGTTTTATTGGCTCTTTAATCAGCACATAGTTTTCTGCTGCTCTAACATAATTGCAAAAGGTTATATTAATAATCAATATCGTTGTGACATAGCTCACAGCCATAGCGAATTCTCGTCTGATTGGGTCTGTTTGGATTGAGGTCTCTCTCTGCTGGTGCCGAGAAAAAAGTCTTTACACGAGATTAGCAGAGGGCATCTATTTAAGGTCCCCTCTGCTGGTGCCATGTAAAAAAAGGGTGTGTCTCCAAAGGAAGCATGGCAAGTGCCAGTTAGAGGATAACCTGGCATGTACCATAAATAGCAAATGCCAGTTTCTCCTCATACTAGAGACACTATATTTTTCACTTGTGCTTGTCTATTAGAAAATAGTGTCCCTTTTACAATGTCTACACTGTATCTATAATCCACTTGATATGTTTTAATTAACAACATTTGCTTTTCTTTCAAGGACACCAAACTTTTGAACTTAGTGCACATGACCATACTTTATAGGTCCCTTTATATTTTGATCAAATTAACTATTGCACAAATTGTATCTGTACACCTTTCTATTGAATATATTCCTTCATATTACTATCACAATAATAGAAGGTAATAGACAATGGAAATGTGCAGAAACATCTTCATAGTTTGTTTTCCTAATTATTTAAAATTGGTGTTTTCCCTCCTGAGTTTTTGGACATCCCTCTACACAGTCATTTCCTTCTCATTTTCTTGCACAGAAGTCATTAATAAAAGTATTATAATTGTGTGGTATTTGGTCTCAACACACTTATAAGCATAAGACACTAGGAGTGAATATTATATTCTCGTCCATGGCTCGTTTTGTGTGCTTTTCTGACAGCCAAGTTACATTTAGTTTTAAAAGACTATTTCATCCCATATAACAGCCGAGCCTTTTTGTTTATTTGACATGAATATAGTTTTTGGAACAATAGATGTAGCATGCAAGGCCACTTGATAAAGGCATTGTTTTTCCCATCCTAATTCAGGCTGACATACATTCCAATAACACTACCTCCGTTGCAAGGTTTAAAGCTAAATTTATGGCTATGCATTGTGAAGTGCATCATTTAAAAAAAATGGTTTCAACCCAAAACATCTAATAAATAAATAATGTGGATGGCTACTAGGTAGCACACTTTCCAGACTAGAAATCATCCCATCGGATACTCCGCAGTCCACTATCAGAGAGTGCTGTCAGATAAATCTTGCAGGAGCTGCATTCATGTCCTGTAAATCACATGTTATTGTCTGAGCCTTCTGCCAGGTCATCTATTCTTTTCCCATTTATCAGAATTGCATAGGATGCATTGAAAAACTAAACACCATTTAGTCTAGTCTATGTGTCCAAAGTCATTCATTTAAGCTAGCAAAAAGAATATATGTATTAAATGGCAATTTGTGCCTTGTGCAAAATCAACACCAATAAAATGCAGCTAGAAAGACTGGCTATTGTGTTTAGTGGGAAGCTGTTCACACACATGGTTATTTTATGAAGGACATCACTGGAAAGGTTTTGCTGAAATGTAATCGTAGCAGTAACGAGTGGTTAATTAAGGTTTCCTTTTTATGTTCACATCATACCATGTTTCCATTTCTTTCTATATACATTATATTATAGAACATACTCCAGTGACACTTACACCTCAAACGGATAAGAATTTAAAATATATCCCTTTGTTTCAACAATCGTTGATATTTTTCAGGTCCGGTGGTATAATGATCTAGAATTATTAAAGGGGGGGGGGGGGGTGAAGAGTTGATCCCTGGTACACAAATATTGTATTTGTTCACAATGCCATCACTGCACATTTCTTACCACTAGCTAAATTTACTTTGTTTATTTATGAAAAAGGGATTTGCATGGGATTGAGTTTGGAGAATAACTGAATGAAAGAATTTTTCTAAATTCTGCTAATTTAGCCTTAAGTTTGAAATTCCTTTTTCAATTACCTGCTATTCCATCTTTAATGAATAAAGCCCACTGTCTTTATTACAGACCCTGCATTGTTTCTGTAGGGTTGATTTCTAGTATATCCCCTGTACAGATAACCCTATCAATCTTTGTTGTCCGAAAAGGTTGAGCACTGAACAGTTTGTGTCGTCTTCCAAACAGTACAAAAAGGGGCAGGACCAATCCTGGGGGGGGGGTCTCCGGGAGTCCAGTAGGTGCTAGTCTCCGCCTCCTCACGTTTGGTACCACCCCCTCCTCAGTGCAGCACTTAGAGCTCTGCCAGCCAAACTTAAGACCAAAGTAGCAGAGTTGGAAAATGTCTCCCATTCTGTTGTATAACATTAGCGAAAAATATGTTTTAAATAAGTTTGTAATGTATATGTATATATATGTGTATATATATGTATATATATGTGTATATATATGTATATATATGTATATATAATATATATATATTAGTGTGTGTGAGTGAGAGTCAGGTTTGCACACGTCTGAGTGGCACATGTTAGAGAGACAAGTTTAAACCTATGTGTCTGTGTGAGTGGCAGGATGGGAGTGTGAGAGAGATGGATGTACACATGTGTGTGTCTGAGTAAGTGGCAGGATGGGAGTTTGAGAGAGGCACATTTGCACGTGTGTGTGTGTCTGAGTGGGCATGCCTGGAATTGAAATTTGCAAAGGGGAGGAGTTACTAACATAGCCACACCCTCATGGAGGGTGCCCCCCAAAAAAACCTGCACCCAGGCCCTGTGACTCTAGGATCTGCCCTGAAAAGGGGAAAGGGCTATCATTACGTTATTCCACCTTTAAGTGGAAATAGTGGAATTGAATATAATGGGAGAGATTTAGGTTATTTGTAAACACATTGTTATTGCATTTTTTATTTTATTTTGGAAAGATTGTTTTTTTTTTTTTTTTATAAATAAAAATTGATTTGTTTTCCTTTAGATTTAGACGTATTCAATGTTTTTCTCCACTATAACAAATTTAAATATAAATGTATGGTATTTAATTATTGAACATTTGTGTAGCAGAGAGCATGTATACAAGATTGTGAAATGGAAACACAAGTTGCTATAAAGTAGATTGAATAATATAGGAGGCATACATCAGACAGAAAAGCAGGTTTAATGTGACGCGACCTTTATCCTAGTGCTCAAAAAATACCAGCGTTCTTTATGCGATTACAAGAATCTATTTGCCGTCTAGCTTTTACTGTCCTTCATGCATCTTCCTTGAGATTTTTAAAGTAAACTATAGTTTTGCCACATTGTTCAGCTATATAATGTCACTGTTTTATGTACACAGGTTGATCATATATTTTATTCTTTTTTTAAATTTTTATCTCCTATATATTCATAAGAAGAAACACAATATTTATGGTACTTGGTCTATAAAATCAGTTTTAGGTATCTTGCAAATGTATACAATAAAGAAACTAATGCCTTGAAGTGTGTAGCTATCCCAGTGTAATGTTGGTTGAAATCCTTTGGTAGGTCATGTAGAATGTGGCAGCAATTCCATACACATTTAAAGAGGGATTAAACTTTAGGAGAAACATGTTGCCATAAAACCACTATATCAGACCTGATTTTAGTATAGGTAATAGTAATAGGTTAATCACTCATATTTGGAGAACTACTTACTGTATTTGCTCGAATATAAGACGACCATGATTATATGACAACCCCTCAAACTTTGGATATTCATTTAGGGAAAAGTCTGAATATAGGACTGTCCTAAAAGTTATATTTAAAAAAATTATCATAGAAAAAATGCATTTGTTTTTATTTCCTTTTATTTGCCAATCTGCGCCCCCCCCCCCCCCCCCCCATATTTAGCCAGTGCATCCCCACCCAGTTATCTGCCCCAGACTTGGCCAATACTGCGCCCCAGACTTGGCCAATACTGCGCCCCACACTTAGCCAATGCATCCCCACAGCCATCTGCCCACGACTTTGCCAGTGCTGCCCCCCGACTTTGCCAGTGCTGCCCCCCAACTTTGCCAGTGCTGCCCCCTACCCAAGACTTAGCCAATGCTGCTGCTTCTCCCACTCCAACCCCCAGACTTTAACCATTGCTGCCCACCCCACCTTTAACCATTGTTGCCATCTCCCTTCACCAATGCTGCTCCCTCCCACTCCCACCTTTAACCAAATCTGCCCCCTCCCTTCACCAATCCTGCTTCCTCCCACCTCCATCAATGCAGTTCCCTCTCCAGACTTACTGCCAGTATCCCTGGTGGCTAGTGGGGGCAGTCGGCGGATGTATGCGTGATGCATGCAGACATCCTCCCCTGCTGCCAGGCACCTCAGTCTTCTATGACGGAAGCTGGGAGGTCAAACCTCACTGCAGTGGCCATCATAGAAGTCCCATCGGAAGTGCCGGGCAGCAGCAGAGGATGTCGGCGTGCATGACTCATACATCCTCCGCAAGTGCCGGGACTTGTATGATGGGATGCCGTTTCAGTCATTTAAGGGCCAGGCAGCAGCGGAGGATGTCAGCGCACATCCTGGAAGCTTGCGACGGGGCTCCAGATCCCCTGCAGTTCTGCTGGGGACCTGGATCCCAGTCTTAAAGTCAGACATCAATTTGAGGTCTGATTATAAGACGAACCTCGCATGTAAGAGGAGAGGAATTTTTCAGAGCATTTGCTCTGAAAGAAACCTTGTCTTAAATTTGAGCAAATATGGTAAATTGTTTTATTTAACTGAAACAATAACATTATATAGCATTCATATTCTTGTATTTGTTTGTTTATTAACTGTGGTAATGTAAGAAGGAAATTAGTTCTTTGTTTGTACATAGATTTGCAGAACAGCAATGGGATTAAGGTTTTGTCCTCCACTTTGTTTATAGAATGTGTCGGCAGATAAGAACCATTCGGCCCATCCAGTCTACCCAATTTTCTAAATACTTTCATTAGTCCCTGACCTTATCTTATACCTAGGATAGCCTTGTGTCTATCCCACACATGCTTAAACTCCTTCACTGTGTTAGCCTCTATCACTACCATTGGAAGGTGATTCCATACATCCACTAACCTCTCAGTAAAGTAATACCTCCTTAAATTACTGTTAAACCTTTGCCCCTCTAATTTAAAACCATGTCTGCTTGTTGTGGTAGTTTTTTTTCCCTTTTAAATATACTCTCCTCTTTTGTCCCTTTAAGAACACAGTAAAGAAGGAGAATACATTTAAAATACCATTTTTACTGTAAAAAAGTGTATGTTATCTCCGTTTGGATAACTTGAATTAGTTTGCCAAAAATATAAATATTGCATGAATCTGCAACCTCATGTCACGTAACAGTTCAATTTCATGATGAATAACCTTTGAACTATAATGTAACTTGCATAGAAAACTATTTTTAGATAGATTTTCCCTCCAAAAACAATTCAAATAGATTTGTTTTAAATTGTTAAAACCACGATTTAAAAAAACAAAGACTTTTAATTCGCCCTGCTTTTTTGTGACCTGTGTATTTGTCCTGCATTAAGTGTAAGGTTTATCAGTCCCTAATATACGCTGTTTGCTGCAGATGTTAAAAGTGAAAGAAAATCCTATTGTAGGTATAAAACCAATCATTTTCTGAAGTACAAGGCTTCCTGTGGCGACTCCAGCACACTAGGGTTCAAAAAACATCACTATTTAAGGTGAAATTCACAGAAAAGGGAGCACACCCTGCAGCTTGGCAGTCTAGTCGGGAGGATGAGACCATGCTGACCTCTTTGCGAAATCTTTGAACGTTATTCTCAAGGGTGGTTGATGCAAAACAAAGTAATATCAACTGGCACTTAATTCTAGTAGCTCCCTGCTGATTGGGCTATGTGGTGAAATGGAACTCTTCCTGACAGGAAGCAAAGCTCTAAATGTGGAGACTGCTCAATGTAATGTGTGCTTTAAATGGCTCCCCACTGCTAAAGCATAGTAGTTCAACTCTGAGCATGTGAGCTTGCTGAATAAAGGGCACAGCCTATATACAATGCGTGTGTGTTGTTCTAGGCTCAGCCTCTCTGTGATGTGATTCAGTGGTGCTGATCAATCTACTGCTGAAATATCTATTGAATAGTCCACCTTATGTTGGTTAATGAATAGGGTGCAGTAAATTATTCTCCATAATCTTAAAGGACCTGCATTTTTAAAATGAGTGTTGTATACATTTTTCAATGGGAAATTTGCATACCGTGTCACAGGTGATGTCATAAATGGGAGACTCCACAGATGCATTTAAAACACATTTTTCTCCTATTTGCATGCAATTTTGCTAACACAATGTATAGATAATTTTTATCATACTAAAAATCATTGTATTCTCTACATTTACAGTAAAAAAACATGTTTAGATGATACCTTCCCTCTAAAGGAGCATTAAACATTGTTTAACCCTTGCTTCCTTGAACAAAACCTGTCTCTGGACATTTAATTAAACCTTACGTGTATCTTAATACAAACGTCAGCACACGCACAGCCAATCAGAGCTAGCACAGAGAGAGACCCTTGTTTTTGCATGGAATTGGCAGGCTAGTTAAGTCCTATGGAAGCGTGGCAGCTGTCGGTCAGTGGATAAACTGGCGTGTACTATCAAAAGTACACGTCAGTTCATCCTCATACTACGGACAACTAACTTTTCACTTGTGCTTCTATATTACCAAACGTTTAGTGTTCCTTTAAAGCCAAAGCATCAGAGTAAACATTCTTCCATTCTGCAGCTTTGGAGAATTCAAATTCTGTTGCTTTGGCCTAAAGTTTGAAATTCCCATCTTGATTTCTAGCAATTCCCTCTTTGAGTAGACCTTTATGCTGAAAGCACAGGAGTTTTAACTGGAACTGTTTGGGTAAATAGCCTGACCCTGCTCTGGTGACACATTTAGCCCAAGTTAGGGTTGCCATCTGGCCGATATTTTACCGGCAGGCAGGAAAAAAAAAAAAAAAAGGTTTGAGGTGGTCACTGTTAAATCTACGGAGGCAGTGGTAATTTTGTGGAGAAAAGGTGGCAATCCTAGCCCAGGTACATTGGTCTCAGTCTAGGACCCTGCCATGAAACCAGGAACATCTGCTCACCCAAATGATGATCTCCATAGTTGCAGTCTTTAGAGTTTGCTTTTCTTTTGTGGGTAATCCTTAAAGAGAAATGAATACCAAAATAATTGACCTTGTTCTACTGATTTTAGCCACTTTTCAAATTCTATTTCTACTTTATTTAACTTTGAAGATATCACTGGTTAGGTTGGAAGGAAACCCAAGCAGTAAGAGATTTTCTTCTTGGATTCTTTAAAAGGTGTGTGGTTTGTTGCCGACATGCCTCCTGAGTGACAGATAAAGCTTTGCTAATGCCTCTGTTGGTGTGCAGGAGTGTCTGTCTGACAGACTGTTCCCACAAGCAGACACTGAGGGGAAAAGTGTCACTGCTAGATTTGTAACCTGTATCTTCTGCACAAAACCTGATCGAAAGATGATTTCAAAAGTGAGAAAGCAAAATATGGCCAGTATATTAAGGATTGTACTATTATGGCATTAGTCCCTCTTTAAGATTTTAGAATGGGTGAAAAGTGTTATGTCTGCTAACGGGCCTCTCAACATGGCTTCGTAAAGGTACAGATTTCATAACTTGAATATTTTAATGACCTATTTTAGATCGTAACCAATATTATTCTTTATAATTAATTCTGAACACTGCTATGAGACTGATCACTCTGAGCCTTCAAAGAGCATGTTTTAAGGGTGTTTTTCTCTTTCCTGCAGCCATTACTTGTTATAAAATAATAAAGGAAATATTTTATTACGATATGTGTAATTAACTTCAGCTCAAGAAATTCAAATAAATCATCCTTAATCTGTTTTCTTTGCATTTTCTTTCCATTTAACTGGTTTAACATAGTTGCTTTCTGTCGTATTTTTTTTTTTTTTTTTTTACATAAGGTATGGAGTTGTAATTGCTTTTTTGAATTAGACTGTCGGAAGCTAATGTGCATGTTGATCCAGGAACTGATTAAGGAAAAACTAATGAATTTCATAAAACATCTTGTACTGTATTGTAATAAATATTCTGTACATGCATTTCTTGTAAACCCTACACACTAGCTGTCATATTAAACTTCCAGTAAATCTTTGTTAATATTTGATCCATTTTCTACTCATCTGCTGATAAGACTCTGGTAAGTCTTGTATTTTGCCTAATTACCAATGTGCTGCTTTCACCCCCCCCCCAAAGGCCAATTGGTTAAAATGTATTTTATGAATAAGTCAGATCAAGACGAGTCAAATGTGCATTTGCCTTAGAACACATTGCCACATAAGGCCAAGATTAAATATTAACATTGGCACAAACATTCCACTTCTTTCTTTACCTTTTTAAGGTTGTGTTAAGCTGTGTAGTAAAAGAAAGTATCCACCTGGATTGCTGACTTTGGTGCAACTGGCAGTGTACTACCTGCACCGAGCATATGATGGTTCTCTTGCCATGAGCAACACTGCGCGTATATGTCTCTCTGAGGTTGTGTCTGCCTGTGAAGTATGCATGTAGTGGTCCATATAGGCATCTTTCCTATCACTGCACAGATCTGTACAATAAGCAGAACCTAGAGAGGAGAAAAGAGTTTGCACCTCCATGATCCCATCACACATCAGGCATCCCCCATTACTAGCACACTAAATCCAATCTGCACTCATTACTCCCAAAACACATCATGGGTCGTGTCACACACAGCACGTGAAGTAACTACTTTCTCTTATCTCTTAATCCAGTGATGGCTACCCTTGCATTCCCCAGCTGTTACAAACTAAACTTCCAGTGGTGCCCATCCAACCGTTTGGCAGGGAAGTATTTTCTACAACACCTATGCAGTCAAGGGTTAACCATTTAGTAATTAATGGCAGTTATGGCAATTTTTGAAATCCATTTTTGTATTATTAATTTGTTTTAACTTTAAAGTTCAATTAAACTTTTTTTTTTTTTTTTAACCTTTTGCTTCCTTCACTGAAGCAAGGGTTTAAAAATGTCATGAGTCTCTCAAGTAAACAAGTTATTAGATTTTGATGTGGTATTATCATAGTAATCTAATGTTACTAGTAAAAGTGTGATGCAAAAAAATGACCTTATGAAAACTTAGTGTGATATGTCCCAATGCTCTTTCCCAAATCTTTTATTGTAGTAAGAATGTGAAGGCATTTTAGTTTTTGTATTTGGTTATTCATTATTTTTTTAACCTCATTTGAGTGCAAAGGCAATTATCCCTTTATTCTGCATCTTATTGCATCAGATTTTTCATAATGAAACTTGGAGATTTTTCGTTTTTGCTTTCATACATTTTATGTTGTAATAAAAATAATTGGCTCTTTGATGTACTTTCTAATGGCTGCCTTGCCCGTTTTTTCCCCTGAAGCAGTGTCTAATGAACAAGCTGTACGTTTTCTCCAGTTGGGCTTTAGATTCCCTGTAGACTTGACTTCAGACCTCAGAGGGCAGCAGCTGCCATTTGTCTCCAAGACTGCTGTTGTCAACCAGACTGACCATGTACTAATAGGATACATTTTATACAGCCTCTGTATACAAGATTGTAACAGAAGCCTAATGACCATCATCTGTTCAGACCTTGTAGCTGGTGGGTTTAATGCAAGTTTTATCACCCCCATCTCGAAACCAAACTCTAGTATTGATTAGGATAGGAACCTGAAATGGTGTCTGGGAGAATATTCCCATAAGAATACATATTTTAGATGACCTACTATATAAGACATTTGGTTGCATTTAGTGTGTTAACATGCAGATCTAGTTACTTGAAAATTCCCAGTGTCTGTTAACACAAGATAACATTTATAGCCTTTTTAAAAAGGTTACACAAATCATTGTTTTAAAAGCTATGTGTAAACTGTGTCTTTAGTATGGAATGGTTGGCCTAGGTGTTGCATTTTTTAAAGGCATATCATCTCTCAAAAGCATTTTAGTAAATAGAATGTAGATGGTTTGCTGTTTTGCATTTTACATTTCTAGAATTCATTGATTATCCTTCCCCAACCCTCCTGACTAATGCACTACAATAGAGCATATTACGCTCTGTGATTATTATGATTTAAAATCAAGCCTTGATATTTCAGGGATCACAATGTTTTAGGTGCATTTTTTTTAAAGCATTGCAGCAATGTTTGTTTAGACCAGGGATTCTCAGCCAGAGTGGAATTGGGACCACAGACTTAAACTGTTGGAATACTGATCTTTCTACAAACTACAATTCTGCAGATTGTACATAATCTACAGTATGTAGATTCTTGTCGCTGGTGGTGATGACTATATTTAAAAAATGATTTTCATTTTGCCACCCTTTCAGCCTTCATCAAGAATGACCAAAGAGGTCCCAAATAGCCTGCCACTAAGGGGTAACACTTTGTGTTTATTGAAGTATGCTTCAGTTTAGTCTATAGTCTACCAATATAGAAATAAATAATGAAAAGATTTTCATAGTATATGCATATTATAATATGAGGGGAAATTGACATTCTGACATATGATGAAAAGGTTGAGAAACACCGGTTTAGACTTTCCTTTACCATTGCAATCACATACATTAAAATGCATTGTAATTAAAACATTTGGATTGTTTTATTAAAGGATTGAGGTTCCCTCATTTTGTGAGAAAATCAGTGTTGCTCTACCCTTTGGAAGTCAGAAGGTTAGGTATGTTCTATGCTACTCCTTGTAAAGGACTGAAAGCAGCCCCTCCATACAAAAGATTTTATCTTATTAGTGTCATTTTAATTTCTTTTTCATCAAAACAAATGAATGCTTAATGTTTTGAGCTTTAAATGGTGAAAGTCTTCTTTCTCCATTTATACACAAAAGCTTCTCTATAATCAGAATTTAAATAAATAATACACACACCCCTTATGCATTATGTGCCTTATGGCTGGTTTAAAGTTATAAATTCCTGAAGGGAAATGAAACACTCCTTAAATTTAGTTTCCAAAGCATTGTTAAAATGGATAGTTTCAAGACCATGGTTTAATTAATTAGCTTGCTACATTTTATGGTATCCACCCAGGCAATTAGACAATCTTTTATTAATTATGATCTAATTATTGGGTACATTTAGATCTAGGATCATAGGCAATTTATTACTTATAAAAACAAGGCTTTTTTAGGGATTTTATGTCTGTTCCTAAGTGACGGGACAAGTAGTTTAATACAGTCAGTGAGTTATTACCATAATAACCAGTCTGCTCCCATATTAGTGTATTCTGAATGCAGTATTATCAGGTTCTTAAAGGCATATTAAATTACATTATTAAGGTGTTAAGATGTTAAACACAAAGAGGGGGGATGGACATCTTATATTTGACAGAACAGCTGAGATAATGTATCCTAAGTATGACTGTTTGCATTATGTTGCTTTGTTCAACAAAGCTTGTTTGGAGTGGTGCTGAGAGAGTGGTGACATTGAAGGCAAACACTGTTGAAACATTCATGATAGTTTTGTTTTAAGTACTTGCAGAATACCATAACACTTTTTGTTACCCTGCTGGTCCAATATGAGCTTGTTTTGTAATGTCTCTAGTACATTTTGTTTGTTTGGCATGTGGAATCATTTCTGAAGATATTCTATGTGATGCTGTTCATGTTCGTTATTACCATTAATATTATATTATGTATTAATGTTGGCACCCTAGAGTAAGTGCATTAAAGTTTATTTATAAAAGCCAGTTTTGTGGCAAAGTTCTAATAAGGCAGGTTTCCATGGTGACTGCTCCATTTTTTATTTTAAACATTTTGTTTTAGAACTTCACTTCAGTATTGACTTTATAAATCACCTCCCAGATTTGCGCCAGAGTCTATAAATACCCCCAATATGTTCACCTGTTTTCACAATCATGAGCATGAATGGATAACAGGCCACACTATCACATATGTAGTATGAATAACAACACATACCGTATATAGATACATAACACAAAAACATATAGATTTGCCTCCCTTCTACCCACTTATACCTCAGGCACTTGGAGAGTAGTATTCATAAGATTGAATATGAAATCAAGAGTTGATATGTAAATGTGTGGGGACAATCACAGAAAAGCAAAAAAGTTATGGCGAATAAAGCTTGTGTGTATAATAAAATTATAAAAATTAAAAAAAAAAAAAAAATCAAAATTGCAAATAGAAAAAATCTTATTAAAAAACAATATATGTATGCGTTCTGAAGAGAAACCAGAGTATATACAAATACTATTTACTACAAAAATTGCAATATAAAGGAATTTTCTACAGGTGGCCCCAGGATGGTCCTAGGTACTTGCCCATCTATATAATATGGAGCGAAGGATCTTCTTCCAATCTGATGATAATAATACGCTTGAGGTCAAATGGTCTCCTTGGTTAAAGTGGTTGAAAACTAACAGACCACAGGATCTCTAGTATGAACAGCTTGCTTCTCCTTTAGTGTCTAGTCCTAGATTAACTTGCAGAGTTGAAAAAATTGAGTTCTCTCTGGGTATTGGTTTCATCTTAGACGTCTTGCCCCTTACACCAGTTCCCCTAGTATGGTCTAATTTTAGTGCTATAATATCAGTTTTATTTCAGTTACCAACCCATTTAAATGTTGTCTGATGTATATATGTTTTATGTTGGATTTGTTTTTGAAGATGTATAATTATTACTCTTATTTGTGATTTAACTTATATGTATTGTGAAACAAAATTTCTATAATAGAATACATAATATGTAAAAACAAAAACCCATAATAATAATATATATATCTTTCTTTTGGCTATAATGGTGCATTCATATTTTTCACCATTGTGTAAAGCCAACTACCAACAGAAGTTGGGAGCTAGCATTATGTGGGCAGGTCCCATATTTCTGGGACCATTGCCAATGCAATGCATGCATAATCAGGTGCAGAAATGTGCCTGAAAAGTGGTGGTCACCCACACACCTGTCTATGTTTCACAGACACCAGTTCCCACACACAAAAATGTTTGGATGGAAAACATATGGCTTTGGTCTTTATGCAAATGTGTGTGTAATAAAAAAATAAATATATATATATATATATATATATATATATATATATATATATATATATATATAATGTATCATACATATAAACACAGTATCTCACGTGTGTATGTGTACAAATGTTATTACATGGATTTTTGTTTTATTTTGTTTGCTGTGTCTTCTCCTCCATATTAAATTTACAGTACATCTATCTACCATGTTGCAAAAATAGTTTTTTTTAAATCCCTTGAACTTGGATGAACGTTTTTTTTTTTCCAGTAGAGCAGGAAACCTGTCAATTATGCTCTGTTAGAACCACTTACAAATGCTGAATCGTCTTAGCCTCCCTTCCTATGTCAATATCGTAATGTGTTGAAATATGTTTTACAGTTGCATTGTAGCATTAGTGGTAGGCCCTGAGGCTTTTATAGTGTCTTTCACCATTGCCTCTGGGAGAAGGGCAACCGATGCTATAACGCACTTTCCATATCACATTGTTGCTCGATTGATGTAGAGAGTATTTGATGCATGATGAAATATTGAGTTGATTGTGAAAGATGATGCCATTACTTTTTGCATTCTTTTAGTTCAGCTTGTGGTTTCTGAAACTGTTTAGGCTGAAGTCTTCTAGTGTAAATGCTTGTTCATTAAGTTAAATCTGCATAATAAACTCTTCCATTGTCCCTTTATGATTTTTCTCAAAGTGTTTAGCTAGTTAGTGAAACATGTTGGCTTTGTAGTAAACAGGCGCATGCATAAAGAGCTTTACACAGTTTTTCAAGTAGGATACCTGTGATTTAAATGATCTTCATTTCTGCTCTTTATGTGGCAACTGTATTGTTGCAGGCTAGGTATTGTGTGCTGTTTTTTTTAATCTACTTTTTGATTAATTGTGCTTTAATTTATTTGGCAGGAATGGCAAAACTCAATACAGAAGAATGCAGGACTTGCTTTTATTGAACTGGTAAATGAAGGAAGGTGAGATGGTTTTGCATTTTAAATTACATTCATATGGATTGTCATATATTGAGCTGCAACTCCCATTAGCATCAGTTAGCCATTGTGGTGTTGATGGTCATTTTAAATGTAAACGGAAAATACAGAGAATCCGTGAGATTGAGCTAATGGGTATCAAAGCCACCATTAGGGGATGACAGGTGATACATCTGTCATGGGCCTGGCGGCCCCTTTAAAAAAGAAAAAGAAAAAAAAACCTTGCTTGCGGGCAAAAGATCTCCCATCTCCAGCCTCTCTGTGGGGAGTAGGTTTACCACCCAGCCAATATGGGACTGGCACTCAACCCTCCCTGTGCTGCTCGGGGGTCAGAGCGTCAGAGTTCACCGACCTGCTAGCGCTCAGACTTCATAACAGTGCGACAGTGTGAGAGGCAGCTTGGGAATGTCTGTACTGCTGCACACAAACTCAATGGACGCCCAGCATGCAGCAGTTCTCACAGGCCTGATGAAATTTTGTGAGAGTTGAAACATTGCCTACGTCTGATCAATAAAGTTCTCACGTTTCAGTGCTGGGTGTCCATTGAGTTTGTATGCTGTTAAGATTTGAGTGGCATCTTCCTGGAGCACAGAGTAAGAACATGTACATTAGCGAACAATTATTCGCAATTGTGTAAAACTGCACAGACATCCAGCTGCCTCCACTAGACACCAGGGTGCGGCTGTCTGTAGGGACATGTGCAGGCGTAAGTCCTGGATGTGCAATGTGGTTGATGGGGCATGTCCTTTTGTGCAGCGGTAAGTCCTGGATGTGCAGTGTGGGTGATGAGACATGTTCTGGTTGGTTGTGCAGTGTGGGTGATTTGGCATGTTCCGGTTGGTTGTGCAGTGTGGGTGATGGGGCATATTCTGGCTGTGCAATGTGGGTGATGGGACAGGTTCTGGGTGTGCAATGTGGTTGATGGTGCATGTCCTGGGGTGCCATGGTAAACCGTGATGTGCAGTGTGGGTGATTTGACATGTTCTGGTTGTGCATTGTGGGTGATGGGACATGTTCTGGGTGTGCATTTAAACCTTATTGACATGATCTACAATGACCTGGATAAAATGACTTTGGGAGGGATGGAGGGGCCCACAGAATTGGTTCTGTAAGGCCCCCAAATTTCTGATGGTGGCCCTGATTGTAAGTCAGTGTACAAATATTAGCCACATGCCTACCTTTGGCAGTTTAGTTGCTGTTCTTTGGTGCATTTTCACATTCCTGCCCTCATAATGCATCATCATTCTCTTCAAACCTTCTTAATTCATTTAGAGTATCAATCCTTTCCCTTTTTAAAATTTGTCATTGGGGTCTATTCCCAATTACTCCTCAAATCCAGGCATCAGGGTCTGTGGCCTTGCCAGTGCAATATAATCCAGTCTGGATGGAACACACCATCTTAATGTCAGGTAATGTTAGTATGGCATTATCCACAAGCATCCCTAATATCGTATTGAACTGTATAAGAAAAATGAAATCCTAAATTAAACAAATAATGTCATGTATAACATGACAAAGCACCAGTTCGATAACATCCTAATGTCATCAGTACATTTTGCTGAATAGTTTTGAAGGTATATTAATTTAAAAAAATTAACCTTTAAGAAATTGCAGTTACTCAGCTACAGCTAATAATAATAAAAAAAAAAAAAGCTTCCCCCCCCCCCTTCCTATATATTGTTTTTTCACAATTAGCATTTTCAGCAGTTCTGTAGTAAAAACCACCAACCCAGTACACCCCCTGAATTACTCCTATCACAGCAATATCTATTGGCCACATAAAGAAATGTGTAATTCTTGCTTCTGGTTTCAGAAGCATGAAAAAAGAGTAGCTTTCTATCAACCTTGATCCCAGAGGTCAAAGAACAGTAAAAAGGGTGTTCAGTTACATTGCATAGACCTGTTCTGTTGTTGTTTCTTATTATGTGGGTGTGACCTGCATTGACCTCACTTTTAAAGTGGCTGCTGTTGGATTGGACCTCTGATTAATGTTTTATTAGTATAGATAACACTCTGTGTCTCCATATAAATGGACCTTGGTGTAAGTTCCATCTGGCATGATAGGCATCATTAACAAATTAATTACTATGCTTAACATGTAAGTGATAGCTTTTTAGCAACACTTCACCTTTAACTACACTTAGGGTTGCACATCTCTGAACATCTCTGTATGTTGTATTATTTTCATTGTTCTATTATTTGCAGAGTGTTGAACTACCTAAGAATTCATCCTGACAACTGGTCTTTATACAGAAAATACGTTCTTTTCAATTCATTCATTTTAGTTTGTATCAGATTGTCCAGTAGAATAAGAAGATTATAAAATAACAAATACAGTAGTATAACACTGTCTAAAATGTAGATGTGAAATAGTAATACCAGACACTTAAATACCTTTTATGTTATATGTGTCTAACCAAATTCAATTGACTCACTGGGCCCACTATGGAAAGATGGAGAAAGCAGATGGTATACTTTTCTCTTCATATACTCACAAAAATGTGTGTATTGAGCCTATAAACCATTTTCACATGTATTTTCTATAGCACCAGGAGTTCTTGCACCTCTACTGAACCTGCATAGGTAATAATCTCCCTGCCACACCTCAAAAGAAGACCTATTGAAGCGCCACTGTTAAAACAAAATATTTCTAATATAGATTTAGTAGCTGGTCACTGTTCTTATGCTCTAAGCACATTGGCAGGTAAGACGTTTGATCTCACAATCTGCTTACATACCATACACATAACATGCCATTAAACCGCTTCCCCTTCGGTCAGTCCTGTCCGCCTGACTGAAATCCGAACCAAAACAGTCAGCTCCCCTTTTTATTGCCTTCTTATAGTTTTTCTAGAAATTCACCTAATTCTCTTTTTCTGTCGATTTTAACACTTGAGATGCAAGTCAATGGGAGTGAGCCAAAACCATTTCTCATGGAAAATAAGTATTCAAACTAATGTAGCATACATAAAAAAAAAAAGTGTTTTGTATCATATATGTTGTATTGTATCATTGCTGCTAAATGTATGCTTACACCCTGGTGCTCCTCCATCACAGGATAATCTTAATTAAATCTGAGAAGCAGGAGTGTGAACATGGCTTTATCCCATGTTTGTTTAAGAGCCATGCTTTGGGGGAGATATAAGACTGTTTGATTGAAAGCACCCATTTAAGGCACAGATTTTCATATTTCAAAAATCATGTTACCCCCATGTATAATTTGCTGATGGCGTGTGTGTGTATATTTCTGTGATATCATTCTCTTTGATCCAAACTCAGGTCTTAGATGATGAGATTTGTTGGAAATGAATGTTATTACATTGGATACAGGTTTTGTTCTTATTGTGTGCATGTGAAATGACTGTTTACAGTTTGATAAGCTATTTTACACCGCTGTGTTACAGGTTGCTGAGCCAAACCATGAAAGATCACTTAGTAAGAGTGGCCAATGAAGCGGAATTTATCCTGAGCAGACAGCGGGCAGAGGAAATACATAGACATGCAGAATTTGAGGTAATCTTTTTGAAACCTTCAAAAGAAAAAAAAATGTCTTTTTTTCAGACATTTTTATTATTCTGAAACTGCATTTTTAATATCACATTTTTCACCTCTAAGGAGTAAGGTGAACAGTTGTAAATTGACTTTCATTGCTTTGATCAATCTGCCTTTGTGTATATATATCTGTATAGATATATATAGATATATATTGATATTGATGCTGTATCTTTGTCTTTTGTGTGTGTGTGTATATCTATCCATCTATGTGTTTGTTTTTGTGTGTGTTTTCTCTGTGTGCCGCATACTTCCCTACTGGATATAGGGAATACCCCATTGTGCTTGAATAGGGATATCTATAAAATCTAGTCAGTTGGGAGCTGCCTAATGACTGGTTTGGGAACCACTGTTGTTCACAAAGTGCCTCAGCCTCTTTCTCATGAAATAACACTGTTCTCCAAGGCCTGTACAGCTGTGTATCAGAGTTCCAAATGGCCGTTCCTTACAGCAGAACAAACATTTGCTCTGAGACCACAAATATTTATTGTTTGTACTCTTACTCCTTCACTTTACAAATGCAGGATTACTACACTAACACACTGCATTGAAATACACCTGTCTGCTTATTTAGCTGTAGTTCATAAATCAGCTATGGTTTTACACTGAGCATATCGAGACAATTTAAAAATATAAAAAAGAAACTTTAGAGAATTAAGTGTGTTTGCTATACAAAATGCATTAAGGTTTGATAGGTCTCATTTGATATGAATGTGGTCCTTCCTGCCAGTCTTTGGTGATCCAGGTTTCTAATTGCGGTATAATAATAATAATGAAAGGATAAAAGTGCTGCTTTCTCAGACTGTGCTTCTTCTGGCCTAGCATCCATGCTGTGCATTGTATGGAAGCAGATCTGCTGCCTTCTTGCAAGCAGTTGTATGGTGAGGCTGCTGCAGAGCTGCTTTTGTGAAGAAATTAATAGCCAGCTTGTTTCATTTGTTACATGAAGAGGTTTGACGACAGTCCTGTGGAGATGAAACGTGTTCTCTTTTTAGTTTACTACATAATTACAGGAGAAGGGAATGCTTTACATCTCCAGCTCTGGACGTTTATATACTGGTCATGCATGACGGTCTCACAGATGAACAACTCCTTTACTTTCAGCTTCACTGGGGTAGAAGTGAAATCAGCTGACTTTATCTCCACCTTTCAGCATAAACCGAAACTTCATCCCATGTATTATTAAACTATATGATGCTGCTATACTCTAGCTGTCCATTATATCTTACCTTGATTACAGTTTATTTAATCACAAACCGGCACAATTAATACATTTCAAAACAGATGTATTATGTTTGCTTTAAATAGTTATCATACAGTGCTAGGACTCTTAATACTTTGCTGATCTCAGGTATGATTAACAGCATCCTCAATATTGCTGGCCAACTTCGGAGCAGCCAATTGCACGCTGAAGAGAGAGCATGGTTAGTGGCCATAATCCACTGTATGTGCAGTTGCTTTTACCTACGCTTTACATAGAGTAGAAATATCCAGTAGCAATTGCTTTGTTATTTTGAAAGCATTGTGTTTTCCAAGACACCACATGATGATTATCTGTTTTTAGTGTAGTTGTGCTGCAGTGCCCATTCACACCGTGCCCTGCTCAGTGCACACTTAATCCAGCATCTTCTTGGCTTCCATCTTTATAAGAAGTTTACTCTATCATGCAGTATTTAAGTATTGGCTTGGATTAAGTTGAAAGAGTCTTCCTAACTACCTAATAAAACACTTTATCTTATGTCTGAGGTGTCTGTACAGGCATCCTGAAGAACAAATAAGTGTGTGGAAGATTCCATTCTGAGTGATTTCTATGTAATTGTGTTTGTTTACCAAACCAAGATGGCTGCTGTAACAGTTTTCAAGGGACCAACTTCATATCCTTTCTATTACTGTACTTTCTAAATATTGTAGCCAGCATTTACCATGATCTTATAAAATAGGCTACAGCAGGAATCTCCGATAGCACTCTTAATTGACTGTGGGCTTTCTCATTAACAGTGCATGTAAAAGATTTTACAATTTGTTTATGGTGTGGAACTGGCCCCAGACTAAACTGAATAAATATATTTTGTCAAGTAGAGTTGAAACTAATGCATTCAACCACACATTCTAGATTATAGTAAAGGAATCTGTAACAAACCTATATATTTTATTTTTAACTTTCTGCTGACAAGTGGGCATTTAAGTGTAATTACATTCTTACTCCACTCGGGGTGAATAAGACCATACTTAGTGTAGCTTGACAAGAAACCAATTATTAGAACGGCATATTTGGCTTCCCCCTCCTCAATTCCATCCTGTTGGTTAAATCCGTGTCTACAGTATTTTGTTCCAGGCAGCCAAGTGCTAGCCTGTGTGAGCAATGGGTCCAGTGGATGCAGTCATAACTGCAGTATTCTATAGCAAGAGCAGCTGGACTGTACCATGATACCCATTTCGAAATATAAGGGACTTGGCCAATCCATATAGAAATGTTGTTCTTTTTAAAACTATTTTATTACAAGTTATGTGCAAACTCCTATCTTTACTTTTTAAATTTAGTCATGATTTAACATTTATTGTATGTATATATTTCCAAATAAGTTTTCTTATTTTTCTTTTGTCCACTTCCTTGTGTCTGGTTTTCTTCAGTCCTCCAGGAAAGCACTGCACTTCAAGAAACTCCTAACTTTTAAGGTTTTTGGCTCAATTATTTTTACCTTCAGAAACAGTCTACATCTTCTTCATTGTCTGTTTTTTGTTATCAGCATTATAGCTTCAGAGCATAAGAAGTAGTTACTCACCTCTATGAAATCTTGGGTATAACTTTTACAAAGTATACTTTTGTCTAGGGATTGTAGGTATGCCAATATATTGCGCCTCCATGTTTCACTCTCTCATGAGGTCTTTCCATCAACAGTTTGCGGTTTAAAAAATGTCAATATTTTATCAGTCAGACCAAAGCACTACCTCTTTCGTGCCACACAAATTTTAGAATACGCAACTATTTATTTTGGCAACGCCCCATCTGCTTCAGTCCATGCCTGAGCACAGGCAAAGTTTGGAATGACTTTACTACATGGAGATAGCTTTACTTCCCATTGGAACTGGATTGGAAATTAGTTCAATAATGTTAGTGCTGTGTGATCAACCGGAATCTTTCAAAAGGTTGTAATTTATATGATTTTCTCTAGACCAATAATACACTGTAGTGTTTGTAAACCCATTAAATTAAATCCATACTGCGCTGGATCAGATCACCTTCATTTAGTGTAAAGTAATTGGTTAGGTGTAAATAATTTTAAGCACATCTACCACACCCATTAACACAGCTCAACTTGCTAGCTGTAGGTCTCTGAGGATACTGCCATTTTGAGACCGGTTTCTAAATCATGACATGTTTTGAAATGTTCTTTTTTTCAATAGTAACCCAACTCTGCAGAAAATATCTATGCATGACTTCTCCACAATAATTAGATCTAACATTTGCAAGGTCCATGAAATGTGCCCTTTCTTTCCTTCAGTTCTGTTTCTTCATGTGGAAAATGTGAATATTCTTCTGTGTTAATCTTATACCGATCTGTTTTATATGCCATACATGATGTGGTACACATTGTCTTTTTTTTTTTTTTCCTTCCATTTTAGAAATCACTCATAGATGTACTTTAAATATCCACCCCAAGTAAAAATAATTACAGTATGCATTTGAAATGGTCAAAGTATGCAAAATATTTGCAGACTTCATTTTGATTTGTTGGGTGGTAGTGGCTAGACGGTTAATGCTGCACGTCATATTGCTGTATAACCTGACATTAAGGTGCATCTGCATGGTGATACTCTTTGTATAGTTTTATAAACATTAGGTTGGATAAGGATGCGTGTCAATATGTCTTGGCCAATGGAATGGGCGCCTACTATTTTCCCTTGAACTAGAGCGACTCATAGGATCCGTGCCGACAATCTGGAGCGACCCATCAGCAGTGCCCCCAATACCCCCGAAAATGGGGAACCGTACTGTTCTGAACGGGGCTAAATCACTGGACCGTAATTTTATTTTACCTCACCTTTCGGATACATTTCGGTTCCCTATTTCGTGGCACGGACCAATAGGATGGAGAGCTAAGTGGTCCTTTAACTAACCAGCCAATCCCCATTCGAGCGACGTGCCGAGTCACGGGAGTTTTACATGAACCAATGGGTGGCTGAGCGACGGGCTCCGTAGTCTCTAGGTCTATGTTGCGGTAATGGGGTCGCTACTTGGGAGGTTAGATTTGGGCACCAGGGGGGAGAGGAACACTTAAGTCATTTGCCCTTTTGGGGAGGTATTAAACTGGGGAAAACACAGGGACACACTGGGTATTACAACAGAATTAACACCGAATTTCCCGGCCGGCTCGCTGAGTCACGGAGGTTTGTGACGGGTATAGTAGGGTTGCCAACTGGCCGGTATTTTACCAGCAGGCTGGTAAAAAAATTGGCTTGACGCAAGTCTATGAAGGCAGCAGCACGACCGGTGCTTAGGACCAGAGCACTTTAGAGTTGGTGGGTTATTTGGGTTTAGGATCTTCAGTCCATTGTGATATAGCTATACTTTCCTTGATACTCACCCAGCTCAGTGGTTTACGAAGCATTATGGTATTGTAGTCCATAACATGTATGTGCCCAATGATTTGTATCACCAAATTAATGGAAAAGGGTATTCGAGTAGTGATTCGAAATATCATTTTATGTGGACTACAGTTTATATGATGCCAAGTCAAATGTTTAGTTAAGATTAATTAGATCAATAGTCCAGAGCATGTGGGATGCCACATGTTGACTGGATTAGAGTGCAAGTAAATAGAGAAGTTATTTGGTGACCCGGCTTATGTGACCAGCTGTTCTCAATATACCCATGCAGTTAAATGATTGGCTCTGCATCATGAATACAGGGACATGGATTTGGTGCCCTGCTGATGCTTAGCCAACCAAATGATTGGCAAGTATCATGATTACTGTAGAAAACGTAATCTGAGGTGCAAACGTTTAGCCACAATCCCTATACTCTTCTCCCCCAAGCATCACAGTGTTCTCTCCTATTCTGCTCAAGCATTGCAGTCCGAACCTGCCCCCTGAGCCTTACAATCCCCACTCTCCTTTGCTCCAACCATCAAAAACCCCACTTTCTTCTCCTTTTCTCCATCCCTTCCATCAAGAATCACAGTGGCCACTCTCCTCATACTGTTCTGAATAAAGGGCAGACGGTCCTCACCATCTCCCACACCTACTTTTGAAGCATGGTTTCTGGTTCAAAAGTGTGCTAAATGCATTTTGAGTCCCCAGAAGGGGGTAGTGTATTTAAACACCGTTTGTAAAAATACCTGCAGCTTGATTACATTTCAGCATGTTGTAAAGTTGGTTAGTGTCCCTTTAAGTGTGGCTAAGATGTTACGTTTTTATGGATGTAGAAGGCATACTGTGTTTCTTGAGGCCTTCTTCGTACACATACTGATTTATTAGAGGAAAAATAATTTTTTTGAAGTACTTAATACTTTATAACCGTTGACAGCTCTGCTATTAACTGGTGGTCCTAGAGGTTAGAGCATTCCTCAGAAAACAGCATGAAGCCCCACATGTTCCTGTACTCCAAACCCAATTTGGTTAACTGGAAATTGAAAGTGGTAGCTCCACAGATAAATACATGTCAGATGTTTATGTTCTAAAGAGGACAATTCAGATCCTTTTGCATGGAGCCATGACATATACCTCTTATGTTTGTTTTGTGAATGTATGGGACAGATGTGCTTCATTATATCCTTGCATACAAGAAATTATTATTGACTCTTCAACCCTGTTATTGCCACTCTGATCTTTTAATAACGTATGTGTTACCTGGTACCTCTCGCTGTGTTCAACCCGAGGATCTTTTCACATGGGGATGTATGAAGTGAGGCATACTTAGCTGAATTTTGTTAATTAACAATTGTGGTTGTGTAAGATTTTGTTAAACCATTTAGTGACACAGGCATTGATTTATAGAGCAGGTCTGGGGATAAGGGTGCTAGCTCAGCCAGAAAAAAAACTAAGGTAAGAGTAATTATTAATTTTTTAAGCAGATTCTATGAATTACACTGCACTATGACGGTTCACATTTAACATAGTAAAAAGTGTTTTACCAGATCGAAAACAAGGGAATCCCAATGTATTCTATAATAGTCTGGGGAGCAAGCTCAGTACAATGTACACATGTATTAACCCCTTCATGTCAAAGGCATATGGCAATTGTGCCAGTGTCAAAGCCAAAGGGCAGAATACGATTGCTGTGATTTATTATCACCGTAAGCATATGCCCCAGAAGTGCTCCAACAGGCTCCCAGAAATCTGGCTCATTTGGAGGCCAACACACAGTGTAAGAACAGGATGATTGGGTGGCTGCATGGGTAAAAATGGAGCTCCAGACGCAGTGTGTGGCCGAATGAATGATTTATTCAGTGAATCACAGCAGCAAATGGTGCACACCTCACCTGGTGGATTGCAGGCCTACGCGTTTGTCATAGCTAACCTTTAAGAGACAGACCCATCTATTTATACTAAAGCGCTAATTAAAGTAACATAGTAATTTAGGTTGAAAAAAGGCACAAGTCCATCAATTTCAACCCTTCTACTTATTATTCCCGCTTTTGATCCAAAAGAAGGCAAAAACCCCTAAGGAAGCCATATAGAATTTTGTATCCTAAGGGGAATAATTCCTTCTTGACTCCAAAGGGCAATCAGATTTCTTCTTGGATCAAGAAGCTCTATTATTAATGCTTATTCTATTATTAATAGCCCTGTATGTCCTGTTTTATAAAAAAAAAAAAAAAAGCCAAAAAAAACCCTTTTTTTAAAAATGCATCTCTTGGCAGTGAGTACCAACATTTTATGGAATCCCTTCCTTTGCGGTCTATGAAATCTCTGCTCTTCCAGTCTCAGGGAGTGACCTCCTGTTCTTTGTACATTTCTGTTAATGAACAGGTGACCAGAGAACTGTTTATATAATGTTATCATTTTTTCTAATGTATATAAATAGAACTTTTTTAGTTTCTCTTCATAAGTAAGATCCTCCAATCCCCTTATTACTTTTTTTTGCCCTCCTTTGCACTTTTTCTAGTTCCATAATATCCTTTTTAAGTACCGGTGTCCATAATTGTACTGTATATTCAAGGTGAGGTGAGGTCTTAACCGTTGACTTGTAAATCTTATTGGCCCTTGTAGCTGCTGACTGGCATTGAGCACTGTTGCCAAGTCTGTTATCTACAATTATTCCTAAATCCTTTTCATTAGTAGTTTTTCTCAGGGAGATACCATTTAAAGTATATGTTCCATTGTTATTTTTTGTCCCATAATGCATAACTTTACATTTGTCTATATTGTACATCATTAGATACTTCATTGCCCAGTCCCCAATCCAAATCTTCCTTTAATGAACAAACATCAATGTTAGTCTGTATTACCTTACCTAATTTTGTGTAATCTGCAAACACTGAGATATGGCTCAACACAACTTGGGAGAACATTAATAAACAAATTAAAACAAAGAGGGTCTAAAACAGACCCCTGGGCTACTCCGCTTAATACCCTGGTCCAATTTGAGGATTCTCCATTTACAACAACCCTCTGCATTCTATCTTTTAGAAAGTTCCATCAGTCTTAAAATGCTCCTTACATAAAAAAAAGTGACTCTTATGAACCATACAAAAATAGTAGAAAATCAATCATGGGTAGGACTGGATGATGTTTAAAATTAAAAAGTTACAGCAAGTGGAAGTTAATTTATTTGTTCTATTAAACTTTATGAAAGGGAACTTGCAGAGCCACATTTGCTGGTGGACTAAATGATACATATATGATTTTTTTTTTTTAACAATATATATATAAATTATGATTTATATTTGTATGTTTTTGTTTTGGTTGCATACCTATTAATTTATTATATTCATTAGTACAAAAAAGTGCATATATGTATTAACCACCCGCATGACCCTTTTTTTTTAATCCAAACTAAGAAAGGTGGATTAATTGAGGGGGAACACAGAATGAATAATATTGCAAGAAAAGCATGGCAGAATAGGTGTGGTGGGGATGTCAAATGAAAATAAACAGCAGCAAGAGAGAATGAGACAGACCCCAACAATTTCAGCATTTCAATGTCTAAATATATGATTAAGATCCCATTCCAAATTTGTACCTTGTGGCTGTCGAGTATACAATCTAAAGATCCAGAATATCTATCTATCTATCTATCTATCTTTTTTTTTTTTTTTAATATGTTTTGTTTATTGCCACCTCTTTATGGATTTGTGGTACTTTCAGTACCTTAGAAAGAAAAATTGGATTTATTACCTCCACTATATGTTTGAAAATGTTTGTTAATTGTGATTTTTTTTTGATCATGGACTGTAACATTGTAATTTGGAGGCCAAGTCTACTTCCAGGAGCCGGCGGGTGCAAGTGAGAACAAGACAACAAAAGCGTCCCTAGGGGTCTTGACAAAAACAACAACAATAGATAATGTCAGTGTGATTGTCGTCGTTTGTGGAACTTGAATTTGATGTAACGTAATAAGGCGAAAATTGTCAGCGGTCCTGTGTCTGTGACACGAAGACCAGTCAGAATATAATGAAACACTATAATAAACTAAAAAATTGCAAATGTCCAAATTTCTCTATGGACCACCAAAACGTTTTTCGCGGACCCCAACAGATGCAGACTGCTGCTCTAACACACATGTATAGTATATTACTATAAAAAGTCACCAATACTGTTGTTAATAATAATATTTTCTTATTATTCATATTATAAAAACACTGCACATGTCTAAATAATTTTGGACCGTTAATATAGCAATATATTTGTTTCGTATTTGTCATATAAGCCATGACGTTTTAAAAGACCATGTTTAAATGCAGGTTAATTTATCCCAATTGCTATTTAGTAGTATTTTGCTATAGGAATGTCAGCTTTTTTTTCCCATTGTGCTGCAATGATGGATAATTTAAACCTATCTAGCCATTTGCACCTGTTACCTGTGAATATAGAATTACTGACAATGTCTTTCAATTCCACCATCAAAACAGAAAGAAGTGAATTATTAAAAAGATAAAAATAAATTTATGTTTGCTCTCTGTCAGAGTTCATATCCACAGCCAACCTTGATAGAAGATCAGAATGATTTAGACAAGTTTGCTTTAGAGATTCATAACATATGCTAGCCAGGCGGAATTGAGTTATCTCTGCTCTAGAGAGTAAGTTATTGTAGCAGGAGCTGACAGAGATGAAGATAACTGAGGAAAATTCAATTACCTTTTAGTGTTTTCTTTCTAATAGGATTCTTAATGTGAAAAAGATCCTTAGATGATGCACCTCTATTGCTTAGTGAGAGATTTAGAAATAAAAAGAAAAATCTACCTTCAATGGAGCTATATTTTTTTCTGCAGAATACCAAAAGATCATGGAGCTCTAATTCATTCGCATTCACTGCATACTTACTAACATACAGCACTGTTTGTTTGTTTTCCAATGCATTGTTAATTGTAGATGAGTGTTATATGATTCTATGTGCCCTATGTTATCATCACTGTCCTCAGTCTGACCTTCGCATATATCATTGTTGTCATGTACTAGGGCATCAACCTACCATGTGTCACATTGGGCATCCTAACTCAACAAAGTGATAATTGACTGCCAAATCAATGGCAGTTGGATATCTTAATCTGAGTATTTGGGGAAAGAAAGGCATAGTGCGCTAAACAACCAAATCACACTTGTACAGTTGGCCATGGAACCATATAAGTGTCAAATGTCTGTAAAAGTATATATTGGCTCAGTTTTTACTCTGCACGTAAGATCTGGGGGTGGATTTTGCTTGGTTTACTTGGAAATATTTAGGGAATTAATTTTGTTTTCTCTCTGATAATAAGGACTCACTTGCTATGTGTTTGTTTGTTTGTTTGTTTGTTTTTGTACCCTCAAGTTTGACAGGCGCTAGTTTAAATTGCACAGTTCTTAGCACTGCCTCTATCAATGACAGACCGCAAAAAATAAAGATACTATTCAGAATTGTCTTGTATTGGAAGAAAACAAATGACAGCAAGCTACAATATATACTTGTATATTACTTCGTTCATAAGAGCAGAGGTGGCAGTGAAAACAAAGATTATGTAATGCATTTTGAACCAGAGAAGCTTCATGAAGTCTTTCATTTCTAGAAATCTATAAAGCAATTAAATGAGGATATTCATATTCTTCTGACCCAGGGAAAAACAAATGCCAATAGTTGCAAAGGTGGCAGTGAGAGGACAATAGAGATTAAGCATACGTTTAAGTATAAGATAACTATATTATAGTATTGGACGGCCAAAAATGCAGCTAATGATGGGGGGGACAACATCAGACAAAGTGTTATGCAGCAAAATACATGTCCAGCTCAGACACCAGTGTGTTACCACAATGAAAGAGAAGGTGTGCCCATGTATAATGATACAACACCATGGAAATAAGAGTAACATGTGTAAGTGTGGGAGGTGAATTCTAATCCTTTTTAACTTAAAATTAACATTTGAAATAATATATGTAAATAATAATGAAAAACAAACAAACAAGTTCAGCTGTAGCATCCGTGCCTGCTCTGCAACTACCTCACTTAACTGACTGCACAACTCATTCTGCATATCCATCGACTCTGCTTGGAAACACTCTTGGTTACTCACCATAATGTCAGCTACTAGTAGATGTTTTCAACACCATGCTGGGTTCCAGCAGCCAGAGCATGGACAGCTGCTTTGTATGCTGTAATCAGAGGAGCGTCAGCAAATTGTGGATAGGCTTCCGATGTGCTCGGCTGACAACAATCTCTGGGATCCACCACCCTGCGAGCCACTCTTGTTCTGACAACCGGTAGCTGCAGGAAAAGAGGAAAAAGTTTAAAACATTTCAATACACAATTTAAGAATCACTTGCTCTTACAGTTCACATGGATGATCATCTGATTCCTAAACTATGGTATATTGACACCTTAGAACTATTTATCTCTGCAGTTAGCCTGGCTATTTACTAAATCAGTTAGCGGTTACAGGTCTTACACTGTAAGGTGTGAGTTCAGTGTGATATAATATGCTGCCTATGTTATATAAGAATTTTAAATGCACTTAACTTTTCTTCACCACCTCCTCGGACCTGTTATTCCAAACAACTGCATTAATTGCGTCCACAATCTCCTTCCAGAGTTTTAACTCTTCTGGCTTGTCCTTTTAGCCGCTGCCCCTATCACCCGGTTTAATGTTGGCACAATTTATGTACCAATGCTGAGTTCTCCTTCGCTGAGAAACTCTACTAGTACCTCGGATGCCTTCACTTCCCCCCTCTCCTGTTACCAGTTCCTTAGTCCTCTCCCTGACCTGATCCTTGGATTAGCATCTTTTGTTTTTTTGTTAATTATTTTTAAGCGTGCGTGTAGGTGCTAATCCTGTTCTGAAATGGTTATGTGGACAGGTGCTCATTATATGCAAATGTTCCTTGACTATGGTTTAAGTTGATTTTGTGAACATGGGCCTACTACCTATTGGGTGTTTTTTTTCTTGTCTAAAATCTGACATAGGATATAATGGTGATTTTCAGGCTACCACTTCAATTCAACGCATTTCGGACTGCTTTCGGCAGGTTCTGGCATGGAATTGACTATGATGTCCAAATTGCAATGCTATTTGGGGGCACATCAGGGTATAATTAGTAGCATGTACTTTGTACACGCTGCTAAACCACTTTGGAGCTGAAAATCAGTGCATATTGAGTAAACCATTATGTATTTTATGATGGAGGGTGTCAGCCGAATCCGAATGAGTCTGTTTATTAGGTTAAAGTATAGTTTACAGTGTAATCTAAATATACCATACCTTTAGACACATTTGGGCCTAATAAAAAGTGAGCTGACAAGTGAACCGCAAAAATCAGGTCTTAAATATGTGAGCTGGAAAGGTAAACTGGAGAAATTTTCCATCTCGGCTCTTAATTCCTGAATTTTGCAGTTAAAGTTTGGTGTTTTGTATTGTGGTTTATCAATGCTTTTTCTGTACGTGTGTGTGTGTTGTGAATGTTTACTTATTGGACAGATAAGCATTACATGAAATTGCATTTTACGAAACCTTAACACAGTTGCAGTTTTACACACTGAATAATTTTAAGTGTTATCTTGTGGTCACCTGAATGTAAGATGGATAAAAATGGATTAGAAACTGTAAGGTACCAGTGATGTGAAAGCTCACACATTGTATACAGCCCATTAAAACCAGAAGAAATAGATGAGATACTTTGATAAGTGTTCTGCCTCTGGTAACCTTGATGGCTATTATTGAGAGGATGATACTACATCTATTTCATTGGCTAAGACTTTTTTTTTTTTTCCCTGTGTGGAGAAAAATCAATACTTTCAGGCTCTGGATGACAGAAGCATCACTTTAGAATGGAGCAGACCTGATAGACATTGTCATTGGCTGACTTTTGTTTGCTATTGTTGTTTGAACCTTTCATTTTTCTAGGACTTATTCAAGCGTTTTGGAGGATTTCCCTAGATAGAACTTCAAACCAGAGGTCAAGTGTACAAATACTTATAAGTAGACAATGTTGTCTTCATTTTGCTGGCTTGCTGCTACAGTCAGCATGCTGAGATTGGCTGCACGGTAATTGTGTAGCGTGTGAATGGCAGCCCTGTGCTGGAGAAGCGACACTAACCGTTTACTTAAACATCATTGGAAATGGTGATGTAAGAAATAGTGATAACAAATTAGTTGTACTATTTCATTTAGCATTGGACTGCCCAAATTTCTACAGGGTTCGCCATCAAATACCATATGTAAGAGGTAACTGAGTACTGCAGACACAGCTTTACTTTAGGAGAATACATGCCTCAATGCTCAGTGATTATGCCATTGTGTAATTACTTGTTTAGGAATGTCCTAAAACAATGTCTAGATTTCCCTTAAATTAAATTAGAGGGGCAAAGATTTAAAAGTAATATCAGGAAGTATTACCGTATTTGCCCGATTATAAGACGAGGTTTTTTTCAGAAATTCTTATAATCGAGGTCGTCTTATATCAAATTGAGGTCAGATTATAAGACTGGGATCCAGGTTCCCCGCAGAGCTGCAGGGGATCTGGATCCCCCTTTCTAACAGCAGGGGATGTCTGCGCGATGAGCGCAGACTCCCCCTGCTGCCGCCCGGCACGACTGCCGGGACTTTTATGATGAAGCCGGGTACTTCCGGCTTCGTCATAAAAGTCCCGGCGGTCGTGCCGGGCGGCAGCAGGGGAGCTCTGCGGTGATCGCGCAGACATCCTCCGCTAGGCACCAGGGAGAATCGGGCAGCCGGGGGATGTCTGCACGGTACGTGCAGACCTCCTCCATGCTGCCCGACACTTCCGTCTATTATGTATCGTACAGACATCCCCCGGCTGCCCCCACTAGCCACCAGGGACCAAGAAACAGGAGACAAGGGGAGGAAGGGGGGGGAGACACAGACAAGGGGAGGAAGGGGGGGGAGACACAGACAAGGGGAGGAAGGGGGGGGGAGACACAGACAAGGGGAGGAAGGGGGGGGGAGACACAGACAAGGGGAGGAAGGGGGGGGGGAGACACAGACAAGGGGAGGAAGGGGGGGGGGAGACACAGACAAGGGGAGGAAGGGGGGGGGAGACACAGACAAGGGGAGGAAGGGGGGGGGGGAGACACAGACAAGGGGAGGAAGGGGGGGGGGAGACACAGACAAGGGGAGGAAGGGGGGGGGGAGACACAGACAAGGGGAGGAAGGGGGGGGGAGACACAGACAAGGGGAGGAAGGGGGGGGGGAGACACAGACAAGGGGAGGAAGGGGGGGGGGAGACACAGACAAGGGGAGGAAGGGGGGGGGAGACACAGACAAGGGGAGGAAGGGGGGGGGAGACACAGACAAGGGGAGGAAGGGGGGGGGAGACACAGACAAGGGGAGGAAGGGGGGGGGACACAGACAAGGGGAGGAAGGGGGGGGGGAGACAGACAAGGGGAGGAAGGGGGGGGGAGACAGACAAGGGGAGAGAGAGAAAGCTGGGGGCAAGGGAAAGCGAGAGGCAGCATTGGCACATAAAAGGAAATAAAAACAAGAAATGCAATTTTTGATATCATAATTTTTTATTAAAAAAAGCTATTTATGTGAATATATACAAGTTGAACTTCTTTGCTATAGGGTAGTCTTATATTCAGGCTTTTAGTTTTTTCCTAATGGAATATCCAAAGTTTGGGGGTTCGTCTTATAATCAAGCAAATACGGTACTTTACTGAGAGGGTAGTGGATGTATGGAATAGCCTTCCAGCAGAAGTGGTAGAGGTAAACACAGTCAAGGATTTTAAGCATGTGTGGGATAGGCACAAGGCTATCCTAGATAGAAGATGGGGAACTGGGGACTAATAAAAGTCTTTAGAAAATTGGGCAGACTAGATGGACCGAATGGTTCTTATCTGCCGACACATTCTATTTCTATGTTTCAAAAAAGAGTTTGGAACCACTTCCTCATGGCTTTTATAGGTTTCATCAGAAAATATATTCCCACTAACAGTTGTATCATATTCATGTAGAATACTGAAATATAGCGCTTTGGGTACCATTGGGATAGGCACTGCTGTTGTATTTGGTACTGAAAGGGTTAATATTGTGGTCACCTTTTGTTCCACGCCTGCATTATACTCTCCTCCCCCCCACCCACCCCCATTGGATCGACTACTGTTCTTCAATAGCACATTGATATAAATGACACCGAACAAGGGGTCTGTAAATGTATATTCAGTCTAACTGCCTTCTGAATTATTTACAACTAATTTATCTGGCACTGCTGCTTTTAATGCCTTCAGATCATTAAATCAGTAGCCCGTGTTCAGGGTGAAGACATTATCTCTCCCAGGGAAATGGAAATATTGCAGCTTGTGTTGTATCTGCAGTTTTAGGGGAATTCTAATTTACATGCAACTCTTTAGCCTCAATAAAAACCAACTGATCATCATATATGATCTAGATATGTTTTCATTGCACCTTTAAAGATTGGGCAACATTTTCAGCCATCAAGGCATGCATTGAGTTCTGTAGGGCCCACCCTGCTGCTAGTAGAAGCCTGTATTGATATGTCGCCTAGAAGAAAAAAATGACTGTCACATTAATAGCTAGAACATATAATGTTTATAAGTTTATTTCATTTTTAATAATGCATTTATATTTCCAGTCTCTTGTTTCCAGGTAGGAATGTTGGCCATTCACATAGCTTCCATATCTAGAATGGCTGTGTATAATTTTAATGCCAGTTTATCCTCATATTAGGGACACTAAACCTTTCACCTATGCATAAGCAGCACATGTGGGATTTGATCAGTTGGTGTTTACACTGTATATGGCTCATATTGTTGTAGATAGCACCAGCAATTGCCATGACATAAGATATGGAGCTATAAATTAAGGCCCATACAGCTGGCTGTAAGTGTTTAGCCTGAAAGCCTTAAAGGGACTGTCACCTAAACTGCGTATACTGTGATTACAATGCTGAAAATGATCTAAGTGGTGTCTCCTGCTTTTGCATCACCTGTGGCTTGATATTCACATTATCTCATTGTCAATGGGGAATGTGTAATTTGCATATCAAGCCACAGGTGATGTCATAAGCAGGAGACGCCACAAACACGCATAGTAAGAGAAATACCGTATTTGCTCGATTATAAGACGACCCTGATTATAAGACGACCCCCCAAACTTTGGATATTCCTTTAGGAAAAAAACTAAATAGTCTGCCGTGTCGGGCAGCATGGAGGATATCTGCACGTATCGTGCAGACATCCCCCAGCTGCCCGATTTACCCTGGTGGCTAGCGGGGCAGCAGAGGAAGTCTGCGCGATGAGCGCAGACCTCCCCTGCTGCCGCCCGGCACGCTCGCCGGGACTTCTGTGACGAAAGCGGAAGTACCGGGCTTCTTCACAGAAGCCCCGGCGGTCGTGCCGGGCGGAAGCAGGGGAGTCTGCGCTCATCGCGCAGTCTTCCCCTGCTGTCAGAGAGGGGGATCCAGGTCCCCTGCAGCTCTGCTGGGGACCTGGATCCATGTTTTATAATCTGACCTCAATTTGAGGTCAGATTATAAGAAGACCTCGATTATAAGCATTTACTCTAAAAAAACCTCGTCTTATAATCGAGCAAATACGGTATATGATAATGTATTTGCAGCAATTCTGCTAACACAATGTATATATATATTTTTTTTTTATCATTTGTTATTCTCTATACTCACAGTATAAGCAGAATGTAGGTGGCCCTTTAAAGGAGAATGTACAGATCATTTTTAAACATTTTTTATTCTTTACATTCATAGTATAAGCAAAGTTTAGGTTCACTTTTAAGGATTGTGTACATGTAGCATATTTCAGCTGGTTCGTTTATTAAAATTCCCTAAACTACATCCCGTACAAGTATTCTAGTGGAATTTGTAGGGAAAAAACAAACAAAAAACCTAAGCATCGTATGTATTTCTAAGCTTAAATTTTTAGTAATACATCTTTAACAATGCTACATTGCTCGATTTCCATTTTATCATGTTTTAAGGTCAACTGCGGCCTTAATGTTCCACAAAAAGACAGAGATTGATAATCAGTAAAGAATGGGCCTCTAATGTGATTTATATCTATGGATTTTATGTCAGATATGAAAAGTTGCTGTTCAAATTGTAAAGACTGATCCATTAGACCATTAGAGAGCACTTTAAAGCGTTTACTACTTCCTTGGGTGCCTGTTTTAGAATTGTGCCTTTTCAAACAACTTGCAAACATATATAAATAATGTGTACACGCGTGTCCATATAATGTATGAGAAAGTGAGACATCTGTGTATGAGAGAATGCATAATATAAAACACTTTCAGAGCTTCATAAACAAAGATAACCAGCATGTGCCCGGTACCTGATGTAATCTTATACTGTCTGTGCTCTCTCTAATAAATAAAAATCAATATGTATATCAATGGTGCACGAAAAGAACTCTAAAGCACAAATATATACTGCCATTTAAAAAAAAATAAAACCTTTAGAAAATGTTTGTCTTTTGATACATGTTGAGTGTCTGGACTGTTAAATGAATACAATATTTGTTGTGGTCTGTATCTTCAAGCATCCATTTTGGGCAGGCCCAAGCTTTATGACTGAAACCTTCGCGTGTATGCTGATTAGTAATTTAGTTTGCTCAGACAAATGTTGAAATGAAGCACTGAGAATTTTGAGTTTTTCAAGCAGTGTATTGAATAATCTAATTTGTTAGTCTGCACTGACATAGTTTGTTACACCGATGGCTGTTTAATGACCTCTTAACTACAAGTGCCGGCAGCCAAACAGATGGCACCAGTGGGTGCAGCATGAACAGCCTTCTATGGCAGAGGCAGTACTAGAATTGATTTGATTTAATTTAAAATGTTCATTTTTAAAACAATATGTATACACATTTTCTTCAATTTGTACAGAAAACTGTTACTTAAATGGTAGGTTTAATTTGTTTTACTCTGTTAGAAAAACCATTCAAATGTTATTGACCAACTATTTTTTCCCCCTCTCAGCAATATATATTTGGAGCAAAAACCTATCCTATTTCATATTGCAGGGGTGTCCAAGTTTTTTTTGTGGTGGGGCACTTCCCCAAAAATTTACATTTTTCAATTATGTATATATTTATATAGTGTTATGTGCAGCATGTTAGTGTATCACAGACTCCACAGGAATAAAACTCACAGAAAAAAAAAACCCCCAGTTCATTTAAATACACACATTCACACAAATACATACAAAAACTTACAAAAATGCAGACAGTCACACTGACACACACACTTACATACAGTCACACTTGTATACACACAGTACCTGCCCAACCACACCTTTTTTCTTGTTTGATCGGGGCTGAGATCTTCAGACCCCTCCTCCGCTTTTCACTGCATGCTGTACACGCTGCTTGTCCGCTTCTGCCCTCCCTCTGACCCTTGCGCTGACATCATGTGCAGGAACTTTGTTTCCTGATGCTCCTTCCCGTGCGGCCAGTAGTTGGAGGTGCGGCACCTCGCTTTATAGGGAAGCAATGCATAATGGTGGTGGAAGCATCCTTTAGCTACCACCTTCACTGCAATTTGTGGGTCAGCTGTGGCAGGGGGCATTGTTGTCCAAATTACATTCTAGTCTATGGTAGTAAAATGAAAGTCATACTAAACATCTAATATACCTTCTAATACAGTGAAGCAAAGAGAGCACTGGACCCAACAGACTGGTGTGGCAAGCCCCCGCTCTGATTTATCAGTGCATGCCAGGTACCTGACCGTTTCTGCGTCTGACCAGAGAGTAAACCCGCATGTATCTATATATATATATATATTGGTTTACTCAGGATCAGGAAAACTAATATTTGAACCCTTGCTTGGGGAAGCTTTTTTTATTTTATTTTATTTTTTTAAACTTTGTCAAGCAGTTCTAAACATTTCTGTTATATAGTAAGATAATGATTAGGTAATCTAATAATTCCTGTTATTGGATCATTATTAATTCTAACACTTAGCACTGCCGCCATGTTAATGTTAGAGGTTAATTCTTACAGCTTAAGCACAGGTTTAAAGAGCTTGTGTTAGGACAAAACATGTGTTGATCTATATTTCAAATATGCCCAAGGAGACATCCTATCACATACTTATGTGATGGATCAAGTCAAACTCTCCAGAAAAGCAGGTATTTTAGAAAGGCTAATTCCAGGCAGACGTCTTGGTAAAAATACAGGGTGGAATTGGACAGATTCTAGTAATATATTAAGCCTACCCTACATATTATTAAGTGCCAGGATAGAGAGGTTTCCCCATAAATAAGAAACTCCTATTTAGATAGTATTCTCCCTTTCTCTGTAACCGTGCAGGTGGGGAACAAAAAAAAAAAAATCAGAGTGTACCTTGCCGTCTGCCCTTTTGGTATTGATGGGAATAAAGTTCTAAAATGTTTACTGGGAACTGCCATATTGGTACTTGCAGCTGGAAGAAACATAGACAAGTTAGAAACTAGTTGGCTATTATTTTTTGTCATCATTTTGTAAACGTGTGTAAACAGTGACCCAAGTCACAGCAAAAGCCTCCCAGATTCTACTAATAATTAAAAATAATGTGCTCACTCAAGCTGCCTCTTATGAGACATGTTAATATTAAAATTTAAAAAAAAATTAATAAATAAAAAAAAAAAAAATCTTCTCTTTAGTAGTCAGTTTCTTGGCTTTCTCATGTGACTTCAGGAACACAGTCTAATCTATGATACGGATACAGAGATTTAAAGTCATGTTCAACTGCAAAATGTCCCCACCAATCAAAGCACAAACGTGTCCTGTATCAGTGGTAAATTTTCCTTTTCAGTTTATGACACTGCATAACTTTAGTAGACGCACTCTCCATAATTGATTTACAGGTTGGGAATCCCTTATCCAAAATGCCTGGGCCCTAAAGTAAACGGATTATTTTCATCAATAAGCTATATTAAAACCTCTTAGCACTCATGCAATACAGTAGTATCAATGCAAATACTGCTTAGAGCAAATAAATCACCTTCACTGTAATGTAGCTGTGATGTGAGGCATAGTTGGGAACCTGCCATTGGTGCGTCAAGCCTGCACACGTGCCATTGTGTTACCCTTTGTTGTTGGCGTGGAGAAATCTGAGCATCCATGGGAAGTCTATATCACAGCTTAAGGGGCTGGACACTGAATAAATTGTCGTGTGCTTGCATTCTGGAAGGTGAGTGTGGAATTTGCAATTTGTAGCAAAATCCTAAAAAATGTTTGGATAATGGATCATTTTGGATCAAGGATTTCAAGATAAGGGTTATTCAACCTGTATTTGAAATAGATGCAAATGAATTCATGCCAATATGCATATGTGTTTCTAACCAAAGATTCTTCTATTTCTTTTTACCCCCAGTCATTAAGTGCTCAGTATTCGGCAGACAAGCGAGAAGATGAAAAGATGTGCGATCACTTAATACGGGCCGCCAAGTACAGAGATCATGTGACTGCCACCCAATTGGTACAGAAAATTGTTAATATTCTCACTGACAAGCATGGAGCCTGGGGCAATTCTGCAGTAAGGTAAGAATCTCGCCAGCACGTGTTTTAGTTCGCACTCTTTAATACACATTTCTTTATATTTGTCTTTTATATTAATATTAAAATTCGTTTTCAAACGGTTTATTAGATATTGTGATTTTGATACTGAATCTCTGATCGATTTTTAATTCTGACAGTTTATTATATTAGTGTTGCAGTGATCGTTTTCTGCACAAAATGACCTATATCTTGCTTGATTTTTGATAGGAAATTAATTTAACATTTTTAATTGGCTTAGGTCAACTGGTTATATGTATTCGTAGGCTTGCTATTTAGGAATATCCTTAGTGTTTGTCCTTGCCACCAATGTTAAAAAAAATAAAAAAATTATAAAAAAAACACAATTCTATCTATCACACTCCATGTAAGAAGTAGTTTCCAAATTTTAATTGAATACCATAATCCCTTTCTCTAGTACTCTATGAAAAATGTTTTCATTGTGTACGGTAAGTAGCTCCATTTATAAATATATCCGCAGATGGGATCTTCTTGCTCTGGCCCAGCACCACCTATTTTCAGCGATGGCCCAACCTATTTTTAATGCCGGACCTCCTTTCCTGTTTCCTTGGACAGCCCCCCATAATTACTCCATTAGAAGGGAAAAAAATAAATTGGGTATGCTGGTAGTTTACTTTATCTACCATGATGCCTGTGGGGCCCTGCCATATCCGCTTACCTCACGGGTAACAGACTACTATGAAAAAACCTGGTTTTGCTGCACAAAACTTTTGAAAGTAAACAAAACGTGACCAAAGTTGTTTCAAATAACAACCATAAAGTCCGGTGACCTCTGTAACTAGAGGAAAGTAGACTGCTTGAACTGCCATTTTAGTACAACGATACCTATTTTGTTTATTGTCTGAAAACCAAAAGTAGAAGGAAAATATTAACCAATATTTAGTGTAATCTCATGATATATAGATGAATTCAAATGTGAGATTGCTTGGTAGATTGCACACTCATGGAATACGTTTGATAACTATACAAATTTTTAGTTTCTATTGAAAAAAAGTGTGTGACACTGATTTGCACAAAACTGTACATGCTGCATGCTTTCACTACTGAAACCAACGGGGAAGAACTTAGCATGAACAATGGTGATTTCCCAGTAATGTGCATTGTGTGTGCCAGTTGCATATAGTGCATGCAGCATGTGCAGTGTGTCCACAAGCCTCTCCTTAGAGATTTAGGACGAGCATGTGTTTGTTGCATACATCGCCCACAGTTGCATCAACATGCATTTCTATAGTGTTCTCTTGTTGGCTCTCAAAATGTACTTTTATCCCGCCTATGTAAATAATTGTATCAGGGAGCATCAATCCCTCCGGTCATCTTGCAGAATGTAGCCTTTGAAGGTGTGTTTTGAAAAAACAAGATTCAATGAAATGTATTTAATATGGGTTAGTTTGTTCGTTTTTATTCATGCTTGAGTCACCCTCTAATATTTTCCTTCGTTAAATTCTAGTCTGTTTCATATTTCCTTAATAATAGCTAAACTAACTCTTGATTACTCTCACATTTAAGACCCCACGTGTTAGGCAGCATGATTAGATTGACATCTGGCCCTTGGTCTAGGATACAGGGAGCATTCACAGGTTTTCATTACAGCTCCTTTATAGGCTTTTTTTTTTTTTTGGGAAACCACTTAATTCTCCTTTCTCCATTTGGGGCTTTGGAACAATTGGAAAGATCTTTAATTTCACATTTTGAATTGCCATGAGCCTAGGCTCGTGCATTTCCTCAGATACCTGCATCTGTGATGGATTGCTGCCATTAATGCCATTTTGCATTGCTGTCTCACAGGACCGTTTCCCTGACATTTGTCCCTTTCTAGGCTCAGAGGTTGGATATTAACATACCTGATCAAATAATTTTGTTAACTGAAGCTTACATTTTTTATGCTGGTCATGGTATAGAGTATTTCTGTATATTATTTTTAAGATCTTGTTTTGCATTCCATTAGTTTACCTGTGGTTCTTTGGGGTGGGGGGACACGGACTTTCTGTGCTGGATCAGCAGTAGAGATCTGTACCTATCTGCTACCTGGTTATAATGTAAACACTGTGTTGCAAGGATTTATCAACATGTCTCAGAACTGCACCTTTCACACAAATCTCAGTATGAGAGGCCTCAAGATCAGTCTGGCTAAGGCTGTTTTTCTTTACCAATGGGAACATTGTATCAGGATTCATGTATGGTTTTTGTGTTGCCGGTAGACCATAGGACTGATTGATGCCTATATTACTCCAACTACATGGACTGCAAAGCCTGCTGGCAGATCTACTGGTATTGAATGAAAAAAATGGAAACTGCAATTTAAACGCGATAAAATTGGATGGGACTAGCATATGAATTCAGTGCGGCACACAGTATGTATTGTGTCTACTACTGTATGAAAGTCATACATACTCCAATAATCAGGCCCTTGTGGAAATGGTACTGGTAATTACAAGCAGTCAGGCAAAGTTTGTAAACTTACAATATTTGAACTTACAATATACCTAAACACATTATTAGTATAAAATAATCAGTCCTTCCCATGACCTAGTGCTGGATCTCATTGCACACAGACTCTCACCCTGTAAACTGGTGCTGTTCTTGTGAGACAAGTTACTGAAACGATTGATCTTGGGAATTATTTCTTTGTGTCAGACTCAGCAGGGGATCTACACCCTATTTTTCAGATGGCTGAATATTTTTTTTTCTGGGTGTCATTAGCTGTCTTCCAGAGGACAACTGTGGCAACATCAATCCTTTCCTTTTCCAGAAAGAACACCACAGTGACAACCAAAGATCATATTTACTAATAATGGGAGCTATGACCCACTTTGGGCATCAAGCCTTCTGTTCTACTGCCAGAATTCATTATTGTGGCATAAGAAAGATAAGAAATTGAGCAACATGAGGAAGGAAAGGTTCCTTATAGGTTTATATTGTAATATTCACTTGCCTTGGGGTTTGCTAAATAAAGAGACAAGAATCCGGGTACCTTTCCCTTGTATTCTTATTTGATAATTCGGATAACATGTCATGTGAGCCAGATAATGTAGGCCAAACTGAAAAGTGTAAGTGTTCTAAAATGGCAAAACATTTTTAAATGTAACTTTTTTTTATTTCCTTACATTCTCCCACACTAGTTTGTGGTTTTTGTTTTGTTTCTTGAATTATAAGAGCAATTTTCAAACATGAAACACAAAATATACAAACCTAAAAATGTAGAGCTAAATTATCATTTGCATTAGCTGCTTTTAATTATATGTATGCAGGAATGCATTAAAGGGACACTACCACTTACATAAGATGTAACTAGATAACCTGGTCATTTAAAACAAACACATATATAAATCATATGCCTCTTTTGTTATATATGAGTGAGTTAATTGCATTTTAAAGGAAAAATAAAAATCAGGTTTTAATCTCCTGGCTTCATTTTGCAAATATTTCTCATAATGCAACATCATCCAAAATCTTCCAGCAAGTCTCACTTTACAACTGTGACCAAAGCCTGCATGATGATGTCATAAGATACTCCCCTCTCTTATTGGCTTCTGTGTAGCACAGTGGGCAGGACTAGGTGGCTGCGTACAACTTTATTTTACTGCCTTCCAACACAGAGAGGAGATTAACCTGATTAACCCCTTCATGACGCTAGGTGCTTGCGTCCCAAACGACGCAAGCACCAAAACGTCACAAATTGTTCCTAGCCACATAGAACGTCCTAACGTCACAAAGGGGTTAAACAGGATCATAACTCCGCCCCTTTGTGATGTAATAGTTACATTACCCTCTCATTCAATGCAAGTCTATGATCAGAATTCTGACTTATAGACTGCATTCTGTGTCCCCAGCCCCAAAGTGAGAAATTTGTGCTGTAAAGTCACTAGGGGTGGCACCCAAAAACACTGTCACAAAATGGCGACACCCAGTCACACTTTTTTTTAGTTACATATTTTATTATATTAACTCACATAAAAAAAACAAGACCTATCTGAAATCAACAATACAAAATAAAAAAATAAAACCTTTTTTTTAACCTTTAAAGTCTGTACTGTGTAGGATGCTTTAAAGGTGCTTTCTGGTCCCTCTAATTTGTGCTACCAACGATTTCATCCAAATCAACATTTAGTTCCTTTCAGTTATGTTTGAGTAGTTCTAATTCATTTCTGCAGATGCTCGTTTAGCTTCACTCTATCTTTTGTTCATTTTCTCCAACTTCTTGTAGCTTCCTTTATGATTTACCAGTTTGATTCCTGTGGTTTATCGGGTTCAGTCAGACTCTGGATTACTTCGTATGGATGACACTATCAGCTGCGTATTATATAAGTGTGTGTATTGGAATTACTAATGAAACAAGCAGTCTCTCAATCTCTGGCTGGATTAACTAATGTTTTCATTACATTTTGCATAATGGCTTTACATTTCTGTATTGTTCCTTTCTATATTTATCTTGTTTTACAAATGATGGCTTAATGGGGTATATGAAGATGCTTTCCACCAAAGTGGATTATAAAAATGTTAATGCTATCTGTCTGCAAGCTGTACTGCATATTTATGTTCATATTAAAGGGGCAGTAAAGCCCCCCCCCCCCCCCCCCCCCCCCCCCAAATCAGCACTTCACGATGCATTCTCTGGTTGTCTGGTAGTGGGTATCCTTTCATTCATGAGCTCAAATAAAAATGTTTTGATTAATACAGCCACTCAAAAATAATCATCAGGCGAGCTCCACCTTATTCATGCTTAGATGAAGGTCACTTTATTATTTTAGGTTAGCTGAATCTTTCAGTGCCAAAGAAATATTTTAAGTGTTGAATTATTGATTTATTTTATGTTTAGTGTGAAATAAACTTAATGATGCATCTTTTATTATATATTTTTTATTTTTTTTATTTAGAGCCATGTATAAATCTACACGAAGTAGTGCAAGGGTTAATCCTGGTTTCCTGTCCTTTAGTAAATCCAATCTCTTAAGGATTTTGTTTTAATTTGGTTTCTGCCGTTCCCATTCCTGCCTGTCCTTTGGAATCCATATCGTCCGCTTGTTGCCAGGACTCGAGAGCCTTAATACTTCCCCATTAATGTCATTTATTTTGTTTCAGTATTGATGGCTTTCCTAATGCCGTCCGATCAGTAGGCTGCAATGCTGGCAGCTGGCCTGGGATCGGCAGTGGTTTTAATAAATCACAATCAGACCCATGCCATTACATCAATATTTTTAGTCAATTATAGAGAAGGTCAGGTGCTGCATTCAGCAGTGAAGCTCCTGCATGTGGCATTTTGAAAACATCTGGTACTGCAACGAAAAAATCCAAGTTGGGAAGAAAGGAATTCAATTTTGCCCATTTAAGGCAGATCAAATGAAATCTACATCATTACTGGTAACCCTCTGATGACTACAGTCGTGCTGACCAGGGAGTAGTTATTAAACCTTAATACTTTTATACTGAAAGCGACCCCCAAGTTCCAATTCAATAAAAATGAAAATATTATTTTCTCTGAAGCAGATGGGATTTGTTGTTCCCTCACAGCAGGCATCTAATATCTTTTGACACCTAGTGACCTGTCTGAATGCAATTTGTGTCTTAATATCAAGCTTACACAAGCTGCTTCCTTTGGAGACAAAACCTGCTAGCTCTTATTCCAGACACATTTTTTCCCCCCTTTGGTGCGCACAAAATGTATTCTGTTCACAATGGCTCATATAAGTATTTGCCCTTTACTGTCATTGTGCGTCTTGCTTTCAAGGTTTTTTTTTACATTTTCCAGAGAACACATTGAAGCAGTTACACCTGGTCATACTTTTATATTCCCCTGATGGAGGTGTTGGGTGAGACCAAAAAAAAACAAAAAACAGGCCCACAAATTTACATGGTGGCAGAACTATCCCCCCCTCCTTCATAGAGCAGTGATCAGCCATTGTGTTTATTTGGGTCAGGAGACAAATCATCTTTCATGTAGATGACACCTGGTAAAGTGGCTGAATGCAAGAAGGATGGGGAGAGATGATGGAGAACACTGGTAGCAGTCTCAGAGGACAGGCTACCCTTTTCTCATCGTGTCCTTCATTGCATTCTAATAGGCTGACTAATGTACCATAGAAATTCACTCCAGGTCTTGGTATAGGAGTGACAAAATGGCAGTAATCCTCTTCTTGAGGTAAAAAAAAAAATGCAAAAGGTAAAATTCCAGACATAAATTACTGCAGATTTTAGCAATAACCTGCTTTTTATATCACACTGGCTGAATGCTTCACATTTAGTATGCAGACTCTGAGTTAGGCTGCAGCATCCCTTAAGAACCCGTTTCAGATTGCTTGTAGTATGTTCTAATGGATGCCCTCAAGCTAGAAGCATCCCAGTGAAACATTCATCTTTTTTTCTTTCTTTCCTCCCCCCCCCCCCTCTCTTATTTTCCATGCATGTCAAAAGCCTTGCCGGTAAAACCTCTGTGATGCGCTGTACAATTTTTCTTCAGTAAATCAAATCTTCTCCCTTTCAGAAAAGATGAATGCTAGAAGGTACGAGTGATATAAAAGAAAAAAAGAGAGAGAGAAAAATCAATGCCTGCAAAATTGAAACAGTATGCCTAAGTATTGATTGGCCTTGTGAAATCGAAACTAACAGCTTTGTAACTGTTCCAGTGGACAGTTAGCTGACCTGTAATGGACAAACTATCAATATTAGCATTGCTATTTTATCTTGTAGTATGTCATTTCAGTATAGAGGGCCCACCTAGAGGAGGGGGTTTGGGCTGGGGTTGTAATGCAATATATATAAAAGGTTTCCTATTTTCTATTATACTGTTATATTACCACTGCCTTTAGAGCATTTGTGTAAGCTATGCTTTGGCTCACTAGGGAATGAGACATTCTACCATATTCAATATTACATTCTCTTGATTAAAGTTTGTATAAAACAAATGTAAAACCAAATCTTCAGGTTAAAGCTGTAATTACCAATGTTGACCTTCACATCTGTCCTCTCACCCTGTCAAAGCGGCAATTGAATGCTTCCAGGCTTTCTCTTCTGCAGAATGGAAAGGGTTACACAATCCCTTTTTTTTTTCTTTTGATGCTTATTACTTTTGTGATGAGATTTCACTTAGCATTTTTATAATGAATGAAAACCGGTACCTTGTAGTATTACAATCCTATTAGCCTGCAGTGCACTGAAATGTGAAATGCAATCACAGCAATGTATGCAGAGTATAAAAAATAGCCGGGGATTTTTCTGTGTTCCCCAGCCCCCTGAATGCTTTTCTTTCATCGTTTCCCCACCTCACAGTTATTGTACTTGACATCAGTGTAAAGTTACATTCATTGCTCTCTGGAGCTCTGGTGATGCTCGAACAAATTATATTGCCAACATCGGCCCATGTAATAATATTGTGAAATGGCTTAATAAAACTAACAGATCTCCCAATTCCACCTCCAGCGAACCTCTACACACAACACATCGACAAACAATTTATTATAAGGCAGTGCAACACGAACATGTACTCAAGGTCAGCAAATGTTGTTTAATCAGCAGTTTGAAAGACTGTGGAACTACAGAATTGTAAAATGCGTGGTCCTGAAAGGAACGTACTGGCATTTTGTCACATGTTTTAATGGGTGGTCAAGAACAAGAATGGTTTGCACAACTTAAAACATTTAACATTTTAGCTAATGGGGAAGATTTTGATTTCTGATTCTAGAAAATACCTAGAATTGTAATGCTATTTAGTGTTTCTTATCCCCATCTTGCCCTGCTCTACCTATTTATTTTTATTACTATACTGTGTTAAACTGTTAAATCTATTACCAAAAGCTGTGTTCTGTAAGACATGTGAATAGATGAGGTGTGCTAACCGGCTGTCATATCTTTAGAATCATTCACAATGTACTGCTCCATTTTAGAGCAAAGAAATACTCAAAATCCACTAGGGTTCAGCAGCAGCATGTAAACCTGTTTTAACAGATGCTTTGTTTTTACTCCTCATAAAAGAGGAGCTTTAATGTTCAATTTTATACAAACTACTGTGGAGTTCTATGGTCATGTTTTCATACCTCCCAAATGCCCCGGCTTTGGAATTTTGTACACACGTCCCACTGTACCAGCATCCTTCACTTTTGTCTTTATTTTTTATTTTGTTTACACTGGAGAAACTCTATTTTAAAAGCACCAGCCCAAAACTCCTGGGAAGTTGAGTTGGACTATTTAACTCTCCTCCTCTGCTCTATTATTTTCATTGGGGGAAGAAATTACACTTTCAGTTTTTGAGATGCTCAGCCAATCAGAGGCTTCCCGGCTTCCAGGGCAGCCATTGGAGAGTTTTGAAACCTAATTTATTCCCTTGGGCTGAAGAGAAAACTCCTGGATGTGGGGGATCATTGGGACTTTTAAATCTGGGTAATATTTATTTTCCACAGGGCACCCTTTATGTGCCTTTGCCCATCTTCTGGCTCCAATAATTGAAAGCAGGAAGGTCAAGAATCAATGGTGAGCTCCCGGCCCGGTCATTAAGGCAGAGAACCTATAGCAGTTAGTTTAGTGAATAACAAGTTTTATTTTTATTTTATACAAAGTCAGATTTGACCTCCTCTTACCAATCTCGTTGTTGGTGAATAAACCTCAATGTCTCAAAAACCACAAGTTGTGTGTCTTCACCGCTTTAAAAAAGCAAAAAAAAAAAAATAGGTAGGCAGCCAATGTTAATAAGTTTCCTCTCGAGACTAAACAACAAAAAAAGTATTTTAAGCCTGTTGTCAAACAAACATAGCATGTATTATAATTTACCTATTTAAATAGCATGTTACAGCATGACATTTAAAAATACACATATATACAGTACTGGGCAAAAGTGTGTGGGAAAATAGTGCTTTCAAAAATAAGTTGTGTTTATAGTTTTTTTTTTTTTTTTTTTTCTTTCTTAAACTAACAATGCAATGTGCAAGATGAAAAATTATACCAAACAGGTGCTAATTAGCATCATTTTAATATGTAGGTCTCCACAGAGCCCTGTTCGCAACATCATCTAGTCTGTTTGGAACTCCATGAAGAGAGAAACAACTGTGGTTAGTTCTTTAAAAAATTTTGTGCTCTAGTGCACCTAGAAGAATTGATATTTTGTAGGCAAATGGCGGCCACATGAAATATTGATTTGCTTTTTGATCTTTCTTCTCTTCACTCATTTTGCATTTTGTGAATTCATAAAAAGAAACGATTAAAACTTACTTTATGGCATTTTTTTTCCACACCGGCCTAAAACTTTTGCACAGTACTGTGTGTGTATGCGATTGTGTCTTTTTAGTACTTACCTTGAAATATTACCTTTCTAGTGGATTTGTTTCACCGTTCTCAATCCTTCTCCATCCCCTTTTGAAATAGACTCCCATGAATATTGAAGGGGACGAATAGGAAACAGAAAAAAATGCTGTCCAAAAGGTTCTTCCATTGTAAAAAGATTTCCTAATTTAAACTGAATAGACACTGAATGCAATAAGCATATAGACAGACACAATAGGCCATGTTCAAAGTTTTGAAAATTTACAGCATAATGTCACATTCTGATTTTTTTTCTTTCATATTTACAATCTCTTTTCATACGCATCGAAATCCAAGTCTCTTCCAAAATTGCCTGCATTTTGTTCTTTAGTAGCCAGCAAGTGCCCTGTACTCTGAGCTCTCACACCGTCCAATGAGTTTATTTTTCTCTGATTTGTCTACCCATAATCCTGTGAAGATCAACTTAGTATGTTATTCACTTTGTCGGTTCATTTGTTTTACTTTCTGTCAAGAAAGTGAGGAGCTAATCTATTTTTAATGTGATTATATAGTTTATGTCAGTAGCAATGTACTGTTTTTTCCCCCCTCAATGCTGGTTAATTTCCAGTGCAAAATTGCCTTTGCGTATACAAAAGCAGAGCTGTAATTTATTGTCAGGTTTTACAAAACAGAGATCTGAGATTTAAATTCACATTACTTTTTTTTTTATCTTTAACTCTCTCTGTGCTGCACTAGTTAGCAGTACTATACAACCGTTCCCAGCATCTAGGAGAGTTAATCCTTTACACTAAACAGAATATGCAGCATGTTGCCAAAGGAAAATTAATGTGTTTTGTACCAGACAGGATTTAAAAGAATTTAGTTAGAAAATCATTTACGATAACATTTACCTTTCCGAGTATAAACACCAGACTTGTTGAGATTAAAAAGAATACCAACAAGATGTCAAGTGCGCAGTGAGGTTGGGGATATATGACTGATAAAGCTTTCCATATGGTATTTTGCTTTTTTTTTTTTTACACAGATACATCAAAACATCCTCACTTTGGACCTGATTTAGATAGGGTTTCAGGGTTGGAATAAACATCCTGAAATGTTCGAAACACTTTCTCAGTCACTTTTGTTTTTGTTATGTTTTATAATTTGCATGTTGTTTTCAACTAGGTTGTCAGTGTAGAACTAGGCCTATGTTTTTGCATTAATTGTAATCAGAGGGAAGTGTGAAACTTATCCGACTAACTGGGTAAATAGTTTATTGGGCCCAGTTTGAACAAAAAGTCAGCACTAAATGCCTTCATAAATATGGTTGGGTTGATATTGTTTTTTTTTTTTTTTTTGCTTTTGTTAGATTTAGTTACGTCCTCCAAAACATTAAAAATAACAAAAAAAAACCCTTAATTTAATTTTTGCCTTTTTTTGTGTGTAAAACCTTTTAACTTCAAGTAAATGTTGGGGAATTGTTTTTCCTGAGATTAGGATTGTTTTATGAAGTCCACCTGTTTCATGTATATTATCTGTAGTTGTTTAATATCGTAAATATTCTGTGATCTCTAATTTGTAAATTTCCCTTTGTTCGTTCGAGGCAAAAATAATTTAGTGGTCCATTTTGCAATTTCATCAGCCTCATCAGAGACAGAAATAGACAGGCAGGACATATATATACTGACCCTAGAATTATAGATAGACAAAACTATTGGATAGAAAGAGGTGACCAACTGTACCTCCAGCTGTTCCTGTACTACAACTACCATAATTCCCTAGTGGTGTGGAATTATTGGGTTTGTAGTTCTTCAGCAGCTGGAGGACCACAGTTGGATGCCTAAGCTTTCACTTTCTAAAGGGCATTTAGAAGTAGGGTTGCCACCTTTTACTCCAAAAAGTACCGGCCATGTGTGAGCGGAGCTACAAGAAGGAGGGGACATGAGGGGTGGAGCCACAAAGGGGGCGGATTCTCACTGAAATGATATATATTATTCGTATATCATGCCAGTGAGAAGCGTGTGTGTGTGTGTATATATATATATTTATATATCATATACACACACAAGCTTTCACGCACACATGCTGTCTATCGCACACACAGACAAGCTGTCTGTCACACACACAGACAAGCTATCTGTCACACACACAGACAAGCTGTCTATCACACACAGACAAGCTGTCTATCACACACAGACAAGCTGTTGCTCACACACAGACAAGCTGTCTATCACACACAGACAAGCTGTTGCTCACACACAGACTGTCTCTCTTGCTCACACACAGACTGTCTCTCTTGCTCACACACAGACTGTCTCTCTTGCTCACACACAGACTGTCTCTCTTGCTCACACACAGACTGTCTCTCTTGCTCACACACAGACTTTTACTCACTCTCTCACAGACTGTCACTCTCACTCTCTCTCTCACAAACTCCCCCTACCCCTCCGACAATATCTCCCACCTGCCCCACCTACCCTCACAAGCATGTTATCCCGGTCTAATGTAATATGAAGGGTGGTTGGGAGCAGTTGGTCAATATGCCAGTAATATTTTGCCACTCAATATGCCAGTAATATTTTGCCACTCAATATGCCAGTAATATTTTGCCACTCAATAAGTCAGTATTTTGCCACTCAGTATGCCAGTATTTAGCCATTCAGTATGCCATTCTTTTGCCATGTAATATGCCAGTATTTTGCCCCTCAGTATGCCATTCTTTTGCCTTTTAATATGCCAATATTTTGCCCCTCAATATGCCAGGATTTTGCCCCTCAATAGCATTTAATATGCCAGGATTTTGCCAATAAATATGACAGGGTTATGCCAATGAATATGCCAGGATTTTCCCAATTAATATGCCAGGGTTATGCCAATTAATATGCCTGGGTTATGCCACTCAATATGCCAGGGTTATGCCACTCAATATGCCAGGATTTTTCCAATTTGCCAGGATTTTTCCAATTAATATGCCAAGGTTATGCCAATCAAAAAAGCCAGGGTTATGCCACTCAATATTCCAGTGTTATGCTAATTAATATGCCAGGGTTATGCCTCTCAATATGCCAGGATTTAGCCCCTCAGTATGCTCGTTATGGCACCCTCCTCCCCACTTCCCCAGTCAGTACTTACCTCCTTGCTGCTGTCTCCCAGTGGAGGTCCGTGGCTGTGAGGGAAGCGTTGTGCGCTTCCCTCCAGCCGCGAGGGTCAATAAAGTTTGTTGAAAAAAAAAGTTTAAACTTTATTGATCCCCGCGGCTGGAGGGGAGCGGACAATGCTTCCCTCACAGCCACGGACCTGCACCGGGAGACAGCAGCAAGGAGGTAAGTACTGGGGTCTGGGGAAGGAAAATACCGGGCTTTGCCGGGCCGGTATATCTAATATACCGGCCCTGGCCTGAAGACCCTAAATACCGGCTGCGCCTGTAAATTACCGGCCAGGTGGCAACCCTATTTAGAAGTGAAAAGTGGTCCAACCCATTGAGCTGGGGGTAGTGGGCTGCCTGGGAGACACTTCTGTCTTGCCCGCATCTATTAATCTGGTTGTGAGCTTCAAGTCTAATGTGAAAACCTTTTTTTATTTTTGTTCATTTCCAGTGGTACTTGCATTTAGTTAGATGATCACAGCACCAAGTTTTTCAGTTTTACTAGAACAAATGTACTGTGGTGTATAAGTAAGAACCATGATGCAGCCTTTATATACTGCTGTCAAAGCCTGAAAACAGGCTACTGTTGAAGTTGCTAAAGTTCTCTATTGATTAATATGCTTATGAAAATTACACTCCTCTAGGAAGAGTTTGCTTTTATAAACTCGATGCAAAGTACACCATGTGTCATATCATCATCAGAGGTATTTAAATGGGCCAAAAAAACCTAAGGCTTACCACAAACATTTATTTTTGTTCATGTGCTGACTGTTGTGCTTTGTGATTGCGGAATGCTTGTAAAAAAAAATCGACAGTGTAAAAAATAAATAAAAACATATTGATGCCCTTTTTGAAAGCACAATAATTCAGTGAAAGGTCAAACTTGGGGTTTTGATCACTATCTTGGTAAATAAAACTAGTTTTATTTTTTCTTTCTTTCCTGCATTCAATTGTTTCTAAGAGTATAATATCTATGCAGTATCGATCTTTAGGGTCTGGTAGTTAGTCAAAGGCTATCTCCTCTTACTAACCCTTTAGCTCGATGTCATCCTTCTCCGTGTGATAGATTGTTACAATCTCAGCCAGTGTAATTACACACTAGCCAAGTGGGTCATTTATTTCTGCACCTTCACCATTTTCCAAAAGTCTCCTTTATCTTTAGAAGCCAGCTCTGCCCCTTGCAGTAAAAGTAACATAATGGTAACATAAAACATCACAGCTTAAAACTCCGTGAAACAAGAACATAGCCCCAACTTTTACATAAATTCTCACCTCCTACCCTTTCACGTTATCTACTGTTAATTAACTATTTAACTGTCCTTAAGATTTCAACCCTATTGCAAATCCGAGACCTTTTACATCCGTTTGTTCATATACTCCTAACATAAGCTATACATTTGCTACATTTAACCGTTCAGCAGTTATATGAATCTAAAATATTGGTCATCCTATAGCAGGGGCTGCAAAAAGGGTTCCCATCCGTTCTTCAAAAAAATACCAACCATTGGCCTAGGTCGCGACCCTGCAACTCTAGCTGCAAAAACGTGGATGGTGCACCTGCATTCACCCTGACTACTGTGCAGTTAGCCCCAGTGTAAAGCATGATGGGATCAGCGTGCTAGGTAAGTGTACAGGTGCACCATCCAGTACTAAGCAGCACAGGCTGCAGGGAGACCTGAACTGGAAGGTGTGAAGTATATTTTAGATTGCTATAATTAACAAACATGGTCCTTGGCTAGCCACAAAGCTATTACTCATATGTGATGTAACTGGTATCTTAGCTGTGTCAGTATAGCTGAAAAATTGTTGTGCCCCAATTCTTACCAGCAGTGGCATTCTTACCCGCTCACCTATGTAAACTTTAAACTTGCAACCTATTATTTGCCTACACAATTGCATGGAACTTGCAAATAAATATTTTTTTACTTCTAAATGGTGTATCTGAGTAACACCATAATGGCAAATTTACCCATGCAGTCTGCCAGGCTAACTTGAATTCCTAAAAAAACCTTTAATTGCTGAGGAATAGATACTTATGGCAAGGTAGAAGAACCCTGACAGGGGAATGTTTTTGGTGTGCAGATCTTCCATAAGTAATCTTTGACCTACATTTGTAATGTAGTATGTTCACCTAATAATTATATTCCTGTGTCATGAACAGTGAGTTTACTGTATAACCCCTTCATGTTTAACCCTATTTGTGTTTTAGATGTCATTTTCCTCTCATTTACTGTACCCACATAAAGTATATTTATTAATTTGGGACCACAGCTTATTAAGTAAAGAGCCTGCAGATCTTCGTACCATGATGTGTATTTTGCACATTAGTGTTTACTCTGGCACTGTTTATGGAAGTGCATTTGCCACTTTTGTGGCATGGTACTAAATCCAGTCTCCCTGAGCTTGTTTATTGTGTGTTTTTACTGTGGCTGGGCTATCCTGCAATCTATGTTAGTCAAATTATTGTATGCTTTGCATAAACATTTTACAGTATCATGGACAAATTAATAGAAACTGACCTTAAATATTTTGTTTCTGCCAGTAGAATTTCTTCCAAGCGTCATCTTGATTGCCCACCAAGCGAAATTGCTATTAACCTTTTAAACTCTTGTAAAATGTCTTCAGATTTCTTAAAGATCTCTACATCCTCAAACACCATAATGAATCCCAGGTCTGTCCCTCTTATCTCACGGGAGAATCTTATATAGGATTAGTCCTCAAGATGAAAAGTTCCACCGGGAGAGATCTCCATTGAACCTGCACATGTTTTGTCTATAATAATTTATCCTATCACTTGCCCTGTGTATTTCTATTGCCTGTTGAAGTATTTTACTGATTTCTAAAATGTTGCTTTACGAACTTCATTAATGAAATAGACTTGCTTTATTAGATCATGTGGTGTTTCCACTCCTGGACGGATGCGATAAAGCCCTTTTTAGGCAGCTTAAAGAGAAAATTGAAGTGCAAGCCTTCTTGTTGTTCTGTTTGTGAAGGTAGAGCCATGTATGGGCTTTATAGAGCAATAATTGGGATATAATTTGTAACATCTTAATGAACTTTTCTCATAAAAATGTAAGGGGCTTTTAATTGGCAGTAATCAGGATGGCACGTTAATAGGCTGTAGATAATTAGTTAAATATTTTAATTTCTCTTCTCTGAAATGTTCTCCGCATCATCAGTCTTTTACTCGGCTTGCCTCTTGAGTATTATTACATCTGGGTTGTTCTGGTCTAATGCTAATTTTCTTAACAATTTTTTTTTGAGTTTTACAATGCAGCATATTTCAGCAAGACTGAAATATGAACTATTTAATCTAGACGTAGAAAATTGTTTTCCTACATTATGTAAGCAGGTTTTGCCTGATCAAGGAGCATACAATTAGTTTGAAAAGTTAATTACAAGTTATTATATTCATAGTTTCAGATTTATTACTGCTTTTACAGAATGAATACTCTTTGTTCATATTTCATGCTACAATGCTGACTCAATTTTTACCTCTACCCCAATATGTATATAAATATAGAAGTCCCTGGCTATCAATGATTTGATGATTACTTTCGAACTTGAGCAGTGATGGTGGTATGCTTGTATAGGTGAAGTGTCATAATTTTGGTTTAGCCAATCAAACGTGCAGCATGTGTTTATTTTTATTTTTTAGTGTCTGGCATTTCTTTTTAGCATAGAGGCCTGATAGGTGGATCTGGCCCTCAAGTCTCCTTGTGTGGCCCTATCCTGACCAAGGCAATGAGATTTATTACACGTTTCCCTGATATGTTGCCTAAATTCTGAGGTTTAGTAGTTATTTTGTTGTGTCTGGGAAGATTCATGATGAATGGCGTCCATTTAAAAAAAAAACAAAAAAAAAAAACAATTTCATGGACTTCTCTTTATTAAGGGATGCCTCCACCCAGTCCATCTTGACCATTGTCCTTGTTAATGCTTGACCTACATATATTTGTTTATAGTAACAATAAAGGATCGCAACTCTAAACAACATTGAATTGCTTTATGCAGGGATAGATTAGCCTTAGAATCCAGGACACTTGCATAATAAATCTCCAAAATCCCACTTCTAAACCTACCTGAGAACCTTCCAAACCAAATTGTGCTTTATGTTCCTTTGTTTGTCCTGTGACATCCTATAATATGATGCATCATTTATTGTAATTAATTAATTTAAATCAGTCTTCCAGCAAAATGAGCTTACTATCTGGTCACATAATGCCCAAACATTGGTTAAATTGTACTGTTTATATATCTGTATTATGCTTTATAATTGTTAGACTACAATAAAAGAAAAAAATCTTGCTGGAAATTTTAGGGAATGTCATTTATGTGATCTTCTCACATGTAAACCTCTCAACAGCATGTGCTTTATTTATTATTTAAGTTTTGTCTACAAATGAACAAATAACCAGCATTGTCCATGTTAGAACATCCGTGGTTTGCACTAACTTGTGATGGGGATGTGCCTAAATCAGCTGAATGCTAAGTAAGCCAGCAAGATATGACTAGACAAACAGCTGGGCCTGGCAGTTAGGCCAAAGCCTGACATTTAATATTGTCTGAGGGGAAAAGTTGGAGCTGTACCAAAGTGATGCATGCTGAAGGTTAAAAGGTAATTTAAGGACCGGGATGAAGCTGGTCCATTCCCAGATTTTTCAAGTTAATGAGGTGAGAATTTATGGGTATTGGTGATATACTTTCAGACCTTTTCTTAACTCCTCATGTCTGAGCAAGGTATTATGAGGTATACAGACTGATCTGGATTATGGTCTCTGTACACTTGTTATAGCAGTAGAAATGTTTACAGCGAGTAAGTAATAGTATATAGCCATCCTTGAATTACTTACCTAGAAACTATTTTCTTTTTGTAGATATAAACATCCTTATTTATAAAATATGCCAAAACTTCAAGCCTGAGGATTGAATGGGCATTAGCCTGCTGAGCGATTACAATAAGTGAAATAATTGTATATTTTAACATTGACACCTAAGGACTGCCTTGGACGTCTCTGTAATATTTCATTTTCCATTTCTTCACACGTTCGAAAAGGTTTCTTCTGCCTGGTATTTAAACATTGATTTCTGATAAAAGGTGTTATGTTGAATTCCTTCAATATATCGATATATGAGCTGCTTTGTCCTGTTCTCTTTATGTAGTGTTTCTATAACAACTGGACTCTGAAATCCTAAACCCTTGTTTAATCCCAATACTGGTAATGATAATAGAAGGTGTTTATATTAGTAACATGTAAAATCAGGCAGTGTCAGGAGGGATTTCTTGAAATGAATGTAGTTTATGTAGTACATGCCTTCCACTGTATTGCTAAATAAATATTCATATTAACCTCTTATTAATGGCAGACGACCTAACTGCATATTATCAAAGTGATGGTTTTTGATATGATGAATTTTTCAGCTTTGCATGATGACCATATAACCCTGCGGTGTTTACTCAAGCACAGACTATAATATTCACTTAACTGGAAGAAATCTCCAGCCAATCCAGGCTTTGCAATTTTTTCTCCTGGCCATAAACTATAAACTGGTCTTGTAGAAATCGGTAAATACGAATGTGTTTTTTTAAAAACGTTTTGTTTTAGAAATGTTATTACTATGTGTTGTTTGTTCGTTTTTGAAAACTAAACTTTATTCTTCACTTGTGCTTCTAATATAGTATAGATTCAGATTTATAAGCACCAGTGAAAAAGTAGCCTGTTCAGCGAGGGTCTCTCTCAGCTAGCATACACAGAGTATCCCCGAAAGTGCAGAAAAAAAAAAAAATATGGGCGCTCCCAAAAGGGACTTTTTTCACTAAATGCTGAAGTGATGGGTTTGCAGAGGACAAAACACATTCCTTAATGGCGTAGTGTTAAACCCCATCGGATTTTACGGTCTTTCCCACTCCGCTATTAATGCCTGACTGTTATTCTCTTGCCAGTTCACCACAGTTCACTCTTTATTAAACAGACCTCACTGCGTTCATCCACAATATCTGTGCTGGAAAGTTATGGCATTGACTTTCTGTTAAAATAAATTAATAGCCTTTCTATTATTAACTCCTAATGATCATGCTCTCTGCAGGATCAATCTTATGATATTGCCAGAGCAGAGAAAGTAATCTAGGTCGTTTTGTAGACGACCAAAAAATGCCTTCTACTGTTGGAAAAATAGTAGCTAAAAATAGCTAGCAGGGCCTTTGCTTACTGACCCATTCTACATCCACATGCAGACTGTGGCCAAGTCAAATATACACCATTTTTAACATGGTAAATGATTCTAGATTACCTTTTTATTGCTTTGCTTGTTTTATTACTTGTTTTAAAAGATTTTCAACTTCCTAAATCCTGACAGTAGCCTTGTTACAGTATCTGGTTTCATACCGAATGAGTAACTCAGGAATGTTACTCAATCATAATAAGCATTGTTAATTTTGGCATTTCCGTTCCTTTAATATAAATATTAAGAATTGTTTGAGAATGTTAAGCAATGATGTATTCTATGTGGGGGTTTCTTTTTTGTGTCTTAAGATTTAAATGTGCTTATAGAAAGCAGATTACACATGTATAAATGGTCTACAAATTATTTTTACCTCAGCCAAAGACCAATAACATTAATTTCTGTCAGAACAATCTACTTCCTGACTACTGATAGGCTACATTTGTAGCATCAACAGATCCATAGGCGTTAAGATGTTTGGATAAACACATTTATACGTGCATCTCCTGTTCTAGAAACCAAGAGTGTACCTTCCTGTCTTTCCCCACTCATTATGTTTCTTTTAATATTTGTATCATTTTTCATAGCTTGAACAAGGTAATTGTACAGGGTTTTAATGACTGCTTAAAAGCTCCATGGCTACAGGTTGTAACCTTTGACTAAAAATATATATTAATGTATTTTAATATAAAAAAAAAGTTGTTATTTTTCTAAATGCTACCTCAGCATAGCTTGTCTTTTGTCAGTGGATTAACTTTATTAGTAACACCAGGGCTGCCATCAGAAATTTCTCCCCCATATCTCCCTCTTGCCCCCCCTACCCTACCAAAGCCATTTTATCAGGTTCTTTGTATATCATGCTAATGATTTAAATACACCTCAGGACATGCCTCATCACCTGTATTGCACATCCAGGGTTTGCTGCTACCCCATTACCATCCAAAACTTTATATGCCACTGTTTATCCCTTAATATGCCACTGATAATTTGCTCATTCGCACTGATAATTTGTCCATTAAAATGCCACAGCCAATCCAACCCCCCTCCCTCCCTCCCCAGTACTTACCCGGATGCTGCTTGTCCCGGGCCGTTTCCTCCGCAGTGTTTCCAGCACGTACGCTGCGTGCAGATAATACAGCCATCGGATAAGACTTGCCAGCGGCTGTGACAGAAAGCCGCCGGCTGCTGCCCGATCGTTGGCCCCAGGAATGAATGGGCCCTGTGCAGCTGCCCCGTTTTCCCATGCTCTTTTTTTTTTTTTTTTTAAAGGGCCGGGTTCGTGACGGGAGTATCGCCGGTCACCCCTTGATGGCGGCCCTGAGTAACACTTTTGGTCAGATAGGAAACCATATCATTCTAATGTTGAGATTGATAGCTCCTTTCTATTGATTTTTGTGTGAAAACCACCCTTTTGAAAACCACATCGATATTGTGTGAAAACCATTCTTTGCGATTGAGTAACAGACTCTCTCTTTTGGCACACACCCACAGCATGCAACTGGTGCTGGAGGTGAAGTAACATGTACCTATTAAACTCACACGCTGAGATAAAAAAAAAAAAAAACACCTCTCCAGAAGTTCAACAGCTTTGTAACATATGAAAATGATACAGGAGTTAAGTGCGTTTTGGGAAACTAGAAATGTTCACTTATGAGAGAAAGCATTAAGCCCCGCCTCCTTTATCTCCATCTGCCCATACTCTTGCTCTTAGTAATGGAACAATAAAAATATGCTTTTATCTTATGACGTGAATATTGTACTTTAGAGAGTTTCAGTTGACTCTTTAACAATATTAACCGTGATATCCATTTAATTCTTAAATGCAAATTCAGATTTATTTCTGGCTGATCGTTCAAAGTTTGATATTCTTGAAAATCCGCTCACATTGTGAATGGTGCCAAATTATAGATCATTATGTATGCAAGTCCAGTGGGCGCAGACACTCCAGAATGTAATCATCAGTACGTGATATGTCTAACTTTCTAACAAATGAACATGTGAACATAATCTATCCATTTGTCTAAATTCACTTCATGCTTCTGCTGCATAATACCAGCAAAGTATCATTTTGGATATCTCCTGAGGAAAACGAATGAAAAAGCTGGAGATGGGAAACGCAGGCCACGCAGAGTCAGAAATCATTCTCTAACAGTCTGTGCACTTCACCCAGGACATTATAAATGACTGTTTCTCCATAAGGAAGTGACTAGCTTTCCAATGATGTATGAAATAATATGCATTTTGCATGTCCTGTTTGGAATGATAAAGGTCATCGAGTATCATTTACATAATCTTCCAGTGAGAAAATGAAGTGTTTGCTGCATTTTGTGAAGAACATATACATTATCCCAGGTTCCAACCGCTCATTATTCATGAAAGTTAATTTTACAGAGGGTGTGAATGATCTTTTATGACTGCTTTTTTGATCATTCTATAAAATAATATGTAGCATAGGCTGCACATTGAGCAGGAAAACCAGCAAAGAGTGATACATTTGCATGACTCTCCGTGTACCCGATTGGATCTTGATTGATGGCAATCATTTGTCTTTGTCAAAAAAAAAAAAAAAATGGAAAAATGCAGGCATGGAAATAAGAGGGCTATCAAAGTTTTCTACAAAGCCTGAAACATTCTCTTAATATGATGTTTTGCCATTGTTTGTGTGAACATGAAATAAATAAATAACATATAATCATTTCTTCAAGACAAAGTAAAAAAATATTTTTTATGAGGTAATATTATTTTATGTTGTACATGCTGTATTTATTTTGGAGGATTGTCTTGTTTGTTCAAACTATTGGACATAGCTTTCATTTACATATTTAAAAAAAAAATGTATCCATACTTAATAATGTGATGTGCAAGGATTTCTTGAATCATTTTTTTCTTAAGTTTAATAAAAGCAGCTTTGATCAAACCTATGGTAAGCAGGTCAAACACCTTCTTCCACTGCTATTGTGAATACTGCTGTTTTTTTTCAATAAGTATAAATTACATTTTGTTCTTCTGGCACATTTATTATATTGAGGTAAAAATTAGAAGGCATCGCTCTATGGTATGTGATGATCATACATATAAATGTATGTTTGTGTGTGGTTTATTAACCCTAAATGCAGTTGTTTTGTGGCACTGGATGCCATATTTAAAATATGCTCAGTCCCATCTTAAGTTTTCTGTTGTCCAAGTGTCTTGGGAGTTGTAATTCAACGTGTGCATGCTGGTTGCATGCCATTTCCCTGTATTGTATCTTAATAAACATCAGCCTTTTGGTTCATGTATTTCACCTGAGAAATCACTAATAGGCAATACACAGAATAATTATGCATTCAGTTTTCTTAATTACTATCAATAACAAATAACTCTATTTTTTTCAAGCAGCTTTTACGTGGTGCTGCACCTTAATAAAGGACCTATGTGTACTGCAGGACGTTGTTTATCCATTAAACTCCAGTTATTGCTTTTTATTTCTTTTGTTTTCATTTTCTTTACACAGGTTGCTGCTTTCATAAATATGCATAATGACTGTAAAATGGATTACTGCAGTATAAAGTGTCAGTAATCTGGCTCAGGGGTAGAAAAATGCACCACAGATGAATAAACTGTTTCCATATGAAGAATTGTGTAATTTAAAGGAACCTGACTACTAGAAAAAACCTGTTTTAATTTAACATTATGTTTATGGTGCAACTCATCATGTTTTCTAATTCAAAATCACCCAAATGCCGTTCTCCTGTGTTCAATGACATTTGTAGTGACCTGTGATTGTGTAGATCTGTCGCTGTTAGTGTGATTAAAACAAGCATGCTCGTCAGCCCTGTACACCAAATTTAGTTTTATGCATAAATAGTAATTCATTGTTAGCTCCCTTTCCATTTAAAGCACTATCCGTGTCCCAGCCAGGCACCCAAAACTAGACTGTTTCTATTCTGTTCTAGAAGAATCCATGATTTAGTCAAAAAGACTGAGTCCCTCTGAGCTTTTGACTTTACCACGACTCACTCCTGTCTTAACAGGTATTTGAAGAGCTTTTTTGGGGATCTTATTATTTAACAGTGGACCATCTTCTAGGCATTGTCGTTTGTTTTGACAAAATCTTACCTATCCTGTTTTTTTCCGTTTATTTACGATCTATTCTACCTACTTTAATTGTTTTGTTTTTATGTCACAAGGGGTAGAGAGAGTGACCTGTAGAGATTTAAAACAGGCCTTGCTTTAAATCTTCTTTTCTGGGTAGCACACATATTATCACTGCCTGCTACCAGAGCCATGTATATTCTGTCATATGTCGGTAAATTACATAGTTACACAGTAGTTACATAGTTACATTGTAGTTAAGTAGTTACTTAGTATTTGAGGTTGAAAAAACACTTGCATCCATCAAGTTCAACCCTTTTCTTATTCCATGTTTACTGCTGTCGATCCAAAAGAAGCCAAACCTCCTCCCTTATTTCAGCAATTTCGAATTCTGCTTTCTTTGGGGGGAAAAAATCCCTTCTTGACTCCAAATGACAACTTTGAAAAATAGAATTGTGGTAGTGTGTGCCTGTGCAAGATACTCTCACAGAAGGACAGGACACGGAAGTTGCAAGGTAAAGTCCATTATATTTTACTGTATAGCCCAGTAAAGAAAGGCTCTAAACTTCAGAATAAACAAAATAATACTACAAAAAAGACTCTACACACAGAAGGGTACACAACTCACTTCACATGGACTCTGTCAGGTAGCTTCTCCTGGCAACCTGGAGGCTTCTTTCCACACTGACATCTCAGTTACTTTAAACTCATTTGATTAGATTCCTTGAACCAGCTATCCAGATGCTGCCACTGCACTGCAGGCCTCTTAAGGACGGTATGTGCAGTTTGCCCATGTCCATCAAGTACTCCAGATACCCATTTAGTGTATATGTGTGTGTGTGTGTATATATACCGTATTTTCTTGAAATGCTCTGAAAAAGACCCCTCGTCTTATATTTGAGGTCGTTTTATAATCTGACCTCAAATCGAGGTCAGATTATAAGACTGGGATCCAGGTCCCCCGGGCAGCAGTGGAGGATTTCTGTGCATATCGTGCAGGGTTCCCCCAGCTGCCCCCACTAGCCACCAGGGAAAGAAACAAGGTGAGGGGGGGGAGAGACAGAGACAAGGGGAGGGGGGGGGGGGGGAGAGAGACAGAGACAAGGGGAGGGGGGGGGGAACAAGACAAGAGAAGGGGGGGAAGAGACGAGGTGGGGGGGGGGAGAAAGAGAAAAGGAGGGATGGAGGTGGAGAGAGAGAAAAAAGTTTGGGGGGAGGGGGAGAGGCAGCATTGGCACATAAAAGGAAATAAAAACAAGAAATTAATTTGTTTAATATCATATTCTTTATTAAATATTAAAAAGCAATTTACATGTGAACTTTTTTCCTATAGGGTAGTCTTATATTCAGGCTTTTAGTTTTTTTCCTAAAGGAATATCCAAAGTTTGGGGGGTTGTCTTATAATCAGGGTCGTCTTATATTCGAGCAAATATGGTGTGTGTGTGTGTGTGTGTGTGTGTGTATGTATATATGTATATATATAATATGTATGTATATATATATGTGTGTGTGTATGTATATATATATATATATATATATATATATATATATATATATATATATATATAATTATTAATAATAATAATAATAATAACCTAAGGGATAGGGTTACAATGTCACTAAAGGTAATCCTGAAAAAAAAATAGGGTTCAGAAAAAGCAATGTGTTGCTTGCAGTTATTACTTTATAACGTAAGATTTGTTTATAACCCTTTGTAGATAAAATATTTGAGAGCCCTTCTTATCCTGAAAAAAATTTATTTTTTGTGTCGGCGCGGCCACCATCGGGGGGTAACCGGCCAGGTTGGGCTACTATATATAAAAAAAAAAAAAGTGACTTGCAGAACAGCTGCCTTCACTAGATACTAGGGAGCTGCTGTCCTAAACACCAGGGAGGGGGCATGTCCTGGGGTGCAGGGGTAAGTCCTGGATGTGCATCATGGGTGATGGGTCATGTCCTGTGGTGCAGGGGTAAGTACCGATGTGCAATGTGGATGGTGGAGCATGTCATGGGGGTTAGGAGTAAGTTCTGCATGTGTAATATTGGTGATGGGAGGCAGGGGTCCTGTATGTGCAATGTGGGTAATGAGACATGTCTTGGGGGGCAGGGTAGGTCCTGGATGTGCATTGTGGGTGATAGGCATGTCATGGTGGGCATTTTTTGCACAAATTCACCACTTTAGCATAGTCTTTCCCTGGACCTAGCTAAGGGTGGGCAATTTTCTTCTAATTGCTATGGTTTAAAATGGCAGTGAACACCATTTTACTTATTACAGATGAGTGAAATCCTGATTGGTTTCACTACCCATGTTCTCTCTCAACAAAGTCGGAGTTCAGTACAGAAGGCTAACACAGATCAGATTTACATTCCAGATAGCTATAGATCAAGTGTCTCCAATATTTTCTTTCATAAGATCTACTTATGATCTAGGACTAAAAGGTCAAGAGCAACTACAAAATGTACTGGAAAAATGTAATATTGTTAACTAGGTTTAGATTACGTTTTTGGTTTTTACTCATTAGGATCACTGTTCAAAAGTGGCTTTTTTCCTGATTAAAACTGAAATTTAGGACTTTGTCAGTCATTTAAGACCCACCTGTTTTTTCCACATTGAGCGGAACAAGGCAGAACATAACTTCAGCTCCCTTCAACCTTTAAAAACTTATTTTAAAAAGTAACTAGAATATCTGGTAGGATATAATGCAAACCCCAAAATAAACTTGATGTGTGCAAAAGTTTATTAAATTTCTCTTTTAAGCGTTTTTTTCCTGTTTTGTTACAGTATTTTCTTTCTTGGAATAAACATGTTACAGATCATGTGCTTGAATACGAGGTATATGTTTGCACTTACCAGTTAATACCCTATTGATCATAATGTGGTGGTTTGTCATGATATAGTTTTACCTACTGTGTCACCTTGTGCTTCCTAATTGATACTTTTCTACTTATCATAGCAGTTTTAGATTTATGCTCTAATGTGTTGACTTACTCTGTATTCTGCACGCCGGTGCTATGTAATTAAAACGCCTATACAAAGTATTGTCCTATAAATTTCAAATAACCAATTTCAAAATCATTAGAAGAATTGTGTGTAAATATCTGAATGTTCTCGAAGGTCAATTACTGTGTATTGTTTTTGTATGTCCTGCTAATTGTACACAAAGTATGATTAATATCTTCTGTTAAATGGTAGGGCAGATAAAAGTTCTCTGTTTGCATGGGGTTGGAATGTGTCCGTATAATAAAATAATATGACTCTCGTGTAATGAGTGATATAGCTCTACTGCTGGAGAAAGAGTGGGTCTCTTGTTCTTGCTGCAGTAGACATCTTGATGGCCAGATAGAGCAATCGATTCAGCAACTGAGAATTCTGAGCCCATCTAACGGAACCCCAGTAAGACGCTAATGGGGAGCAGGAGCTGTGTGCCCATCCTAAATGGAATTTATATCCTGGGTGGGCTGGTGTTCCTTGCAACTTAATAAAAAAAAATGTAAAAAAAAGCTGGGAGTTTGCATTATGGGCTCCGTAACTACAGTTCTCTGTTGCGATGCTGCACCTTGTGCCAGTGCAGGCGATGTTGAATCTGGGGGATGGCACCTTATTTAAAAAATTCCTTCCCAACTTTTTTCTTTGTCACGGCATTATGTACAGGAACAGGAAGTCTCCGCATATTACTACCTACTGTAAAATCTTCATGACTGATTTGTTCCTTGGCCTTTCTTATGTTCAATATACCTTTATCTCATGCATAGTTAAACTGTACCAGTTCTATTGGAATTCTGTTCCATGCAACCACTACTCTCCCAGTAAAGTACTAGGGTCGCTGTTCTTATTAAACCTTCAGACGTTCTCTATTTTAAGCCTGTGGCCTTTATTCATGTAAAAGGAAACTGTAGGGGATTGACAAGGGTAAAATAAAACATAATGAACAATGATCTATACATTGTGTTAGCTAAATGTATATTTTTCAAGTGTTTGTTGTGTCTCCTACTTATGACATCACCTGTGGCTTGATATGCAAATGAACTAATTTTCAGTGGAACATGTGTAATTTGCATATCATGCCACAAGGTCAGGTCATGATCAGGAGACACCAGACACATTTAAAACATATTTTTCTTATTTTATGAATTTGCTATTCTGCTAACACAATGTATAGATTATACTTTATTCTCTTCTCTTGCTGTGCAAGCAATGTTTTGGTTGACAGTCTTTTTGATGCAAAATACACCAAATTGGACAAAATTCTCCAATTACGTAATACATCATACTTTGTTGTTTTGGCTTTAAATGTGCAATTCCATTGTCAATTCCTTGCGGTTCCCTTTCCTGAATAAAGTTCATTGTTTTCTTGTCCTGGTAGTGAACCTCCTTGGTAATACTCTTCTCCATCACCATGCTGTATGTCATATCTCCATCTTCTTTCTTTGAAAGTATACTTAGTACGGTAGATCTTTAAATCTGTCCTGATCATTTTTGTATTGTAAACCATTAACTATTTTAGTTGCCCTTCTCTGGACTCTCTCAAATATATCTAATATCATTTATACCTTTAGAATCAAGCGCTATAAAGATTAACGTATATACTACTGTTCAAGTGTTTAGGATGACTTAGGAATTTGCCTGTTTTCTGTGAAAACATACATCTCGTTAATGCAAAATGAATACGAAATACAGTGAAGATGTTGACTTTTAAAATGTATAAGCTTGGATAATGACTGTGAACTTGGACACAAGTATTCTGTACAATGTAAAATACAGTGAAGATGTTGACTTTTAAAATGTATAAGCTTGGATGCCATTGGAACACAGGAGTGATGGTTGCTGATAGTGGGCCTCTCTATGTCTATATCAGTAATGGCAAACCTATGGCACAGGTGCCACAAGTGGAACTCTGAGATGGCACTCAGCATGTGCCTACAGTATCAGTTATAAGAAGCCTAGAGAATAATACAATGGGCAACAAACAAAAGGGCTCACTAGATAGGCTGAATAGTTTTTATCTGCTGACACCTTCTATAATTCTATGTTTATGATCCACTTGGGTAGTGTCTTCTTGGCTTTCTGTAGAGAATTGGGCACTCGCGTTCAGAAATGTTAACCATCACTGGCCTATGTAGCTATTACATTAAAAAATCATCTGGTTCCAGCTACAATAGTCATTTACAACATTAACAGTGTCTACACTGTATTTATAATCTGATGTTATTTTAATGGATAAAATGCACTTTTCTTTCAAAAACAAGAACATCTGTAAGTGACCACAAACCTTTTAATGGTTGTATAGGTTGTACAACACATATATAGAAACTGGCACGAAGGGGTGTTTCCTAGCAAACTGCCAAACATGATTCAGTTATACATTCTTTTTACTTTCAGACTATTGCGTAGATTTGGTTACAAAACACAAGCTGTTTAGCCATAAACAAACCATAGTGAGTTAACTCTGTGCTAAATGGCAAAAAAGACCATTTAAGACATGAAAAAAAAACCTAATATTTATGTCCCTGTATTTTGTAAGTGAAGTGCTTCGCTCTCCAGTCTTTTCCGCTTGCTTTCATTTCATAGGCCTAATTGTATCACGTGGTATTCGGTTTTATCCTTCATTAGACTAAATTGTATATTTTCTGTTGCATTTATTCCTAGATTAAATGGTTACAATTTGAACAGTACTAAGCTCTTATGTGTGATTTGTTAATTAGCCTCATTAACCATCCTTTATTTGCCCAGCCCCTTTCAATGACTGATCAGTCTGATTGTTATTAGACAACACTTGTCAGACTTTGAAAGTTTGGCATTGTGCTATTCTTAACATGCTATAATGAAGATTCATCCATATAGCCATCTAATATGCTTGGAGTCATGGAGTGCAGGCATTTCTGTGATCCCTTTTAGAAGAAGAAACTATTCATATTCAACCTTTTATGTTTGTCTACTTTATAACAACACTATATTTTGTAACTACGTTGTTAGTTCCTGGTTTGTATATTGTTTGTATAGTTCATAAAAGCAATACAAAGTGTTTGATCTGCTAATGCAGACAGTGTTTGATTGCAGAATTTGTATAAAAGGTGCTTACTGGTCCAGAAGAATAGCAAATACAAACAGTGTTTGGTGTTAAACAATCCACCAAATCATCCCATTAGCCTTTCTATGAGGTCCAAGACTGGTAACTGCATTACATGCGGTTAAGCAAATGAATAGTTTACCATCTTGCCAGTGTTTTTAGGTTAGGAAATTCAAAGGGGATACAGAGCTGAAGGTTAACACGTTTTAGCAGTTTTCATTAGCTTTTCTTTGTCATATGTTTGTGTCTCCAGCTGAAATAAGCTTTGCAGGAGATCCCAGTCTAGGGAACTAATTACTTGTGCCGATTGCCATTCTGATGAATAGACCCTCATTGTATCATTCCCTATAGACTGCGAGCAGTCTGTGATTCACGACTGCAGCCTGCCTGATATTTGATAATAATTTTAACAGATAAACGTAAGAAGGCAGAATGATGAAGTGACCGTGCAGTCTATTCAGACTATCGTAGAAACACACGTAGCCAGCTGTGCTCACCTCTTTTTTCCTAATCACTAATGGGAAAATGTGTTATTAATCGAGCTTTGCTCAAAGTCTGTCTCTTTATTGTAAAAGCCATGTGGTGCTTTTATCATGCAAGCTTTTTTTATTTTTTATTTTTTATATGGTCTGAAGTTTACAGATTTGAGTCTTTAAGCTGCTATTTTCTTTACCTCCTAGAAATGCATAAAACCTCACCTGCCTGATATTAAGGAATATAGATTAGCCACATTTGCCAGTATACACCCTGTACTGTTAAGACATGATTGGCTGCCTTGCTGGGAGCCAGCTGGGATGTAGATTAGTGGTGCCAATGCTGGCGTTATAGAACTGGCTTTTACCCATCTCTATTTCTGAACTGTGCTACTGTTGTTAATTTAGAGTCAATTCTAGTAGTGTAACTTTTGTCTTCTGTTCCTTTTGACACTGACAACCATGTAATCTCATATTTTGCTACAATTTTTTGTTCATCATTTATTTCACACCCAATTTTGTTCCTTAGTGGCCTTGACTACTCTGATTTAGTTCATCTCAAGTAAATCTAGGAAGGTTTAGGAAAATCTCTTATTTTAGTAATACTTCTGATTGGTGGTAGTTTAAAACTTAATAGTGCTAGATAAGAGCTTTTATTTAGTGTTGCTTACGTTTTTGTTTTTTTTTCTTGCTCCTTTCTTGTAGTCTTTATTGAGTTATTGGCCCTCTATGTACTTTTAGGTTTGATGTTCTCTGATATGATTAAGTGAATCGCCAACCACTTTATGTTGACTAATGTGCTTGGGATATTAAGACATGACCCTAAACTTATATCCCGGAAAACCACTACCTGAGTGGAAGCAGGTTAGTGACCTGGTATAACTATAATGAAAATCATCACTGGTTCGTATATATTAAAACTCCATTCTCCTTCTGTGAACCTGCCCATGGGGCATCATGATGTACAACCCATTTTGCCACCAAACAGGTTCTGGCATTTACCATTACAACATCCATTTCATTGGACGATGGTACAATAGTCTAGAATGTTTTGGACTGCAGTTGTGTATGGGGTTTATTTACCAGGTTTTTTTTTCAACTTTAGGAAAGGTTTTCATGCACAGATGGTAAAGATGAGCTTTCTCTTTAAGCAGAAAATGGCACAGTGGAATAGTCTCTGGGGTTCCTGTTAAAGAAATAATACAGCTATGGTATCTGCTTCTGCGGTTTATTTAAAAAAGTAAATGGAAAAGCAATGCGTTTTCATTCGCTCCGAGCCCCAGAGGCTAAAGGTTATGAATATTTTAGAAGATGATTTTAATTAAATTCCTGCACATCTAAACAGAGTAATATTTTACTATCACACGCATAACGTGCAAGCAAGATTTTCATTAAAGTTAACACTTTCGAGGTAAATGGCATTCCATGTGATTTACTGACCTTGTGAGGGAAAGGCACAAATTAGGAAGAAAAATTATGAAAGGGGACAGACTTTGATTAATATAGGTAATGCTATCCCATATTTATAATAGCCTTTTCCCTATTCTGTCTTATAAATGCTGTCTGTATGAGAAGTGCCCTGCTGAGGCTTGAAATCAGTCTGAAATCGGAGCACATGCCAACAGTGTGTGTGGAGGCTGATCGCACTGTCAGCAATCCATTCTGCTGTGATGTATTTAGTGGTCCATTCACCTTCCCCACAACAAGAGGAATTCCTCACGCGGAAATGGGGTATTATTAGTTTCAAGGACCTACCTGAACAGAAACCTGAGGAAATTATACTATGTTTAAGACTAGTAGAGAACAGCTACCTGTGTAGGCATAATTAGATTTCATTCAGCCAATTATTATTGTCTTGAAAATCATACAAATGTTGTTTTTATATTGTGAACAGTTCAAGGGCATTCAAATTCCCTGACTGATGTGTCTAAATGTCACCCAAGATCATCAGTTGCCTAAAAATGTGTGTTTTTATTTTTTAATGTATAAAATTAGTAAGGAATGCATGGTACAGCTATATCCGTTTTATGAAGCACTTCTGGTATTGGTAAGAAATCAAATATTGTACTATGCAAGAAAAAAAATCTCTTGGCAAATGTTGGTAGTTGAGTAAAAGTAGCTCTTTTTTTTTTTCTTTCTCTGTAATCCTATGAATGTCTTCCATTAGTATGTTGTAATCATTTATAACAAAATAAATGTTGTTGTAGCATGTACGGTAAAAAGCACACTTCTCGGTTATCGAACATTAACAGCCATAGAAAAATACAAAGAAAACTCCACTTAGCATAGTTTGAAAATATGTGGTTCACTCATATATAGGTAAGTCTCATAAATCAGCCAATGAATTGGCTCATCTGATCTCCTAAATTGATTTACATTGTGGCCATTGATATGTTGTTTTCATTTTTCCGCCTTTTGAGTAAGTGCACAGTACAGTCAATAAAGTACAGATAATTCTGTAGTAACCTAAACTGTGAAGACAACTTATAAAAAAAGTAACCTTTCTCAAAACTGACAGTTTTAACAAGGAGAGTGGTACAAAGAGCTAAGCAAACAAGGAAGGCTTTCTGCAAAAATTCACAGCTACCATGCTGTTTAGTAATGGCTAACATGTGTGCTCCCTGTGTTTTGTTATAGCCGTCCTCGTGAGTTCTGGCGCCTTGACTACTGGGAAGACGATTTGAGGCGCCGGCGACGTTTTGTACGGAACCCCCTTGGTTCAACACATCCTGAAGCGACACTCAAAGCAGCCATAGAGGATGGTCAGTATGAACTCTTTTTCAAAAGGCACAATTACTATAAAAATTCTTTGCTTCCTCAGGGAGATTTCTGACTTTTGTTTTGGGGTCAATATATATAGTTGTTGCATAACTAAAACTATCTGACAGGCCAAACCCTTGGGATGCATATTATATTTCCCAAATGCTTTAAGTCTGTAGTGATAGGCATTCAATGTATTTGTGTGTTAGTTATCTCAAATGCACTTTTTATTTTTTATTTTTTTACCGATATTGAGAGTTTGAAGCTCTAAAAAGGCCTGAACGTAAAAAAAAAGAGGTGAAATTCCATGTTGCTTTGTACCAAACGTGCAGTTTTTGAAGCCTATACCTGATCTTATCATAATAGAATAACTGTTACACAGTAGTAATACAAGGTTATATAACAAGCAATTGTAGGGCATTTATTCTGAACTTTCACAGTTTTTTATGTTGGTCTGTCTAATCGAAAATTCTGGCTTGTATATTTTTATCTGGAGAAGCGAAATCAAGCAAAGGAAAACAAAATACACTAGAAAGTGAAGATCCTAGTAAAAACAATGTTTGAGCTCATATTGTCCCTGTGGTATGTATAATAATCACAGTGATTTGTAACCTTAGCTCAAAGATGTTTGGGAACTACATATGCCAGTGATGGCTCACCTTAGCACCTTTGATGCTTATTCAGCCTTATGACTGAGCATCATATCATATGTAGCTCCCAAAACACCAATGTTGGCTACATTTTGCCAGCTCAGTCAAGTTAATGTTCTAAGTGAACTGACTCCTAAAACTCAACAAATTACTGCTCCTAGAAGAGATCAGTTGCATCTTGTATGAAGATAGTATGATATAGCTTTGGCTGCTCACAGCAAACAGCCAGTAACTCACCATTAGTGGTATAAAGCTCATCCTGAAATCTGCTAGTGGAAATCCAATTCAGTGAAGAATGGAGTTTAAAATCTTGTTTCAAGACGCACCTTCTTTTCTGTTACAACATAGTTGGCTTATTCACATTTGACACTTTACTCCAAATGTGTGTGCCCATGACATTTAATTCTCACAAATAACTATTTTCCTTGTAAGCCATGATGTTATAATGTTCTGAGATATTCCTGTGTAGTTTACATTTGCGAGCAGTTGCATTTGAGTTCCACGTCGGTTTTTTTGCTTTGTATTTAGGGAGGAGGCTGAAGGAAGCAGCAGATTATAAAAAGGAGTTTGGTATGTTCTAGACCTGCACTGCTAGGATTTATTCTCTTTTATCTCCTTTTTTTCTTTTGATGTGCTCTGACATGCAGCATGCTGTAATGTTAAGAATTAACTAATGTGATATTTGTATGCTGTGTATGACTAGACTGATCGTCCTGTCCAGCTCTGGGAAGCCTACATTAAAGTTCAGAGTGGTGTCTGCATTCCCAACATATTTAAGTGTTTTGTACTCGAGAAAAAAATATACAATTACATGATTACTTAAACTCCATGTGGGAAGTACCAGTCTTTAAAAATACTTGATGTTTTTTTTTAAAGCAATTTACTGTAATTTAAAATTGGATTATAGTGGTACATTTATGGCTCTTTCTCATCTGATGTGAGGGTGAATTGCTGATTCTGATTTTTTGACTTTTCCTTTCCCCCGGTACAACATTACAGGCTAATAATGCCCATATAATAATCCTTAATATATGTTGTTTGTGTATGATCCATTATTAGAATTTGTGACTGAGAAGTACTTTCTGTGTTTATGTAACCTGGCATTTCCCAGATCTTATGTTCATTTTTCATGGTTTCTTAATAATGATTACATATAAAAGGACCATAGTCTGAATACATTATACATTTGGCAAATAGCACTCATTATAATATAAACTTTAGATAATAGGGTTGATGTTTAAACGTTATTATTTTATTTAGTTTTAGCGCATACCTCCCAACTTCTACCTTTGCGAATCAGGACACTGGGGAGGGGAGCGGAGCTTGGAAAGGTTGCGTGTCATTTCGGTAGCACTGTAACTCAAACCCGAATCCCACGGAACTCTACTTGTGTCCCAGGGCCGACGCTACCTATAGACAAGGAAGGCGCAGGTCTAGGGTGCAGACCTGCAGGGGGCACTCAGACAGTTGCAGAGGGAGGACAGACGCTTTCTCGGACACAGCACCCAACTAGAATGCTGGGCAGGAAATTCGCTCTAACGTAAATGTGCGGGTGGTGGCTGGTCATGTGAAGGATGCAATCACACGGCTCCGCACGCGCCCCCCCCCCCCCCCCCATGTGAAGGAGACTCAGAAAAAGTAACATGGGAGGCAGAAAGCAACATGTGGGACAGAAGCATGGGTGACCGAAAATGAACGAGGGGGGGGGGGGGGGCAGAAGCATGAAGGGGGGGGGGGGCAGAAAAAACATGCGGGGGACAGAAGAAAACACTAAAGGGTCAGAGAAAGATTAGGTTAGCATCAGGGGAGAGAGAAAGGCATGGGGGACAGGGAAAAAGATGGGCTGAAGAGCAGGGGGGACAAAGACATACGTGAACAGAGAAAAATATGGGAGCATTATGGACAGAGAAAGACATGGAGAGCTTGAGGGGAATAGATAAAGTCGTGGGGCAGAGAAAGACATGACTAGCATGGACAGAGTAAGACACTCGGTCAGCATGATGGTGCAAGATCTGTTAGTGCAATCAGCGTTTTGGGGTAAATCCTGTTGTCATAGCGGGACTGTCCTGCTTTGGGAGGCATGGGTATGACCTGTATGTATGTAAAAGCCATGCAGTCTACCTGCTGAAACTGCACTAGGCAATGGTGTTATTTCTATGAATGTGAAATATAGCTGTAGCAAACAGAGGAATGCCTTATTTTTCAATTCTGTAGTATTTAGTATGTTAGTTTTCAGTTCCTTTAAGGGAATTTTTGCTTGAAGTGAAAGGAGTAGATTACAGGAAGTAGGCACTTCAAGTTATGTCTCAGGGATAGTATCATAAATAATGCCTCCTGGGGCAGATTGTATTTCCTGTATTAGTAGAGGAAACTCCACAAAAATGACATGTCTTAAAGCTATTCCAGATTTGGCCACAAACATATTCACCAATCTTTATAGCTGCTTGGGGGATTACTGGTAATAAGATGGCTGTGTAGGAATATGTAGCTTCCACAGTCTTGTTGTGGACATGTAGAAAAAGATAAGAGGCCTCCATCCAGGAACTGGTATAAAAGTAGTAACAATTTATTGTAGAAAAATACATTTTGCTACTTTTATACCAGTTCCTGAGTGACAGACCTCCTTTCTTTTGCTACATGTTTATTTTGATGCTGTTTGTTGAAGCCCCGATCCTGCTTAGTTACTGCTGACCTATTCCTGGTCCTATTGTCTGGTCTTCATGTTGGTTAGACACCTCCCTTCGTTGTGGTCCCCCTTGATGTGGACATGCCAGTGATTAGGCAGACCATATGGACACTATTACCTTTCTGATCCTGTACCCTATGCTGCCCTTGATTTCACAATTTGTTTAGAAGTTACCGAGCATCAGTGTGTAGGTAATTGACATAATTAACCCTTGTCTAAAGAGAGCCTCTTTGCTCAGTTTTATTCAGCATAATGGTTCAGAGGCCATTTTGATATTTTTTGATATTTCTGAACAACAACTAAAGCACCCAAAAATAAACAGTTTGAGCCTATAAAAGAGTGCACAAAAACTAGAATACACATTTAGGAGAGTAGGTCACTGGGCTATGAAATGTGTCTTGTGAAATACTGCAGTGCCTGAAAATACATGTATGGAGCTATTGTTGGTATATATTTACTCCTTTAACTTTGCTGTTCAAGACAATTTGTCAGCCCCGGAGCCCCCCCCGCTTAACCTGCGTCGGGGGTCCTTCTCCATGGCTGCATTCAAAGGTTCTGGGTCCTCTCGCGGCGCAATTGCACGGCCGCATCCTGGCATAAAGTTGTGCGCACGACCCAATCTTCAACTGTGCGTGTCCCTCTGACGGCAAAGGGGGGCATGTCCTCCCTTCGGCTAGTGCAGTGTCACGGGGGTGGTCCTGCAGGACCAGGCAGAGGGGACGTGGAGTTCCTTCCACCTCCTCCTCTGTGTAGTCTATGGAGGGGGCGGAAACTTCACACTAGGGGGTGGGTAGTCAGTTCATAAATAGAGCCCTTGCTAGTGTCACTTTTTGCTTGCTTGTTAAGCTTGTTGGTGTGCTAATTTGGTCTCCTGCATTTACTATATTGTTATTGTCCTTCTGGTTTGAATCTTTGCTTCCCTCTATGACTATTCTCCATTATCCTGCCCTTTGACCTCAGCCTGCCTGCTTGCTCAAGATTCTTTGCTGCCTGCCTCGACCATTTGGACTGTCCCTGGATTACTTTTTTGCCTTTCCCTTTGTTCTGACGCCTCTTCAGTGCTCCTGTTGCTGTTCCTGATGCTGGTTGCCTGCGCTACTCTCCAGTAGTTTCCCCTAGTGCACAACAAAGTGTTTACAATTGGTTGAAAGATGGTACGGACATAGCATGGTCTATTGCCTGACTAACCATGGCAGCATGTATTGGTAGCTCCTCCCCTTTAGCTAGTAGGCAGGATCTGATTGGTCAAATAGTGTATAAGGTCACCAGCCTCACTTGTGATACTCCAGCTTTTTTTTTTTCTTGTCCTTCAGCCGGGACGGACTCCTTTTTTAGAGATGCTTTAATTTTATGGATCATTTTATATGTCTCTGACCTCCAGGTTCTCAGCAGAAAGGTTTTCTCTTATCTTGGTTCAATGTCTTATTGCGTTACTATATTTTCTTGGTATAAAAGAGTACAACGTAACCTGGTTTTTGTCCTCGCTTGCAACCATGGACACCATACATCTACTAGGAAAACAGATGTGCAGGATGTTCTAACATGCTTCTAGAAGAAAAATGATAATGCCAGGATTACCTTAAAGTGGCAGCAGGGGACTCTTCTGGTTCTATTTCAGAATTCAGGCTAGGTATTAAAGAGGCCATATATCAAGGCCTGCAAGCTTTCTCGCAATTAACAAAAAGACACCATCATGATACATCAGACCCTTTCCATTATCAGGATCAGGTACATGGCCATGCTGGGAGAGGATTCTCCTATTCTAGAATACCTTAACCACAGAGCTAGAGATAATTTGATTGCCTTGATTTGTTGTACTCTAAATTGAGTATTCAGAGATTCCTGCAGGGCAGTCATGGGGTTTCATCCTTATAAACGATCACTTTCTTCTCCACATGACTTACTTCTGGCCCTGAAGGCTCTGTCCAGATCTCTGTTCAAAACTTTGGAGAATATCTCAGATCATCTTCAATCCTTTAAAAGTCTATTTTCTAACAAAGTAATTTTGAGAACAGTCCCTGAATTCCTCCACGAGGTCGTGATGGAGTTTCAACTTAATCAGGACATTGTACTTTAATGCAGATTCTACTTCTCCGTAGGAAGATGACTGGCATCAATTAAACAGGTTCCACTATCTATCTGCCTATTGCTATGTGTTACTATGGGTTCCAGATATAGCTCCGTCAGCTTCAGAAGATGGATGGTTTCACTGATCTGCAAGGTTTACTCTGATCAGAATAACGAACCTCCTAAGGGATTGCGTGCAGGCACATCCTAATCCACTTTGTGGGTTACTCAAGCCATGGCCTCTCCTGAGAGCATTTGTAGAACTGCTACATTGTCTTCGGTTAACAGCTTCATGAGATACTATAAGGTCGATGGCTCTTCCTCTACTGATTCTCAGTTTGGTTCGATGTCCTCCTGGCTTTCAGTCCTCTTCCATATTTGTTTTAATACCTCCATTTTTTTTATTTGGGTATTACCCATATTTAATGGTGCAATGGTTAGCCAGGAAAAAACAAAATAATGTAAATACTGTAGTTTTCTTTTCCTGGCTATTTTCCATGGCAGTAGGATCCCACCCTTTCCTTTTTTTGAAGCTAGGTACAAAGACTGGTGGCATACAGGACGATCAACTACTGTACTGTCACCAACCTCACTCCAATTAGATCCTGTCTTACTACTGACTGAAAGAGAAGAGCTACCTTTACATAAAGTTGCCATGGAAAATAACCTAGCCAGAAAAATAAAGTTATGGTAAGTATTTAAACAATTTAGCTTTATATTAAATACCTAGAAATAGGAAAATAGCTAGTAAATTTTAACCCCTTGTGTAGTAGGCCAGGTAATGCAGGTATATTATAGTGAAGGGAGCAGTGCCTTTAAATTGTGTCAGCCTTCCCTAGATCTTACTGAAGTTTATTTACTTATGCGTGTAACATATAACTAAAAACATCCATGTTTGGGTGTGCGTTTTACATCTGCACAATTCTGAGCAATATTTCAGCCATAAAAATACTACTGGCTAAACTGGTGAGTTCCCAACCCAGTCCTCAAAGCCCACACGACATTCTACATTTTAGGCATTACCGGATTGTGTGTAAGGTGTTAACTGGATAATCCCTAACTGCTGGACTGTTGGCTGGGCCTTCCTTTGAGGACATATTTGGGAACCACTGACAGGCCACTATAACAGATATGCCAATGTTATTCTGACACCGTTGTATTCGGCTACCTTATGTTTGTGTTTAGTTACCTTTGCAGATGGGTTAGCTGACACTCAAACTCAACAACACTGACTTGAAAGGCTGTGGAATTCACAGCAGAACTACTGAGAGGCAGGCGTGGCTCTAGGTGTTTGGTGCCTGAATCTCAAAAATCTAATGTGGGCTCCATGCCAGTTATTAGCTCCTCAGTTAGGCAATGCCGGGGCCCTAAAACACTTTATTCAGACACAATATTCAGGAGTTGGTTTACCAGAGCTTTCAAATTAATTTACACCTTGTAGAATCTTACCCTTTAGTGAGATGTACAGATCATGTACAGGTTGTGTAGTGTATGCGTATCAGAGTGATTAGGCCAAAGAATGTGAGATCTCTTTCTGTGGAATGTGGAGTTAGTACATATATATTTACAATATAAGCACACGCTGTAATAAATACCCATTATAGTTATACACTATCAAAAATAACTAGAATTCCACAAAATATTATCTCTGAGAAGCTGTTTGGTTAATATGTGCATGCTTATATAACATACTGGCTTAGTATGTGAATGTGTACTTTAAAAAAATAGTGAGAAGGGACTTCATAGACTCGCATTGAATGGGAAGGTAGTGTAACTATTACATCACAAGGGGTGGAGTTATGATCCTGTTTTATCAGGTTAATCTCCTCTCTTTGTGTTGGAAGGCAGGTAAAAAAAAGTTGTACACAGCCACCTAGTCCTGCCCACTATGATACACAGGAGCCAGTAAGGGAGCAGGGGTGTATCTTATGACATTATCATGCAGGCTTTTGGCCACAGTTGTAAAGTGAGACTGGCTGGAAGATTTTGTACGATTGTTGTTTCATGGGAAATATTCACAAATTTTAGCCATGAGATAAACACCTAATTTTATTTTTCCTTTTATATGCAATTCATTCAATCATATAAAAAAAAAAAACCAGTGGCATATTATTTATATATGTGTTTGTTTTTAATACCAGGTTATCTAGTTACATCAATCTCATGTAGGTGGTAGTGTCCCTTTATTTAAAAATTATATTTTAGGTTGTTTTTTTTATCTAGTTGTGTGGCAAGCATCTGCTGAAAGGTAACTTGGTTATCTATTAAAATGAAAGTCTCATTGAGAACAATATTATTTAATGTGGCACAAATTATTTTTTAATTCATTTTTTATCTTTTGCTTCTTTTTTTGGAAGAAGTGATAGAGGTCTAGAATAGAAAAGAAGTTGCATAGAATAGACCCTGCAGTAGTTAACGTATGCTGGAGGTGTGGTGAGGGCCCCGGGACGTTTGAACACATATGGTGGTCATGTAAAAAGATCAACCATACTTGGGAAATAATTTTTAAAGTTTTTTCGGAGATATGCAAGATCCGGGTTCCCCCTCTAAACACTAAAGCCATTTTACATTTAGATCTTGACTTGCTGAAATGGTACCAATAGGCCTTTGCAGTACAAATATTTCTGGCAATGAAGATAATAATTGCCAGAAAATGGAGGGTAGATGAGGAGATAGTATGGAATCAAGTAGTTTCTCAACTTAATATACAGTGTATTATGGAGAAGGGCTTCTATCAGATTAACGATCAATTAGGGAAATATGAACGAGTCTGGGGAGGTTGGATAAACAGGGAAAGAAGGTATGGAGTATAGGGGAATACATGGTACTGGAAAAATACCGAGATATGGATTGATGTCAAGTAATACAGAAGGTCCTGGCTCCCCTCGCCTCCTCAAAGACTCCCCCCGCCCCCTTGGCGCGACACCGGGCCTGTTCTCCCGCTCGTTGTATGTTTTAGTTTGTCTTGTCCTGTATGTTAAGTTCGTAGCACAGGGTAAACCCAAGAAGGATAAATGAAGATAGAAGTTGAAGTCACTGGAGTAAAAACTTAATTAAAAATAAAAGGGAAGAAGAATAGTAATAGAGATTTTATGTGGGTGTCGATGATGTGCATATTTAAATAAAATATAAGAAAGTATATGAAAAGCACAAGGAAGTGGTAGAGGTAAACACAGTCAAAGATTTTAAGCATGCCTGGGATAGGCACAAGGATATCCTGAATAGAATACTGGGAACTAATAAAAGTATTTAGAAAATTGGGCAGACTAGATGGACCGAATGGTTCTTATCTGCCGACACATTATATGTTTCTATGTTTCTTCTTCTAAAGAAATAAAACCTAAACATCCTGTGTCACATCTCAGGAGTAAATCCACGTGTAGCTCTAAAGATAGGTTTTATGTTCTGCTAAGGCAGAGCTAATCTGGTTTAGCACGCTCTCAGCCAATGAACATCTCAGACCACTGCTCAAGTCTGATCAATAAAGGGGCCTAATTTGGGTTATTAATTTTTCCTTGCTAATCATATGTCTTTCTTAACGGTTTTCTAGCTTAGAGTCCCCTCTATTGATTACATGTAAAGACAATGGTCTCTCTCTGTACTAGCAGTTAATGATGGTTGGTGACTGGATCAGTCTTGTTCCCAGAGTCCAAACATGGGGAGTTTCATTTATTTAGACATTTTTGTCACAGTGGACAATTTTTTTTTTCTCTCACCATATTTTTGTGACTGGATCAGGCTGCCTGTCTGAGAATAAAATGGTTTAAACTGACAAGAAGGAAAAATACATGCCACTTTATCCTCATATTACTGGCACTAGACTTTCTCCTATGCCTCTATATTAGAAGCTTAATTAAAGTACAATAGGAGGACACTGCTCTAGCGCATAAAAATGATTTATACATTGCATTAGCAGAAGATTTAAGAAAAGTGTGTTAAGTGTGTGCCATTTATGCAATAAATTGTTGGCTTCATTTGCAAATTAGTAGTAATTAATTTGCATATGGTATCACAAGGAGTGTTCATAAACAGAGACAGTACAGACAAATTTAAAATACGTTCTCTTTAAAGGATAACTGTAGTGCTCTGTTTAACTTCAATTCTTAAGATAGCCTTTAAAAGGAATAACAGAGTAATATAGGAAATTACAATTTTTCATGCAATAGCCCTTCGATTTTACATTCCTGCGTCATCTTAAGGGGGATCAGCGTCCCCAGGTGTCCTTAGTGTATTGTGCATTCGTGATGCTGCACTGATGACGTAGCCACCGCATGATGTGCGGCCACACAACGTATACGACAAGCGCCACCGCACATGCGCAAAACGGCGAAAAACCAGGGACGGGTAAAATATCAAATCTGGGGACAAGAGGCAGATAAAATGTAATTGCCTATATTATTGTGTTAAGGCATTTCTGTCCACTTCAACTATTCCTATTCGTTTTCAAGTATGTAAGTTACACATTTAACAGTAGATTAAAAGAATACATACATATATTTATACAAGTAGGAAAAAGAACATAAAGGGTAAATCATTATTAATACAAAAAAAGAGCAACATGTACAGTATATATAGTAGTTTGTAAACTAATACCGGCTACATTCTGTTTTGAGGATTTGGGAGATGCTCATTTTCAGGGATTTGAGACTATTAAAAGCTACTTAAAGTATGTAAGTTAAACAGAGCACCACAGTTGTCCTTTAATACATGCATTTACTTAAAATTCTGCCAACGAAAAAAAAGCGAAAAGCGAAAAAAAAACAGGTTATGTGCCCTTTAACAAGAAATATCTGAAAATGTACATTTTAAAATCAGTACGTTGGGAAATGTTTAGGTATTCATCGGAGTACTTTCTTTTTGTACCTGACTTAATAGTTAAGAAATATTTTCTCTGTACTGTGAAAAATATCCAAATGCCGAGATTTTTTTCCATTGGATTTCTCCAGAGTAAATTGAATGTCACAGTGCAACTCAGGATGGGAAATTTAGATCTGTGGTGGACACTAAGTCACTCAAATCTGACAAGGCTCTCTCTCCCGTGGAGGATGAATTCTATATCTTCCTTTTTGTCATCACATATTCTGTGATATATAGATATACTGTAGAAAGTTATATACCTGCGCACGCATCTCCATTGATATTAAATCTTCCAGCTAAGAGTCTATATCAGAGAGTGTGATGCTCTATCTGTTTGGAAAGTAAAATATGACTGTGAAGCTCCTATGTTGTTTTTCATTATTTGAATCGGAAAGCTTTCCATGTAGCAGAACATCCCGCAGAATAAAATATCAAATATCTGCTTTAAATCACATAGAGTTGCATAAAAAGCCCATCCACTCGGAATGTTAACACATATACAGCAATCATAAGGGGAAAATCTAGATGGTTAGGCAGGAGTGAAATGTAGTCACTTTTGTAGTTGACGTGAAATGATTTCTAAATGGCAAGTTTTTTTTACCTTTTTTTCCCCACTCAATACACAAAAGGGAACCTATCATGGGGGGGTGGTATATATTTTCTTGTATTAAACTTCTAATTGCAAAGTTAATTCACGAGTCATTGTTTTTTTTATTTTTTATTTAAGAATTTGTAAGGTATGTGTTTGCTATGCCCCATTTTTTCATGTCGAAAACACTGGACATTTATGCAGCTTATGTCCTATTGGAAGATTATGTATGTGACTCCATAAGCACGAGGAAAGAGGACTAGCCAGGTTGGGGGAAGCTATTTTAACAAGGAGAGCACATTGGGCATGATTCAATGACTCAAAATACCTCTTATTACAGTTTTTTAACTCCAATGTTTCTATTGCAGTCAATGGAATTCAATGACAAGAGATAAATTTAACTCCGGTCATTGAATAGACTCCATTGTGTTGCACCATGGTCTAATAGGGCCTTTTGTTTGTTTTAAGGGGGTGTGACGGATATGTACATGTTTTTAATCGGTTAAAACGATCTCTTCCTAACAAGGAAAAGGACAAGTTAGCATCAAGTGGAATGAATGCATATTAAATTATATGGGGGAAAAAAAAAATCCATTAAAGGATCACTCCATTCTTTTTAAAAAAAAATGTTTTTAAAAATCTGCCTAATACAATGCATATTGAAGCTGACACTTTAAAAATATTTTTTGTTGCTTTATCATGGTTAGCCTGCACATGTAATTTTTTTTTTTTTTCCTGGTTATTGCCGACATCTCTGCACAAAAAATGAACATCCCCAGCATCTCCTGGGAGCCCGTCAGATAGCTCCCATAGATATGAACGGGGAAGCTTTCTGCACATATGTAGTATATTGGTAATGTCACCAGTGGAGGCAGGTAGAAACATTGAAAGTGATCCTTGCATTTGTATGCAAACAAAACCAAAAAAAATGTACAGTGTGCAGCTTGGACACTACCAGATGCACCAAACTAAACTTGCTGCCTGGAGTGCCCTTTAAAATCAAGAACATTGATGGTGGGTCTTGGGGGAGAGGAGCATGCACAACAAACTAACTAGCATATAGAGAATATAATATATGGTGTACATTTAAGTGAGCATACACAGAATAATGCCTTTTTGATTCATGGAAGTAGAATGTGTAGTCTCTGTTCTACCCTTTCCTGTTTGACAAGTTCACACATTTAAGACATTAAGTGCATTATATAAAAATGTACCTTTAATGAGACTTAAATGCATGACGCACTAATACTAATTTGAAGTTTTATATACTGCCTTCCTATTTTTTTACCTGCATTATTTTGTTTGTCTGTAGCGCTAGAATAACCATTTTATATTTTCTATACTTTCAGTAACTGCTACACAAACGATTACTGTTCTCTGGTAAAATGAAATGAAGCAATCTTTGGTTACTCTTCTCTCTCTTCTGTCAGTAGTGAATACATGATATTGGAATTGTTTAGTACATTTCTAGTAGAGGGCTGTGCCATGGAACTTGGTGCAGCAGAGCTACAAGAGGTGAGAATTGATCTGGATGACTGTGAGATGTAATGCAGGGCTTATTGAATACTGACCCCTCTAGTACTACAGAGAACTAATGCCCCTGCATTACTACTCTGATCACCATTTGTAGTGAAATGTGAAGTAGGGATTGTATAGTTTGCCTGCCCAGTGCTGGTGAGATGTGATGCAGAGATAGTCTCGTCCGGGTGAGAAGAAGGAACTCTGGGATTGACTGTGATATATCTTTGGAGAATGCAGAATCAATACTTCTTTAGTGGATTTTATATGCTGTTGCCAGCAATATGTGCTTCAAACTGACAAGTGATAGTTTATCTTGAAAGAACAAGGAGATGGTATATCCACAGCTAACTATGTATGAACAAAATGCCTGTTTTTTTTATTTTTATTTTCTCTCCCCTGTGCTGCAAACACACTACCAACAGCTGTGTACAGTCCTTTCTTTGTTTGCTGCCCTTTGCACTCTCATTGTTTGCAATGTATTGCTTTATAACAAATTATGTTGAATGTCTGTGAGAGACGGTTAAAGTTACCTTGTCATTTCCCTGACGTAGTACCAGAGTCACTTTAAGGTATATGTGAGCCTGGGCAGAACTTTAAACAGTCACACTTACTTTTTACATTATACTTATATTTTGTAATTGTTGATAAGGGAAACATAAACTCTGCATATTCCCTCCTTACCCTCATTTTCCTCATTTCCTTATGTCATGTCTGGCCAGTGGTGGAATAAAGGGGCCCAGTTTGTGTCCCTTTCCTTGCCGGGGGCATTTTTCTCTGTTAGTTCCACAACCACTTTTGTCCATTTAACTCTTGTATTGAGGGAAAACTAAACTTGACTTTGTGGGCAACATTGATTGTGGACCCTGATTGGATAAGGGGGTCCTGCATAACAACCATGGAAAACAACCACAATTCACCGTTGAGTGGGCCCAGTTATTGATCCTTTGATGTAAGGCGTAATCAGAGCTGATGGAGGAGAAATGATAATAGTACCTGGAATACACATAGCTAGAATTGTTGTGATTTCTGTCCTATTTTCTCCATTGAACTAACTAGGTGATTATATTCATCAAAATTGTAGAAGTATATAGTTGGCCAATCACAGAAGGCACAATGTAGCGGTCATTATATTGTTGGTAACTATATTGTGCAGTACGTGGAGGGCTAGTAGTATATAGCAGCTACCACTTCCCCAATTCCCTGCTAGCTAAAACACTAAAATGATACTGGCTGAGCACCACGGGAAGCCACATGTGTGTTGGTTGATGTGACTGCAGTTCTAGTGATGTGCGTCCACTGAAATCATCCTATGATTATGACTGAGCATCTGGGAAGTATAGTTAAGGGAGTGGATTATCAGAGGACATGTGGACTACATTTCCCTCTATGCTTGACTAGGCAGTCTTTAAATGCTTCTAGTTCTATCATTTTCTGCTTACCAGAGGGTTGTGCTGTGTGTTTACTCTCATGGAAGGAACAGGTTAAAGGCTTGGTGTAGATATTGCAGTCACAGCCATCTTTTGCAAGGATTGATGGTGTCTAAAGCAGCCTGTAATGTGAAGGTGGCAGTGTAAAGATCTGAAGACTGATGTGCTCTGTTCTGACGATCAATACCAGCCCCAAGACTATACTTCTGGCTATCTTCTAGTTAAAAACAAATTTGTTAATTCTGACAATTTAATTGCCCTTCCTAAGTTTACATTAGCTTGCTTCAGAAAGGACACAGAGTCATTTTTCAAAGTGGGAAACCTTCCCTAGAGTTATTTATAGGAGTCATTGTCTAAAATTTGTGCAGTAGGTGATTTGTATTTTTAATTGAAACAAACTACTTTACATGCAGAGTTAAATGGATTGTGTTTTGTGGATATATTCATGTAAGGATGCTACACGTTTTAGTAATACCCATATATAACACTGTATGGTCCATCACTTTAAAAACCTCTGTATCATATTGCCACTAGTCTGTCTTTTTTAACCAATGAAACCTCCTTTACCAAACCATTATAATGAATTGTGTGTGGCATCATACATGGTTTCTAAACAACTGAAGTATTAGGCTAAGACCAGGGTAAGGTGTCTGGTCTTTGCACCTGTGTGTTTTTAATGTGACAGTTATGCTCCCCGCCCCTGCATATCTTACTCCTTGTTCATTCTCTGTATATAAACCAGATGCACATGACATCACAGACCTGTATTTTCTTCTGTTTATGAGCAGTTGTGATTAACAACTATTTTCAATCATGTAGATCTGACGGTGATCACATGCTCTGTGGTAGGTTACATACAAACACTGTTTATTGGAATTCTTGTTCCATGAATAGCATTCTCCCTGTACTGATAGACATACATTGACTTTATTGTATAGAAGAAACACCTTGACTTGTCTTCCCTGACTACATGATAGGGAATTTTCATATGTACCATTTTTGTATTGTAAACTTAGTTCATATATGCAAGTAATCGGGCTATATACATTATATATATATATATATATATATATATATATATATAATTACATCCGCTGTTCACACAAAAAGAAATCACACATCTCAATTCAGCCAACATGCTTAGTATCTCTATATATATTTTTTTTGCTGTGCCCTAGCCTACCATAACTTAACTTGGACCTCTCTTTTACGCAAATGGGTGAATGACCGCCTCCCCATCAGGAAACGAAAAGAATTTAAATATTGTACAATGTATAGATAATAACACAAAGAACTTTAGAAAAATGTATTGTTTACTGAATATTTATGAAGAAAAAGTAATTGCAGTAATTTATATTAACAGACAAAACATAGTGCAAAAATACCCCTACACCACCAGAAAGCACATCTAATAAAGGCAAAAAGCAGAGCAAAGGCAGTAGAATCAAATATGGTGTGCTAATCAGTATGATCTCGATACAGATAAACATATGTGCTTCACTGCAATTTGTAAAATCAATTAAAAATGCAATGCTCGGCTCTACACACGCCATACTAACGTGTGCTAAAGGTGACTGGTAAGGGAATTGAAAATTATTAATTGCATTTGAATAGTTGGCAAAAAAAACAGTGGTCACAGAAATTAACAATAAATCCAATATATAATTAATATATGTGAGAAGTAATGTCCAAAAGGTACTCAGAATACCTAGTCCTGAACATCAAATCAGCTGGAATTGTTTGATTGTGAAGCCTAGAAAAGCTTCTGGTGCTGAGATGGCACAAACTACATCTTCTGCTCAAAATACAAGCACTGAGAAAAACCGATGAAACAAAGTAGTGGTGAAGCTAAGTCACCCATCAGGATGCTGAAAATAATTCAAATATTGTGGAATGTATGCATTGTTATACACCCTGTAGTTTGATTAGTGGTTCCATACATTTTTTTCCTGAGTGCACACGCATTCAGCTGTAGTATAGTTTTTATTTGTATCTCAGCAGCATACAGAGTGAAGCATGACTGTTAAATAAAAGTACAGTTTAAGCAGTGTGGCAAATATGATGTATTTATAAAAATGTACTTTCTTTAAACCAACACCATACTATTTTTTCATGACAGGCGCATTCAATTCACTGACTGTTCCAAAAATATATTTAAAGGAAAAGGCATTTGTTACTTTATTAAAGATTAAACTTTATTCGCAATACAATTTTGTAAATCTTTTCCCCATGGCCTGCCATTGTTTGCTGATCCCTTGGAGAACAAAGATCCATCACCCAAGCATTCCATGTAGGGTTGCCACCTTTTCTTCAAACAAATTAATAAATACCGGCCATCTAATACCTGCATAGACTTAACATTTTCTTTACTGTCTTGCTACTAAATGTGGCTATATATCCTTCATATGTTTTACTTTGCTTTATTTCTGCTCACTGTATTCACTAGGTTTGCTCTCTAAGTATCCTGCAGCCAAAACATTTGTATTTGTTGAATTGCTGAATGTAGTTTAGAAAGTGGAAATGGATGAGAGTAGTGGTAATGTAACGCTGCTTCTCCATAATCTCAGTCTAAATCTTTGCCTGTTAGAACTCCTATGTAGACTAAACTACATTGAGAGCTTCCCTGGATGTATCACTGATATGTGTATGCGTGCACATGTGAAGGCGGGATAACTAGTCACCTTCTATTCTGTATATTAAACTACTCAATGTACACTACTTCTGAATATGGTGTTTTATAAAAAAAGCTGTTAGTAATCGTGTGTGTATATCTGGAATATACAATTCATGTTTTTCACTTAACACATTTCCTGCTCCTGTCCATTGTATTGGTTAGCCAGCCAGCGCTCACATAATCCCCCTAGGGCCTAGCATATGACTCTCATTAACCTGAGTCTATATTCCCAGCTGAGCTCACTTTTGCTGTCCCATACATGAGAAGAACAGCAATTTTCAGTGACAACAAGTGGGGGTAGCTGTTTGTTCTGTTCTTGTTTTTCCAGTATAAAGATTCTGAAAGATTGGACCTTATACATCAACTCGCTTTTTAGGTCTCTGGACCAAAAAAGAAAAATTAAACAAGCCTTTTAAACCTCACCTTGGTACAGGAACCAAATTCTAAAAAAACCAAGATCCAATTTGTATACCGGAATGCCATTTGTTTGTCTGCACTACTGTACATAATACCTTGTAAAATATTACGTGATGTTTTGTCTGATGTGTTATAGTGTAAATATATATAATACCAACCCACCCTTGAATATTATATACATAATAATAAATAAAGCAGTGACCCATGTTAAAAAGAAAATTATGAAGCCTGAGTCATGTATTCTCCCAAAATGACCATATCCTTAGAAACTGCATTCAGTTGTAGGTTAATTGATAAGTTAAAGTAGAGGTTACTAGATATATACAGGTTTTGTAAGTGTCAGTAAACATGTCATGACATACGATATATACTATCTCTTGTTATATATAAACACTATTACATAATATAGAGTACATACATGTTATACATAATCATATCAATTTCTAGATCTCAAGTGGTAAATAATGTTGGATATCTATATTATTGTTGATAAAGATCAACATGTCATGTCATTTTGTGTAATTTCTTGTTATACACAAATTGTATTAAATATATAAAAATAATAGCTACAAGTAAGTGTATACATTATATCCTAGTTGCTAATCATTTCTACAAAATGAGTAGCTACAGTACTTTCTAGCACAATTAACAGAAAATGTGGATCAAGTTACCTGCGGTATGTCCCAGTTTTTCTAGCTAGATATATTAAAATTGTATTTTTATAAAATTACCAGCACTGTAAATCAATTATGCTACAAAGAATAAAACCATCAGCCTGTTTTTTTTTTTGTTTGTTTTTTATAATGTTTATAATGAGTATTCAAATATTTTCTCATGGACTCACATTGCATGTTTTGATTTTCTGTGTTTTTCTTCACACTTACCACTTCTATATTATATTGATTATAACAACTTGTAGGGTTGCAATTTTAATAATAAAAAAAAAAATCTGGAATATTACCAGTTAATTTCATGTCTAAATGAAATGTTTCAAAATGGAAAGTTCAAATGATCTGTAACGGATTAGGATATTTTTCCTTACAGTTCTACTGAATTATATGATTTTTATAGGTTGAAGAAAGGATGAGTTCTTTGCATGTTGTGTACATTGCTCTTGTAATATTGTTCCTGTAAAACTCCAAAGGTGTAACCACAGACAGGGCCGGCCTTAAGTGTTGCGGCGCCCTGTGCGGGATTCCCCCGTGGCGAACCCCCCCCCCCCCCCCATGTATGTATCTCTCTCCCTTCCCATGTTTGTCCCTTTCCTCTTCATTGCCCTGTCTGTCTCTCTCTAACTCCCCCATACCTCTCTCTCTCTCCTCCCCCTCCCTCCCTCCCTCCCTCTCTCTCTCTCCCTCTCCCTCCCTCCCTCTCTCTCTCTCCCTCTCTCTCTCTCCTCCCCCTCCCTCCCTCCCTCTCTCTCTCTCCTCCCCCTCTCTCTCTCCTCCCCCTCTCTCTCTCCTCCCCCTCCCTCTCTCTCTCTCCTCCCCCTCCCTCCCTCTCTCTCTCTCTCTCCTCCCCCTCCCTCCCTCTCTCTCTCTCTCTCCTCCCCCTCCCTCCCTCTCTCTCTCTCTCTCCTCCCCCTCCCTCCCTCTCTCTCTCTCCTCCCCCTCCCTCCCTCTCTCTCTCTCCTCCCCCTCCCTCCCTCTCTCTCTCTCTCTCTCTCTCCTCCCCCTCCCTCTCTCTCTCTCTCTCTCTCTCTCTCTCTCCTCCCCCTCCCTCTCTCTCTCTCTCTCTCTCTCTCTCTCCTCCCCCTCCCTCTCTCTCTCTCTCTCTCTCCTCCCCCTCCCTCTCTCTCTCTCTCTCCTCCCCCTCCCTCTCTCTCTCTCCCCCTCTCTCTGGAATACGGAGCAGGGGCGGATCCAGAGTCTGATCTCGGGAGGGGCACATGTCCGTCTGTCTTTTCCTCTCTGCCATGTCCGTCTGTCTTATCCTCTCTCCCATGTCTGTCACACTCCTCTCACTCCCCGTGTCCCTCTGTCTCTCTTCCTTCCATATCCGTTTCTCTCCTCTTCACTTCCATGTCCGTCTATGTATCCTCTTCTTTCCCATGTCAGTCTGTCTCTCCTCTCATTTACCATCTCTCTGCCTCTCCTCTCCCATCCCGTCTGTCTGTCTCTCCTCTACTATCCCATTTATGTCTCTTTCCTCTCCCTTCCCATGTCTGTCTATCTCCTCTCCCCATATCTGTCTGTCTCTCCTCTGCCATCCCATATCTGTCTGTCTCTCCTCTGCCATCCCATGTTTGTCTGTCTCTCCTCTGCCAACCCATGTCTGTCCGTCTCTCCTCTACCATCCCATTTATGTCTCTCTCTTCTCCCTTCCCATTTATGGCTCTCTCTTCTCCCTTCCCATTTATGGCTCTCTCAGCCAATTTGTCCAATAATATGCCAGTATTATTTGCCATTTAATATGCCCCAGCCAATTTGCCCAATAATATGCCAGTGTTAGTTGCCATTTAATATGCCCCAGCCAATTTGCCCAATAATATGCCAGTGTTATTTGCCATTTAATATGCCCCTGACAATTTGCCCAATAAATTATATGCCAGTGTTATTTGCCATTTAATATGCCCCTGCTAATTTGCCAAATAATATGCCAGTGTTATTTGCCATTTAATGCGCCTCTTCCAATTTGCCCAATAATATGCCAGTACTAGTTGCCATTTTATTTTATTTTTTATTTATTTATTTTTTTTGCCATTTTTATAACCAAAAACAATTAGTTGCCATTTTATATGCCCCAGCCAATTTGTCCAGTAATATGCCAGTGTTAGTTGCCATTTTATAAGCCCCTTCCAATTTGCCCAGTAATATGCCAGTGTTAGTTTCCATTTTAAAAGCCCCTTCCAATTTGCCCAGTAATATGCCAGTGTTAGTTGCCATTTTAAAAGCCCCTTCCAATTTGCCCAGTAATATGCCAGTGTTAGTTGCCATTTTATATGCCCCTTCCAATTTGCCCAATAATATGCCAGTGCTAGTTGCCATTTGATATGCCCCTGCCAATTTGCCCAATAATATGCCAGTGCTAGTTGCCATTTTATAACCCCCTTCCAATTTGCCCAGTAATATGCCAGTGTTCATTGCCATTTTATAAGCCCTTTCCAATTTGCCCAGTAATATGCCAGTGTTCGTTGCCATTTTATAAGCCCTTTCCAATTTGCCCAGTAATATGCCAGTGTTGGTTGCCATTTTATAACCCCCTTCCAATTTGCCCAGAAATATGCCAGTGTTCATTGCCATTTAAAAAGCCCTTTCCAATTTGCCCAGTAATATGCCAGTGCTAGTTGCCATTTTATAAGCCCTTTCCAATTTGCCCAGTAATATGCCAGTGTTAGTTGCCATTTTATAACCCCCTTCCAATTTGCCCAGAAATATGCCAGTGTTCATTGCCATTTAAAAAGCCCTTTCCAATTTGCCCAGTAATATGCCAGTGCTAGTTGCCATTTTATATTCCCCTGCCAATTTGCCCAGTAATTTGCCACTGTTAGTTGCCATTTTATATGCCCCTTCAAATTTGCCCAATATGCAGTGTTATTAGCCATTTATTAAGCCCCAGACTATTTGCCCCCCATCTCCCCAGCACTTACCTTTTCCCCTGGTGGCTAGTGGCAGGCAGCATGGTCTCCCCCATGCTGCCTGTTCGGCTCCCAGGCGGTTGTGCCGACAGGTCACGTGACCCGGCGCGCGTATGACGTCAGCGCGCCGGTCACGTGACCTGTCGGCACTTCCGTGTCAGACTGCACGGGGAGCCGAACAGGCAGCACGGAGCTTTCTCTGTGCTGCCTGTTCGGCTCCCCGTGCAGCCTGGCAGAGAAGGTGAGGGGGATCTTCCGATCCCTTCTCACCTATGTCTCTGCCTTCAAGCGTGTCGTTTTTTTTTTTTTTTTTTAAAGCGTTTTTTTTTTTTTTTCTTTCTCTTCTCGGGGGGGGGGGGCAATTGCCCCGTTGCCCCCCCCCCTGGATCCGCCACTGATACGGAGAGAGCCTTTTTGAGGTGCATAGCAGGTACAAACCACAAGATAAACAGTGAAATAACTCCTTACGCGTTTCGGGCCGCAATCGCTATTTTTCTATGAGCTGAAATGCTCCGCTTTGACCAGAGCCCTGCAGCTTCTTGAACTTCCTTAGGCATCACAGGGAGAGTGTCCACCGGAAAGCTGTATATATCCCTGTATTCCTAGTTTTTTACACAATGATGGTCTTAGACATCACAAACCAATCAGTCCAAGAGCAGAAGACGTGTCGCAGCACCTAGAAGTCTCCGTGAGACATCCGGAAATAATAGAATTGCTTTTTAATGGTGCTCCGTTGTTTAGATGTCCTTCTTGTGTGCAATTAAAAGTTGTTTGGGAGATCAGTGCTTTTATTTAATTTGCATTCTTTTCAGTTTAATTTAGATAAAATACAAAATGATGTATTCAGAGGTTAACGATTACATTGTGTATTGTTTGGTGATGGACAATATTGCACTAGACTTTGCTCAGAAGTGGTAAATATAGAAAAAGTACTTCATATGCCCATCGCTAATGTCTAAATATAACTGATGTAAGATTATGGGAGGTCTCACACTAGTATGACCATGGCCCACGTTCCTTTTTTGTTATTTGAAAGTATACACCTAATTTCCTATGTCTAATGTCTTCTTTAGAATGAATGATAATCAAAGACCCATATGAACTGTGGTTTTTCTCTGTGTCAATCTCCTGGAAAATAATTCTAATATGAGAGATTCTTGCAAAGAAGCATATTAAAAAGCAAATTTAGTGTTAGCCTCCACGATAAGGGCCTGGAAAATGACCAGACTGAGGCTAAAAGCTCAATGGAAAGTCTCGATGTTTCAACCGTGGCTACGAAACCCCCTTTTTCAACATGGGGAGGCAGGTAATCCATATACATCATGGGCTCTACAAGGCATAACCTCACTGGCACCATTCATCGACCCAGTCCAAAAACGCATCTTAGAGTATGAGGAACTCAGAACACGTTTCCCCTCAGTAACAATCCCGATTTTTAGGTATTACCAGGCTAGAAGTTTCATTTCTTCCCAAATTAGCTCTTTCACTGAAAGGGATTGGGATAACCCCTTTAATGATCTGCTGGCCCCAGGGGTGACCTCCCCCCCAACAACAAAAATTCTATATCGTATGTTGCACTCTAGCGATCAGGAACAGAACACTACTAGAGGAATAGGAAATTGGGTAGTTCATATCGAAGGTTTAGACATTGAAGATATCCTTACAGCTACTGTCGCTCTGATAAAAATCATACCTTCCGCACTATATAAAGACATGGCCTTGAAGATTGCTCATTATGCATATTTCTCCCCTTCTCGATTATATAAAATGGGCCTTTCTGAATCTACTAAATGTTCCAAATGTGGAAGCATTGATGCTACGCTGTACCATTGCTTCTGGACTTGTCCAGTTATCTCCTCCTTTTGGTCTCAGGTACATACTTATTGTAAGGACCTGGGCATCTCTATACCCATTCTCAAACCAGAGCTGGCTATCCTAGGGGTGGTAGACGACCAATATCGTGGAAACAAAATTATCCTTCAGATTATTTTAGCAGCAGCTAGAAAAACAATCCTCCATCAATGGATTCAGACCTCCCCCCAACTACAAGTCTTTTAAAAACCAAACTTTATTATATTATGCGTATGGACTGGCTGGAGACCAGCTTACATAAAGATAAGAAAACAAAATCCTTTTTTAAACGTTAGACAACGTATATTAACACACTAGATTTAGATATTAAGACCAAAATTTATAATACTTTTTGTTACACAGATTGGTATATTACTGATAGTCTTAAAAACAATTCCCCAATTAACCTCCCCATCTAAGATACACGTAGCAAACCACTGCCTGGGTTCCTTTTTGCCTAAGGTAACGGAGATCTGGGGGTGAGGGTATGACGGACAGGTTAGGGTGGGAGAAAGTTTTTCCCAGCATCGGTTTAGTTTCTATTCAGTTATGGTTGCATTACTCACGGACTCTGAGGTTGCAGAACCGGCATAGTTGACATCTACATAATGAACATATTCTTAGGACTGAAGTGTATTAGAAACGCATAATTTAGCTGTTATCTCAATCTCTAATTTGATATTGTAACATTGAATATGTCGCTTTACATGTACAAAATCCTAAGATACCCAGCTAAATTATGTCAGATCCATGTAATCACACTGTGAAAAATCTGTATATTATTACATCGGTGTTGATTATCTCGTATGTTTACAGCAACTGAGATGAGGATGAGGTTTTACTTATACTTATGACATCGTGTTGAAGCTCAGAGTCACACACTTGTGGACTCGTCATCTCTTACTGTTCTCATCATTTTGTCTCTGGGAAGTAGACATGTGACTTACTTAAGATTTATCTATGTTATGTCTGTTACACTGAAAATGTGAAAAAGGGAGAAATGTCACTGTAGTTATGAAACTAAGGTATCAACCCGCTGTCTTTATCATTTTTAATATTGTATTTACATGATACTATACTTTGCAACCCTCAAATAAAAAGAATTTGAAAAAAAAAAAAGCAAATTTAGAAGCCCATGTAAATGTTCCTATACAAATATCTCACTGCAATAGAAAAACCTCTGGAGCATGTCAGAATGTAATATGTCTCAGAGGAAATAGTAAGTTATGAAAAGTGCAGGTAGATACAGATTGAATGAGGTCTCTCTCGCCTCTGCTTTTCATTGAATTACATTTAGGACCCAGGAAATAATGAACTTGAAGTTGCGTTTGTGTTAAAATATATTATGGCTGGAATAAAGGAAGATATGGAGCAAACATAATGCAAGGTCTTTTCCTGTATGTATAGATTGTAAATACACTTTAACTTTCCGGACATTATTTAGATCATTCTAAAAATAAAAAAATGGGATTTTCTTGTCTTTACAAAATTGTGGGGTCTATTCACTAACCTTAAACTGCAAATGTCTGGCCTTAACCAACGTGTCTGTTTTTAACTCAGCTTTTAATGCCTGTTGTGTGTAGTTCACTTGTCCGTTCACTGTTACTGAATAGCCCCCCCCCCCCCCCCCCGTCTTCACTGCCATCATTTTCTTTCAGGTTATACACAATTTCAGTCCACTGGCACATGGTCATAAAACTATCTTTACATTACCATAGGAAGTTTTTTCTTTTCTTTTTTATATTTCACATTAACCTGTTCTCTTAATTTATCTTACTCCACTATCCCCTCCCTAAAACTCTGCACTAATGATTTATTTAAAACTTTGCATTAGTTGCTGGTACTCGAGGGGTTTTTAAAACCTGCCAAGACATCCTTTACATTTTTAAACCCTCAATATGTTATCGTTATACGTTGGTATATTGTCCAAATGAAGCAGAGTGACCCATTTTTTTTTTATAAATCAAATGCCTGTGCCAAAAATAGATTTGAGATCCCCCCCCAGCTTGGCATTTTGCATCTCTCTGAGGCCTTTGAGTTTTATCAGACTGCAGTGTGACAAAGTGACACAGCCACTCTCCGAGTCTCAGAATGCTGATTAAACCTATAAAGTCTAGACTTGGTTTATAAAACAGCAGATATTTTATGGCCAGTTCTAAACGCAATCATTATCCTTTAATTTGTGTTCAGGGTAGCTGCGCTCTAATTACTGAAGCAAAGAAAAGAAACTCCTGTGGCAGAATGCTATTAGGCCGCTGAGATTTGTGAAAGGCCCCAGCCCATGTGGTGTATATTAGAGTACTGTTGGTAATTTCACTGCTGCTAACTTAAAATACTCAAGGGGGGGTTAATTACAGGAAAACCATTCCAAATATCAATAAGCTGCATATTTTTCATGACTTGGGCTTGCTCTGCTCAGGTTGAACAATTGCAGAGCAATGCCCATATGTTACCTTGACAAACTGGAATGGTGTTTCATTTCTCCCAGTATTAGAGCCTAGGAACTTTGGGGAGTTTTTATTTATGAGAAAGAAAGGATTCTTGCAAGGGGGGCAGATTTTTTCTTTTCTTTCCAGCACCTTTTGATTGTTAGTTAACAATGCAGTGGTTGAAGACATCTGTAGTATTTTGTAGTGGTAATACAGAGATTTAGTAACTGGAGAATCATGATTTTACAGATGGCATGTCTGTTTACAAACAAACAATTCAGAAGCACTGTGTAAACCACAATCTTATTCTCATTTCTTTTCTTCATGAGATGGGTTAATTATCACTTTAAATACAATTTCAAGGTATTAATGTTGTTTTTTTTTTTGTTGTTTTTTTTTTAACCTTGGGTGTGCTAGCCTTAAACATAGTGTTGTCCTGTTGTTTAAAGTTAAAATATTTACCCTCTTATGATCTTTAAAATTACTGGATCAGTCTAGTATCAAACAACTACACCAATGCCTCATCTGGGCTATTTATTTAAAACATTAATTTAAAGCATTTTTGACAACATGTACAATATATTGGGTTTTTTTTAAATCACGAAATGAAATGTTAATATTTGAACATCGATGAAGCCAACATACATGACTACTATTACTTTTGTAGCTCTGTTGTGTTTCATGTTGTATGTGCAGATTTTGTTGCATGTAGATATGACCATAACTGATCTGATATAAGTTGGCTAATGTGTTTCTTGTATTGGTTTATAAATTATTCATTACAATATCAACACAGATAGGCCGGTAAAGTTAGCCTTCAGGTGTTATCTTCGGGAAACTATGTCTTTGCAATACTCCTATAAATTGGCTTGTGTATGCTTTAGAGAGAGATATATATTTAAATGCCTCCCTTTTTTCTATGCTTGAAAAAGAAGGACTTGTGTATGTTAATATGAGCCGTATTTTACAATCTTTTATAAGCTCTTATCTGTTAGAGAGTTGAATAAAATACTTGTGCTGTTGGAAATTTAATCATAAAATAACATGTGATATTAACAATGAGTCTGTATTATTAAAGCTGGCATGGAAGTATGCTGTAATTTGTAAAAGCTTTCCTTTATTGGTTTGAAATGATTCCTTACCCTTATCCAGGGTAATACATGTATGCTAACATTTCTACAGCAAGGCACACATTTTTATAATTAATAGCCTTGCTAAATATGTATTGAACACATAATTATAAAGGGTTATGGTGGCTGTCGCCTGATACCTCCCCCCATAAATCAGTTTACAACATGGTTCCCAAAAGATTCATATTTTTATCTACCCAGGCTATAGTAAAAGGCACCCGTAATTACCATATGAAGATATGTGGCTATCGTAGCACGGCATCAAAATGTTTAAACTTTGGGTTTCCTTTTATCACAGACCATAATTGATTTAAAACAAAAAGCAACTGTCACTGATCTGATCAGCCACAGCATGTTGAGTAAAAAGAAAGTATTAAAATGACTTGATGATACAGTTGCCCCCTGCGCCACAGGAAAAATTACAAGATTTAGACCATATCCAACATAATTTTGCTTTTCCTAATTAAATGGATTACTAGATTTAAAAAGTATCAATTCTGTAAATTCAATATCCCAGATCAATAATAGGTACACAGTGATTTGTGCAGAAATACTTTGAAGTTTAGATAAGATATTCAAAATCTTAGCAGTAGCACAAAAAAGCTCCTATGGTGAAGGCCATAGTTGCCATATGAGTACAAGTGGCGTTGAGTCATGTTTAAAACCTCTTTATAACCAAACATTAGAAATATTTATGGACAGTCTGAATTTGACATGATTTTCACATTGTATGTAGATAATTGTACACACCTATTTGACTTCTGCTTTGACGAGCTAATAAAGGGATGTTATTACATGTATTGTATGCACTAATTTGTGTAAAAAAGGGATTTGAACTCAAAGCTTGTATAAATATAGCCTGTGTCTTATAGGCACTCTGTCTCCTGATCATTGTTTACTGGGAATGTAGAAAAAATTACAAGACATCTATACATTTCCCATTAAAAATTAGTTCTTTAGTTTGTCTATCCACAGATGATGTCATAAACAGGAGACAACACAGACACAAATAAAACACATTTTTCTCTTAATTGATGCATTTTTATGCAATTCTGCTCACACAATGTTTACATTATCTTGATATATTTTATTCTTTACATTCACAGGATAAATTATATTTAGGACTATCCCTTTGTATGGAGCAGAGGAATATATTAGTGCTTTATAAATAATTAAACTAAGTATTTCAGTTTCTAGTGTACAGTCTTTAAACGTATGAGGTCTTACTGAATTTTTTTTTTTTTTTTTGCTACTGCCTAAAGCAAATTCCCCTTGTCTACATCTTTCTAATTAAAGAGTCTGCATGTGACACTTACTGATGGTATTCCGCAATATAACCTATTTCTTAAACACTTTCCATTCTCACCCACTAGTGAGCTCCAGCATTGAGTAAAGTGCTATCATGGCATGTGTTTTGTTTGGGTATTTATAGTTAGTCTCCTTGCATTTATTGCAAGTGAAGTTCATGGTTTGAATAAGATAAATGTACAATTCCTAGCAGTAATTATGGTTTGACAAGTGGCTCCTGGCTTGCTGTCTATGTCCATCTTTCGCATGATTTGGGGCTGCTCCATTGCTCCCCCCCCCCCCCCCCCTTCAAACAACAATCCATTTCATCAGGGTCGTCTTTAATGTTACTGGGACCCAGGTCTATATGTGAGCCCATGGTACCATCAAATAGTGCATTGTCCACACACAGTTTAGTTTTGAATGCTTCCTAAGTCTTAAGTCACCCAAACCTTGAAATATGTCACAAAAAACATTCTCTCTCACAGAATGGGCACCGCAGCCACTTCCTACACAAACATTGCTCCACACCCCATGTTCCCTAATTCAATGTACTATATAAAACAGTTCACTTCAGGATCACAATGTCACCTACTGCAATGTGATCTACCAGGTAACATGCAAATCCTTTACCTCAAACCCCAGCTACACAGCTTATTAGCCTGAAATGTCACCACTGTCACCTTATGTATTGAACCATGCCATTTGCATCTCCAATCCCATCCTATCATGATATAGGCGGTGTAATGGTCAGCAAGGGAAAGAGCAAAATAAATAATAATGTAAACAAATGTTACCTGTCCTGGCAATTAAGCCCACTCAAAGTCAGTGCAGCGGGGGCCTCAGCACGGCTCATCACAGGGGGAGCCGCAATCAGCGGTTCCTGTCAGGATGGTCTATGCTATCTTGCAGGCTTTTTCAGTAAAATGTAGCCGACACTCACTCTGAGCATCAGCTACATTTTCTGTGTCAGAGGGGGCTGCTCAAACTGGCCTCATCTGACAGTGGGGACCCTGCTGCAACTCCCTGTTTCATGCAGGACGTTCTGTGCCATCCTACAAGTCTCTAGGCAGTAAAAAGTAGGTCAGCATAGAATGTCTAACAAGCAGGAAGGGGTTAAGAAAGTAAATTAAGAGGCAGTCATTTTAGGGCTAAAGCAGCGGTCTTGGTGGGCCCCTGCAGTGTGCCTGGACCTAGGGCAGCTACCCATTTGTCCTGTATTAAAGACAACCCTGGAACCTATGCAGTGTTCATGTGCTCTGTAAAGGTTACTCCTTTGTCCGTGATATGAGATTGTGTGACAATTTGGGGACACATTCTTTTGAGCTGCTTCCAACCTGTGCACTATTTTTTTTTTTTTTTATTATTATTATAAACATATAAAAGACAATACAGATTTAGACATGACACACAGTATTGGCATACATTACTATTATTTCAATCTATAAACAGTATTATTTATAAGTTAGTTGGGTTTGTTTGTTTGTTTTACAGTTGTAGTTGGTAGACTCCCTCTGGACTATTTCCCAAGATGTTGGTGGTTATTTTATTTTTTTTTAATTTTTTTTTTTTTAGTTTAAGTCTGTATTTGTTTTATCCTTCACCACCTATTTGAAATTGCAATTTGTTACTTAGTGACACACTCGTGGTAGGTCATTTAATCACTTCTGTGACTCTTCTCTGAGCGCTCACAGGTCCTGTGCACTATTAATCACTGAAGGAATCATGTGAATTAATAGACCAACGCCTTCTATCACTGCAGACCACTGAGGGAGCCTCAGAAAAGAACTGTACCTGTATGGATACTGATATCTATGCTATCAGGAACCATTCAGTGAGTGCCGTGTATGACTCTTGAACTCTAGGGACAATAGAAGAGGGTTAAGTAAGAAGTGAGAAAATGGTCGGTTATGTCTAAATTTGTATTGTATGTTACAATTGTTTTACGTTTTGGTTGACTTTTACAGAGCTGCAGAATATTATGTGCTCTGCTATTGATCTAATAAGCTGCTGAGATACATTGAAATCCATAAAGACCTATTATAAAACCAGGCCTTGTTTGTGTGTAAATATATAAATATATAAAATATATATAATATATATTTGTATATACATCACATGTCAATGTCACAGCATCCTCAAATGAGTTTGACTCATTTTGTCAAAGTGTAAAAAATATGGACTGTAATTGTAAGATTGTTAGCATTACTGAGTCTCTGTGTGTAATATGATGCCTGGACTAACTGAGACTCCTGCTTATGCAGTTTGTGCATCAATATTTGACACACTATCAAATTTAAAGAGTAAATACAAATGTAATGCAATCTGTTTGTTTTAAACTTCTGGAAACGGGAATTGTATACCCAACTACATGGTGTTATATTAATAGTGTACTCTTTACATATCTGTGATTATAGAGAATGTAATGATTTGACATATGATGAATCCCTGTATTGCCGAGTTATTTAGTGCAAAGATGGTGTGATTTTATGCTGGATTAAGGTATAAATTCCAGTTCTACCCTCTGTATAATAACTCATTAGAATGTAAATTAAGTAAATGTATCCATCATTTTTAATGTGCTTTGCTTTTTATGTAAATACTGACTTTTTTTATTTCTTTCACTTTCAGTTACAAATGAGGATGTTATATTAAAAGGAAAGCAGTCCATCAAGACCCAGGCTTTGGGAGGGCAGAGTTCAGAGAGTGACAGCTTGCTGGAAGGAGATGATGATACATTGTCCTCCCTGGAGGAAAAAGACCTAGAAACCCTTACAGGTAACCCTATCTCACCTAATCTGCTTGTCTATAGAAGGCTTGCTCATCTCCCCAGATCCTTCGGTTTCCAGTGTTGACTCAAGATTATTAGTCTGATCTCCAGACTACAGATAATCTCTTTCCCCCATTCCCTCCAGGTGAATGCCCATCAACCTCTCCCTCCCCCTGTAGGTTAATGGCCATCACCCTCTGCCAACCCCTGCAGGTTAATGCCTATTACCCTCTCCCACCTTCTTGCAGGTTAATGCCCATTACCCTCTCCCACACCCTACAGGTTAATGCCCATCACCCTCTCACTCCCCCTGCAGGTTAATCCCCCTCACCCTCTCCCAACTGTGCAGGTTAATGCCCATCACCCTCTCCCAACAATGCAGGTTAATGCCCATCACCCTCTCCCAACCATGCAGGTTAATGCCCATCACCCTCTCCCACCCCCTGCAGGTTAATGCCCATCACCCTCTCCCACCCCCTGCAGGTTAATGCCCATCACCCTCTCCCACCCCCTGCAGGTTAATGCCCATCACCCTCTCCCACCCCCTGCAGGTTAATGCCCATCACCCTCTCCCACCCCCTGCAGGTTAATGCCCATCACCCTCTCCCAACCGTGCAGGTTAATGCCCATCACCCTCTCCCACCCCTGCAGGTTAATGCCTATTACCCTCTCCCACCCTCTTGCAGGTTAATGCCCATTACCCTCTCCCAACCACCTGCAGGTTAATGCCCATCACCCTCCCACTCCCCCTGCAGGTTAATCCCCCTCACCCGCTCCCAACCGTGCAGGTTAATGCCCATCACCCTCTCCCAAACATGCAGGTTAATGCCCATCACCTTCTCCCACCCCCTGTAGGTTAATGCCCATTACCCTATCCCACCCCCTGTAGGTTAATGCCCATCACCGTCTCCTACCCCCTGAAGGTTAATACCCATCACCCTCTCCCAACCGTGCAGGTTTATGCCCATCATCCTCTTCCAACCATGCAGGTGAATGCCCATCACCCTCTCCCAACCGTGCAGGTGAATGCCCATCACCCTCTCCCAACCGTGCAGGTGAATGCCCATCACCCTCTCCCAACCGTGCAGGTGAATGCCCATCACCCTCTCCAACCGTGCAGGTGAATGCCCATCACCCTCTCCCAACCGTGCAGGTGAATGCCCATCACCCTCTTCCAACTGTGCAGGTTTATGCCCATCACCCTTTTCCAAAGGTGCAGGTTTATGCCCATCACCCTCTTCCAACCGTGCAGGTTTATGCCCATCACCCTTTTCCAAAGGTGCAGGTTTATGCCCATCACCCTCTTCCAACCGTGCAGGTTTATGCCCATCACCCTTTTCCAAAGGTGCAGGTTTATGCCCATCACCCTCTTCCAACCGTGCAGGTTTATGCCCATCACCCTCTTCCAACCGTGCTAGTTAATGCATATTCTTTTCTCTCCATCTTGAAGGTTAATGCCCATCACTCTCACCTCAACATTCAGTCAACATTCCAACATGTGTCCATTTCATCACTTTATCCATGTGACTGGACTGTGCTGAGTTGTTATGCCTGATGCTGTGTTGGTAATGGAGAGACATGTTGTAGTTTGTAATGTTGAAGGGAGAGTGGATTTGAATGCAGTCCTGAAGTTTCCAAGAGTCAGGGAATTACTTGTCAAACCCACTGCTTACATGGACTCTGTCAGACTAGACATTACTTAAAGTGTGAATGCAAAGAATGTTTATATATAAAGTTTTCAATCTATAAATAGTGTTAGCAGAATAAAATATGAAAAAAATATGTTTTAATTGTCTGTGGAGTCTCCAGTTTATGACATCACATGTGGCTTGTTATGCAAGAATCTCAAGTTTCAATGGGAAATGTGTAATTTACAAATCAAGCCACAAGGTGATGTCATATGCCGTAGACACCAGAGACACGTTTAAAACATGTATTTATCATATTTTATGCATGTGCATGCTATTTTACTAACACAATGGACAGATCTTGTTTAGGTTCACAGTCCCTTTTAACCCCACCCTTTACATACATTCCACCAATTATTTAATGGGCCTCTCTGTATACCCCATCATCTCAGGGATAAAATGCACTTGGCATTTTGTAATATTCCTACATGTCTAGGAATTTTTGGGGAAGACGGATTTGTGCTATTACCCCATATGTACGCAGTGCCTAAATGAAGTTACTTGAAAATGTATGTAACATCAAGCCTGATTTATAAAGTATATCAAAATCGCTTTTAAATTCGCATTCATCCAGGTGTTTATATGTGCAGCCGTAGGCGTAAAAATACAGATTTAGTTAGAAGAAACATAAAGCATAGATGGTTATAAATTTCAGCACCCCAGCTTTTCCTAGGACGCTCAGCCAGCCAAATGGAACGCAAAAACGTTAACCATCACGACTTTTTAGATTTGTATAAAATCGCACAATTTGCTAGTGTAATGCTTCGAAGGAAAGGTAGCAATTTGGAGAGTGAATTCAATATGCCTCAGATCAGCTTCACAAGAGTACAATGATACTGTAATAGAGGTGACATGGGTTTAATTACATAATCCTGACAATGGCAATAGGATTAAGAGGTAATCCTCAATAATAAAGTGGTGTCTGTTTGAAATGAAGTGCAAATTGTGAAACCCCCCCCCCCCCCTTTTACGTGGCCCATCTTGCCCCTGCATCTTGCAGCTGCCCTCTCTCTCCCTGCTGTAATTGAATGTCTGGGAGTGATTGGGAAAATGTTATTTCGTCTGTGGATTACATGTTAATGCACACATAGTTGCTTATTCCATTCATTGGTGGGGAGGACGAGCACTGGGAAATCAAGGCAGGTCTGTAGCTATCTGCTGCCCATCTGCAAACACAATGTATCTATACTCTGGGAATAGAGGGTAAAGCCTGCTCTAATCTCAGCACAGCATCCTCCTCTTTGTCCAAATGGCACACATGAAGATTGATGGCAGATTAAAGACACTCACACGTCTAACAATCGATGGAAATGACAATTCATCTGAAATTTTTTGGCAGTAATTCACCAAAATCATTACCTGGCCTCGTGCTCCTCATCCCTGAGCACTATATTAATCCCGAATTTCTATGTCACTCATGCATTGCACACCGCCTGTCCCCCTCCTCCCCCTGAATAAAGATATTGTTTCTATACCCAAATGATCTCACTAAAAGATATTGAGCAGAGTGAATCGATAGGCGGATGCCAACGACTAGAAACACTAGTCATAAACCTAAACACAGCCTGGCTGTGCATTAATAAATCCCTGCATATAGAATATATGTGTATATAAGATGTGTATGTATTCACATTGTTCGCGATAGGACCCTTCGATTATAATTCACTGATATTAAACTGCTGTATATTATACATATATTTAAAATGTATGTATCAAAATGTTGTCTGTTTCTCCATCGATCTACCAATGGATCATGCAGAGTAGAGCCTCACGATATATATGTGGGTGTGTTTCTTTGTGTGTGTATGTATATAACATGTATATTTATGTATATACTCGTGTAAGTGTAATATAACCTGTATTGGGGTAGATGAAATCTGGAATTCAAAAATGTAGAAAGTCGTTTTAAATTGGCAAATATCTTTGTAAGCGCTAATTTTACAATGCACTTTAAGGTTTGGCAGTAAAATATATGACTAGTGTCCCATTTTAACCCCGTAATCTGAATTAGTCAAGGATCTCTTCATATTCCTTAAAAGTGGTTCTCTTTTAATCTTATATTAAGGTTATCAATAGAATATTAGGCGTTCCATGTTTAAAGCATGAATAAAAACAGATTTTTACAACCATATAATGTGTTAAAACGCGATATTGATTTCTATAGATAAACCTTAATGTGAATTAATAGTGTTTCTCTAAAATGTAAGATACAGTTATAATTGTATGAAGACCTTGGAGTGAATCTTATTTTCTCATGTCCCATTTGACTAGAGATGATCGGATTGTCAAATAAATTGACAGCTAGGATCTGTGTGCAGGGATTTAGGTGCAATAGCATATATAGTGTATGTATACTGTGACATTCCAAGCTGTTCTTATATATGCATGCGCCTTATAATATGCATTTGTATTCTATCCCAGCTCTCAGTTCATTGTTTGTCACAGAAATGGGATTATTATAATAGGAACGCAGTGAATTGGAAATACAGCCTCCAGCTCCCTTCACTCGGCTGAGACGTTGCCCACAGCACACAGGACCCCGCAATCTGCGAGGGATGCTTTAATACACACTTTGATTTAATTCTATAATGAAAGCTAAACTGCAAGGCCTGCATTACAATCAATATCTCCAGTGCGCCTGCGCACAGTTGTTGCCCAAAATGAGCACAGATTTTTCTGGGTGCAGTTATTTTCACACTACAAATACCAGGCTTAGTTTCGAGTCTCCTATTATATTCACTCTGTTCATGAACTTATAGACTGATGTGTGTATCATGTAACTGCGATGCTGTTAGTTGTATTGCAATGCATTCTAATTGATGTGTTACATTATTTATATTGTACAATACAGCTCCAAAGCGTGTGTGACGCTATAAAGTTTCTCTATGCTTTTTTGTAGTATATGTGAGGGTGTATTAATCTGGTGCTAATAGGGTTAAACACAAGTGTCTGGTGATGCTGGTACAGGCATTATATTGATGGGGAAGATCTGATGTAGGGGTCTCACGCAGTTATTTCTTGACAGGTCCCGTTAGCCTGTGTACTCCGGCTCAATTAGTGGCACCGTCCATTGTGCTAAAGGGGACCCTCTCAATCACCTCCACTGAACTCTACTTTGAGGTGGAAGAGGATGATGCTGGATTTAAGAAAATCGATCCAAAGGTAAGCTGAGCACTGACCCTCATTCTAGACACCAGTGTCCCTGTGATAAATGAGTCTGGGAAATGGCAACCAGGCCTCTAGCACTGAGCTACTCCCTAAAATAACAAGAGTTTACCATACAGTGGACTGAGAAGATGGCATTATTATTATTATTATTATTATTATTCTGATGGGCCTTGTCCGAAAACCTGACTATAAAACGGTCTGGACTGAAGAAGTGCGGTTCGATCTGGCCTTGAAAGGGTTAGTATGTAAGCGGTTACTGGTCATCCTAGGAGTTAAACTTTTTACTACACTTGAGTCCTCAGCCCCAACGGTGTTTGGTTTATTTGGGGTTATCAGCATAACTGTACACATCTCCTTCCCGAATTAAACATGTTAAATCGATTTAACCTGTGGAGTGCAATTATACGAGTTTGCTGTTTAATAATAAATGAACTTGTTGAACCACTTTAACCCACCATATAAAAATAGGTATTGGGGCACAGTGCCTATGGTTTCCCTTTCTTATCATTGAATGTGAGCGTACAGTGCACTCGGGGTAACCCTTTGCATGCCAGGGAGCTGCAGTCTGAGCTTAGTGTTTGTAAAGAGTTTTGCGTTCCTTATCAAAGCAGCCATCGGAGCCCCATGAATGTGTTTATTACCAGACTACATAATAAACCTATCACTTTCTCTAATTTACACAATCTAGTGGTAAAGGATGCACGTTTTAAAGTGCCAGTTTTTAATCTGTACTTGTTACATTTAACAGTCTGCAGCCTTTGTAATCAAATTCCAGTACTAAATATTCCTGTTTTTGTTTATTGCACCCGTTCCATAAAAAAATACATTGTGCAACAATGCGTCTGTCTTTTAAATAAGGAAAATAATTATAGCATTCCACCAAATCTGCAAAAAATATGTACAAAGTAACGAAAAGAAGATCGTATGTTCAATAGCTAATGGACATGTGTCTATTAATTCACTGTAAATCAATATACACTCGTATTGTAGCAAGCAGAGAGCCTGCTCTAGTAGGGGGACAGCTTTCACCCTGCCCAGTGTTAGTGCAGAACAAAACATTATGACAAGCTTTCTACCCAGACTGCGGTGTAGATAAGATCAGAGGAATAAGATCCCACTTTATATTCACACTTCTAGCTTGTTTTTACAACGAAACAGTAGTCAGACACTTAGAAGCCTGTTTGGGTTTCTTAATTAGACGAGCTCAATGATACAAAAGGAAAACTTCCCCTTCTGTGCCATGTCTCATTGTTTCAGTTTGCTTCCTCTACCGCGATTCATTACAATACCCCATAATTGCAAAATAAATGCGCATGGAAATATTTTAATCTCGGGGAAAATATAACGTTTTTTTTTTTTTTTTTTTTAAATGTGATTATAAGATAGTATTGCCTTAATTTGTAAAAGAGTTATTTTGGAAACCAAGGGGACCTTTCTGTCTTCGCGATCTGTTTATTTCTGTTTATTTGTTACGTGTAAGTGTAATTTTTAAAACACCGCTTTTGTTTCGTGTAAAGCCACTGAAATATATAATTGTTTTATGGGCTTACAATCCCTGGATACTGATCATAATTAGGTCGTGTAATTTTTAGTAATCTCCAAGACACACACTAAAGTCTAGTAATGCGAGAATTAATTAACCTTTCAGCTTTCAAAGCACCTTTTTCCCAATCCCTCTTGTTTTTAGTGTAATTGATTTTGTTTTGCTTTTTAAAATTAAATAAAGCGTTTCCACGGTTTAGGGATATTTGAGACATCAAACTCAAACGCTTTTAAATATTAGAGGCTAATTATTAAACTTCCATAGGAATAGAATGAGTCAAGGGTAAAAACTCAGTACAAACTAAATAATTTCATTAAGCCTAAGATTAACTCCATCACCCACAACTAACTGTAATTCAAGTATATTAGTAGTGTAATCTATTTTACAGAACATTTTAACTGTGTATGTTGTGCAAATACATTTATATTCCTGGACGTGTATATCTGTTTGTTGTAAAACATAAGTGTGTGTACATGTATAAAACATCTGTATGTGTATTTGTGCGTGTGTGTAATACATGTTATACGTTTGTGTGTGTATTTATATACTCTTTTTACACGGTTCACAATACACAAATAAAGCCGTATGAATTTTTAAAGTAATACTTTTTATTAACTTTCTTTTTTTCTTCATGTTTCAGTGAGTCAGCTGCTGTTTACAGACTGACGTTGGCACTATAATACATTTAACATCGGTAATATTTTAAAAGAGAATTTTGTACATATAGTTTTTAAATAATTTTTGTTCACTTGGTGACAAACATTCAGGCAAAAAAAAAAAGAAAGAAAACGACTACATTTTTTATTTTTAAAAAATGTACCTTGAATTTTCTTTATAAGTCCGATTGCTTCTCCTGTGAGTTGATTCACATTGTTTGGAAAGAGTCCCCCTCTCTTTCTGTGCAACGAAATGTTCCTTTTCATCCCAAAGCTTTAGAAAAGTCCCCCTTTGAAGGATGTTGGGGCTTGGTCCACTCTTAATTCTCATCACAGATTAGTGATGGGTACTGCCAAACACATCAGTGTGAACTAGGCAATAGTTTGATCCCCCAATTAGCTACAGGGTTGTTTTTATTTAAATACAGTCTCTCTTTAAAAATAACAGTGTTTGTATCGCCGCCTTATTTTATCAAGAGAGACATACCATGCAAAGGAGTCTGGGAAAAGTTGTGATCAATACTTGTAAGATACTTTGAAGGCCATTTAATTTCTTAAATGTATTTACTATAATTGTACAGGTATATTCATGTAATTTCTGAATTCTGTTAAACCCACCCCCTGAGATAGCATCCATACAATACTTAGCACCAAGCAGGATGCTAATCTCTTTCGGTGTATATATTGAACGGAATACTAATTCGAATAGTGCCAGACTCGAGAAAAATTGGTGCATTCACTAGTTGAATGATAGCTGACACCTGGCAATCCAGATGTTGTGGAATACATTTCCCATGATGCTCGGAATCGTAGGAAATATAGTCCACAACTGCAGGGATGACAAGGGGTTACCTATCTCTGTTCTAGTCAGTGAAAACTAACAAGTTGGTTGATCACAATCTTTGACAAGCTCCTTGGTGATTCATGAGCTCTGCCCATCACAGTGCTCTGCTGTTTTATATGACGGCGAAGGAGCTGTTAGTGGGGTAATGTCCTGTGCTTGGGGGATCCTTCAGATAATGGCATTAGACTCCCTTCAAACGTCCTGTAAAACTCCCTTTCGCAATATTTTGGATTTTGTCCTGCAATGAGACTTCAGGATACAATGTATTTCTTAATTTGTTGCAGGGACCAGATTTCCAATATGGGATAACAAACGCCTTAGGTCCATTTTGTCCTCCAAGCCATGTCCTAGTGTCTTTGTCCCCAGGTAGCTCTCATAGCTTATCCAGGCTTTTAGGGTTGGTGAGGATCTCCCGGGCCAGCCTCCAGGTTTGCTTGGCTGCGCTTTCTAGCGCTGAGTGGGGCTTACCCTGGAAGAGGTCCAGGTTGGGCAGGAAGTAGTGTGGGCACCTCCTGCACTGCAGACAGGAGATGAGCTGCAGCAAGATGCCATTGAGCCGGTCCCCCAAGCAAGCCTCGTCCCAGTCGGTCTCCCTTGGGTGCTTCTCGCACTCATAAAGCAGCAGGGTCTTCATGTGGTAGTTGTTGAGGGGCTGTCCGGGCAGCTCCAGGTGCCGGTCCCTCAGGGTCTTCAGTACAGACAAACACTTGTTCCTGCAGCCCCCCAACAGCAGGCGGTTCTCAGCCTCTGCGAACTGCAGCACCCAGGCATCGCTCTCTGCGGAGCTCTGCTTGCCGGTCAGGGAGTAGCACTCTTTGGACAGTAAGTTAAAGCCCTCTGCCTTCACCTCGGCCACCCTGTTGGGTCCCGGCCAAGGGATGTGAGGTAGGGGCCACTGCGCCGCACTGCGGGGCCAGATCCCAGTGCATTTAAAGGCCGGGGTGATTTGCACTACATAGCGCTCCCGGATCCTCAGCCTGACCTCGCTGGTGTCTGCTATCATCTTCACCACGTCCCGGTAGCTGCACTTGTCCACGGCCTGGGCCACCAGAGTCTGGAACCTGGACCTGATCTTGCGAGCGGAGAGGTAACCGGAGGCCGTGATGAACTCCACCCACAGGGACATGCTCCTCTTCCGGCCATCGCTTAGCTTGAGCACCGCACAGCCCGGCAGGGAGCCGTCATCTACAAAGTTGAAAACCCCCATCTGATTGAGGTAGAGCACCACCTCGAACTCTGTAGGAGAGACCACCTCCAGCCCCTCGTACCTGGCATCTATCTCGGTAAGGGAGCTGATGAAGCGGGGCTCCTGCACCTCCACCTCCTTGAGGACATCGGAGACCACCTTGCACACTTCCCGGATGGTCTTGGCGATGGCAGCCTTCCTGGCCTGGCACCGCTCCGTGTAGTATTTATTTAGCTGGTAGACCAGCTTGGCCTGGGCGGCGATCATGTTGGGGCACAGGTCCGGGCTGTACACCGGGGGGTCGCAGTACGTTGAGGGATCCAATGCTTTGCCCCTTCTCGCTACAAGGGACAAAGTGCTGTCAATGGGGAGAGCGGGCTGTGCAAGGTTTGGAGAGCACTGCTGGCACTTGAGGCTGGCTGGCTGGAGTGATGTGCACAACTTGGTATACAGCAGTAGTGATGACGATCAGTCTTTAGACATCCTCGGAGAGTGTGCTCTTCAGAGTAGTAATGTGACCTCGGGTCAAGTTGGTGACAAGTGCTTGCAACAAAGTGTCCATGGGGCGGGAGATGATGCACCAGCAACAATCACAGCATCCCCAGTGAACTCATCGCCTCATCTTCAGGCTGAGTTGGCTCTTCTGCATGGTTCCTGTCCCCTTTTTTTGGTGGGAGGCGTAGCCTGTAATCCTGTGTTCACAACCAATCCTTAGGTGCAGGCGTGTGGAAGTTCTCCCTAGTGGTTTGAGTACAGCTTAGACCCTGGTGTTCTGGTTCAGTCCCAATGGATGGCACATGGCAGAGGGTGGCACGGTGAGCGGATACCTGCGCTGTGTACCCGCCTGACTCTTGCTAGCTCTTGTCTCAGAGCTTCTTGCACGAGTTGTTTAGTTTTATGAATGGTCCCAAGGCCCTGGCAGGAGGCGGGGTTTCAACCCTACAATAGAAGTCTGAGCTGTCATGGGCCCAGCCAATCAGAGACCACGGCGGTCACACTGAGAGCAGCCCTGTACCAGCACAGCTTCAGCTGCACCTAGACGAGCATGGAGATAGCCAGCGACCCCAGCCTTTCTATTTCTCTCCCTCACCTGCCAGCCTGGGACCGGGCCCAGCCTCACAAGGCACTTTCAAGCTCCAAGTACTCATGATATGGACTGTATGGGCAGGAATTTCCTCTTGGATGGTGCAAGTCGCCGTGGAATAAATATGCTGTGTTCAGTGATGACTAACCTTTTGACACTTAAGTTGCTATGGACCTCAATTCCCATGATGCTGTCAGGCATCATGGGCGATATAGTCAACAGCAGCTGGAGTGCCTAATGTTATCTATCACTGATGTGCAAGGGAGGTGGGGGTCTGCTTGCAATCAATGCAGTGGGAAGCACTAGACAAAGCGACATGGGGGCAGAATGACAGATCTAGTTAAAATTGACAGAAAACCTTCCGTGATGGACAGATATACGCTTCATGCAGTGTGGGCCTCTGTGGAAGAGAAGGGGTTAACATGTGACTCTCCTCTTATTAAACATCTGTTTTCGTTTCACAGCATGGTGATCGCATGAAGCAAACAAATAAACCGTGAGGCTGAGTAACGGGGTCTCTAGAACCTGTAGCTTTTAGTGTGTAGAGTTTCCCCTGTGGCCAGGTCAGTGTCTGGGGAATATGGCCTGGGCTGATAGTATTAGAGATGGATTCTCTGTCCAAGAAAATCAGGCCATGCAGATCGGTTTTATTAATTAGATGGTATATGTAAAAGGCCAGTTTGGAGGAGGACACTGTTTTGCTTTGACAAGCTATCATTTAAATAGATTCAGTAGCTTGTGTGTATTGTCTGCCTAGGAGTTCTGCAGATGTGTATTTTTTTTTTTATGGATGCATATGTAATAATTGCGTGTGTGTATATATTTATATTTCAATATACATAAAAGATACATATAAAATCATTCAATTCCACTTTATCTTTTATAAAACACCGAGGACTTATGTGGGCACACACACACACACACACACACACACACACACACCTATATGTGTGTGTATAAATGAATCTATAAAATTCTAAACAGACACATGTTAACTGTATATATATGTATATATAAGTGTGTGTGTACATATATATAATATAAATATGTATTGTATATAATGTTTATACATTATAATATGTAAACATACACAAACACACATTTTACATATATGTAAAAGAGAAACTGCGAGCTATGTAAATGTAGATAACTTTGTTAGAGAGGTATTACACGCGATATATTATATAAATAATATGTAAATTATGTTGTACCCACATAAGTCATAGGTGTTTTATAAAAGATAAAGTGAAATTTAAATATTTTCCATGCATAGATGCAGGGGGTTATATTTATACATGTATGTGATCATATTTGGTTGAGAGTATTTAGAAGAATACAATCGTGTTTAAAAGGTACTTGCAGGTTACGTAGGTATGTGTATTGTATGAAATCTAATAAAATAATTGTATCCAGAATTACAACTACTATAAGGAAAGTTTAAATATCGCGTTTTTTTAAACTAATCTTCCAAACCTGTTTCTTCCAAATTAAAAATAAAATAAAATTAACAATCAAAATAGACAGGTGGGAGGTTTGCTTACAATTTCAATGCTAACAATTATTTAAATGTAGTGACGTGGTGTTGATGCATATCCATAAGTTTATTAAATAATAACATACATGTCATGTTAATAAAACGAGGATATCTCAAAGGTGTTGATTACATCGGGTGTCAGGAGATCTTAGGATAATTGTTAGGAACGTATCAACTTATTGGAAAACGTCACAGGTGCTTCGAGAATAAAATAAATACACCTAATATTACACACTTTGCTATTTCCCGTGACTTCAGTTATTATGAACAATGTACTATTGATTATAAACAAAGTAATGAGCAGTTACGTTCAAGTCAGTAGAAATGTAGTCTACAGGCATCATTAAAATAAAACATATATTAACGGAAATCGGGATCAGCTATATATTTTTGGTATTTGTGTGTATATAAATATGTATGTATATAATATAAATATATACACTATCTCGTGTTTTTAATACATGTGTATTTTAACACATGTATCGTTGTTTGTGTTCATAAGCTCATTATTTTATTAAAATAATACATATTTTAATAATATGCTTTTGGTTCTTACCCAGAAAATGTGCCCAAAATAATAGCAATGGGCATATATGTTACTGCTTAGTTGGCCGGGTGTATTTTTGCGGAGTATAGCGCTTTCCTTCGAGGATCAGGAGAGGTGTACACAGTCTGCTGGTACACGAGTAATGGGCATGCATGGAGCTGACTGTGCTCGTTACTGATGATGATGGCTCTGCTGTACTTGGACTATTTTCGATTCGGAGCCTGGTACCTTTATTCTCTCCCAAGCCCTGGCCTACAAGGTGACCACATACAATAACCGGTCACCTCGCTTCGTACATGACGAGTATCTGCTGCGATGTAACTGTCCTGCTACCTGCTCAAGATGCCAAGTTCACGGGACACACATTGTAACAATCTCGGCGAATAAAGGAAACACACAGTAACCATCACACGCACACGGTCACTGTGTAATGATTACACGATTACAAATCAGATGTGGTGCCCCCGGCAGTGTTGTTATTTCATAGCCCGGGATCAGCAAATCGTGTTAAGCTAAATAACTCGCGGAAATACACTGAATGTCACGATAAGCGACCAGGCGGAATGTACATAACATGCGAAGAAATGATTGCCCGATAAAACGTGGGGATGATCCACTTAACAACAAGTACTTGCTTATTCCACATCTCCTCATCACAAGGGCCCTCCTGCCCCTGACAGTCTCATTAGAGAGCTGATTGTTACACACATTTATTTGGTTCAGTGCCGTGATAGCTAACCTTCGGCAAACCAGCGGCTGTGGACTAAGGATCCCTTGATGCTCAGCCAGCCAGATAGGTGAGAGACGCTCCAGGCAACCATAGTCCATAGCAGCTTTAACCCAAACGATTAGCCATACCAGATTAGGGAATGCCGAAGTACTTTTGTGCCAAGCTCCCTGTTGGTTTGGTACCGCTCTTATTGCAGCCCATAATGTATCTTTCTCTCAGGTTTTTTCTCTGCAGTTAAAATACCATTCTGATTCTTTTACCTTACAATTTATTTGTAATGGTTTCTACTTCTTGCAAAGTCTAGATTCCTTATATTGGTGTATACTATATTCGGAAGTGGTTTCATTTTTATTTAAAATCATGTATTTATAAGAAACCAAAACTACCTTATTTGTATCTTGCATTTTTTGATTGTCCTATGTAATTATTTAATACATTTATTAAAGTGTTTTAACCATTTTTGGTTTTATTATTCAAAGTACATGGCCTGTTTTTAATTATCTGAATTTAGTTTCTCTGCTGGATTATAATAGTTTGACAGTATTTTTGCATGAACTATAGAATACATTTAAGAATCTCTGTTTTAAATGGCAGGGCTAAAACAGGAATACTGCCCAAAAATATACACATGTGCTTGTAACTTCCAGGTAAAATCATCATAAGCCATATATACAATGTACATTGCTGGTAGGAGGTAATGCGAGAAAAACCTTTAACACTTCATGGAATATTTAAAATGTTTATTTTTTTTTTATAGGATTGAAAAAATCTCAACTATAAAATAATTTGGCAAATTACTATGTTAGAAGAAAACTTTTTTTTTTTCTTTTCTTTTTTTTTTTTTTCTATAGCCACAATTCCTGGCATTAAACAGCCTGTGGAAATAGACAGCCCAAGAGGGATCAAACCCTGCAGTTTTTATGAATGATATGTGGCCTTGTAAATTAAGGGATTACATTTGTATTTGCTGTGTGCACAGTGATTGACATAATAGCAATCCATCTGCTGAATGTTATTTATTTATTTTTAAATTAGCAAATACTTGCTATTTTAGGTGAAAAGTAAAGGTTTTCACATATACAACGTAAACTTCATAGATATTGTTTCCATTTTGTTCCTATACAGGAATTGTTTCCATTTATAGGAGGCTGTATGGGAAAGCAGCAAGTGCCCTTTGCCTGTCATTTTCATACATTCCTGCACTGTTGATGAAGCCTGAATTGCTGCCGGGAGTGTATGGATTTGAAAAGAAATCATTCAGTAATGCATTTATTTTGTTTCATATTTTTCCGGCAGCAAAGAAAGCTAATGATTTTACAAACATTTCTTTGACAATCCTAATTTTGTTTAAACCTCTAGCACATATTACCAGTTTACATAGCACAATTATCCTTCCTTTAACCCCTTGTTTGATAATGGGATTAGGTTTAGTTTTATAATAACATTGAATAATGTTCATTCATTTTCTTTCATTAATTTTTCTTTGTTTTTCTTTCCTTGTTTTTTTCTTAATTCTTTTTATTTTCTTTCTTTCTTTCTTTCTTTCTTTCTTTCTTTCTTTCTTTCTTTCTTTCTTTCTTTCCCCTTTCCTTCTTTCTTTCTTTCCCCTTTCCTTCTTTCTTTCTTTCCCCTTTCCTTCTTTCTTTCTTTCCCCTTTCCTTCTTTCTTTCTTTCCCCTTTCCTTCTTTCTTTCTTTCCCCTTTCCTTCTTTCTTTCTTTCCCCTTTCCTTCTTTCTTTCTTTCCCCTTTCCTTCTTTCCCCTTTCCCTCTTTCCCTTTTCCTTCTTTCCTTCTGTTTTTCTCTCTGTTTTAGATACATTTGCTTTTTTCAGTTCACGGACTGTAACGTGTAAACTGTTGTGCTGAGCTATTTATAAATTATACTTTGCTGAACATCTCATCCTTTTCGCTAATGCCCTTCCATTACTTACGGTTCTCTTTGGTGACAGAGATGTCATTTGTATGTGGAAATAAAGCATTTAAATGGTGCCTGGCTTCTTTTGGCTGTTTGCATCCTTCCATTATGTTATATTTTTGGGATTGTCATGTTTAATGAAATATATGTACACATTTTCGACATTATTAATGCCATTTATTTTTTCACCAAGGCATGTTAGTCTGTCTCCATTTCATTGAACAAACACCATTCTCCTTACTGTGAGATAGGAGCAGTCATTATAGCAGCTTTACATAGTTGTCTGTAACTGATCAAAAGGATGCTATCTAGATTATTTAGCCAGAAATTTGCAAAAACAATACAGATATTGGTGGAATGTGGACAGTATCTTGCAATACAAACTGTGGTCTGCCGAGTACAGGCACTGTGCAATTCTGGTGTAATTCAGCACTTTTAACCATGCTAAATCCATAGGTCATTTTGTTGCTGGTCAAGAAATTGTATGTGTTAAGTACAGTAATAAATCATTATTTTATTCAAATGAATGAGCCCAATAGAGTCCATTTGTGTGCTTGTCTCTGACTTCTGATCATGCTGGCATGTAGACTCTTAAAATCTATATTTAAAATTCATGCTAGCCGAGGAGCCTGTTTGAGGCCCAAAAATCAGGATTTCTGGCATTTTGTGTCCTTTTCTTTAAGACTAATCTATTAAAAAGCTAATCTCCTTTCTCAGTGAGCATGGAAATGCCTGCCTGCCTGCCTTCATTAGGTTATTCTCTGGTCAGAGCTGATATAACATTTAGTTGGAGCAGCACTGCAGTCTTCTCTGGAGCACAGCCTCAGAGTACCGCTGTGCTCTGATGTGGACAAAGAAATATATAGTCACGAAAAAACGTAGGTTTGTGGCTGCTGACAGTAATGTAAAATGCCTGGATTCCGATTGCTTATGGACCCTGTTATAGTACACCATGACTTTCCCCCCATGTAAGGTACTTAATTATTGAATGTAATTTGCATATAGCATGCCTTGTAAACATAAGTCAAGGAAACATAGTATGACATAGTTTTATAATATTGCTTTTCGGTTCCTCTGCCCCTACCTAACCTACAGGGACCCAGATTTCAAATTACTTACATACATAATCCATCTCTGTTGTTAGTTATGTCAAAGTTGCTGTAAAAGTAGCTTTCTGTTTGCTGTTGCCTTTACTGTAAGTTCTGCATTTATAGTGTTATTCAGGTTCCGCTGGCAGAGATATTTCTTTTTAAGGCCATAATAAAGTACTACACCAGATTTAAACCAAGGGAATCCTTAACAATGCTCTCTGGCATCACTAGATGTTTCTGGCCGGAAATGCCATATCAAATTTATCCTTTCTGCCAGCTTGCTAAGAAAGAAAGGTCACAAGGCACACTCTTCATAGATTTCTTTATGTTCGTTGTGGACATAAATGTATTTTCTATCTGGGTTAACAATTACACGGTTACGCAGTGAATAAAATAATCCACTAAATGGACGCTTGGATTCCTTGGACGATACCAGTGCAGTTATTGTTTTGAGATTTTTTTTTTTTTATCCCCCTTCCCTGCAAGTCCCATCATTTAATCCATCATATTGATATAATGTACAAACCGTACTACCTTAGCTGCATAGCTTTCTTCTCTCCTTGATAATGTCTAGACTCCTGATTACCAGGTTGACCAATGAAACGGCTGCATTTTACAAGTGTGTTTAACCCATTCAGTGCGTAGGGAAGTTGAAGCCCTGTGCTACAGACGGCAGTCACAGGCCGATATTCCATGCTGTCTTCTTAAAAAATAAATGTATTTTAATTCTTTTACAACCAGACACAAACACATTCTTAAATACCTGCTATATGTTATTGTTTAATGTTGGAATTAAATAAATTAAAATATACACAATTGAGAACTAAGGGTGCCCAGCTATTTGACATTTACAGTACCTCTAAATAAGATGGAACAAAAGTGAAAACAAAATAAGAGAACATTAAAAACTGGGAGAATTCCACCAGAACAGCAGAGTATTAGTCCACAGCAGGCTTGTGTCATTATGGGAGTGGACATCCACAAAGCCTCCTTTTCTTTGTTCTGTAGATGGGTGGAATTACAATCCATTGCAAAATAATATGAAAAACAAAATGCTCATTATGCATATTCCACAGAAATATTTTTTTTGACATGCTATTCTTGTGTGTCCTACTAAATTGTGATATTTAGTTTTTAGTGTTTATTTTTTTCTCAAGGTCATCATATATCTTTTTTAACTTTTGTTTTGCTCTCAGGAAAAGTTGAGTCAGCACATATGTATATACTAGTAAAATCATAGTATACTAACTGCTCATTATTTAAGATTTTCCAGCAGGGGAGATGGACTGATATTTATCACTTGTAAGAGCCATTTCACAAGAGATACTCGATTCCCTAAATGCAGCAATGGGTGAGCAAGTGAATAGCCAACTGCGGATTCCACAGAGCACAGAAAGATAGTCATTTTGCATAAAACAAGAACAGCCCCTTCTGTTTTATTGGTTTGCATGTTAAAACCATAAAGCACAGCTCATAACTAAACTTTTTTTATATATTTGGAACATGACAGAAATCATTTTTAGTTATCTAAAAGAGAGTCGAACTCTTTCCATTCTTAACTCAGAATCAGGATGTAAAACAGCTGCCTCGGCCTATGCATATCATGGTCCTGCCAATCTGTTTCTCTTCTGCTTTCCCCCTTCTATCTTCTTTTATTATCTTTGGATCCTAAGGAGCCTTTCTGATTTTTTTTTTTCTCGACTGGTTTTGTCTGCGGCAAAGGCCTGGTTTGGTGTGTTGACATTCTCTCTGGATAGAGTGAAAAAAACTTTGATCTATAGGTCTGACTGCTTTCAGATGATTTGCTCCCTGGATCTGGACACTCTCCATGCCCTTTCACTCCACTATCAGATAGGCACAGAGAATGACTTGAGGTGCTACTAGATGCATAGTTAATCATAGTATCAGGCCTACACAGAGATCCATCAAGCCTCGATTAGGCCTTTTTTTTTTTCTTGGTTGATGTCTGTCCTACTATTTCATAAAAGTTCAGTGTAAACTGTGACATGCTTTTTTTTATTCTTATACCTATTACATCCTGACTGCTTCCCGGCCATGGGAATATTTAAATCCTAGTCCTATTTTACACTACATTATCGTTTCAGAATGAAATGAGCTTCGGATAACCACTGTCGCATAATATTCAGAAAGGCATGCAAAGCCAGCATCTACAAAAATCAGAGACAGGATCTACTTTTTATATGTAGTTATCACTGCTGATTACCCAGGGACTACAAATATAATTAGGGGAACCGATAGATAATTTAGATAATTTGCCCCCCAAAAGCAATACTATTTGAAATTTATCATTGTTAGACATCTTTAAAAAATATATTTTTTTTAAAGTTAAGTTTTTTATAAATATATACCGTATATACAAAAAGGTACTGAATAAAGTTAAACGCTGTTACTCATCATTTGAGCACAGAAGGGGTTAAGTGTGTATGCATTTGCAGCCTAAATCTGACCTACCCATATCGCATTCTAGCAAGAAGCCTTACACACATGTTTGCTTTTTTGTTTATGTAATCTGTACTATAAATTTCTCTGAAACACCCAACCCATGACTAATATTATTCTATTAATTAATATGAGATTGACCAGTCACTTAATTTTGATATTTTCTTCTAATTTTTAAATATCTGATACAAAAATGGCAGTTTATTATCCTAGCTGATTTTAAAATTGCCAGGTTATAAATGCATTAACTGGCAACAATATTTAAGCTGCTGCAACAGTTTAGTTTTTTTAATTTGCCTATTTGCATTTGTTCACACTTAATTTTGATGTACACATATCAGGACATATTTTAAATATTAACATTTGCTGACGCAGACACTTATGGGCGTTACTTTTGTCAATTTAATTTAAAAATCTAAATTTTTATTAAATATATTACAACTTACTAAAAAGTAAATATTGAATATACCCCCAGTCTGTTCCCAGCTTCATAGTAAAATCACTGCATTATATGCTTTGTAGAGTGCTAATAGTGATGCCTCTTTTTGTTTTTCTCTTCAGTAGGATTATTTGTTCTATCATATTCCCCACCACTGATTTGTGAAAACCACATACATTATTGTGGTCCATATAAATAAATAACACGGAAATAGAGCATATAATAAGCAATGTCCAGTCAACAGGCACTTTGAAGGAGTTGTTCAGCCATTGGTGAATCTTCTTTTATCTGGCTTCACTTAGCGTGAGGGCGACTCTAAGAGTTGTGTGTTTCAGGGCTTGCCCCGACTGATAACACCCTTGTTGGCGTGAAAGTGCAATGCAAATTATGACAGTTACAACTTTCTGTTTTGTTTAACTTGTCAGTGGATTTCCTGGCTCAGAGCCCATGGTGTGGTGTTTCCAGCAAGCCCATGTTCACCCTAAACTCAAAGGTCACATTTATACAGGCAGCCTTAGGCAGGGCCTAATTGATGAGGAGGGCAGAGACAGAATTTACTGTTCTGCTGGCTAGTTTTATATCGTTGTCCTGAAACCATTAGGCAGCCAGAGCCCTTTCTCATGTAAAGGCCGACCCCTAGACAGAAGCTGGCAATCAAAGGAAGCAGTCACAGGAACCAGTGCAAGCTGGCTATTGATTTTTCCGTTTGGTCTAAGTAGTTTGCTGGATGGGTAATGGGTGACAGAAGCAGCTATGTTGTTATTGATGAGTTCTGGAACAGTGGTGACATGCCAGACTCATATTTTCTTCAGCATTGACATTATGCCTCCAAAGGTGGTCAATAAATCTGGGGTCCTTTAGCTCCATGTCCCATCTACCTTGCCGTACTTGAAGCTCGTGGAGTGTGGATGTTTGCAGAACTAAAACCCTATGTTTTAAAGTACCAATGCTTTAATAAACCGAGATGCGCAACCATATTGCAGCTTGAATAACATAAGCAACATGCAGTGTTCAGATTCTTAATAAAACACATAGAATCTCATCTACTATTTATGTTTAAAATGATTTTTAAAGTCTCATGACACATCCACCATGCAATATATTAGCAAGAATACCTAGGTAATAGTCTCTGTAAAAATCAGCCATGAAATTTATGTTATAACTCACATCTTTATGAACTATGGTTTCAACCAATCCGGTATCTTACTGGCAGGCTGGTAAAAAAAAATAAGCCAATGTTCGGTGTGTGGAGGCAATAACATGGTTGGTATTTTTTTTTTGTGAAGAAAAAGTGGCAACATTTTTATTAACACATAGGCAAACTTCCATCTTCAAAGTACCTGGAGACCAAAGATTGTGTCACTGACTTTCAGGATGTCACAAGGTAAACTTGTTTTCCTTTTATTTATTTAACCTTTTTTTTCAAACAGCTAAACATTTAACCATCAGTTTCTGTCTGTCTCATAGATCAGCAATTACAGGAAGTTGTTCGTACACCTCAGGAAGTAAGAAAGGTGTTAGGTTTTTTTAAGGTGTACACTACCACAACCTATCAATGTCATGTGCAAATTATCTTTTATCCTTGGTAAGAATTCCCTGAGAAATAGCCTTAGCATGGCATTTACATCTGAATATTTAATGAGACCTGTAGGAGAGGTCCCCAGGTCAGTCTATATTAAATAGATATATGTTGGGCTACAATTTACAAGGTCTTCAGACCGTCCACTTATACAATGCACCTTGTAATAAATTATGCCAGGTGGCTGTACGATTAGTGTGTGTATATGGAGTTGGGCCATGAGGTTATCTTGCCACATTGTGCTGACTTAACTTTGACTGGAATTTTGTGTGAATGATTTAATAGTACTGTGTGAATAACATTCAGACTGCATAGTATAACTGAGGATTCTACCATCTGCGGTAGTATAACGTGTGTAATGGTTTAATGACTACAAAATCCAGAATGTGTTTCCCCACACTTTAGGTGTAGCTACTAAATATGTAATCCATAGGTGGAATATGTGTTTATCACAGAAGCTAGACAGCTATAAGAATAATAACAATCCTAAAGAATACTGCACATTCAGGCCTTGGTAATGAGCCCTTTTTCTGGATGAAGACAAATAAAAGCTGGATACAAAAAGAGCAATGTCTAGATACTGGAGAGTATCTTATATCTTGTAAAAAATTACAATGACAAATAGTTTAAAAATGTAATTTATTTTTTAAATGCTTTGTTTTATGAAGAACACAGTGTTACAAAACCAAAATGACATTTACATACTTCTGATCAAGAGAACAGCAATTGTGTAGACTTCAACTTTTATTTTTTAAAATAAGGTTTGTTTACATTGCTGTACCTCGAAATGTACACTTCCTGTTTGCTCCACCTGAAAGAATCCTAGAGCACATGTAGGAAGTTCACAATATGTTTGGATGTAAACACACTATAATGTAAAAATTATCTGCAATTTATTTTTCGACTTGCACTAATATAGGTCAAATTTTTAAAGTAAGATATTTTTACTTGACTTGAGTCCAGGAAAGGTATGTTGCATTATTCCACCATTTTAAGAATGTCCTGAGGATGTTAATATTGCCTAACATCTGTGAATGTTACCCTTACCTAATTTAATGATTCTGACTTTATCTACCACTTATGGATGAAGGACTGAGTCAGATCCTTTGGGATCTGACCTAATAAACTTGAGGATTGAACACATTCTACAGTTGGCGGCTAAATTCCAATCTTGAATAAATTAATATTAAGGTATTATTTAGTTGAGCTTTGCTGGTGCTAACCAACACTGGGTTAGATCCATGTAATGTTGGACTCTAGAAATGCCAGCAGTGAGCTCTGTCATGTGACATCATCATGTTACTTTTATTTTTTAAAAAGCGGTGTATTTCTTGTCGAGGATGGGAGTGCCATATTGTGAAATAAGTCTTTCACGTCATGTTGAGCGGTGCATTGTGAAGATGAGAAACAGCAGCAGCTCCCTGCCTTCTTGAAATACGGGCGTGCAATTAAGATGTTTGTATTCCACATAAACAAAGCATACATAAATAGTTAGGAGAAGGTTAAGTTACCACCGAATGGCTGTGGTTTAACTTTACCATGTTGCTCTGCATTTAATCAGCATACACTGCCATAGCAGACCACCAATCGCACACTGCCATTCCTAATCCACTTTTAATTCCTGATTTCCTTTTTCAGGATTTCCATAGTTAAAATAAGAGACTATAAAAGTGGGTCTGTTGTAAAACTTTATTCCTGTTTGGGGGGGGCTTAGATTCTTGGGCCTGCTGAAGTTACTATTAGTGTACAGAAACGCCGTCTGTTACCACAATAACTAATAGCATACCTCGGGTTAATTGGAGTTTATTATTGAGGCATAATAAAAAAAAACATTTATAGATAACATTTTTCAGAGTTATGACTTGCCCTGACATTTAAATTGAAGTAGAATAGATTCCCTTTTTTATTTTATTTTGTAGTACAAACTCTGTAAAAAAAAATATTTTTTTAAAGTGACAAATTTATTTTGTATACTGAAGAAAATAAACAATTGTACTTATGCATCTTTTATATTACATGTATAAATATAATACAGTACCATTTTTTCATTTCTTTGTTGGGTACGGGAAAAAAAAGCAATATTTTTTCAACTTATGTTCTAAATGATTACACTGTTGCTATACCTTATAACTTTTCTATTGTTTTTATAACTTGTAGTTTCACACTGATACTTTTAATATAAGCATGTAATGTTGTATACATTGACAGCAACCTGTTTTGTGTACTAAGGGCACTGTGGATATAAATATCCTTAATATGTAAATATATTTAATTTACAAATTCGGTACTTATGTTTACTTTTTTTTTTTTACTCTGTACCCGTGTGTATTTCCGCATAGTAACCGAATAGCACATGCTTTTGATTGAGATGGAAAAAAAAAAAAATTTAAACAAATTGAAATAAAACAGGAGACTAAATGTTTTGAAAAACTTCCCTAAATAACTTCTCGCCTGGTATCTTGTTTAACATTGTTTTTGATGTTACCCAGACCAGAGTGCTGCTGTATTCGTAACCCTTCCTTTCAGATCGCAGTAGCCGGTAAAATTATTTACTTCTACCTTCAAACAATATTTGTTGTAAGATCATGTTTAGTTTATAATACAGCACACTGCTTTTTGTCTAATGGGAGTAAATACGATTGGAATAATCCTATATAGGAGAAGGCATCACTACCACATCAAGTGTTTATTTTTAAGCCTTTTTGTGAAGTACCTTCCATGAGTTAGTCATACTTCCATTAAAGATAATTACATATAAAAGACTATGAAAAGAAAAGTTCAAACATGTATGTAAGCATTATAAAACATGGGAATATTTTGTTTGATTGCTTAAAGAAGTGAGCGTTTAATAACAGGCAGAGGTCTATTAGTAGTTTAGACTAATCTTTACATTTGCCAGTCACTGACCAGGATTTCTACCTTTAAGAATAAAACTTAGTTCTGTTTTACCAATTCAATCACACTTTATTCATGAATGATATTTTAGACATTTTATTTAGAATTGCTATTATGATTTGAAAATACATTTCTTACTGCCATCACAGCTATTTCATTAAGCCATCAGCATCTCCATGCAGTACATTTATCTGCTTATTCCTTAGTCTCGGGTACCTTTGCCCAGTTTTTATTTGTTTTATTCTACAGTAGGCCCTAGTCTTTTCCATCGCATCCTTTTATAGGAACAGTAAAGAAACATAGAATGTGTTTGCAGATAAGAACCATTTGGTCCATCTAGTCTGCCCAATTTTCTAAATACTTGTATTTGTCCCCAGTTCCCTAGCTTATATCTAGGATAGCCTTGTGCCTATCCTACACATGCTTAAAATCCTTCACTGTGTTTACCTCTGCCACTTCCGCTGGAAGGCTATTCCATACATCCACTACCCTCTCAGTAAAGTAATACAAAATGCTTAAATGAAATAACTTAATTAAAGTAGCTTCCTGTGCTCTCCTTAATTAATTACTATCTGGCTGCAGACATGATGTTCAGAATATTTGACTGGATCTTCCATCATATGACCAAAGATGTGATTCCCGTTACCTCTACCGCCATCTTGCACAGTAGCAGAGCATTGAAATATACATGGAATGGGTCTGTGTATTACTATAGCTACAGTGCTACAAAATGGCTGCCATTCTGTGTATTATGTCTTTACCGGCTAGTACAAAACATAAGGGAGAGCACAGAAATAATACAACTTTAGTTGTATTATTTCTTTTTAAGCATTTATTTTTGAAATAACTTGACTTACTTGGACGAGTGTAAAAAAATTAAAAAAGACAGAAAATGTTTTGTTCAGTGCGGAAACACTGATAAACATCTAATATACTTCTTAAAATGTGAAAACGCTCCTTTCGATTTGTTTCTTGTGTGACATTTATCAAGGTTGTAAAAAGCAGAAATGTCATTCTTGTGTGTAATTCTGTAATTAAAGTAAGGATTTTCTGTCTCGTGGTTTAAGGCCAAACCATGTTGCCAGCAATCAAATCAACAAGAGTTAAAAGTAAAACATTTCCATTCAATGTATATTTAGTTTGAGACTGATTTCATTCAAAGTAGGGTATTGGGATTTCGGAGAATTGCCTCCACCCTTGGCAATCATCCCTCCATTATTTTGTATGAATTTCATGGCTAAGGTAGAGTTACTTGTTCACAGCCTCTGCTTGATGTCCCCCCCTTTAAGTAACATAGTAACTGGCTGAGGGAGTATTGATGTGTAAAACAGCTTCCTGACACATGTTTGGAGGAATAATTGTTGAATGATTGCAGAACAGTGATTTCACCCTCTCCCCAGTGCATGACAAACCCACTTTCTGTGGAAATAGGTATGTAACGGTGATGTGAGATACCATACTTTGCAGGATAGATTGGGGACGCAGACAACAATACCTGGGGCTATTAGCTGTGAGTTAACCAAGTAGGTACAGGAATTACATTTTATGTACAACCAAATCTATTTCTAATCTGTTATGAGACCAAGACCCACTTAAAATGTGTTATAAACATTATGAATTCTGTACATATGTTTTTATCAAATCAGCTATAAAATAGTCCAGTATTATAGGATTTCAAAATGGCAATCATGCTAAATAAAGCTTTCACTTATATCTTAGTTTAGCACAAGTTGGGGACCCCACTCAGACACCCAGCAAAGCTTTTTGGACTGATTTCCCTGCATGCCCCTTGTGCATACTCCATGTGTCCCCTTCACTACATTTTAATTTAGCCACACTTGCCACCACCTGTTGCCAAGTCACCTGGTGTCAAAGTCAAAGGGGTTGGAGTCACGTGACCTTGTGTGATATCACATGATGTTCTACGACCCTGAGAAATTGAACTCCAGACACCCCTTTATAGTGAAATAAACTGAGCACAGTATTGATACTGGGACACACCTGAATTTTATGGGAGAGGACCCCCCCAAAAAGTGACTATGCTGACCAAGATTTAGTAATACCTTGCGCAGGGAGAAACCTAGTGAATTTCCCCCTTGGCCAAACTTATTGGGTTTGTCCTTGCACAATGTATAGCTAAATTGGTAAGATGAAATGTTCATCTCACCTGCAGCTCACTTTTTAAGTAAATTACCTTTTATTTTAATAAAAGTACTTTTCTGTTCATTGTACGTGTATTTAATATACCATTTGTGAAATGCACTTTTACTTTAAATTAATTTTCAGTTTTCCTGCGGGTCAGTGGTCAAAAGTTAACCATGTCATAGATAATCCTGAATTGTATTGGTCCATGTTATATCGGGTTTACAGTGTGTATTCAATAGGGACTGTGTAATTTTATACACTTTTACTTAACTTGGTTAAATCTTCCAGAATTCACTAAACAGCACTGAATAGCAAGCCAGTTTGTAAATACAGCATAATGGCCTAACTGCATGTGCTCCATGGTGCAAATGACTGAGTTTTCTGGTAGTTTTATGTAGTGAAGAGAATAACATTTACTGGTGTAAAATATTGTCATTTAATTGTGAATTATGCTATTACTTGGGTGAAATAAAGGTTATATCTATAGTTCCCCCCGTTTTTCTATTAGTTATCTGTCAGCATTCCAAACACGTGTTCATTGGTAGGTTTCAGCTTCCATACAATACCTCAGAGAACATTTGTAGGAACTTTTTCTCTGAAACCTATGAATATTCAACCATATTTTTTTGAGACAATTGTATGAAGAACCATTTCTATTACAGCACATTGTTTCAGGCCATTCCCATAACTCCCAAGTTTCACTGTTTTTAAATCTAAATCCCCTGCTCTTCTTTCCTTCTCTATTGTGTGTATTTTCTATGAGTTCATAATGTTTGGTATGCGTCACAGAGCTGCACAGCTATACAACTCTCAAAAAACTATTTAAAATGCGGTAACCTTTGTATTGTCCTAAATAAGGTAACCAATTTCATATATAACTATTGGTAGATCCTATAGTCACCTATGCCCTATCCACAGTCACACTTTCAACCATTACCCCTTTGACCATTTGAAATCCTCTAATTCAGAGGTGTCGACCTTCAGCCCTCCAGCTGCCTACATCTCTTAAAATGCTCTGTCAGCTTAGAGGCTTGCAGAGGAGTATGGGAGATGTAGCCCCATGAAGTGATTTATTCCGAAAAAGTTATTCCAGGATGCCTTTAAATATAACCAAATTTTTTAGATAAAATGGTTAAAATTCCTATTGATGTCAGATTTTAGAAAGGTTTCCACACACACACAGAAAAAATGTTTGTGCCACTGCATTGTATAACACAATGACCTTTATAAAACAATTCATTTTGACATGACATGGGTGGCTTTACAGTGTCTTGGATTCTTAAGGCAATATCCATGATCTTTTCTAGATTCATAGTCTTTTATTAGATTTTCTTCTGGAATCGGAGGGATCTCATGTATAGCATAGTTTCCACATTTTGTGTACTTGTTTAATTTTTAATCGCGTTGACCATGTTTCTCTGTATAAATCTAGTAGCCCATTACTTATGTAAAAGCTCCTTTTTTTTTTTTTTACTGTATTGGAAATCAACCGATTTTTCACTTCCTGACATAATATAGCACCAGAAGTTCGCCAGTTCTTTGCTATGCAGGACTTTGCAGTTAGCAAAATATGCAACATCAGGCCTTTTTTTTTTTTTTTTAACTTTGTTACCAACTGGAAGGTCCAGGTGAAAAAAAAACAGCTGGCGAGATGTTATAAGATCTGGAGATATCGATTTCCTTACATTTTTGGTCAGTTTTTATTCACTGATAGCGAGACCAAGAGTTAATTGTTGTGTGGTAAACCCAACCACTGACCAAAAACACTAAGCACAAATTGGACCACCTTTTTTAAATGACATGGGCAGCTCCCAGGAATACCAACTTGGGTTAAAGTCCTGACTAAAGTCAATGAGGGTTAATTAACTTGACAAACGGTGAATTAGTTGGGCAGAAGTTGAATGCATTTGAGTTTTAGGACCTTAACATAGACCCCAGATCTCTTGGTTTAGTGGGTAAACTCCCACAAAGGCCTTAGGCTGCCTAAACGGTTGGATAATACTTTGGTTGATATTTTGATTTGCGCCTGGCATGTTGGTTTGAAATGTACATTCTCATAAGTAAAAGCTAATAAAATATTATTTTAATCTAAAGTAATCAAAATGGAGATTATCTTAGCTAAAATGTCAAGGTGTGTATTGAAGACTTGACTGTGCTTTCTTTTTTCACAAAATTAAAACAGCTCGGCTGTTAGGACATAAAACGAAACCGTGAGGAGACAAATTAAATTTTCATGAAAGGAAACCCTAATCAGCAGTGACAGTGTTAGAGAAAGATGATTGCCACTTGGTCATTGTGCAGAAGCACTTACTGTAGATTCGGTGTCAGAGCTCCAGTTAATGATGACTAATGTCTTTCTCTGAACAAGTGCCCTCTCCTGCTGCTACTGCAGTACCAAGAGACAGCACATTGAGGTGATGACTAGGGAAACAGGCAGACACCGCTCCAGTAGACTTGTCTATAGCTAGAGGTAAAGCTCGCTGGGCTCAGTCAGCTCAGACCTGCCGTGTGAGTGAAAGATGTGTACATCTGTGCATGTTTGTTTATATATACAGTCCATGTGTGTGAATGAGGAACACTGAAAATGAATGAGAAAATAGAAGGGAAATCTGTGCGAACGGATCTAAATGTTTTGCAATGTGTTCAATGCTGTGTTCCCGGCAAATATGGTTTAAATATAGTTCTTAGCCCAAAGACAGTAATATAAAATATATATATAATGGCAAATGTTTTTAAATATGTAAAGATTTTTTTTTGTGATATGAAACCAGTATTTTTATTTTTTTTATTTTATTTACTTGAAATGCCTGTTTGTTTTTCCAATAATAAATATCAGTGATATACAGCCTAAATTTGTGTTCCTTTTTTAAGAATAGGGTGATCATAGTTTTATGTCAAATATAACGTTAAAGAAAACAATACAAAACATCATAATTTTTTATTGCATAGTCGTGCTTTATGTATGTTTGTATATAAAAACGTATTATGTAGTGTGTGTGTGTATATTAAATTCAAAATAATACATATAATACATATTTTCAGTTCTTAGATTTGAAATGTTTTTACTGGAATATATGATATTCTGCCCATAAACCTAGTTGTTGTATTTATGTTGTGGTTTATGTAGTCTACAAAGTATTCATACGTGCTCCAGACATGAACTCGTATACATTTTAGAATGTTTTGCCTAATCTAATCAGGGGTATAAAAAGCAGGCATGCATTTTCTGTTCTGTGTACCAAATACAGTCAAAATCTTGTAGCACTTATTAAACATCTTAAGACTCCACTATTTAAAGAGAAGAAAAAAACATTTTCAGCTGAAGATGGTTTTTACTCTTGATGCCAATCCTTAGATTTGTACAAAATAACTGCAGTGTGTCAGTCTTGCTTTTGCCAAAGTGAGACCTTTGGGGAGGGCATTTTTGTTGCCTGTCATATATTTCCTACTACATCTTATTGGTGTGACAAGTCTAGAAGACCATGAGAACACAGATGTCATTGCAGGCAGACAATACTAATTACACTGGGAATTTTGGTGCAGAGCTTATGCCTGACTGAAACAGTCTATTCCGGCACAAGGACGCACTGTAACCCTTCAAACCGCTCTCTTCCTTTGTCTGCGTCTACTGTAAAAAAAAAAAAAAAAAATCACCTTTCAAGTTTTCCATATAAAATGAACATGGTTTTGTTTTTTACAGGTGGCTATTTTATGTATTTTTTTATATAATGGAAATTAAAAATATATCTTCATTATATTTTTACTGATAAAATCACTGATAGAAAATATATTTTATTATATATATATTTAAAAAATATATATATAGTAAAAAAAAAAAAATATATAAATAAATATAATTTATTTTTTCTTAATCATGCTTTTTTTTCTTGTTGATAACGGTTACATTTTTCTGCCACCTATTTAATGTACTGAAGTGCACTATACTGCCTTGGGGGGTGAATGGGTTAATTTGGGGTTACCGGCAGGCTAAAAGGTTGGGAAATAGAAGATCCAATAATGTTTGTTACAGATGCTGATAACGCAGATACAGGAGCATATCAGGGATGTGTGTGATAGAGCCTCAGTCTCTGCTGTGCAGTTATAGTAATTATGACTAATGAACCGTCCAGTCTGGATAAAATGGCATGCCCAGGGGGACTGTGTCCACTCAGTTGTGACTTATGCAAGCAGAACAAAACATTTTGATGTTGCTCTGTATTCTGCAGTTTGGTTTTGTGTCTGGACGCATATTTCACATTGCACTGCAATCTTGTAAAGGAAAATCAGTACTTAAATTGGCTCTTGATAAACCAAGTGAATGTTATAATTATGCTGCTTTTTGGATTTGTGGAAATAGCTATGTGATATGCTGTAAATTTGCATTAAATCAGTTTAATAATGAACCTATATAGATTTAAGAGCTCTGGTAATAAAACATTTTGAATGAAAATACTAAAATTCTACCATGTAATACATATATTATTCGTACTAGACACATGGTCATAAAGATTGAACTAACCTGGTTTATAAATCCCAGAGCATTCAGTCTAGATCCTAAGAATGTCTGTGGCTCCCATTGTATGTGGGGTATATGAGTCTATAGCATGTGTTTGTGTGTGCGTGTGTAGTTTGCATTATGTATTTCTTGATAATGCCATGTATTTTATTTATTTAATGAATGTGATTAGCAAAACCCCTTCACCCGTTTTTACTATGTCACAGATGATGATGTTGCATAAAATGAGTGCATGGTGTATGGTACGAAAAAGTGTGTATTTAGCACCACGAATTTTGCATTGTATTTACCCCACACAGTGGGAAAACACAACCCGGTGTAAATATAGTTAAGGTTATTGGACCTTTTCATAATAAAGTGTGATAATCTGGGTGGGCCTGGTTCTCCATCCTATTTTCAGGAAGAGTGGCTGCTGGGTTTATGTGTATTACCTGGCTGCTAGATGTAGCGTGCTTTAGACCTGTGGCTATTAGAGAGAGCTATTTACTAGGCAGACAAACTTGGTAAACTCATCTGTGCTCCTGGAGATTGTTATGTATTTCCATGAAAGACTTTGCAGTACCAAAGGTCCCAGATAAACCTACACAAGCAGGAACAGGTTTGTCACAATATATAAATAATGAACAAAACACAATTTGTATTTTCCTTATGTATGTATGTATGTATATGTATGTATGTATGTATGTATGTGTGTATATATATATATATATATAATATATATATATAATATTAATTCTCTTCATGCCAGAAGGTATAGGCTTTGCTGATCTCTGGATCTCACCATATTTGTATCCTATGGCACCTACTGTGTAACATGACTAATTACAAGGTGTAAATTTTCACTGACGTGGATGTACATTGTCATTGTGATGATAACAGATACTGTCCACACACTAATGATAGAACAATGCCCATTAAGCTGACTCTTTGTCAAGTTCAGCTCTTGTGGAACAGAATGATAACAAAGTGAAGACTGAGCACAGGTGATAATCAGTTTAATATTTGCTTTGATCCCATGCTTCATGTTTCTGCCCATAATTTTATAATCATTTTATTGTTTTCTAGAGAAATCTGAGGGAATTATTCCTGGTAAAATACTTTCTAAATAAATACATTTTCAGATATAGCATTATAAAATACAGCAGCCAGTTGGACATGTGACTTGGTACACCTATAGTCCACATCCTGAGTGTACAGGGTTAAAGGATAACTAAACCTTTTGTTTGACTACATGATTGAGTCAATAATAAACTAATAAAATAATTAACTTAATTATTTTTCTTTGGGGGGGAGACACTTACTTTAAACTTTATTTGATACCAGGGGGGCCGAATTGCATTTGTTCTGGGAATGCAATTCTGTATGATGCCGAACTGTGTGCGTTTGCAGCTTTAAAATGAAAGCCGAATCAATGGAAACAATATTTCCCATGATTCTGTGGTGGGAAAAGCCTCAACCGCGAATGCTCAATCGTGCATAATTTGCTAGTCCAGTATCTTCCAAACTGCATTGCCGACACAATTGTGAGTAATGCTATACGGATGTTACATTCAGAGAGTCCCTAGCAGTAAAATGTAAGCCCCCCTTCCAAAAAAAAAGACGTTTAGTTGTCCTTTAAACCAGGGGTCACTTTTCAGAATGAGCACAGACAGTAAGACTGTAACATCATTACTATTTACTAAATGGGAGGTGTAAGCAAGCTGAGTTAGATGAACATTTTAAACCATCAATTAAGCTATACATTGTGCAGGGACAGACTTGGTGATCTTGTCTAGCAGAAGAAACTGAAACTTGCCCCTGCACAATGCATAGTTAAATCTGTGAGATAAAATGTTAAACTCACCTGCATCTGACGTTAAGTAACATGGGAGATATTACTAATTTTATGGTTTGGTTAATTTCCAAGATGTATTTCTTCTTCTTCTTAAGTTTGATATTTTTTTCACTGCAGTTTCCCTATAAAGTTGAATCTACATTGTTCATTTTGTAAGAGAAATTGGCTGTCTTGAAGCCTATCTTCTCCTTTTCTAATGTAATTGATGACGATTGTGAAATTCTTTGATATGTATTTGGTACCACTTTCCTCCAGGGATCTGCTCCCAAGCAGACTGCGCAGTGTGATGTCACAGGGAAATGATATTGTTCGTGATGAATTTTGCATTCAGGTTTTTAATTCAGAAATCTTCCAAATTCTAACAAAAATAGGTTTTGTTTTCATATAGAATCTAACTTCATGCATAGTGGGGGAATAAAGTTTGCATAAACTGCTGATTTTAATTTCTCACTCCACCCCCCACATCATCCTTAAGAGTTCCTAAATCTGGAAGTGCTTATTCCCAAGCTTCTAAAGACCACCTTGCATAGCCTTGGATTCTGGGAATGATATATATATACCAAATTAAAAATTGCAACTGGTCAGGAAGTCTGGAAATTCAATTGAAGCTGTAATATATTTGTTTAACATTGCAACTCAAGCTGCTATGCTTAGATACAATTTATTGAAACCCTACAGTTGCATGCATACCTTGGCTCAGGCTTTGCATCAGATTCTTATTGTCATATTGTGTTAAACAGGAACCGCAATTGCTGGAGTGCCTTGAATATACAGTTTTAATGTTTGTATGTGTGTGTGTCTGTAGTAAGTGTGTCCTCATTATTTTACACATTATGTGTAGTCTTGTACTTTTTGGGAGGTATTTTTTGAGGTTTGCCTCTAATCAGCAATGATTGCAATGTTTTGGCTTGGAATTGAGCTCTGAGGGGTTATAGAGTTGTGTGTGTTTAATACATAATACAAGTGGTATGTAATATAAATGGTGCATGTGGTTCCGCAATATATATGTATGTAAACACTTAAATGGTGAATTCCATCTAATGTCTGCATCATGTAAAAGAAAAGAAACAGATTTGGATCTCCAAAAAATTACATATAAAGTTTAATATTTATTTCTGTTGCTACAGCAGCAGTCCTGCCAAGCCCACTTTTTGGATGTAGAAAAAAAGTATACGAGACCCAACACTGAAAAAAAACCTGTGACGGTTGAAACGTTGCCTGCATGTGAATAAAGTTCTCACTATTTTCACTGCTGGGTCTCGTATACTTTTTTTTATAGACAGAGATTTGGTCGGCATCTCTGGACCTCGGCACCCAACCGACTTGTGCGGATCTGAGCAGTTTTTTGTTACTCTTTTTGGATGTCACAGAATTTTGTAATAAATAAACTATGTGTAATTGCATCTTTAAGATCTAATGCAGACTGTCATCTACACACAGTCACATGGATAGACAGGGCCTGTCACAGAGAGAGACAGTTGTTTTAAAAAGTTGCATCATTCAACTTTTTTGCAGGGGAGGTGGTCCCTTCTATTCAAGCGTGCTGAGCGCCTGGATGTCATGCCGCACACACTTTGCCCCCTTGAACTGTCGCTGCACAGACAAAAAACAAAACAGTCCCAGTGGTGAGGGATGCAATGTAAATGGCAATACGCGGGCACCAGGTCTAATTTTCTGGTTGACCTTACGCTCGGGATTTGTCTAGCCCTGTTCTAGGGTGTCCTATTAATTTTATATATATCATTTACCATTTTATTTTTCTTCGTTATCCAGATTTCATTGTATATATCCATTTTATCTCTTGTTTAAAAAATAACCATCTCCATCTGGGCTTGAAAGTTTAGTTGAGGAATCATATTAGACCAAACAATTTTCCTAGTTGAGCACCAATTTTGGGCTATGCTCAATTCTACCTCTATACAGACATGGATCAATAACGTCTTGTGGCACTGTCTTATATCGGGTAGTTTAAAAGTGAGGTTGATTCTATCTTTAAGCATATTTCCTTTTCAAAAAATAAAGACCACATCTAAGAAGTTTCCTCTAATATATATTTAACTAACTTGCAATCCTACCAGATATGTCTGAGGGAAACCTTTCCCATTGAAAAATAGACTTAAAGGACGACTATCGGCAAAAAATAAGTTCTGTTTAACTCAGGAGGGCTCAACAAACCCTGGGCGCCAGGTCGCCATGGCGACCAGAAAATGAGACCTGGCATCTGGGTATTACAATCTTCATAGCACCCCTCACTGCTGGGACAGATTTTATTTATGAGGAGCGGAGGGAGAGGGGACTGTCTGTGCAGCTCGGCCCCTCGCGCATTGAATGCTGGGTGTCACGTGACACACCGGCACTCAGCAGGATAGCATGCAAAGATGGTTTGTATGTAGCAGACCAGGCTGCAATGCATCCTAAAGATGGAATTATACAGTCGACCCCCATTTTTCCCTTTAAATAAATAAATGTCTTACATAGACAGACAGCAAGTCACAAGCAAGTGGCTGTCTCTGTCTATGTAAATTGCTGTCTCTGTCTATATGAGTGTCTGTCTCTGTCTATATGAGTGTCTGTCTCTGTCTATGTGAGTGGCTGTCTGTCTCTGTGTATGTGAGTCTCTGTCTGTCTCTGTCTATGTGAGTCTCTGTCTGTCTCTGTCTATGTGAGTGGCTGTCTGTCTCTGTCTATGTGAGTGGCTGTCTGTCTATAGTTGAGTGTAATGGTCTGTGTGTGTTTGATTGGATGTGCTGTTGTCTCATATATTGTTTTGCTGCCTTCTAAAACGAAATTAAATTAGTCAAGCCCTGGTTTAACTGAAATATTGCATCAAGTATAGACATTTTAAATATAAATAATTTAATTAAAGAAGCACCCCATTATTGGCTAATTTATCTCCCTCATTCTCACCAGCCTTCCTAATAAAAAATAGGCAACGTCGCACCCCATAACAAATGCGGGACCAGTGGCAAGCAAAGGCCTTTAGTCCCCTCATGATAAATCCCAGGATCAGGGGTTGGGTAACTTGGCTAATTTGTGAGACCACTTTTCACATGCCCGCACACTGAACCATATAGGAGATTTAAATAAGTAAACAATTAAATTGCCATCTGTATGTGTGTAGTGGCGCCTTGGCTATTGCACATTTTCTTCATAGAACTTTATAACGGTTTAAAAAGCCCTTACGGCGCAAACTTTCAGAAGTATACAAATAACTTACTGAAAACTTTACCACGCAGCCCCCCTTGTTTCTTTGTTTTTGTTTTGCTTTAGTCTCCATCCCCCTCAAACAGCTTAATATATTTCTTCTTCTTCATGAGCAAACCATTGGAAGACGTTTGTATAAAATAAGCCTCATTCACATTTGCTTCAGAGTCGACCTTTAAGTCTTTAGCCCACTGAAAAGAGGCTATTTAATACACCGCCCTGCTTCCAATCCAATTAGGGGTTCAATAATGGGAGGATTAGGAGAAGTTTACTCCTTGGCAGAAGAGAAGCTTTTAAAGCAGTGTATGTTGATAGCAAGAAGGGTATGAGGGGAAAGCGAAGAGAATTATCGAGATAATAGCCAGTAATCTTAACTCGTCTGATGTTGGTGCTGGCCACAATATAGCAGAACTTCATAGTAAGAGAAACAATAATTCACTGTTTTACTGCTGAGCCTCGGCTGTCTCTTTAATTTTCTTCACTTGACGAGTGGATGATTGTGTACATCACAAACAGCAGCCAGCGCTACCTAAATTATCATATGTTTTTCTATGGCGTAGACAGTTCTACTACGACTTGCCGAGTGAAAGAAAAGCAGCCCCAAGTAACGAGAACATCAAAGGTTTTGGGAAAAGCAGTCTAATAGTACATACTTTCTATAGTGATGAAGATCTTGATGGTGGAATGAGCCCCTCCATAAAACAAATAAACTTATAACCCTGAACAGTTTGATGGCTGTAAAATGTTGGGCTATTGCACATGGTGAAAGTTTCTTTAATGTGTTGACCAAAGGATATCTATGATACCTAAAATATGCCTATGGCAAGGCTGAAATGTCAATCAAGATTCAAAAATGTAGTGTAGGCTTATGGCCTTTCATTGATCCTATAATCAAAATAAACAGTCCAACAAACGGGAATCCTCAATGACAAGCATCACGGACCACATCATTTGGAAATGTTTTTTGTTAGAACGCATCAAATAAGCCCCTCTTACACACTCAACACCACTATCGCATGAAATATTTACATTTTTTCATTCTAAATGTTTAACTGCCTTCTTAAGGATGTCTCTCGACCAAAATCACATTTTAAGATTAATGTTAACGTATGATATAAAATAAATTGATACAATTCAATTTTATAGCCATGGGGCTTGTTGGCTAAATTGCTAGCCATCATCGTTGTCAAGTACTGCTATTGCTGGTGCCTCTTTGTGCAATTAAACATTATTTGTCCTACAAATGAAGCCCACTCCATTTGTAAAACACCCAGGCGTCATTATTTACAGCTACTCGGCTACCTTATTATTGTTCAGATCTTTTGCAGAGCTTTCTTTCTTCGGTGCTTAGCATGTAGTGGGCTAAATGTTTAATGAGTCAATGCGTTAAAGGCTTCACTTTTCTTCCAATTAACCCCAAGACCACGCTGGCATTTTCATAAATCCACAGAAGTATTTTGTGAGGCCTAAAGGGTAAGCTGCAGGCAGGCTGTGAAGAATGTAAAAAGACTAACCTGCTAACAAACACTGCAATGGGACAAAGAGTGCTTAATCCGTATTATGGTAAATGCAGGCTTAGTGTCCCAAAAGGGCTTTGCCAAGAAGAACCAAACAAAGAGGCTGGTCTAATAAAAAATCGCTGCTTTTATTTAGACTCCAGAAATTGTCACAGATGAATACCTCATAATAGCGAAAAAGTTACTTTTTAAAGTAATGCTAAACTCGTACACTACTTATAAAGGGATGTGAGTGAAATTATCACAATGTGGCCCACCAGAGATACTAGCACATAATCTACCCGTGAATATCACGCCTGGATATTGTAATTATATTCAACTTTTTGCATAATAAACGGAAAACCAAAATATGCAAAGTCTGCTTTATATAACGTGATTTGACCAAAGGACAAAATGGGCCCTAGGCAGTGGAATTGCCACATACAACAACAAGGACCGGCATAGACATTACAATACCCCAATACTGTGAATTCAGTGTATTTGTACATTGGCTGGAGAAGTCTAAACAATGATAAACTATGAACCAGCTATTTATAATCATATGTAGTGTGTTTAGTGTTTTGTTATTTACTTCTGTGCACTTTAAGACTTTTGTCAAGTTGGTGTGAACACCATTTAACAAATGTGTTATTAATATTAAGATTGGAAATTTGTTAAAGTTAAAGAGCAAAACACTGGCACACCCCTTTTATTAATTTAGATTTATTAACATGGTACATCATGGATACAATTTCTCCCTGAAATTATATATGTTCTTGAATGTAGATTTCTTTAGTAATACGTTAATGGTAATAGACTGCTTAGATGGCTTGGTACCTTAGGGACCCCTAACCACTCACCTGTCTGAATTCCTAATGGCACTGGAGACTTCCATGGTTTCCTTCCTGGTTTGGAGCGGGCTGTGTGATATTCCTCATATTGCAGTGTGTGAATTGTACCTAATGCATGCATAAATTAACTTGTAACATGGTGACATGCAATACCGTGCTCCAGTCTCAAGTATACATGTCTGATTTATAGAACTTGGCTAATAATGTTGTTGCATTATCTAAAATGGCAAAAAAAAAGCCGAAAGTCCACTAAACTCTTTACTGGCGATTTATTTAGCAGTCTGAAATCCACCAAGGTAAATATGGCTCATGTGAAGGATTTTCATTATTTTTTTAACCTTACAACCACTCCAGCTGTCGTTTTACGGTGAGCCCTCTTCAGAGAGCACAATGGCTTTTTACAAATGTCCATACATTGTGTGTGTGTGTATAGGTCTACCTAAATCTTTCAACAAAATCTTTACCACACCCTCATTTTTTTTTGGGGGGTTCCTTTGAAATGAGCCATACACCAAAGAGAAAAGCACCGCACACTGCTCCGGTTCCTGCAGGGTTACGCTTGTAGCAGCATTTGTGAGTGTAAATGTTTTGGTTATGGCTTTTTCATTTCATGGGGGAAATAATGTCCCTCTTTGTGCTTCTCTGTCAGCTTGATACTATCAGCAGTGGAGCAGAACCATGGCCACGTTCATAAGAGCGCTCATTAGGCAGCCAATTTGTCTGAACCCTCATTAATTTGATAAACTCATTTGCTGATGAGGGTTGACAGAAAAATATAGACGAGGAATATATGGCTGAAAAGCCATTCACGCCGACTAATTTTTACTACTTTATGGTTTTCTTATTTTACATGCATAATATAACTAATTTTCTTTTATGTGTAAATGTGTGTGTCATTTCATTCCACCTAATGGCACGCACTGAGGAAAATACTGCTGAGATTGCCTCCTGTTATCCTTTGTTTATTATGCATTGCTATTGCAGAAAGAGCTCCAGATACTTGTACTATCAGCAATACATTTTATACTGACGGATATAGTCCTAAAAATATCACACATATAGAAGGTCATTTTCTCAATACACCTACTGATATGTACATGTTTAATATTTACTTGTATATACACTTACCGTAATGGGGCTGCTGTGAGAAGCCATCTTTTGTCTTTGAGGATATAATTTCTTAAAATGCCATAACCCATCTTTACCTTATTGAAGACTTACCAACGACTCCCATATTTTGGTCCTGTAAAACTGCAGTCATACCTTTTTTTTTTTTTAAGGGAAGACAGAACTATATGACCCAAAACGTATACTTTTTGATGGGTCTTGACCAAATCAGGTGTACTGTATCAGAATTCTCAGCAGGGTACCAAACTGTACCAATTCTCCATGTGCACTCTAGGTTTATGGTGGCGTGGTACTGCTACATGGCAGAGCTTTAACCACCAATTATCCTATAATTCCAAGATTGCGAATTCCATGGGAAAGGTCCCTGACCAAGTACCAGGTTTAATATTTGTGCAAAGCATTTTCCATGAAGCATACAGAAACAACAAATTTACTTTGACTGACCTCATCAGTGCTGGTGGCTCTGTGTTATTATATGCTACCTCCAACATATTTACCTTTTAAATAAAGCCCTAATCTTCAAGACCAACTGTGTGGCAGCAAAAGAAGAATATTGGAACACTATATCATTCTACTATAATTGGACCACCAGAGTTCAATGAGGGTAGCGTTATTTCAGTGCTACAATTGGACCGCTTCCATAACTTTGAGGGGCAAATATAATGTAGGCACGTGCACTAATTGGCACATGTGATGATAGCGCCCATATGTAATACTTACTCCCTACAGATGTTGAGAGTTGGCAGTGTGTGCTGGGACTGTGCTTCTGTATCAAACATATAGCTGAAAACCTAAGTCACTGTATTAAATAAAGTTGTGGCCGTGAGTATCCATTTATTCTGACAGGTAGTAAGCATCAAACAGGTAGCTTAATAAAAATGGGCCTGGTAAAGGAAGTACACCTCACATTTTCAAGTAGTTTTATAAATGTGCCGATACTATGTGGTTTAGAAATCTCTTACAGGTGCCAATGGCTCAAGGACTTTCACAGTAGGCAGGTTGGAATCTACCTTTGGAGGCCTCTTACCTGCTGAACTGTTTGCATAAGCGATTGAATTAACGAGTAATTTAAAGGGACAGGTCTGTTTTATCTCGGTTTCCATGAAAGCCATTCTCCCAGCGTAATACATACAGCTCCTCTGTTGGAGGAATTCTGATTTCCAGTCATAAGAGACGCATTTAAACATCATTGTTTGAACAGCATGTATTTGCCGTCACATAATGGATTGTACAATTTGAATTGAGTAGTAAAAATGCACACTTCTCAATTGGTAAACAAGCAGTGAGTGATGAATGTGCCGTCCTGGGGACCAATGAGCACACTAACTATATTACACACATTGCTAAAAACTGTACAATTGGAATGGCGTTTTATGATGCAGCAACAGTCTACTTACTGCGAAAAGTCTTAAATCATTATGGCTTTTATTTGTGTAATATTCCCTACTTTCCCTTAATTCACTTTCCATGACAGTTATGGACAAGTTTCCTAATAGCCCTGGCATTTAAAGATAAGACTGCTTGTAAACAGATTAACTTTTTTTTAAATAGGCAGCCATTTCATCGGCAATAATGTACCGATTCATAAACTAACCGTCACAACCCAAAATTTGAAAACAAGATAAATGACCTATTGTATAATGCCTACTATTAGACTGACTTGATGCCCCTGTGTTCAGGAAGATAAGCCCCTTGTATTACTGCACTGTAATAAAATGAGATAATGTTTTAGCACCATAGATAAAGAAAACAGTGGATACATTTAGTACAAGGATCTACAAATGATCATTTTGGAAAATAATTTTAATCTATATTTGTAATAAGCAAAAAATTAAATTAGGTGATTGAAGTTCAATTTGTTACAAATTATTAACCATTTCCGCTTGACGACATCCGTAAGAGCGTAATGGATTAGGGTTTTATTATTAGGCTCTTGCAAAAATGAAGTGGTACCAGAGATAAGGTGATGCAAATAATTAAGGCTGAGAATAGCCCTAATCAATCAAGTGGCATCTCAAGGCTGTCAAGTGCAGCTTGGGTTTATGGAAAGTTGCTTTTTGTTTGTATGCAGACACTAGATTTTCCAGTTTCCCATGCTAGACATTGAATCATTTTTCTGGCAATAGTAAATGGCAAATCCTAGAGACTCATCCAGGAAGCATATGGATGGTTACTTTCTTAATACCATATATAGCGGTATAATGCCTTCAGTCATGCACATTATATCTGTTACTCATCGATGGTTTTATTTACGCGGTACATTTTGGAGATTGGTCTATTCAACATAAAAATGTACAGGAATTCTCCAGGCCGATCATCTAGATATCTGCTATGGACTGGGTCACCCGTTTAACCATTTTCAAATAGAATCCTCTCTTAGTATGTTAATAATACTAGATAAGAGACGTAGGCAGTGATATCCCTCTCTAATGTCCACGGAAGGTGGCGGTATATTTTTATCACATAATGATGGAAAATAATCTGAGTCTCTCTCTAGCATCTGTTGAGAGTGATGCATTATTTTCATACAATCCAGAAATGAGCATATTATTTGATCCTATCAGCTGTACCTCGAGAGCTCCGATACAAATCAGTTTGGAAAACAGGCTCCCATTTGCACACTGTGGTGACTTTGAACACTAGAGGACGTGCAATCTACCTCTTAGGGGTAAAACGTCAAGGTCACAAGTTCAGGTAATTGCAACTCACTGGCTATTAATAACTATATATATTCATGGCTGTATTTCCTGTATGCCATCTTAATTATGTACTGATGCTGGCTTAATATTTTAGAATATAAAAGAATTTCAGACTTTGACCAATAGAAAAAAGTTTTTATTGAATGTTTTTTTTAATTACCTGCGATGACTGGTGTTGACATTTCAGTTTACTTGATCAGCTTCTGCACATCTCTGTGAAGCTTGTAATTTTATACTGTCATAACTAAAATAAAAATGGTTAAATGAACCAGATATGTTGAGACATCTAATTATATTTACTTACTAATAGAAGGGCATTATTGCCTAATACTAACAAAGGAATATCATTTTGTGTAAATGGTAACATATAGAAACCAAGTGAAATAATTATTGATTTTTTTTTTTAAATTCGCTACAAATAAATGATGTCATTTTTACACAAAAGGTACACTCAAGGCAAGCAGTACACATATTTTTATATATAAATACGTTTTCAGTAAAGATCCTTTTCCTGCAGTTTTACTGGTGATGAAACCTTTATATATATTTTATTAATTATGTACAATATTTTCAAAGCAAAATGTTTAATCTGTCACAAAATGTGTTGCAGATAAGAACCTTTTTGCCCATCTAGTCTGCTCATCTATCTACTGTAACATCCTCATGTCCTGTTTAGTTATTGGTCTTATATTATGTTCATTATTAAATCATATTTATACCCACTGATCCACCATCCTCTCATACAAAAGAATAAATAAAAAATAATATCCAAAAAGCATTTACAACAAAACTTATTTCAATTTTATTGCTGCTAACGCCCCCCCCTTCCTGCCAATTCTAGTTGATAATCTCTCTATAGATAGACAGAAATCCAATAATAGTGCGTTAGAGCCCAGATGAGGTGAAAGAATGTCAATAATAAATTATTACCTTTTATGTAGAAAGTTGCAACATATGATAAAGCACTCTGTAATGCATGAAAATGATCTCTAATACCGCTGGAGAAGACTATCATTCTAGCTAAAGATTTCAAATAAGAATACATTAAGAAATTACTATGTAGACATATGTGTGCAATAACTTCTGTCTGTGACATCATCTGTGGCCTAATGTGCAAATTACACTTTCCCATTGAAAAGTAGTTAATTTGCATATTACGCCACAAGTGAAAGCAAAACCAGTACATTTGATTTATACATTTGTTTGAATTTCTGCTGAAACAATGTACCGATCAAGTTTGATCATTTTTCAGTTTCTCCTTTCACAGATTAAGCGTCCTTTTAAGATATTTCAATGGCGTTAGCGTAATACTGCAGGCAAGCTAATCTGATGGTGTTTAACCTTGACATTTGGTAGAAGTTTTTTTTTATTTTTTATTTTTTTGCATACAGGGTATACTTGAAAATATCTTTCAAAGTTAATTGCTCAAGCCCTCCACCTGCTCTTGTTGCCACTGCAAGAGGATTAATTTAGCCCTTTTGCAGTTTTTTTTCTGTAGCAGCTGATGTTATTGTAGGAAGGACCAATCTGCACAAGAACTGTGCGAATATTAAAAAAAACAAAAAAATTTTTTTACTCACCACAGTGACCCGATTGAGATTTCAAAAAGGATACCCATTATTTAGCCAACCCAAGTTAAGTTAAAGATTTTAGTAGTAGTTTAACACACAGAGAGCTATGTTAGTTATTGATTGGATTTAAAGTAAAATGATGCAGTATGTTTTTAATTAGATCAATATTTTCATCACACCTTCAAGATGGATTGTTTATAAGAATAACAATATCTGTGTTTTGGGTCATGTTTGTATTGTTTGCATCGGTATATGTGTTTTATGTCAATGTATGTGGTTTGTGTGTGGTACTGGATGTCCTGTTCACTTGCCAATTAGTCAGTATGAGCAGGAGGAGACAGCGCGTGGTGGTGACGCCATCTCCATAGCAAGTTTGGTAGATCTCTTGACCAATGGGTGATGTGGTTAAAAGCCTATTATAGGCTGCACCCCTGATTTAAGAATTCTAATAATGGGACAATATGGTAGATTTTAAAAAACTTGTAGCCTAATATAATGAATAGGAAATATATTTTCTGTACCAAGGTTTGAGACATTAATAATTAATAAAGACAATAATAATTAATACAATTAATAATAATTGCTATCCTTTTTTTGTTTTTGAGAAAAAAAAAGCAAACAAAACCTCATATTACAGTGTAGTGTTTCTTTAATATAATTGTATTTCATATGCTATTGTCTCCCAGCTACGCCAGATAAAAGGTAAAAACTACCAGTAGATGGTGTTATAGATGCCTACTGTACAGTTGGCTAGGTCAGAGTGTGAATATCTTACAGGGTGCTAGTTCCTCAATGGTTGACCATGCAGACAATGAAGCTACAAAGTAAACCAAAATGACTTTATTGGATGCTATATAAAAATCATATCTATGTAAAACATTGGAGACTAGTGAGTAAAACATTTAATTATTATTATAAAGTGTGAAGTGTAGTGATGATTCACGTTGCAAAACGTTTTTCTATTTTTCCAAATCTGTTAAACACATAAAATGACGTGGCATCAGTTTCTAGATAATAAAAAGAATCTATACATTGTGCTAGCTTATCAAACTACTACAAGTACATGAAAACTACAAATATGGCTGCTGGATAGGGTTGCCATGCTATTGCTCCATAGACATAACATTAGCCGCATGCTGGGTGGCAACCTTACTGCTGAATCAGATATACATGTGTCCATTCTCCCACAAAGTAATTGTTACTGGAGGCTGATATTATCAAATTTGATGACCCACTGTGTGCGTGTCTTATGTAGATATATTGGTAAATTATGTGGCTGTGTTGAAGGAAGATCAACACTTTAGATTTGCTGGTAATGTCATCATAATGGTATAAAATGGTTATAACTACTCAAGTCTGAACTTTATCCACTTTTATTGTGTGTAAAAACTGCCCAGCTCTCCTCCTTAGCATAAGTAGATTCTATGCTTCTACTGTTGGCTTTTGGGATACTGTGACACTGTGTAATTAACGATTATAAAAAGCCACTATCCATGGTTATATTTATGGCCAGGCCAACTAGACCTAAAGCAGTAAACGAAAGGGAGGTGGCAAACAGAAGGGAGACGGCAGAAGAGCAAGCACAGCATTCTCCCACACTGCCTGCACAGACATCCAGCCTCCCCTCACCAGATCACCAGAGAGCAGTATGGTGCAGTGGAAAGGGATATGGGCATGTGGGATAATAGGAGCAATATGGTGTAATAGGTTATGTGAGGAAGAGTTGCAACCTGGAGAGCTGGCAGTGCATGAGTTTGGTCAGGTCTTGGGCAACACAAAATACACCACTGCCACCCTATTGTATGGTTTTACTCACAATGCCTCCAGGGTTATCAAGATTTGAAATAAAACAATAAGTTGCTACTAAATACAGTTTGAATTATTTACAGGCTTAGGTCTCAAAGGTGCATCTATCCAGCACAAATATTACCCCATGAAATAGGAATTTCACTCGCTGTAAATCTGTCTGCTTCATAAGCTTTCAATAAATAGTTTTACTTATCGGAGGCAACATCAATTTGCCATATACTGCTCCATGTATCAAATGGCATTGTATGAAAATATCAATATCATTGGTTAATATAAATGAAATTAATTTTTAAAACAAGACTAAAGGTTGACATGTGAAAAATTGCATTGCCTTGGCGGAGAGGAATTCTTGTCCTCTTGTGAAATTTCAGGTCAAGGGGTCAAGTAATTTTCCCAAGTCTTCAATGGGAGCCAGTGAAATATGAACTTCATTGTCACCCAGTCCCAAAGCGATAAGATAAAATGAGCTGATACATCATTTGCTGTGGGTTTATCATCTCCTGCAGTAACCGTAAGAGAAAACATTAGATGTTTAAGCTCCTCACTGTCCCTTGTTCCACACCCAATTTGAAAGTCATTAAAGGCTGTTCCATGCACAGGTTATGAGTCATTTATTTAATCCATAGTCACTTTGACGTTTTGTGATCTCCTACAATGAGCTAAATGTATATTTTAAATTTGATAATGTTCATTTTATTGCCCAGTTCACAACTTTTAGATTTTTTCTTTGTTTCAGAGAATGTTTGTCAATTGGAATTCCATAATTTGAAAACGTGTAGGCCTTTGTGTAAAAATGTTTATAGCTCCTGCTGCTATTGCACTTCTTGATATACTTGTTAACCCTAGCCTGTCATGTAGTGTTTGTCATCAATATGGGTATGCTTTTGCGTGACATCTTTTTTTTAAATTGTTTTTTAAAGAAATCCCTCATACTTGTAAACATTAATCTCCCTGCATCCCTGCTCTTTAAATGTGGTTAGGGTCTTGGGCCTACCAACTTCAACAAAAACAATAATAGAACCTCTAGCTATGTAATGCTGAATGCACAATTGTTGCAAATTTGTGTTTTAACACATGGTTAAAGGCCGGGCTCATTTGCAGCTAAAGTTTAGTGTATCCTAGAGCAGTTGTTCTGAAATTTGTAATTCTAATATCCACATCTCATGCAGCCCTGGAAAAATGATCTTCTGTAGTCAGCAGAACTTGCCTTTGGAAACCCATATATGAACATGTCGGATAGTTTTTAAAAAGATGCTTTATTGCTAGGTACACTTTTTTTTAAACGTCCCCCTCATGGTCTAATTTTTGTGCGTTTTTCATTTTGGGGGAAGGATTGTATATCCTCACCAAAATACATTATCCAGCCTGCAAAAATATATAGATTAATGAACGCGAGTTTTGCTTCCTTGAAACAAGTTAATTGTAGGCAGCTGCATTTTTGATGTGTCTGGCAAATCATGTAGTAAAAAACACCTAGGGAGCGTTCAATGGTCACTGCCTATGCTGTGATGGTGTGGCTATGAGGCCTCATGGCATCATGGCACACCAAAATTTGCCCCTCCTAAGGGCACCGTGATCACCCCTACACAGTGATCGTGGTATTTCTAAACGCGGGGCAAATATTAGAAACTGTATAGACGGGGTCTTTTTTTACCGTTTGTTGTTTAAAAAGCTTTTTCAGGTAGAAAAGGTGTTTTTGTTGTTTTTGCATTTTTCATAGTTTTTGATTTGTTTCTAGTAAATTATATAATATGATGAAAACAAAGGTATCTTAACAAAAAGCCCTATTTATGACGATAAAAACAGTTTATAATGTGTGGGTACATTAAAAGAGAGAGGAAAATTACAACTGAACACAAACACCCCCTAAATCTTAAAACCTCCAGTATAGAGAATGACCAAAAATTTCCCAGACGGACAGTCCCTAAGGGGTTAAAAAAAGATGTCCTGCCGGTCCAGAGTAAACTAAACATGTACCAGCCTGCTGGTAAAATACTGGCCATGTGGCATCACTATTTGTACTATAATGTGAACTCACGTGAGCACATTATTATTTTAATTTTGTAAATATAGATCTACATACAAGGACTAATCAATTTTTTAAATGTTTTACCTAGTTTTTTTCTGAATATTTCTTTGATGAAGTAAAGTTTCAGATTTTTAGACGATATCTTTAAAAAAAGGATGCTTCATAGTATAGCATGCATGGGATTGTCTTATTAAAACTCTAAATCTTTCAAATGATTTTTCTTTCTAAACTTGAATGTGTTATTCTCTTTACAACTGACACTATTATTCTTGCAATGTCTGCTCTTTAAAACATGGCTTTTATCTGTCCATTATTACTGCACATTGATGAGCTGTTCATTTAACTGACTTCAGTACTCCCTAGTGTAAGCACATGCTGTAAACCCCTGCAGTCAATAGGCTGTTTGCAGGCTGTAAAACTGCAACAGTATGAAGTGATTCCTAATTGCCAAACAACAGCTTTTCTTCTTAAAGTGCACTTTTTGCTTGTGTGTGTGTGTTTTTTTAAATTCATCTATGTTTAATATCTGTGTCCCATTGAATGCTGTCCTTAATAACTGGGTTTTTATATCCATTATTTATAAAATATTGATTATGTCCTCAATGTTTAGCAGATACATAGCATACTAATTTTTAACCACTTGCTATATACTGCAAAAGACCATAGTGGGATACCTAGATTACATCAAAGGGCAGTAAACCCAATTTTTAACTTTTTTATTTTTTTATTTTTATTGAATATTCTATAATGTTTTAATTTACTGTTGTGTTTGTGCTGTTTGCATGATGACTTGTATTCTCAGCTGATCTTCATGCTGATGGGATAGACAAGTTATAGCAAGTGCTGTACCCTTTAAGTGCTTTCAGGGGGCACTCCTAGGGCACTTCACGGGTACAGTGATCTCTGTACAATATCCTGCCAGTTAAACACAGAAGGAGGTGCGCAGCACTACTCCCAGCACTACTCCAAAATTCTCATTTGATGGGACATTCTGTAAATGATGCTTTTTTTTTTTTTTTTTTTACATCTACTATTTTGAAACACAAGTGTGTGTTTTTCCATCTTAAAATATTAAGTTTCTATATTTAATGATACATTATGGGAATTATTAGCATGAAAACTACATACCTAAATACGGTCTGTCATAATATATATTGCCGTACTTAACATTACTTCTGGCTGCTACGGAACAGGAACTCCAGGACACATTGTTTCTTTTTTGTTACAAGTTTTGGATGCACTGTAACTTTTACAAGTAAGCAGTATTGACCCAATAAAGAACGACCTCAAAACTCTCCTTTTCCCAGTATAGTTGGCAGAAAACTCGTCCTCCCCAGAGCTGATGACACACAGATTTATTACAGACATGAGGAACAGACACCAAGCGAACTGAGGGATTTCCTCAAATCCCATAAATGTTCATGTTCTTACAGGCAGCAGCACTGAAACGGTTAAATATAAGAACTAAATAAAAATAATGGAAAACTGCGTTTAATAAGCACCTGCAGACTAAGCTGGTTAAAGTGAGTCTTAAATGTAATCCCAATAAGCAGAGTTGCTGCTTGAGTGAAATGTATATATTTATTCAGAGTGTATTGCAATCAATACACATAGAATTAAATAGGATTCTTGGCAAGTGTATACAGATCCCTGTTTTATCTGTGTGGAATGCCTGACATGGATTTTGTTTGTTCTTTTGTGCCTTGAAGTGAAAGCTACAGTATCTCTCTCTAAACCACTAAACCTGACATGATAACAGAGCAAAAGTAGTAATGTGGTTTCCATGGTAACTGGTTCATTGGAGGGCTAGACCTCTGTCTGGGGTGCTGTCAGTGTATGAAACAAAGTCCCACAGAAGACAGTCTTCCACCTAATCCAGTTTTAATTGAACTCTGGAGACTTTGAAGTAGTGCTGGGGATGATCATATTGAGTGATGGTCTTATTTACACCAATATACTTACAACTATTTTTAAGCTGCAGGGATGGATTGCTTTTTACAAAGGTGTGATATTTTCCATTGTGCTCTGTAAATGGTTTATGCATGTATGCGTTCATTTATAACTCTCAAAAGTAAAGCATCCTTTCAGAGGTTTTCAAACCATTAAAGAGTTGTACAGAAGTGATGTATATTTCTCCTTTCTCCTTTGTTTTTTGTTTTTTTGCAATATTACAAAATAAATGAATCTATTAGACTTATCAGATCCTTGTCTGCATTCTGTCCATTCTCTTGTGCTAGACTCCACCCCATTGTAACATATTTGTATTTTCTATGTCCGACTTGACCATGGAGGACGTCTTATTTCTGAGAACTTGACATAGTTGGGAACACAACTTATGGCAAGTAGCAACACAAATGACTAGCAAGCCCATCAAATATGTTTTTTTAATATTGTAATATTTTACAACCTGTACAGTGGATCCTCTCCCCACCTTCCAGACTCATTCACCTGCTTCTCGAAACTGCATATAGTAAAACAAAAAGCATAATCACTTGTGTACCTTTCCATATTATTCAAGTGACAATATAGTTTAATGCATCCCAAATGAAATGTATACCTATTTCCATAGTGAGTGTTTGAGGCACACCTAAAAAACTATTTGAAACTCGCGCAACATTCTCAAGTACTCCCCGAAAATACTAGTGATCAAACAAAGTACAGGAAACAAACATAAACCAAACCAGTATTGCAATATGTAATGAAAATCTGGTTAGTAAATAATCCTAGCAATGACCACAACATGAAAAATCCAAGAATCCCATATGCAAAAACAGCAGAACATACAAAAATGTCAAAAGGAATATGACCCGAGAGGGGATACATGCCAGAGACTCCCCATCGTTTTGGCTGGCCGCCTTTCTCAAGAGTATATATATTCTGCTGATTTTGCATGTAGAATTCCTGTACTTTATTGTACCATTTCTAATGTGGTTATTATTTACTTAAAAAATAATATTTGGTTGATTTTTGTAATATTTCTTTGTTCAACTTTGACTTGTCTTTCTTTTTCTTTTTCTTTTTGTAACTTATTTTTGCCGTCTCATTATAGAAAAAAATGTAATTTTCACTGGTTGCCAGATTCACTTTTTCACTTTTTAAATACAAAACTCCTCAATACTGGACGTCATTATCATGACTCATATCAGGGAATCTTATGTGTTTTGGGATTTAAAAAAATGTAACAATTTACATTTTCGCAGGCATTAAACTCTGTACATATTATGTGCTTTGTATGTATTTTTTTTGTAAGCTTGCAGAAGCCATGCATTTCTTCTGTTCACATTCTTGGAGTGAGTTAAGGTGAGATGGATATGTCATCTCACTGACTTAAAGGGACATGGACATTGTTTATACTGTGCATTTAGAGCATGAGCTATACGTTGTGTTACCAAAATTGCAGGTAGATGCCTAAATTAGGAGAAAAATGTGTTTTAAATGTGTCTGTGTGATCTCCTGTTTATGACATCACCTGTGGCATGGTATGCAATTGACACATTTCCTATTGAAAAGCATTTGCATAACTTGCCACAGGTGATGTCATAAGAAGGAGACTCCACAGACGCATTTAAAACACATTTATTTTTCCTAATTTGGGCATTTGCTTGCAATTTTGCTAATATAATGTACAGATCATTTTCAATCATTTTTTTATGCTTTTGATTCACAGTAAAATCAATTTTGATGTAATACAGCCCCCTTAACTAAATATTCATCGTGCAGGGACAAACGTGGTGAGTTGCTCCCGGTAGAAGAGAATATTTGGCCCTGCATAACAAATAGGTAACATTTGAAGAAATTCTCATCTCAACTCGCCTGTTACTCACTTGTAACTTGGAAATGCTGAAAAACTAAATTTAAGATTTTTTTTTTCTGATACTTATTTAAACTAAGAGATCATATGGATTTTAATCTTCTATATTAGGCCTTACACGCTTCTGATATTGCCCAAATCTCATATCATAAGTCAATCCTCTTTGATCTGTGAAGTATGATATATATCTATAGTGAACATAATGTCTAAGTGCATTTGTCAGAACTTGTGCGTATATTTGTTTGGCACATGAATAAAGTTTTTGTTATTGTGGTTTTCCCAACAGATTCTTGCCTATACTGAGGGCTTGCATGGAAAATGGCTATTTACGGAAATACGTGCAATATTCTCCCGTCGTTACCTTCTACAAAACACTGCACTGGAAATATTCATGGCAAACAGAGGTAATGTTATGCTAAACGTAGCGTATATAGAGAAACGCGTCTTTCATAAGGAAAATGTTATGTAAATTGTTTTTGTGACTCAACTATTTCAACTGCTTTCTTGGCTTTTTTTTGTTTGTTTTTTTACTTCACTCTCTATTCCCATGGTAGTTTCACAAAATGTTATTGGATTAAAGTTTATATCCATTTTGGTGTATGTTACTACAAACAATATTAAAATGAAATTGTTTAAAATTGCAAACATAGTCGAAACATATCTGTTCTTTCCAAAATGTTTTTAATGATTTATAAATGTCCATATTTTGTATTTCATGTATTATAAGGAACAAAACATGTTTGTGATATGTTGCATGTTTGATTACATATATATATTTTTAAATATATATTTTTAATATTGTTTTGTGCTACACTAAATGCCAATCCACTGTACGTTTGCTTGTTTTCCTTAACAGATGTTTTTGACTGTGGAAGATTATTTGATATACATGTTCTAGGAAAGAATAATTCAATTTTATTATGTAAATTATGATTGTTTAGAGTGGATGACTTGGAGCCCTACCAACTGCCTGTTTCCTTTTTGTATATGTTTTTGCCTTGCTAGAGTAAATTGTTGGAAATGTTTGAATGTACACATTGCTATTCATGATATAATAATTTATTGCTCTTGCCTGCAGTGGTAGGTGTATTTAATGCTTGTTTTCTGATGTGCATATTTGATCTGTTTTTCTTATTGTTGAAATATTTGTGTTATTTTGTTTTAAGATGCTATAAAACATAACATTAGAAAAGGACGGTGTGAATATTTAATCTAATAATAATATCCAATCTAGGATTATTATTTTTTTCGTACTCTTTCAGGGGATTTTTTTCTCCTTCACACCATTAGCTATTGTGGTTTATTTATATGTGTGAGGGGGTCTATTCAATAAAAGGTGAGCTGAGGTAAGATGAACATTTTTTTTAACAGGACTGTATCACTTAAACATAGCAAACACTGGGCATCGAGGAGAATAAAGAATGATTGAAATTGTTGTATACAATCATTAGCAAAACTGCTACAAATTAGGAGGAAAAAAAATGTTTTAAATGTATCTGTGGAGTCTCCTGTTTATGACCTCACCTGTGGCTTGATATGCAAATGAACTTCTTTTCAATGGGAAATTTGTAATTTGCATATTAAGCAATATGTGATGTCATAATCTGGAGACTCCACAGATCCAGTTAACACTTTTTCCCCCTCCTATTTATGTGCTTGCTTGCAGTTTTGCTATGTGTAGTTCATTTTCAATATTTATTCTCTACAGTCAAAGTATAAGCTATGTTTAGGTGATACAGTGCCCTAAACTATAGATTATACATGGACAGTACAGAGTTGGTCCTGCATTATTAACACATGAAGGAAGTAGACATATCTATGACCAGGCATTTTTTCTTCCTGGGGGAGATTCTTCTACCAACCTCACCACTATGTACTTGTCATTTTGTATACTTGTCATTTGGCCACTGGGTATAAGGAGCAGGGCCGCCATCAGAAATTTCAGGGCCCCTTACTGAAAAAAAATTCTGCCCCCCCAATAGTTTATAAATTAATATGTGACTAAAAGTCGGGGTCTGCATCCGCTGGATGTCACATGTTTATTTATTTATTTATTTATTTAGAAAGTGTTTTACCAGGAAAAATACATTGAGATTTCTCTCGTTTTCAAGTATGTCCTGGGGACCCAGTCCAGAATGGAGTTACACAGAGTTACACATTTAACAGTAGATTCAAAAATACATACATACATACATACATACATACATATATTAAACAAGTTGGAAGGGGAACATACAGGGTAAATCATTATTGATACAAAAAGGAACAACATGTACAGTATACAAAGGAGTTTGTAAACTAATAACAGGTACAATCTGTTTTGAGGATTTGGGAGATACTTATTTTCAGGGATCTTAGAGTAGATGATGATTTGGCAGAAACAGGAAGGCTATTCCACATATGAGGCGCTCTGAAAGAGAACGCACCTCGACCTGCTTCCTTTTTGAAGTGGGGAATCGCTAGTGAAGGGTTGGTGCAGGATCTGAGATTGTGGGATGTGCATGGAGTAAGAGCGAGCATGCCGCTCAGGTAGGGGGGGAGCGTTCCAGAGAAGTGGTTATGCACTAAGCAAGCTAGGTGGAGAGCACGCCTGGAGGCAAGCGTCAGCCAATTTAACTCTTTTAACATTTTACAGTGATGCGTGTTATAATCACACTGTAGCGCAAAACGACACAATGTATTGTACAGAGTGTCGAGTTTACCGAGATGTGTCTGGGGGGCAGAATCATACACAACATCTCCATAATCTAAGATCGGCATCAACATTTGCTGCACAATACGTTTCCTTACCGTGGAATCTAGGTTAGATTTGTTTCTATACAGAAAGCCGATCCTAGGATATAGCTTTGACACAAGCTTATCAATATGGAGACCAAAAGATAAGTTATTAATATTAATTTAATAAATAAATTAATTAATTAATAAATATTAATTGATAAACTATCAAGGTTGGGGGGGGGGGGTAATAATGTAAAGAAAAGGTAAAGGTCAGATGCTCTCCTGGTGTTTATGTTGTCTTAATGAAACTAGTATTTAAGAGTTTGACAAATCCACGGAGCCAGGGTGCCATGTCTCCTAAAATCCTTACCGCTGGCTCCTAACTTTTTTGATTGTACAACTCTCTGGAAGTTCCATTTTCCTGGCTACTGAATTGGTCTGTCGGGCTCCTAAAGTCTACAGAAATCTGTCAAGACCTGAATTGCTTGATTGTAGTGTTATTTTCTGCTACCAATGCTAGATGTGTCGATTCGGGATCACCAAAAAACATGTATGGCAATGGTTAGAATCTTAATTCAAATTAGTGGGAGCATTTTTAAATTAAAATTGATCGTGGTTTAAAGCAGTCATTTTAAAAAGTTAACCGCAGAACTACAGTGACACAATTAGAAGAAACATCCATTGTTTAATATTTCTACACTGTACAGTCTAATACTGCAGCGCTAACAAAGAGGTACAGAAGAAACAGTCTTGTGCGATGTTCTAAGAAATGTAATAAAAATAAATAATGCACTAAAATGAGCAATGAAGACATCAGTTTACCATAATACAAAATAAATGCACTACTGCTAGTATAGTGGTCTAGCAGATGTTCTGTTAAATACATGTATTAGTAGTAAGAGAATATATAATAAAATATGGACAAAAATCAAGAGTATTAGTGTATAGTCCAAAATCTGAGTTTATATTTCAGATCATTTATATGCATAAAATAATAATTTAGTAAAGCCATAGTTTTGTGTCCAAGCGTATGACCACAGCATGGATCATATATCCTAAAGAAACCTAACACATTTTAAATAAAGCGTTCACATTGAAACTAAATGATACTGGTGTGTTTATGGTTATTAACCAATATATATTGTATAGTAAAAATGTAAATCAGTGTTTACATTTATTTGAAATATGTAATCTGCTGGAATGGAATTGGGTCACCCTTTTGGCTGAGACAAGAGGTTATTGGGACAATGATTCTCAAGAATATTCTTTGATTATCTAAGACGCTGTCATGCAAACGTATGATTCATTTTCCGTATATACATATTCTTTCCACAACCCAGCTGCATCCTATCCTTTGTGCTTGGATTCAGCAATATCCATGTTTGGAGCCATGGGAAGCATTTGGGGTTACAGGGCTGTTAAGATCCTTTATGTTGACTTGTTAGTGATTTATATATTTTGTGGTAAGCTACAAGACCAAATTTTCTGACCGTATGGCTCAGCCACACAACCGTTTGGGTTCCAGGAGGACAGCGATATAGCAGTTTGTATATAGTGGACTTCCTGTCCACCATTTGAATTGTTTGGCTTATGAGGTATTGCTCCTGTATGGCAGACATTTATCATTTCTGTTCAGTTTGACAAATTCTACACTTTTTTTGCAAAACAGTATATAGAACCAAAATGATGCTGTCAACACATCTAAAACAATCTTCAAACACACAAAACATCAGGCTTGTTATCTAATAACTGTGTCATTTTGAGTGGAAATCAACTCCTAATATTATGGCATCCAGATACATCCAGTTATATAAGCACAATCTCAAAAGAAGAGCAAGCGCAGTCCGTGCACGATGTAGAGCAGTCCATTGCTCTATCTATGTTGTCCACAGTAATAAAGATCATTCGGTAATGGCATTGTTTGAATCCTGTGAGCACTATTGCAGCAACCAGTCCACATATGGCATAGATTACTTTAGGATGATGTTTTAAAACAACATTTCAATAGAATACGATATAATATATACATCTAAAACAACTGTCCTGCAGAGTGTCAGATCACCTCTTATTCTGGAAACAGAATTGCTTTTTTTTTTTATTTTTGTGGTCCTTTGAGATCATTTGGCAAGTTTCACCATATAGAACATATTCTTGTTACTTGTGCTACCAAACCTCAAACTCCACCCCATCACCCCCCCAAAATTCATCTTTATTTTTTCTTGGTTCATTTTCATTTTGGAAAACTTATTTAATGTTAAACCTAATTATGTATAACCACCTTTATTCACTTTCCTTGCAGAAAAGGGCCAAATTATACAAACAAGGCAGAGGATATATACTATTGTTTCAATAATTAGATTTTTGAGATTTACTTACAGTATATTGTGTTTTCTACATACAGTTGCCGTTCTGTTCAACTTCCCAGACCCATCAGCTGTGAAAAAGGTGGTCCACTGTCTTCCCAGAGTTGGAATTGGCACCAATTTTGGACTTCCTCAGACAAGGTATTATTTTAAAAGGGGTTTGCATAATTTGTATATGAAGTCATAATTTGGACTTGCATGCTCAATGCATATCAATAGGTAATAAAATATAGAAAAAACTAGAAGAACATATAGAATTAAGCTATATATAATTCAGTGACCACTAAAACACTTATTTACAGTAAAGCATACCAATATGTTAAGTTTCTTCATGTGTCATGTTGCAGTTGTTCATATGAATATGAGCAAACCCTTTATAGGAATTTATATAGTTGTTTAAAGAAACGTCTGTTACTTAAAGGGACTGTATCACCTAAATAGTGTTTTTACTGTGCATGTAGAGCATAACAAAATTATTGAAAATGATCTATGTATTGTGTTGGCAAAACTGCAAGCAAATGCCTGAATTTGGTGAACATTGTGTTTTAAAGGAACATTATACATTGACGGCTCTGAATGCTGAATGTGAGGTTCTCTCGTTGCTAGAGCAGAATCTTGGGTCAGATCTTCACTCACCTTGGTTCAGAGGAACAAAGATCTGACCAAAGATTCTAAACAATATGTCTGCCTCCTGGTAGAGCTATGTGGCGTAGAGATGGCTCAATGAGGCACTTTATTTGTATTCTTTCATTAAAGCATTTCTATATAAAATGCCTATACTTGATGCCATCTTTCAATTAAACAACTTCATTTTTTGTTACAATTTTCCTTTAATGATATTACTCTTAAACCTTTGCCCATCCAACTTAAGAATGTGTCCTCTTGTTGTGGTAGTCTGTCTTCTTTTAAATATGCTCCCCTCCTTTACTACAGTTATGTATTTAAATGTTTCTATCATATCCTCCCGTCTCCAAGTTTGAGATCGACTTAAGAGAGGTTATTTTCCCATGGCATGGTTTACTGTACTTTAGTCTAACATGATTTGCTTTCTTTTAGGCGCATTTCTCTGGCTACTCCCCGGCAGATATTTAAAGCATCAAATATGACTCAACGTTGGCAGCACAGAGAGATCTCAAACTTTGAATATCTGATGTTCCTCAACACTATTGCTGGTTAGTAAGGATGACAACAATCATTTTTATATAATAACAAACACGCATTTTGAGATCATGCATCTGGCTATTCAGGTTCTGGATTTTTATCTCTCGGATTTGTCACTGAAATACAAAAAACGACTTTCTTTAATAGCAAAACTATTTTAAGAAAGCTCCCAATTTGAAAATTAAATCTATTTTAGTCACAGAGTCACAGAGTATGCCATTGCTAAATGTACTCCTCTCACAGCTGATCAACTATAGTAACAAACCGATGTGGTCAACCCACTGCTGTCAGCCAATCGGATGCAGCCAAAAACGGATTATACCCTCAGTATCCTGCCCATGCATTCATATACTGTATATAAAAACATTTTTACCAGTAAACATTATTTAAATGGGTGGCATGTTTACCCTACCTATAGCCTATAAGTTAAAAATCTTGCTAGATTTAATAAGAGTGGAGACACAACCGTGTAACTTAATAAAGAGCAGTATGCATGCTATCTTATAAATTGCCCACATTTGTAGTACCCTTGAAATACTGTGTACTTGGCGAATTGTTTAGCTTATTATCTTTTAATTCTTTTAAATATTATGTTACAACATGTAGTGAACAAAGGCAGAGCGACAGAAAATAGACAATTAACAAATCTTAAAATATCATTATCACAAAGAGAAAAACGAGCGGTGTGTACTTGGTAAATTGTTGGTGTGTATAAATAAACTTTGTGCACGTCATTAAGTAATATCATATTGATCAGGAGCATCATTTTCAACTTTAATTAAATTAGTTTCAATAAACGTCAGGGATTTTGGAGATATTTGTCATCATCTGTTGGGTTAACTTCCTTTTTTCTCACTTCGAACTAGATCAATCTACTGCCCTTCATTTCTCAGTACTTACAGAATATGACAACATATTGTAATTGTAATAATTGTCAGCAGTTTTTATTTATTTTTAGTGCTCACACCTCAGAGAGAAGAACCTGGGCATTGCCAAAAACAGCATATACAATCACACACAAAAAAGTCTTGACAGCACACTTGAGAATAATCATTAGACTCTCTTACTCACTGAAAGAAAATGGATCCTTTATTAGATGTACCTTTTATTTAGCTATGTGTACCTACTGAAGGATCCACTTCCTTGGAGAACATCACTCCAGCCTGGAAAAGAATAATTTGAATTTAATGGACTGAATTTGCAATATGGTCAATGTTTGACGATGGTGAAAACACTTAATTATAAATAGATCAATAAGTTGGAATACTGTATATATTTTGAATATTTGGACTGTTTTAATTTTAAAAAAAAATGTAATGTTTGCTCTTACCACAGGACGTTCTTACAATGACTTGAATCAGTATCCTGTCTTTCCCTGGGTTATCACCAATTATGAGTCAGAGGAGCTGGACTTGACACTTCCCAGCAACTTCAGGGATTTGTCCAAGGTACATGATATTCTGCCTGAAATATATATATTATTATTGAACTATGGATGTATGAAGCAAGATACAATAATGTCACCAAGCGTTGTGTATTTAAGCAGGTTTATATATGATCTGTCATCCATAATACCCCCACCCATAATACCCGCTAGTGATGTTGAAGGCAATTAAGATCAGTGTTCTGACTGGTGAATATAATGATGCACCCTGATTAGTTTCATGGTCCGGGGACATATTGATGTCTTCTAATTGGCAAAAGTAATTAACAGTGTCAGTGTTGAAAGGATTCGTACTACAATGAATACTCTTATAATTATCTTCAATGTCAGTAGTTAATGTAAAAAAAGAAAAAAGCTTCTAGGGAAAATAAGTGATCATTCCTCAAGGGGTAGAGTGGCCAATCTAACCTACCTGTTTTATAGTATGATTGAGTAAGTGTCCATCAACAGGGGCAACGCATATGAAGAAAAAGCTTGTTTATTTTCTTACAGAGAAGAAGAGGTAGTTTGTATGTTCAATAAATGACAATATTTTTGAGTTTTACATCAAGTGCCTGGTAAGGACATGGTTTTTAACCTATTTTTGTTACTAAAAATAGCTTTGTTTCTCTAAATAGTAGTTTCATCTGCCATTCAAACTCCGATCATGGTTAGATGTTCAATCACTAACCCAGCTAACAAGGGGCCACATTTGCAAGTGTTGGATGTAGTGGTCAACCTTTTTACTGCACACAGCAGCAGTAAATACACTTAATAGGTCATTGCATCATGCATCTAAAATGGGACTTTATTAGACCATTTGTATCCAATATTCATTTGGATTAATTAGCTTAACTCACTGATACCAAACCAGTCATCAGTATCAGAATATCTCGTAAAACCAGTGCTTGTGTAAATTATAAGAATTGAATGCTGAAAAATCTTGGCAATGTTGATTGGTAATCATTGTGAGGGACTAGCCTTTCACCCACCTGTCGCCACCTTCTGTAGTGCGAAGCATAGCTAGCTATCACTATCTCATCTCCACTAGAGTCTTTATTAATTATCAATTGATCATTGCAGATGCTCAGTCAGCTGTAATGTTGTGGGAGCACCATGGGATATGTAGTTAATGGCAACTATTAACTGTGATGCTCAAGTGTCTCACATCTTGGAAGTGCATCATGGGAACTGTAGCCACGACCTTTCTACTCCTAGTTTTACCTCTAATCCCCTCTCTAATCCTTTGCCATGTATCATCATCGCTCTTCCCTATCTCCCTACCCTTATATCTGTCAGCACCTTATTTCTCACTCCATGCCTTCCTATCCTTATACCTAACTCCAACTCCTTGGTATCACTATTCCCATTTCCATCATGTTGAACTTCCTGCCACACCCTCCAATCTGCAATCTAGAGATTTTACATTTAAAATCATGTCTGCCTTATACAGTATATTTCATGTATTATTTGAAGTGGTTTTTATATAGGGAAATAGTCCTAAACTGTAAAGGTTCAGAAAGTATTGTCTTTTGAGTGTCCTGATAACTACAGACCAGCCTGTGTTAATATAGTCATTTTCTGGAATACTGTCCTGTTTAGTATGTTTAAAACTGCAGGTTGAGAATCTCTTATCTGAAATGCTTGGGACCAGAAGCCTTTCAAATAATAGATACTTTTGGATAACAAATCAGAAGAGAACCTCCTAGACCCTCCTCTCCAGGCTGCTTGCTGTCTGTCGGATATGAATAACCATAAAAATATGAATATGGGTTAATAATTATGAATCATTAAAAATATGAAACATTGATGATTCATATATATGGGTCCGACCAAAAATACCCATATAAAGAATTCGTTATGTATATAGAGAGTTTGGATGACGTTTTTACAAAAGTAAATACAATGCAACAATTATTAATAAAATAATAATTTATTTATTGAATATAAAATCAAGATCAAACTATAAGCAAAATAGCGTAACAACAAAATACAATATCAGTAGATGTTAATCATAATTCACATGTATGACTTATAACATGTAAATAGGACAAAACATGAATTATGCAGCTCTGTAGCATATGTTGCTCAATATGCATGTAGTATAATTACTATGCAGTTATGTTTCTGACCAATAGAGGACCATGCATTTTATTTAGATATAACCACACCTACATTGATGATGATTAGTATTTAAAATGGTTAATGATAGTACACCATAATTACCTACAAATTACCAGCATATACTCTACTTAGGTAAGGTAATATTACTAAATCATATTACTACTCAAGGTGGCTATTTCTTTATCTGCCCGGTAAATGACAATGTATGTATTCTATCTTAGACTTTAAGAATGAGAATCTTAGATAATCTCTGGAGATTAGATATTACATATTTGGGTAAATAGCTAGACTATAAGAACGTATGGTTCTTGGTAATATCTATAGGATATTCCTCTGGCTTCCTTCTGCTGAAAGGATGACAGATAAACACCAGGCTTAAACCTATAGATCCCAGAAATTGTGGGATTTAAGTTTAATTTACCCAAATACATATGCTAATCACATCCTTAAAAATCAAGATTGTGCTAGAAAGAAATTACCACATTTATACATTACCGGCAGAGGTTGGTTTGCAGTTGAGACTCCTTCCATTGAAGAATTGAGTGATAGGAGTTACTCCTGGGACTTAGCTCAATACTATGTGTATGGAGATGTCTATTGTTATAGTGAAAATGTGCTATTAAAAGCCTCATATTCCTGAGTTCTCCCCAGAAGGAGAGAGACTCAGCCCGTTTCTAAAACATTCCCATCTCTCACCCCACTAGTGGCAGCTTTCCCAAAACCGCCGCCCACCCCGCTTCTTTCAGGTAGACCAGTCCTCCACACCTCCAGTATCAACTTATCAACCAAACCTTATCTCAGATTTACACCCTGTTTCTGTAACTTCTAGCCAATTGAATGGATGGGTGTGTTTAATTTAAATGAGATTAGGTTATGATTTATATCTATATACCTGGATTGTGAGTATAATGTGAGAAAATATATATGTTGAAATATAGAAGTGTTAATACAATTTCAAATTGGAGTAAATGTTCTTATCAATATTCTTATCATTTCACATTAGATAACTTATAATACAATGTATATCACACTAATAAAACTATAAAAACAATATTCTAATTAATATGTAGGATTAATTATACTTTACATATTTATGAGTGAAGGTGTGATATAATTATATATTTTAATGAGCGATTTGAATCAACTAAGTGTGTTTGTAATAACCCTTATTATATTCTTCAAATCTAATATCCAAATAATCTCACAGTCTGTGTCTTCAGTTTCTGCCAGTTTGGGTGGGTTAGAAAGTTGAAGAGAAGCCCCCCTTCACCCTTTGTATGTATATAGACACAGCTGGGTCTGCATCAATACAATGAGGCTTAGAGTCATAAACATTCCACTAACAATGGCCACCTTATCTGTTCCGGTGATACTGTGTGTGTGTGTGTGTGTGTGTATATATCTGCTTTGCGAGAATCCTAAATTACCTTCATTAAAGAAAATCTGTTTAACAGTACCCCATTATAAATGATTTCATAATAGTGAAACAAGAGCTCTTTTTTTCCCTTTCTCTCATGTCTGTTATGGCATATTCCAGAACATACACTTATTGAAAAAATAATGATTCTCAAACATCTGCAGTGCCAAGGTTAGCCATTACCCATCTATAGGCATTCAGTCTTTTGCACATAGCATATGAAAATAAAAGGATACTAGATGCTATGCTCTCCTCAGTGTGTTGTTTGGGGCACAGTTTGGAGATCCTACCATGGAGAATTGGAAACCCATTTTGCAGATTTAGGCATAATGGGAGTTGTAGTCCCTGGGAGCATGTGTGCCAGAAGTTGACTGAGATTCTCTGGTGGCATCACACTTCATACTTGGCATGCATTGGTATGTAATGGTTGTTAAATTGTGCTACATAGTGAGAGAAAGGAAGAAGCGAGGCTTGTAATTGGTAGGTGTATATGACATTCACAGCTTTATTCTTAATGATACAAATATTTTATTTCATTTATATATAGTGCCATGCTGGTTATCATTGCTCTGCAATCTAATCACATAGACAATTTTATCTCCCTGAGAATTATGATAGTGTACAGTGAGTGCCCCAGAAGCAATGAGTAAATGGAATCTATGCCCAGAACTGTTTGTAGCCGAAGTAATCAGATTTCTTGCAAGCTTGCTTTGCTAATTTAATTGCTCTGCATGTTGTCTTGTGATGGCTGTGTTGTTTTTCAGGATTCAGTCCTTTTGTATTCATAGAGCAATTCAGCCTCTGAACACATTTATTCTGCAGATAGAAAGGCTTTAGGATTATCTCAGATTGTCTGTGGCCCCCACAGTGTCTACATAGTGCCCACTGTACCATAAAGTTGACAAACTAACATACCTTGCTATGTCTCTTTTGCTTAGCTATCTAAATGTGGTCATTTGATAAATGAATGTTTTATAGATAACATTGTAAGCAGAGAAATCCATTAGCATGTTTCACACTTTGAGTGTTAGAGGGGTTTAATGCCAACCTTTTCAGAACAAACAAATTACTGTTCATTGCTGTAGTAATGCCTTCCTTGCTGGTGTGCAAGGGCATGTGGGCATTGCCAGTGGATGTACTTCTAATTGGTCTTTGAGGCTGACAAAAAAAGAACCTGTACACTGAGCTCCATTACAAAGTCTTTCTGACTTACCAGTTGGAGAGGGGATGACAGGGATAGGCAAAGGGTCAATGGAGGTCCATAGAACTTATTAAATTGCCAGTCATTAAGTCCAGTAATTGTCCATTATGGTGTCTACCACTTGGGGTGTTGGTCCATCAGGGTCTGCATGCTAGCAGTGAAACCATATCTCCTATTTCTTAGTTTTTCTCTTGTTAACAAAATGTACCAATATTGGTAAAAAATCATCAGAACAAGGCCAACTTATTAAAGGTTTTAGCTTTTTTGCATTACTCCCTTTTAAACATTGATTGTTGAAAATGAGGCTATATTTGTTCGGTCACTTTGTGGGCTCAGACCTACTACTTTAAATAAGACTGACTATGAAACAAATGAATTTCATTTTTAATTATTTGTGATTTTATGCAGTCTTTATCAAATTAGGTAAATTTGTATTGATGGTGTGGCTTTGAGTGAATATACAAGGTCCAACTTTCCCAAGTTGAGTCATCAGTGGTGTCTAGACTGACTTGAATCAAGAGCTCAATGTGGATAAAAGTCACCACATCCTAGTTGCTACAGAGTTAGCTCCCCACAAATGGTCACAGCCCTACAATGGGTACGGGTGAGTCCATAGGCCATCCAGGATGCTATTCAGTTAGGCTGCTGATTTAGTACATTAGTGGTGGTACAAGAGGATCTGCAAAGGAGGAAACTAGTCTGGGTACCTTCTGACATATACATACCCTCCTTGCGCACTGCATGCTGCCCAATGGTAAGGGAGCACGGGGATATGCCATGCCTCCTGCCTTTCATGGGGGTGATGTAGCATGCAATGTGGGTGATGGGGCATGTAATGGGTGTGCAATATGGGTGATGAGGTATGTCCTGGGGCATGTAATGTGTGTGCAGTTGTGGGTGATGGGGCATGCCCTGGGGTTATGCAACATGTAATGGGTGTGCAGTGTGGGTGAAGGGCATGTGCTGGGGAATATAATGGGTGCGCAATGTGGTTGATGAGGCATATCCTGGGGTGCTGGGGCATGTAATGGATGTGTAGTGTGGGTGATGGGGCATATAATGGGTGTGCATTGTGGGTGATGTGCTAGGGAATGTAATGGGTGTGCAATGTGGGTGATGGGGCACATTTTGGGGTGTGTCCTGGTTCTGCAAGAGCGGGGGGGCACCCAAATTTATTCTTCCTAGGGCAGAACACAAAACTAAAATACACCACTGTGCATACATGCATTTTTGACGGTGTGTACAAAGCGGGAGGGCAGCATTTCAGTCTTGGACCCAGACAGCAAAATGTCTTGGGTCAGCCACTCCCCTGGGGCCTATTCAAGGTGGTGTGATACATCTGTAGACCCTCAATTAGATTAACGGAGATACCTTTACAATACTGCTATTTATATGTGTTTAAATAAATGTACCTATACGTGAGCTGGCAAGCATGCAGCACTGTGCATTGGCAATCTGCAATCTTGATGAGCATAAACCGGGAGTAAAGTGTCACATCACAAAACATTTTAGACCATTTACAGCGTAGGAGTAAACAGGTAATTGAAATTATTTAATATGTACTTATTAATTAATTGGTTTCCCAAACCTCTAGTTGCCTGATTTTTGTCTGCCTAATTAAACAAAAAGTTTAATTAAGCAGTCTAAAATATTTATAGTGTGGTGAATCCATGTACAATACCGCAGCTCAGTAAACTGCTTTTACTGTGTATTAAAACATAGCCGAATGGCCTCATCTTTTACAGCACTTGTCAGAAAAATATAGGCCAGCACAGTAAAATGTATTAGCCCAATACATTGTCTCCTTTTTATTATGAGGAAGCTATGATCTACAGCTCTGTCACCAGAGATCTATTGTTCAAGGGTTTCCACAATCTTCTGTGCACTGCCATTAATTTATAGCAGTAAACAATATGTAGCCCTCCAACTGCAGCAAAGCAGAATCTTTTAATGAGCTGGATGTTATTACCACAATAAATCAGTGCATTCATGTAATGTATAATTCAAAGTGTGTATTCCCAATGTAACTGCTCTGAGTAAGCTGATAGTGTGTCATTGTCAGACCCTGGCGCGTGTGTGTGTGTGTGTGTATGTATATATATATATATATATATATATATATATATATATATATATATATATATATATATTTGTATTTTTATATTTTCACAGAAGAAAATGCACTCACAGGTCTTGATTCAAATCGATAGATTTATTACAGGTACATCAATAAAAAAAAAAAAATCTTTATATATAAACATTAATGCTCTTTGTTTATTTTTTAAATCATTACATTTTAACACAGTTTGGAGTGACTTTGTGTGTTTTGTATTGTTTTTCTTTTTCTCTCATTTTAATTGCAAATCAGCACACAGAAATTTCCCTGCCTTTATAAGAAACAAAACTGTAACAATTCCATCAGCAGTCTGCATTCTCTGTCTGCATCGATCCGTCCATTCTACCATTCTCACAAAGGCAACTGAATCAGTCCTAATTGGTTTTAGTGGTATATCCAAGGAATGTAATTCCATAACCATTGATTAGAGCTGTGTGCTCAGCAGAAGAAAAATAGATAGAAATAGCGATTTGTTAAAAAGCTGTGGGGTAAATTTACAGTTTATTCTCTTTTCTTTTAACCCTGTGTGGTGCTGAAATAATGCAAAGTTATCCTGTAGGAAAAGCAAGGTGTATAAACCAAAAACTCCCCCACCTCATGTCCCCCCATTCCTAAAGCAATCGATTAAAAGCACAATATTCTCATTGACTTAAACAGTAGTTTATATTTAGTAAACCATCTTCTGAAATGGGTTGAATTGTTCATATACCAGTCTGTTTTTGCAGTGATAGAAAAAAAAAAACTAGAATTCTAATTTTTCTTGATCTTATCAGCATGTTTTCCAATTACACAATCCGAAAGCACATTTTTTTTTTCAATCCATTACTTCATTTATCTTCCTTATGTGATGGACCATATTAGACGATCATACCAAGATTAATTTGTACTTTTCTTAGAAGAGCATGTTGTTCATCCATACCTCATTTCAGTCAGCCTTTATATGTAAAGAGAACCAATCGCCCTGCTTGTGTGTAGAGATTGATCTAAAGGTGTATAAACGGCATATGACATTCTCAGAAAAATTCCTCGTGTGTAAACACTGTTTAAATAAAGTAATTACACTGTCAGTGTTATGTAACTACATAATATTATAGAATTAGGCAGGTTATTGTAAATGAAATATAGTAAAAACAACTGAATTACATAGTGTCTTGAGGATTGTTGTGTATCTACTTTAGGAAATGCTTATCAAGCTTGAATATTTGGCTCTTATACTGTACAGTGTTCACTTATGATAGGTTAATTGTCTTGAGCAGACATAGCAAAGTGTCTGTAGGAATACCTGTGTCGGTAGCAAGATGTGTGAACAGTGCTGTATTTACCGCGAGGCATCCTAGGCGGATGCCTAGGGCGGCAAATTTTGGGGGGCGGCAGCGCCCCCCAGCACTGAAAAATAATAATAATAATAAAAAATGCGGCCCTTTAAAAAAAAAACGCGCTTGCAGGCAGAGACTGAGGTGAGAGGGGATCGGAAGATCCCCCCTCACCATCGCTCTGCCTGCCAGGCTGCACGGGGAGCCGAACAGGCAGCACAGAGAAACCTCCGTGCTGCCTGTTCGGCTCCCCGTGCAGTGTGCCGACAGTCACGTGACGGGCGCGCTGACGTCATACGCGCGCCCGGTCACGTGACCTGTCGGCACAATCGCCGGGAAGCCGAACAGGCAGCATGGAGGGACCATGCTGCCTGCCACTAGCCACCAAGGAAAGGTAAGTGCTGATGGGAGACAGTGTGTGTGTGTGTGACTGTCTCCCATCACACACACTCTGACTCCCATCACACTCAGTGTGTGTGACTGAGTGTGATGGGTGACAGTGTGTGTGACTGAGTGTGATGGGTGACAGTGTGTGTGACTGAGTGTGATGGGAGTCAGTGTGTGTGACTGAGTGTGATGGGAGTCAGAGTGTGTGGCTGAGTGTGATGGGAGTCAGTGTGTGACTGAGTGTGATGGGAGTGTGTGTGTGATGGGAGTATGAGCTTGATGTGAGTCTGAATGATGGGGCATGTCTTAGGTGTGTAACGTGGGTGTGCAGCTTGGGTAGGGGGGTGCCCGGATTTTGTCTGCCTAGGGCAGCACAAAATCAAGATACACCACTGTGTGTGAAGGTCTATAGGACTTCATTAAATAGTCTGCTGGGTAATAAAGCATAGCAAGGCTTAACTCAAAATGGCCACTCCATTATATACAGAATACCAGTTGACTATGTCTACCCTTAATAGTTCTTGCCAGGGGTGTTGCTAGGTCACCAAATGATCTGAGGCTAGAGCCCAGATGAGCTCAGTTGCACACACACTCTCTCACACATACACACACACTCCATCTCTCAATCACACTCACGCTCTGTCTCGCTCTCTCACACGCTCTGTCTCGCTCTCTCTCGCTCTCTCACACGCTCTGTCTCGCTCTCTCACACGCTCTGTCTCGCTCTCTCACACTCTCTGTTTCGCTCTCACACGCTCTGTCTCGCTCTCTCACACGCTCTGTCTCGCTCTCTCACACGCTCTGTCTCGCTCTCTCACACACTCTGTCTCGCTCTCTCACACGCTCTGTCTCGCTCTCTCACACGCTCTGTCTCGCTCTCTCTCACGCTCTGTCTCGCTCTCTCTCACGCTCTGTCTCGCTCTCTCTCACGCTCTGTCTCGCTCTCTCTCACGCTCTGTCTCGCTCTGTCTCGCTCTCTCTCACGCTCCGTCTCCCTCTCTCATGCTCCTGTCTCTCTCTTTCTCACACCCCCCATCTCCCTCTTTCTCACACACTCTACAGCATTACCAATGTCTACACTGTATTTCTGATATCATTTTTATTTTAATTGAGAAAATGGTACATGGTACAACTTACAGATGTAGTAAAATATCAGCTCATATTTATAAAGGGCTGTACCTTGAAGAGCTATGAATATAGTCAATATTGCATCCCTGTTTAGAAGGTAGATGTTAAGAGAAATTTATGTTTTGGCTAAATGGCATTTAGTTCCACAAGACTGGGATATTATAGAAGGAATGAATTAAACGTTAGTTCTTACCGCTGCTGATTAACCTGATTCTTGGCACTACCTATCTACATTCTTCATACTCCAAACACTTCAGTTTATAGGAATCTTATCATATTCTAGTTATAGTTATATAATTGTTTAAACCGATACAAATAATTAATGTTGTACCTACACTTCTTACTATGTCTTTGTCCTCCCAAAGTGGTATCACATTGTGGGAGTGGAATGTCCAGTGTGAATATAATTGACATTGCCCTCGTCACTTGTGGGCCTAAATGACCTTTGACAGATTTTAGATTGTACTTGAAATATAACAATTTATAGCCAAATGCGATCTGCTTTCTGGTCCATTCCCTCTTCAGCCATGTGGAATGTCTTTTGTATTGGTAGACTGTGACCTTCAAGCACAGAACTCTTGAGGCACCTGGTACTTTGAGAAAAATAGGCCCCTAGATTCTCACAAATCTCTATTAAATTGTAAAAATGTGCATTGTAAACAGAAGCAAAATGCTTGTTTGCTGCAGATACCGAATTAATAACCTGGAAGAATTAATTAATATTTTTTCCTGGAGAAGAAAATAACACAACATACAGGCCTAGATAGGCTTTGCTGTTTCCCATTCATATTCATAAACAAAACATAATAAAAAAGACAATAAATAAAAGCTACTCGCTGGAAATCCAAAAGGAAGCCCTTACAAAAAGATATTTTCTAAATTAGTATAATACATTAAAGATGCCACTACAGAATCATTGTCAAAGAAAGCTATTGAGAAACACCCTCTTCTCATGAAACTAGTAGCGCATGCTTGCCTAGTGTCCCCAAATCCATCTTTCCTCCCTATTTTCTAGACACTCAGAATATGTAGCAGTGTATGAGTGTATCGCAGAGCTCCAAGGCAATGAAATAAAAAAAAATTGTAGTTTAAAATTAATTATATCTAAATCATATTTATATATTAGTTCTTATAAATAAAATGTAGTATTCTAAATTGCTTATCAAATTTCATAAACAACGCAGACCTTTTACGGCTTTGGACGGGCCTGACACATCCTGCGATCAATATTCACTAACACCGCTCAGGTGATGTTGCTGTAATGCCTCGACGTAGAGGCATTAAACACCTAAATTCCCTACCGAATTTACCCCCTGATCGCTCTACACAAGGAACATGGGCGCCATTTTGGTGAGCAGCATGCCCCTCAAATATGGCGCTGCCCACTTGTGTGCAAGAGCTTTGGAAGTGATCAGTTATCATTTCTGTCTCTCTGTTGTTGCTTCTAAATGACCTCTTGAGGCAGTCATTAACATTGCAATTAAAAAAAGCCTATATTAGCCTTCAATCTAGGGTTAGGGTTAGCAGAAGGGTCAGGTCTATGGTTAGGATTGTGGTCAAAAGGTCACTGTAGGAGAAAATGGTTAGAAAACAAAAAATGCTACTTTCAGCAATTGTCCTGTAACAAAACAACAGGAAAACATGTTAAAATTGCATGTTTCTAAACTCGGGACAAAATTTAGAAACTATTTAGATGGGTTCTTTTTTTATATCACCAAGGATAAGACACGTCAAAAAGGCATGTCATTCAAGTGTTAATTGACCATAGTCAGCTAAAAAGTGCTTGAGCCACTCCCCCCAAAAACATGTGTCCCTCTTTTGCCATTTGAAATGTTAGGAGGTATGCGAGTGTATATTTACATCTGAATCATTGTATATATTTAAATGTTTGAGATTGGTAAATGCATTCGGTGTTTCTACCGTGTTACTATAGGGATTCTGGATGATCTAAATCTAACCTTTTATAGTTTTTTTCTGTTTATTTGTTGCTTTTCTTCTGCGCATGTCTGTCCAAAATGATAATTGTGCAAGTATATATACTGGGTCACTGTATGTGATGTTCCCTCTATGGCTTGTGATCCATCTTATAAGAATCTTTGGTCATATCTGTGGTGATTAGGGTTGCCATGTAGCCAGTATCTAACTGTCTTGCTGGGAAAAGTCTGGCTTGCTGCCAATGTAAAGTCTATGGCGGAAATATCATGGCTGGTATTTTTTTGGAAAAATGGTGGCAACCCTAGTGGTGATCCAACCATGCAGACATGACTCCCTTCAATGTTGTATCGATGGATTCAGTCATGTGCATGTGGAACATGGTCATAGATTTTAGAAGAGGACTTTTTAATTGACAAGTTGCAGGTGACTATTTTATGAAGACTAATTATTGTAACTTTTCTTTCCAGCCTATTGGCGCACTGAATCCTAAGCGAGCAGCATTCTTTGCCGAACGATATGAATCCTGGGAAGATGATCAGGTTCCCAAATTTCACTATGGGACTCACTACTCCACATCAAGTTTTGTACTCAGCTGGCTGCTAAGAATTGTAAGAAACATTTACTTTTTTGGAACCTTAGTATGGCTAGCAGGAGCATTTATTTGGATGCAATATCAAGACTGGCAGTGAGATACTGAATTCTGTGCATTAATGTTCAACAAATAAAAGCCCTGGTTAGCCACTTCACTGATGTTAGCGTTGCAGTTAAAGGTCTAACTGTATATGGGTGCAGGTTTGTCTTGTGGGCCATTCTGTTGCATGTGGTTATAGCAACTCCTCCCCTTCACAAATGTCAATTCTAGATATGCCTGTTTCTGTGACAACAGCCCTGCCTCACATAAGCCCCACCCCTTTTTGTAATCACTGTTTTCAAAATAATTTTATCAGTGCTCTATCTAGTGATAGTATGAGTATTCTGGCGTACATGCCAGTAGTGTGTGGCTACCAATACTCTTAAAAGATGCTCGGTTGCGGTGAACAGAACGATTCATGTCACGAATTTAACTTTACATTGGTGAGTTTCTCAAGCAATAAGAGCCCCATTACCTCTACAAAAATGGATGGCAAATAAAAGATAATTCTTCCAGTATTTAAACAGATGAAATATTTTTGTATAATTGCTTATCGTTTGTGTTGTTGGAGTAATAAAAAGTAATTTTTTTTTTTTTTAAATGCTCTCCCTCCATGCCATCCATGTCTGTCTCCCCCTTTTGTCTGTCCCTCTCCCCATGTATCTTTCCCTATTTTTTACCTTCCTCCAGTGTCATTCTGTCTCTCTCCTCTCCCCATGTATGTCTCTCTCCTCTCCCTTCCATTTCTGCCATTTCTTCCTCTATGTCTGTTGTCTCTCTCCCCTCCATTCCACCCTCCATTTTTACATTGGGGAGCCATAGGCAGTGTTACACCCAGACCTGTCCCAATGCGCTGAATCATCACTGAGTGTGCCGCTTACAGACCAAATTTTCTGCCCCTCCTCCATTCCTATATCGCCCTCTTCATCTCACCCCCAATCCTCCCAAAGTAATTTTATGCAGGTCTCTGTATATCATGCCAATGAGGTTTAAATGCATAAATCCATGTATACCATGCCCCTTCACCCACATTGCAAACCCAGGACATGCCCCATCACCCACATTGCAAACCCAGGACATGCCCCATCACCCCCATTGCACACCCAGGACATGCCCCATCACCCACATTGCAAACCCAGGACATGCCCCATCACCCACATTGCAAACCCAGGACATGCCCCATCACCCCCATTGCACACCCAGGGCATGCCCCGTCACCCACATTACACACTCAGGACTTGCCCAGTCACCCACATTGCACACCCAAGACATGCCCAGTCACCCAAATTTGCACAGCCAGGACGTGCCCCGTCACCCACATTGCACACCCAGGGCGTGCCCCGTCACCCACATTGCGCTCCCAGGACGTGCCCCACACTTTGGACACCTAGGACTTACCCCAGCACCCCAAGACATGGCCCATTATACAGCCGCATTGCACATCTAAAATTGGGTCAAGTATTTGTATTTCCTTGCTGGATGTTGTAATACAGTCCTTTAAAGAAAAGTTACAATATACTTAAAGTATATGACTTAGAGTATGTAAATGTGATATTTTAAGCAATTTGTGGTGGTGTTGATGGCGGGGGGATTGGGGGTTGTACCATCTTAGCAATGTTTTTTTATAAAGTAGCAGCACATTGAACATTGCTATTTAATAGTTTTACCAACAAGCTAACCTATAGTGCAACATTACATGACAAAACACACTTCCAAATATTTTCTAATACAGGAGCAGTTAGATGACCCTGCATTTATATGGGATTTAGAATATCCCTCAGTACCTAGGGATACAAACCTCATCCTAGGCCCTACATCCGTGTGCAAGAACTGAAAATCATACTACCTGATTCTAATGTGAGCATTGCTTGTCTGCAACACTTCTATTAATCCAGAGCCTTATTAACTCTACCCCCTGGACTGGAGTCATTCATTTGATCAAACAGTGTCTACAAACCACTCAGTTTCCCTTTTGTATAGATCTTTGTTCCAGTGTATGGTGCACCTCCCCATTTCCACTTGTGTCTATAGGACAGCATAATTTATCTATTGCTAATAATGTCAAGCAGCCATAATAAGCATCCCCAGTAAAGTGTAGGTGTTTAGTGGATTAGTGAGGAATACTGTTTATTGATAACATGCTGCTTTACAATAGAGCATGCTTCTCTAAACCCAAGGGGTCGTTTATCTAGTAGAAAGTCATTTCTTTGGGAAAGCATTAGCTGCATCCCATTAATTAAAGCTTGTTAGAACGGTACAAGCAGACATAAATACTTGATATAATTTATGGAGCCTCGCTAATTTTAGGCAATTATCTACTAATATAGGCTTAAGTGTTCTTTAACTAAGAGAGGCTTTTAAATCTTTTTAACATTTTTCTCAATCAAGCATTTCACGTGCAGAAAAATCTCAGCACAAAACAGCAGATTTTTCTTTTTCTTCTTAAAAAGCAAGAAAACAAAAATGAAAGCAAGAATATCAAATTAGCACGAAAGCAACTTAATGGCATATTGCATACGCATTAAAACAGGACTGAACATCTATGTTCCAGTAATCACAGTGCGTCAAAGAATTCTACATTTTACCCATACACCTTTGTTTATAGCTGCATACCTGCCAACATCCCAGAACTTAGTTCCTGGACACGGAAAGAGCGAAGCCAAAATGGGTTGGGGTTATGTGATGTGACACAACATTGCGTGATAGAGCTCCAGTCTACCTGGTACAGATACCGGGTGATTGAAGTTTGTGTCTTCATTATAATTGTCTCATAAACATACATAGTTTAAACACAATGCCAGGTATGCAGAGGCAACAGTCAAGCCAGGTGAGCACTATGTTGGACAGGATCCTTACAATCTGAACTGTTCTTTAAAATCCAGGACTTATGTCAACAATGTACATCCTGGAACAAATGTATCAAGGTATTTTGTAGCTAAATGTGGGTCACTAAACCTTGAACTGATAGTGAAAGAATGTTTCCAGTTTTCCCATTAATGCCTAATTTTTGCAGTTCACTGTTTTGTGAATATACCCCAATGTGCTGGTGTGCAGGACATTATAGTTTCTTACAGCTGGCTCAGAGAAGACTTTCTATTACCATGGCTTCCTCATGACACTGTATAATGTCCTTTCAGCAAGTATGTAACCATGGTAGGTAAGGAAGGAGTAAGGATGGAAATGCTATTGAAATGTGAAAGATTTTGAGTAATCATGTGGTCCTCTCTCTGTTGGAAAGAACTTCAAACCTTCTTTTCTTTTCCTAGGAACCGTTTACGACATTTTTCCTGAATCTGCAAGGTGGTAAATTTGACCACGCAGACAGGGCATTTTCATCAATTTCACGAGCATGGCGCAACTCCCAGCGAGACACCTCCGATATCAAGGTAAAAATGACGTTTCAACTTTTTACTGAAAAATGATATTATTTATTAATTTGGAGAATATCTCTGAGAAAAATCAGATCATTAGTGAAAAAAAGAACAATGTTTATTTTAATTGAGTCTCTTTTCATGTACGTGTTTTTGTTTGTCCTTATTATTTAAGAGCATTAAAATATTTTTTTTTTAAATTGAAACTGAAAATCTATATACTGTTTTGATCATTTTTTAATCTTATGAGATGGCTTTCATTATAATCATGCCTTAATCAGAATTATAAATGTATTCTTTGTTAATTTTCGCATAATGAAAAGGAAATTTCCATCCCAAAGAAAAGTCATATACAGTACTGCTAATTTCACAATACAATACTAAATATTTTGGTATAAGAATGTTTCCTTCAGCATACTCCACTAAATGGCGAATAGACTCCATAATTACTTACTGGTGTCAAGCTTAGAATGGTTGCCAGATGGTAATATCGCTTGCTTTGCAAGGCAAAGAAAAGTCATGTGCTAGACTCTGACCTAAATGACAAAAGAACAAAGCTAGTATTACTAGAAGAAAATAATTCAAATAATTGTCACAGACCTAGATAATTAGCAATATATTTCTTATTTCAAGCTAACAATGTAGAGAAGTGGAACATTGACGGCTAGCTCAGATACATTGAGTAGGAGAACATTTCTCATTTGGACAGTTGACGTAAGGTTAGACCCTAGTTATCAGCAAGATGTCATGCATCTTGTAGAATTAGCTTTTTGTTCCCCTGCTTGGTTAATTAGGGCTACTATAAACAAAGCCTTGCAGTGTTTTACATAGTGATGGAGGTGATAATGGCTTAATTCTAACTTGATTCAAGCCTTTTTAGCCTTGACTGCACTAGAATGACTATGTCCCTAATCTTATGACCTCTAACTGCTCCTGGATGTGTAGAAAGCTGTTTTCACTTGTAGTTGCCCAGAGGGGTTTTTATTTTTTTTGGAGACCACTCATCTAGTGACCCGTAGCAGGACATCATTTTATGTTAAAGGTATGCAGGATCCCTGTGTAACTGAAATTCTATACTTTAAAATAAAGACAATTTTTATATTACACACTTGATATCATAACTTTTTAGCTGTTCTTAAAGACTGTGCTATTGAGGCCTGATACATCTCTTACCCACATCCCATTAAATATTTGTACCTATGCAGGATAGAGGTTTTGATTTATTTATCGGACTTTCCAGAGTTTGCAACTCCCTTCCATTTGTTGACAACACCCAAGTCTAGCTATAGTCTTACTTTGGATTGAGTAGAATAAGCTGTGTGGAGAAGAGAACCAAACTACTGCAGTCCCAACTTTATCCCCAGTGTCTCTAATCTTTGGGACACTGGCAGAGAAATCAGACATTAACCCGAGCAGTGCATGTACAGTGATTAATCAGTGTTTAGAGAGGACACTGCTTCACAGCCTAAGCACGCATGTTTAGTTGACTGCCTACTGACTATCTGTGTAACTGCATATGCAGTAGTGTCAACCCCCTGCCTTTGTCTGCGGGTACGAATTCTGGGAGGTATGCAATAGAAAATATAATTTTGATTTCCTAGTAATTCAATTCTTCTCTTGCAGTTCTCATAAATTTTTCTCTCTAAAATGCAGGGTTTTTAAAGACAGAATACAAATTCCATCACATATCCATATTTGTCTAAAATGTCTCCTAATATAAGGCATTACTGACGTTTTTTAAGCATTATTACATACCTCCCACTAGTTTTTGGGGTAGTGGCTGAAAGTTTTGCTATGGGCGTGGCATTTTATTGACAAATTATTATATAACTACATTTACTGGTTAAATATAATACACATCTAAAATAGATAATATGGAAAATAGGAACATCAATGGAGAGGGGTTTGGGGCAAAATATAGGGACTGTACCATCTAAATAGGGACACTAGGGAGGTGTGTTATTAGTTGTTAGGTTTTTTTTATTTTTTATTATGTGAACTTATAAAGATACACAGCATGTGAATCTGCAGCTTTTCATAATAGTAACAATATAAGAAAAATGGTATTGCCTAATGATTTTTCTAGCTCATTGTCTAAGGGTGTGGAGAAGGATACAAGCATTTAATGTCCAAGGTTCATTAAAAAAAATAAAAAAAAAAAACATTTCCTGGAGTAAAATGTTTTATGGACAGTCAGTGTATCATGACTATTCTTTATTTTATTTACACTCAGGAGCTGATTCCAGAATTCTACTATCTTCCTGAGATGTTTGTAAATTCCAATCATTACAATCTTGGAGTAATGGATGATGGCCTAGTGGTATCTGATGTGGAACTTCCTCCATGGGCCAAAACCCCAGAAGAATTTGTTCGCATAAACAGATTGGTAAGCATAGCAGTGCAGATATACGAGAAAATGTGTATTATATCAATGCAATACGGTTACTTTTAAAATAGAAATACGTTTTCAAGTAAATAGGTTCTGTGGTTATTTTTTCTTCTTCGTATGAACAGAGCATCTCATGTTGAGAGTATTGCATTTTCCCCCCAAACAAATGCTTGGAGTACAATTAAACTGAACTATACTCCAATATTAGCTCTACTTCCACCTTGGATTTATGGTTTGCTTTCAGTGAGGAATATAGCTTGAAGCCGTAGTATTTTTGATTTAGTTCAGATTTGTTGGGTTGTTATGGTACAACAGACAGTTTGCTGTGGTGAAAGGCTCATTTGAGAGCTGTTACAGAGCAAAATCTCTTATTCCAAGAAACTTGCCCTGTCCCTCCAGATTCTGTCTGAATAATAGCAATCTGCACAGCTCTGAGGAAATATTCTCTTCTCAACCTTATCAAGAGGGAATGGAGAACTCCCACAATAACTCTTCATACCACTTGTTTTAAGATTAGTTTTTCCTAAAACATTTAATTTTACTATCAAAATGTGTGCCGTTTGTGTGTAGGTGTGTTTATATATATATATATATATATATATATATATATATATATATATATATAATTATTTTTTTTAAGCATTCTCCCTTTTATAGTCTTGGTGTCACTTTTGTTTTTATGCTCCTCTTTGTTCATTATTGCTGCTCTCACAGACAATGTGGTTCATGACAGAGACACTGTTCATGTGACATAGAGCAGCTCACACATCACACTCTGTCCATAAACTGCTGCATGTCCCTGACAGAGAGCATTTGGATGAGTTTTTGTTGTTATGCAATATTGTCTAATAAAATTAGTAGGCCAGGTCACCTTATTTATTTTGGGGTGGGATTTGTAAATATGAAAGGGTCCTTCAACTTTGAATCCCTGCAAGTTTGATGCAAAACAAACAGAGCCGCCTCTATGTTGCTTGACTTGGAGTAACTTGCTGACAACTCGCGTCCGGTGCAATTCCTTTGAACAGAGCTTCCTTACCAATGTGTTATTGAAGGTAATGGGAATTTCACTTGGAAAGATTCTAAAATGGTCAATGAATAGTGAATTTATAAAGCGTCCCATCCCTGAATCGCCTGGGCTTCTAACTTTGCTTTCTTATTAACCCTATTAAAGTGGTTTTCATTCATTCTCTCAAAAGAGAGATAAGTTAAATACGCCACATTTACCTTCAATTATCAAGTGCTCTATGCATTGTGGTCTTTGATTTGAAATAACAGAGTGTAATACCATAGAGAAGTGATTGCTAAGCTCGGCACTGCCAATGTTTGGGAACAACATATCCCATGATTCTTGGTACTTCTAAGGTAATTCATATGTAGACTGACCACATTTTATTTCTGCCATTTGAGGACACATTTTATATTATATACATTTTTAGGAAACCATTTATAGATCAGATTTATTAATATATAATTTTACATTATATGCAGTCATTATCACACAAGTGCAGTTTCAGTGAAAAGATCCCTCTATTAGCATACAGAGGAGGTTTCAGAGAACTACACCTTTATTATCATCCATAACACTCACACACTCCCACAGTCTCAGAGAGAGGGCGACAGTGTGGGTTTCTTACCTGGTGCTGCCACAGCTTAAATGGATCTTCAATATGGTATTTTGTATTGTCCCAGATATATATTCTTGTAAGCCCTATAAATGCGTTCAATGTTAATTTAAACTGTTTTGAACTGATCTTGTATAACTACTAAATAACCAAATATTTTGCTGTTCGTAACCAGCTACATTCTACCATTAGAACAAATTTAATGCAGCCCACAAATATGCATTTCTGATTATGGCCAATGCCCCCTGCTGTGTGGGTTGTTTTCTGAATGTACCTAGACCTTATTAATGTACACTGAGGCCTACAGTGAAGTTATTGCAATGCTAGGCTTCCATAGATGTTCCCATGATCACCTGACTCATTGGAAGATAAACAGCATTTGTTTTTGTTGTTGAATCAACTTGTAGTCTGAAGTCGTTAATTATGAGCCGATTGTGTAATCTAAAACTTTAATACATCATGTTTATTACCTTTATTACAATATAATTTAATTGGTTAAAAGGGATTTTAGACTTGTAATGGTCAGTGTGATCCATAACATGAAAATAAATGGCCTTGTATAACTGGTGGTGGGTATGATAAAGCACATTACTATGAGCAACACATTAGGCGATGGAGACATTGCCATTAACCAAATCCTTCTCCCATACAACACAATATTATTGCTATAGACTGTAATGTAGGTGAGAGGGCTACTCATAGATAATATTCCGCAGAATATGTGAAGCCTACCAAATTATTTTCCATGTATATTTGCTACTTCTCTGCAAAACAGGAACTTCCCATTCAGTATGTGATTACCAGAAAGTGCAAATAATGTTTAGCGCTCCAGGTAAACTGGCATAGTAAAAAGAGAGCCTGCTGTTATACAAATTGATTCACTCTAGATCAGCTTTTAATGTGCATCTCTGTTACAGCCATTCCTTGTCTGTGTGGTTACCCACTCAAAATTGGTGTTTTTCTGTGACTTCCGAGTTAGCGTCTTCCAGCCCACAGATTATACGCAATGATTGCCATCCTTGAAAAGCATACCACTTTGAGCTGTGACCTTTTTGTGGTGCTAATCGGGTTCCCAATATCATTATGCCTCTCTCATTAATCATATTTCCTACAGCCCGTCAGGCAGCCAGACAGACACAGCCCCTGTTCTCAGGCTCGTGTTGGCAGGTTTGTGCTTTCCTCAGATTATAGTAGTGCTATACTTTGGCTTCTAACAAACCAGTACCACATCAAGCTGTGTGCTACAATTAAAGTCAGATGGTCTTTAGGCTGAACAGGCAGATAATGTTGCAGCTGTCTGTCTTCCTGAAGCAAACCAGCAACAAGGACAGATGATATATAGGACAGTGCATAATAACAGACTGTACAGTATGGGGTCAGACACTCTGGCTTTAAACATTAATTAAATGACATGCTGAGTTCAAACTCATCCTTAAGATTCCACCCCCCCCCCCCCCACCCCTTTTCTTGATATATTGTCAAGTGCTTTTTAATTATGATATTCTCCACGAAAATGATTATGGTATTAAGGACATTTTGTGGCAATAGGCACTTCCTGAAAGACAAACTGCTTGTTTAGCTATTTGCTGATTCCTATTTGCTCAGGTTTTTAATGTCAGTGTTTTAAAGGAAAAAAAAACCCTTTATACATATGCAGAGGTTTCACTTGCTGTTTTAGACAGCCGTGTGAATTGTTTTTACATTAATAGAATTGCCTCCTTTTCTTCAGAAAAATACAAGTCATGCTACCGTCTTCATAGACTTAACATTGGCTTCAATTGGTAATCTATGGAATTCCAAAGCAGACTGGAGGCCACAGAAATAAGCTGTAAGACCTCATGCAGCAGACAGTGCCTCAGTTAGTTAGTCTATCTGTAAAGGATACTCCTTTCCTAAAAAAAAAATATTAGTTTACAAGTCATGTCATTTGTAGAGTGTGTTGTCTAAACACAGAAACCGCAAATATGGTTTCATGTTTTATATTGGGTATACAAATTGAATAGACCAAATGGATAGAAAGGGTTTTTGGTGTTGTCTCATGTCAATTTTAGTCTATCCCATGCATGCTTTTATTCCTTCACTGTATTGGCCTTCCTGCAAAAGAGAGAGAAGTCATTTCAAGCACCCACCACTGTTCTACGTGTTAGTATCTTCTCACATTACATTTACATGTTTGGGTAACTGAGGTTTCGATTAAAATGTTTGTTCTGGCAGGTGTAGTTATGGTTGAAATATAATAGTGGGGTAGTACTTACTGTACCATAAAGAAACAAAATGTCTAAATTACCTGCAGCTGTAGGTAAATGTGCGCCACTTGCTAGAAACTGGTGCAGAGCCACAATAAAACAGAGGAATTATTGCATATGTGACCCAACTCTCATTGCATACAGGCGAACCACTAGTGACACAATTGTTTCAGAGTACAATAACAATGAGCAAAATTGCACATAGTTTTTGCACATTTTTAAAAGGGCAATTGTGCTGTGAAATATTTGTGTCACTACTGGTCCGCCTATACGCAATTAAAGTTGTGGCTTGGGTCACATATGCTATAATTCCATATGCTATAATTCCGTGCTCAAAACACAAGAATCACCAAGCGAGTGGATAGTGATTTTGCCATTTTAATGGTCCCACACATCAACGGGATGCGAAGAGCGTGACGTCATCAGGAGCAGACACCATCTGAGTAGAGGTCATAGAAGTCACTGGTGGAAGCGGTGAACACATGGTAGCGATCTCCGCTGGTACTGGGTGAGCGAGTGCCAGCGGGTATTCTGGAGAGCTACTGCGTGCTAGATCATGACATTTGTGTGGACAGTTACAATTTTGTGGTGATCTGTATTTTAGTCATAGCCATGTGGCACTGAAAATGATCACGGGCTCCTCTTTTTACACCTCTGTGGCGTAAAAGTAGAATACCGTCTGAGCCAGTCTTTTTTTCCACTGTTTCACTTACCTTCCTGGCATGTAACATCTCATCCTGAGCAACACTTTATTTTTTTTTTTATTATCAGTTTTTATTATTTTTACTTTGAACAACCCTATTTCCTATACCAAGTCAAGTGCTGAAATCCTATGTTGTGCGACCTTAAAAAAAATAAATCTTATTTTATTTTAGTATTTTGACTTTTTCCCCTGCCATATAAACTTGTTTGCAGAAGTTGAAATGGGCGCTTTTCAGCTAATTCTATGTGAATAATATGAAACATTTGATTTGTATGGTATAACTGTCAGCATTGAAATATGTGCCTAAATTTTCACCATTTTAGAATAAGATTTACAGTGTAGCGGTGCAACGAATAGAAATGGCTCGAGTCCTCCTAGCTACTCTAATAGAATACATATTTCTTTTTACTGGATACTATTTTCCCCTAGGGTTTCATTTTCCTTTCCTAGTTCTTTGCCACAGGTTAAAACAACGGTCCATGTTGGACAAGCTTTTTGATGGGTTAGTGCTAATATATTCAAATGATATTGTTGAATGACATAGGTCAGATATATTTTACCGGTCATGTGATTCAAATGGAGAATGGAAAACTCTTACATGCCTTAGGGCTTCCATCATCCGTAAATACACCGTCGCATAGATGTATTGTTTACTGAAGGTTAAAGGTATTCTGTCTCCTAAACCTAGTTTATACTGTGAATGTAGTAAATAACATATGAGCCATACATTGCGTTTTCATTGGGAAATGTGTCATTTGCAACTCACTGTGCTCTTAATTTAGGCATTTACTTTTAATTCTGCTAGCACAATGAACAGATTTGAAACATTATTTGATCTCTGCATCCACAGTACAAACAATATTGAGGTGACACTCCCTTGAAATCAAGGGAGAACTTCTGTGAAAACTCTATACATTGAACATTTCAATAAAAGAGGTGGTGTGCGCAGCTTGTGAGACGATAAACTATGTTAAGGACAATATAACGACCACCTCTACTTGGCAATACTGGACGTGTAGTAAGCCATGTTTGGAATAATTCGGAATATACAAGACTACATGTGCCGTTGGTGTATCTATGGGCGCTACAGATGTCACAAAGCAAGAAATCAGATTTAAATTGTGCTCCCATTATCCTTCATAATGGCTATGTCCCTCAAACTGAGACACACTGGTGAAATATTCTTTCTGTAGGTGTAATAGGAGATGCAATGAATTTGGTTTCCATTTTACAGTTTTCAGTGATGGTTTTTAGCGTGGCTCACTTTGGCACACCATTACTTTGGTATGCGTGAGGGATTAAGGAAGGAATTGCAGTCCTGGAAGCCAGGGCTTGACACATTTGTGTAGACTTGAGGAGCCAAGCAGACCACTTCAGAAGCCAGCTTACTGATTTTTAATAGCTGGGGACATGGTGCTTCCATAGAGTTCTATGTAAAACAATCCAAAAAGTTTGGACCCAGCAGAACCAATTCTACTTGCTCAATGCTGTAAGAACCAAACAGAGTGTTCGCATGCTCACCCAGAAACAGTGTTTAAAAAGACTTTGCAGTTCATGATTTCAGTGAAATAACCCTGTATCTTCTAATGATTTGAAACAGGTTTTTACTGTTTTAAAGTGTCTGGTTTAATATGCATATTTTTGTCCATTGATCCTTTAATGGATCGCAGTTCTGTGGATTGTGCACGTGGGCTATATTCATTACTCTACAGTTGTGGGTAAATAGGAATTATCAAGAACAATGCTTACTAGTTTTAATGCATATAATACTCACTTACTACAGAAAATCCTGCATTAGTAATCCTCTTGCTATTTAGCATACTAGAAAATGGGCATCTGTTTGGCCACTGCCCAGTTTGAAGTGTGTAGACAGAAGGGGGAGGTGTACATAGATGGGCTATGGAGCAAGCCTTATGCAGATGGCTGATGGGTCTGTTTTAGTCTTACTATGTAGCTACCGGCCAGATCTGGCCACCATTACATTGCAAACAGAACTGAAGACTCCTCTAAATAATACTGTAGACGATCTACCTGAACCTGAGACAGTGAGTCTTCTCTCATCTGTTGTCTGGAAATTGCACACAGTTGCTAAATTGTATGATATGGAACATTCTCCTAGAACATAGTTTCTAAATTCCTGTGGCCAGTCAGTTTCATATTTTAATATGTTTTGGCCAGCCATTATTTATTCATTTGTAGTGTGTTTTACTGGGAAGAATACATTAAGATTTCTCCAGTTTTCAAGTATGTATCTTAATAAGTGAACGTCTAGTAATCACTTTTGGTGCAAATTCTGCCTGTGGACGTATAAGGAGAATCCCTAAAGTTTGTTTTACCTTGAAGGAGTCTGGATGAGCAGAAGAATGCTTTGTTGTAGTTTGAACTTTCTAAGTTCTATTCTATGTGCTAATTAATCTGGTTAAAATGCGACTTTCATACAAAAGTGTACCTCTTGTAAGCACATGCACGTGAGATGCTGTTTTAGGCTGGGTGTCCTGGAAAACTTTTATTTTTAGCCGCTTATGAGTGTAATTTCCTTTTTGGCACATAAATGCCAGGTCTAGGACAACAAAACATGTACAATGGAGCGGACTTGAGAACAGGTAAATAAGATGTATTTTGAGTGCCAAGAAGGGGTTTGGTCATCTTCCATCCTCTCCTTGTCAGATTGTAGAAGGTGTTGGGGCTATGAAGTGGACTAATACCATGTAACTCTACTTTGGAGTTCAGGGACAGGAAATTGCCTTCCTCTCAGAGTCCTTATACCATTCTAAATTCTCTGCTGTGCCCACCAAATGTTTCAGCCCTGGCATTCTATCTTCTCTCCACCTTGTCATTACACTCACTTATTCCAAGATCCTCTCTCCTTTCCTTTCCCTTCCCTGTGTCTGCCAAGCACTTTCACCTGTTCCATTAATTATTTGGATTAGTTTGGATTTCCACTTCACAGTAAACTGTAACTGATATTCACACACAGTGTTTCTTTTATACACCTTGCTCCTAATGACTTCCAGTGATGATTGAATTTCTAACAGCAATGTTTTTTTCCAAGTGGTGGATGCATCTGTATGTAGGAAGGATGAACCATCCTTTTGGAGTCAAACATTTTTTCAGGAGCTAAGCAAGAGTTCACTAAATGGAGTTTAATGTACTGCATTACACCTAAAATATAGGAATCTGGCTCCAGAACACATAGCATATTTCCTAGTTTTAGTTATATTTTAACAATTACAAATTACCTTTTGTTATACCCATTATATATATGTTGTATGCCTCAAAAATAAGCCTTTGGTTCTGCAGCATTCCTCCAGTCAACTATAAGCCTGTACTCTCCTACCAGTGGTATACTCTGTTGGGCTCTTCTCCGCTATGGTATGTCTTACTATAAAAGCTCCTGCCATACAAGTCTACAGTACCGGGTGGAACGTTGAGAAGACTCTCTTGAAATCAATAAACCCTGTTCCACAAGACCTGCAGCCACAAATGCTAGGATGGAGATACTCCCAATGGAAAGAATGGAGCCTCCTGCCCCTCATACTCCAGGAATTACTCCAGAGACTGGCTCCCAATTCACTGATAGAACCAGAATTTCCTTCACTGAGGCTTCTGTTGAGAGATGCCAAACATATGTTATCAGCGAGTTTGTTCAGAAAGCCCCTCCTGCCTGTTTTGAGAGCATCTGGAGCCTGTAATCTTTGATATTATTTGGAACCTTCACTTACATCATGACTCCTAGGGGTTAGTCTTGGATGTGGCAAGATCAGCCCTTGAGATCTGAGCAAATCTGCAGGAGATATCTGCATTATCAAAACCTATGTAGTTGGCGTCCTGACAGCTGAAAAGGAAGTGGTTGAATGTTATCAGGCATTATGTATAAATGTATGATACTGGTAATTTAGGTTAGTATATGTCAACACATTATTAAGGATAAACACACTCCATGTGACCTAACTTAAGAGTAGGGGTGAGCAATCCTTATTACTGGATGGCACTAGCACAAAAAAGTCATGAGAAAAAGAAAGTACAACCTCTTTGATATCTATTAGTTTTACATATCCGGACACAATCATATTTTACTTTGCAGATTTTAAAATTAAGTAAAAATAATTATTTATTTGACAAAAATAACACCAAAATGTAGAAGCCACATGTGAAAAACGAAGTACACCTTATGATTCAATAGCTTGTTGAACCACCTTTACAATGTTATTTCAGTTCATTGAGATTAGCTGGCTTATGGTTATGCACAGCTCCCTTAAGGTGCTGCTTCAGCATTTCGATTGGCTTGAAGTCTGGCATTTGACTCAGTAATTGCAACACCTTGATTATTTTCTTTTTTTAGCCATCTTGTTGTAGATTTGCTAATGTGCTTGGAATCATTGTCCTGTTGCATGACCCAATTCCGGCCAAGCTTTAGATGTCAGACAAATGGCCTCCCATTTCACTCTAGAATACCTTGGTATACAGAGGAGTTAATGGTCGACTCAGTGACTGCAAGGTTCCCAGTTCCTGGGCAGCCCAAATCATCACCCCTCCACCACCGTGCTTGTAATGAAATGTTTGTGCTGATATGCTGTTTGGTTTACACCAAATGTGGCAATGTTCATTATCGCCAGTATTCACCACTTTGATCTCACATATCCAAAATTAATTGTTCCTAAGGTCTTGTGGTTTGTTCAGATGCAACTTTGCAAACCTAAGCCATGCTGCCATGTTCTTTTTAGAGAGAAGAGGCAACCCTTCCAAACAAACCATACTTTTTCAGTATTTTTCTAATTGGACTGTCATGAACTTTAACATTTAACATGCTAAGGCCTGTAGAGTCTGATATGTAACTTTTAATTCTTATGGAAGCAGTAAGGGTGTACTTAGTATTTCCACACATAGATTCTCCATTTTGTCTTTATTTTTGTTATATAAATCATGACACTGTGTAATATGTGTTGTTGTTCATCTGAGGTTGTATTTACCTCATTTTAAGACCTGCTAAGGAATTATGTCCTGATATGAAAAACCATAGAATTGAAAGAGGATGTACTTTATTTTTCCCATGACCATGTATATAAATACACAATACTAATATTATAAATATATTGATTAAATGCTTAAATAATATAATTAAGAATAGTACTGTGTTAGCCATGGAAAAACAGGAAACAAGTAGAGTTAAAATGATACTATTTATTGGCTAAGTGAGTTTGATTAATGTCAGGAAGGGACCTGACAACTTGGTCTCTATAGCTTGCATTCAAATTCTCAGCCAATAAATGGTATCATATTAACTTGTTCCCTATAAAATAACAAGTCTTTTTGGGGAATTTAGTTGAAACAATTAAAAAAATGAAGAAATAACCTTTGTGTGATGTATTCTTATTAAGGTATTTACCATAGTTTTCATTATTTGGATCTCATCTATGTAAGATCCAAAATAGGCCTAAAGCTTTCCTAGCAAACATGCAAATCAGAGTGACATGACTGAGGGCTGGTGCAGCTGAATTTTATGATGTGGATACTTTTTGCATTCACATAAATGTGAACATATATCAAGCACATTTTGATATATAATCTATTGTAGAAATTCCAAGACACTGATATTCAGGTATGGATTACAGCGATAGTTCTGTATAGTTTACCACCAAAGTATTGGCCACTCCTCATTGGTCATTTATGACTACATTTTGTTGGCATAGGCCATAGGAGTTGTTCTTTTGCCAAAATATGAAGAATCTACTCTGTCAGGCCCTGGTAGGTACAATAAAATATAAATTCTGGAAGGGAAAATTCACATCAAGGCTGGCAGTTTTGTATACTTTCTTCTGTGGATTCACACTCCTTCCACTGTGCACAGTATGGGTGTCCCAAGCATATGTGAGCTAGTCAGAAGTCTATGAATTTACTGCATGACAAAAACTGTAAAATTACAAGTTAAACACTACAAAATATGTTTGGTATTTAGCCTGACGAAAAAATAAATGTATTTCATTTCTTGATTTTGCAATATTTACGTTTGAAACTTAACTACATATTGCAGGGCTTCTCCTAGGGATCATCTTCTGCTCCAGAACATTTGTCACTGGCATTTCTTTGGAGCTTGGGATTAAAGTGCTTCAATGAAAATGCATGGGGCTGCTCAATGCACATTTGAATTATCAGTGACATGTACATTCAGTGTCCCCACGCATCTCTTTGAGGCATGTGAATTTGATGCAAATAAGGGGAGTGCGTTGACCAAATCAGGGGCATGCACAGCCAGCGGTGTACAGCTGTACACAAAGAATTTGCACAAGTTAGTTAGGGGGTGGAATATGTCATTTTATTGCATGATCAAATATTCAAAAACACAAAGCATATTTTAAGTTAAAGAGGGTCTTTAATGTAGCTCTGGAGTATGCATTTTATACTGATGCCACCAAAAGATATGGTCACCATAGTCATTGCGCAAACGGTCTTTGTATTTGTAAAAAACACCTTATCGAAAAATAATATTGCCTTTCAACTGCTGCTTGGTTGCATTTATCTTATGTAGGAAGCCTTGAGCCTTGGGGTGAGTGATTTGCTGCATAGTTTATTTTACTTAAGGAATTTTATTTTTCCCCCTGCTAGATTTTGAAGACAATCCTTTGCTTCTATTGGATTACAGACAGGTTCTGGACAGCCTCAGCTGCTGCATAGCGCAGTGATATTTTAATTTACTGGGCCGACATGTTTACTGTGTACCGTGTAGTTTATGAGTGTTACCATAAATGAGGTAATCGAACATTTTGGTTTGCATGTGTTTAACATTACATGAGCTAATACAGCTGCACCCACCCACCTACTATGCAAAAATTACACTTCAATTAGGCCCCAGACTTTGTGTTACACTCTTAAAAGTTGACAACGGAGAACTGTTAGTTTATTGTACGTGGAAAATGAAACGAGCAAAATCGAAAAAGGTATTGTTCTAATTCTTGATGACAAAAGAGAAATGTCATGATTCACTGTGTGTATTCGTAAATACAGAAAATTCATTGGAGGTGGGAAACCCAATATATTTACTATTTCTCTCAGTAATCATATCAAAAGTCATGTATTTGACCTGCACAATTTAGTGTCACGGGTAATTTTGTACTGGGCAAAAAAAAAAAAAATTGAGCCCTTGAGGCTTTGTTTGTGATGCAATATGAAACCTGAGCCTACATTACAACAGTGAAACTGTATCCTAAGAAAACAAAAGCGCAGCTAGCTCACATAGGCTAGTTGGTGTTTCTGAAATAGTTAGTGATTTACAAATAGGAATAAGACTCAGAGTTTTTGTGAGGCCTGCAAATCACTTTCACATGACCAAAAATGAATTTACTGCAGCTCTTCTGTCTAGTCTCTTAGGTAGCAATGGAAAACTGAGATTGTAATTATGGAACAAAGAAACTGTATCCATCAGAGTGTCGGAATTATATGGTTATGTTTACCTTTCTGACTTTTTTTTTTATATTTCTAGGTTTTTTCAGTGATTCAGAGTAAAACAATATTTTTAAAAATGGAATGGTATTTGTTTAATAATGGGTGTATTTTCTTGTATAGATGGCATGCTTCACCAACATGTAGCACAGGACAAGAGACCTGCACAATGTGGCCTAGTGCCCCATGAATTTGTGACCAAAATCTTTGCTTGTGTAACTGTATTAAAAACCCACGGTTTGAACGAACCCAATTAAGTAGTTATATACGCTACAGAGACCATAACATTGGGTTTCCAGACAAATTATATATAGGGATCAATTCACTAAACAGGGACTTATGGTGAAGGGACAACAGAGTTTTTCTAACTCTTTTTTGTCTTTCTTTTTGTAACATGGTTTAAACTCTATAGTGCACCATAGTTCATACATTTTATTTTTACTACATTTTCTATCTCCATGTAGTTTGAAACAAAAAGAAAGAACTATACCCTAAAAATACTTTTCTCTTATTAAAAATTAATTTTGTACATCATTTTAAATTTGTGCCCTTAGACTTTTCAAAACGAAATACCAGGGGGATGCCATTTGCTCTCTCAGTCCTTGGTGTCAAGGTGCTTCAATCATGCTACACATAACCAATAGTTAAGGAGAAGATGCTCCTCCCATCCCATGTTCGACATGTCACACACAGACACACCAAGTATGGCTGCTCTGAAAGTCTTAGACAACCACATAAACTTAAATCGTTTTTGATCTGTGCTCCCTCACTTAGGGGAGTTCAGACCCTCTTTCGAATGCTAAGTAGTGCTCCATTTTAATCATGGCCTGCCATTACTCGCGCCATATAATTTTGCATATAAAAAGGTGCTCTTGCATTAAATTATCACTCCCTTCTAAGTTTCATTTTAGTTTGAATTATCATGACTGTGGGCTTTTTGGGGAGTGAGGGGGGGGGGACATTTTGTTTTTCGCCCCAGGCAGCTCACTGTCTTGGGCCTGTCCTGGTAATGCAGTCTATATGTGATGTTTCTACTCTGATGTCGAGAATATGCAGTGCGGTTCCCGACATCAGTCCTTTAAAAAGGACATTATGGAGTTATGGAATTATGGAGAGATTGCAAAGGAAAGCCTACAAATTTATAAGGGAATAGGAAGATCTTAGTTACGAAAGAGACTAGAAAAGTTGCATTTGCATGTGCTAGAAAAACAGGATATTATAATGTGCAATAAATATATGCAAGGCCAAAGTATAGAACTCTCCAGTGGATGAACTGCAGGCAGGAGGATAGGTACAATGGTTGAACTTGATGGACTTAGGTCTTTTTTTTTCCAACCTAAGTTACTATACGTAAGCTGACAAAATGGGTGTTATTTGTAACTGATGCTTTTCAGGGCTTCAAGCGAGTTGCATACATTACTGAGCATCTTTGGCGTTTAGTTTATGTGCCTTTTAGAATTAATATGAATCTGTTAGACAATTAAATTGCATTATGCTTAAGTTATTTGTAATCACTAAATTATTTGCCATATTCAGTATTAAAAATAAGTAATTTAGTTTTGGCATTTTACATTTCTTAGTGTTGTTTAGGATTCTTATCTTTCCAGTCTTCCTAAGCAGATGTCAATAGACCTTCACTTTCACTGTTAAATTATAGTTGATGTCAGAAAATGACACATGGTTCCATTGAGTGATCTCATCAGACAAGACTTGAGTGGTGTTTTCACAAGTGAAAACCTTGTACAGAGACAAAATAATGCGCTACACAAAAGAATTATACCAGGTCAATGAACAGTTAAAATGAATGTCTGACACATTTCCTGTATCACCAAAGTAAACTTTGTTTGAAACCGTATTAGATATATTGTCAGACAATTAGTTCACTAGTGAAATCCCCTCAATAATATGTTCTGGAATTGTTTATTTTTTACACTCATAGTGTCAAGGTAATCACAGAAAGAAATTGTAGCATTTTTGGTTTTCATTTCGTACAGAAACACATGATCAACATAAGCTTTGTACCCACGAGAATAGCTCTTCAACAAAAAGAGTAAGACAGGTTTTCCTGCATCTTGATAACATTCAAATACATCCCACATTCTGTGTATGCTCCACATTGCTCCAATGCACTTTATTTTACCTGGTTTGTGACAGCCAAGTAATAATCTACTTTAGGGTGTTCCTAAAGTGATCTCAGTCAATTTCTTGTTACTTTATTCTATAACTGGATGTGTGTTTACTATACACCTTAACTCACTTGAGAGCTACTACAATGATCTCATTTGTTACCTAGCAATAGAATGATAAAACTGCCAGAGCCAAAATATTTGGATCAGTTCCCCAAGTCATAGGGTTTCTTATAAAAGTTACACTTATGTCACTGTGGGCTACTGTTTTTAGCGAATTCTTAAGGGTCAGCGACTTTTCCTGGGTTATTCCTGGTATGCTGCCACTTCCATATTTGACAGATTAATAAAAAATATTGTAAGACCCTCACATGCATAGCTCAGGCTATGCCTTCATTCCTTGATACAACTTATTTGGTATGCTCGCAACAGATTTGCCAATGGCGGATTAAAATATGAAAGTGGGAGCAGGGACCCACAACTATACAACCACCTGAAAGACGGACCTCCATTTCTCGGAATTCTTTCTATATAACCTATTACACTAATGTTACAAGCTTTGTTTGCATACAAAATGTGAAAATGTGCGCTACAACCAAAAAACACTTTACACAGTGATTACCCTTGTATGTGAGGTAATGCTCTCCGTGTTTTTTTTGCATAGGGAGACGCACAAAAAAAATGATAATATAGTGTAGTATTTCCAAACAATATTAGTGTATTAAACAAGTGTATATGAGAGAAAGGAGCCCCACTTAGGGTCAAAGATCCATCAAAACCTCAGGGAAACTGAGGATGGGTACATTTAAAAAAAACACGGAGAGGATTACCTCACATACAAGGGTAATCACTGTGTAAAGTGTTTTTTGGTTGTAGCGCACATTTCCACATTTTGGATGTTTGTGTTTTTTGTACTAGTAGTGGAACACTAGTAGATTTAGTTGCTGCCAGTTCCGTCACATATAGGCGCAGTGTGTCTTTTTCTATTTACAAGCTTTGTTTGTTCAGTCATATTGACCATCTCTTCAGCGATAAACCGTTTGTGAATAACCGTACCCTGCAAAAGTCATTTGACGTAAAGAAAATATTTAATCATGTGCATCTGTAAACTTTGCATGCCATTAAACATCATCTTACAAAATGCTGTAGTCTTATTTATATACAATCTTCACATTTTTCTTAAAAAAAAAAAAAAAAGAAAGGAGGGGCTAAGATTCAAATCTCTGTATGCTCAGCAATGGTACAAGCATCCTATCCTGCCAATCGCAAGTGAAGAGTGTGTTCCCAGGGACATTAGTCGCCTCACTTTGTGTAGATCTGTTCAATTACCTGATATATGCAGAGAGAACATAAACAGCATATCTCCTTCTTTTATCTGTCTTTCTCTGGAGCCATCCTCCCAAGTTAAAGAATGATAAATGAGAACATAGCATGAGAATGTGAACTGCTTCCCAAACATTTCAGACAGTATGTAAACAACTCTTCCCGTTTACCTTTAACTGGACTGAAGCTTCGTTACAGAAGCCTTCCAAGTTACATTCAGTGACAAAGTGTATTTTAAATGTTTTGGTGACTTAAATGTTTAAATAATTACATGAGTTTCTTTAAATATTTGCTTTTTTTGATATGGACCATTATCTTGTGTGCAATCTTAAACTGCACTGACCTTATATGCTCACTGTAGAAATTGTATTAGTTTATTTTCCCCTCTCAATTCCCACATATTCAAAATTTAAAAAAAAAACTATTCATTCAAAGCAGGTATGCCTGGTTTTGTTCATGTATAGTGATTATATTGAATTTATGTTACTGAAAAGGTTAACCACCAGAAATCATGGTTAATTACTTCACAACAATGCTGTATAGGCTGCTTTAAAATCAGTGCAATCATGAGTGAGCCATTCGCCGCAATCATGAGTGAGGCTAGCCAGAAAAGCAACAAAAAAAAAATGGCTGCCCTATTGCTGGGACATTCTGGTGATGGGCAGTTAAAAAATTACAGGCCAGTGACAATCAGGTGAAGTGTGCTCCAGGATGCCTGTGGATTGAGGCAAGCCTGGAACACCCCACAGAGAGGCTGTCATAGGCTGCAATTGCATAGACAAGCTCTCTCACAATTGTAGAGAGGATTTAACAAGCCTAGTGGAGAGTTCAACCTGGATACCTTAAGAGTTATTTTTTGTGTTTTTATTAATGTAATCAGGGAGAATTAAGTCATAGTGATCACATGCAATAAATGACAATTCAATGTTCTATTGTTAAAATCCTCCCTCTCTCTCACTGACACAATATCAAAGAGTGTCGGAGAGAGATATATATTGTGTCTGTGAAAAAAAAGTTAACAAAAACCCATTAAAAAACAACAACTATTTTTTAACATCCTATATTAATTTTTATATAGTACACAAGAGGGTTAAGTCTTAAAAAAAAAAAAGAGGTCTCATAAGAAATCTGTTTAAGAAATACAATATATTGGCATTCATTCAAGAAGCATGCATGCACTTTTGTTTAAACGCACTATTGCTAAAACCACTTACAGAATCCTGTCTTTAAAAGATAATACTGTACAATCGCAAGAAAGAAAGAGAATTCACATGTAAAATAATTTACCTAATTTTGGTCGGATTTTATCCATATTTATTTTACTAAAATCACATACATTTTCATATACAAAATCTTTGCACTCAAGACAACACACTTCTAAACTATTTCTTAAAATAAAGGATTTAAATTGGAAATTACAATTTATAGAGTCGTTTTATATTGTGTAATAAACTAGACTTTTGAAACCTGGGCTCTACAGCTTCTGAAGAACAGAACTTGCTGATAGGAAATTACATTTTTATTAGCTTTTGTATTTCTGGTAAACCCTATTAAAGAGAGTTCAGAGAATTAAAACAGATACAAAAACATCTCCTCAAGATTATATTAATTTAAAACAATTGCATATTTTGAAGATTATGTTACTCGTTATATAATTGTTAAAATGTTTTGTTTTTTTTTGCACAATATATAACCGTGTGGCAAACTGCTTCTGTAGAGTCTGCACGCTATATGGTAGCATTTCTTAACTTTATGAAAAAGAAACAAAAAACATAAGGTTGCAATTATACAGATCAAAAGATGGTGGCAGGAAACCCTACACATTGTTTAAAGGTAATTAAGACTATTATTTGGTTATTATTTCCATTTTCTTTTTAGTGATATTATGCAGGATTGCTAGATTTTCTTAAAACACATTATCTTGATGGGTCACATACAAACTCTTAAATAAATATAAAATAGAAATCTCCCAATAATATGTAGGAGTAAAATATGTATACTGTCGAGTATATCCTCCTTAGGCTTTGGGGATTTTTTTTTGTGTGTGCAATTTTAATAATTACATTATATCATACTAATAATATTATTAACTTATTTGTATAGCTCAATCATATTTCACAACAGTGTATAATATAAATGCATTATTTTTTTTTCCTACTCCTAAAATAACATTCCTTAGTACTATTTAAAATATTGTTTACAGTACTTAAACAATTAGAACGATTAAACGACTGCTGTGTAATTTTGTGTCCAGGTCCTATCTTAATATCTAGTACTTTATTAGCTCCAACATAAAATAATAAATATTCTAATTGGATACTGAATCCCAAAAAGAGAAATTCAACTAGAGCAAAGAAAAAACAAACATTTAATAAGCATTACAAAATTAACAGCTTTTTAAAATTTGTCTTTGATAGTCATTTATATTTTTTTGATGATGGAAGTCATTTAGTGAATTAATAAAACATTTAAAGAATAAAATAGTAGAGCAGATAATCGACTTGTTCCCTAACATACATGCAAGACATATTTTTTTAAACCGTACATAAATAATTTTTACTTTGAAAGTTATAACACACTATTTACAGTCTTTACTTTTCCAGAGAACCGTAGTGTAGTATTTTTTGCCTCATCTTGGTTTAAAGATAAAATTCAATTTTATTTTGGAAAACATCATCAATTTGGTTGATTCTTAGATAAGTATATTTACTTTAGCACATTATTTTATTTAAAAAGTTGAATTTACAGGCAAACAATATACATTTTTATTTATGTGAGGAAGGTGAATATCGAAATTATATTATCACAGAAATTATTAGGAATAGAAAACATTTTTCTATATTGTCGTTACGGAAGAAAGTCCCCTTCCCGTGAATTGTGAGTATTTGTAGCGTTGCATGGAGGTACAGTTTACACATACAGAACTTCAAAGACCCCAAGCTCAAAGGCTTGGGGTATGAAATGAAATCACTCTTAGATGCATTGCTGTGGTATAGTCCTTGCAGAGAACTAAACGGTCATCATTGTGCTTATTTAAAATGTAAAGACTATATGTTAGCGTTATCGCACTCATTTTCCAGCTGTAAAGGAAGAAATGTCTCATATTTGCTCACTCTAAGGCTTCAATTGTATTTTGATTATTTGTAAACGTTTTAGCACTCTCAGGGTTAAACCCCACAAATAAAGCTGCCTGTGTATGCTCCATAAAAAAAAAAGCATACATTTTGCAGGAGAGCACAAGGGTGTATGTCATGGTACTGCCTGAGATGGTTTCCATCATTTTGACTTTAGATGCTGTAAGTTTTAACAGTTTTCAGATTTATATAGTTTTTGTTTGGCTGTCAAAACATTTAATTATATCATGCTCAAAGGTGTAAAGCTGTCAAATAAATCTGAGGCTTTGCATAAACATTTGGTTAGCTGTATGTGCTACCACCATGCTACAGAGATTGGGCTGTTCCCTTTTTTTCCCCCCGCAGGTACAAAATGTGAACTTTTGCTGTAATACATACAGGTCAGGGACCAAGTTGCCTTCCCAACTTATAGTTTTCCTTTTTTATTATTTATTGAGTTCTGGCAGTAAACGGCTACAACTGGATGTAATTTCATTTCATAATGAAACTTTAGAATTTGACATGAGTATATAATTTTATTAAAAAAAAAAAAAATATACAACAAATTAAATATTCGTACCATATATTAAGGTGAGTTAGAAATGGCTGCATGCAAAATACATCTTATATAAACCTAAATATATTTTATATATAATATTTTTTTTTGTGTATATATATTTATATGTGTATATATATATATAAATCTATATATTTTATATATAATGTATTTTTTGTATATATATATATATTTTAAATATAATATATTTTGTGTATGTATGTATAAATATATATATATAATCTATAATATATTTTTTGTGTGTATGTAGATATATGTATGGATAAATATATATATATATATATATATATATATATATATATATATATATATATATATATATATATATATAAATCTATATATATTTTATATATAATATATTTTTGAGATATATATATATATATATATATATAATATTCATTCATACTGAGAATGAATAGATTATGTTTAGAATGTATTCCCCTTCTAAAACACACTACTTTGTTTAATCAATGTTTAACTGGTGGAACTTCTTACATGGGAAATTTATATTCACTCTCTAAAATAGGTTGGGTTGCTATAAATTGTTTTGCAAATCAAACAATCTCCATAATAAACATGGTGTAAATAACGTTATAAATAATTTGGGAAAATATTAAACACGAGGCAATAGATTTATAAGTTATCTAGGTGCAGATACAAAATAAGAACTAGTCGTTATCTTAAATATATAATGTAAAAAAGGACGCTATGGAACTGCATGTTCATTAGTAATCTTTAACGCAAACATATCTCTTGACCAAAAAGGATATTCCTTATTCGAAGTCAAATCTGTAAAAATCATCACAGTAAATGTTATAGAAATTCCCATAAAAATATATATATATGTGTAATGGAATACAATATACAAAAATCCAACAATCACGTGTAATATTCAGGGGTAAATCAACACTGGTAGTGCACTGAATGTGTTTATCATTCCCCACAGATGAGCGGTCTGGCTGCATTCTCAAATACAGTGTTACAGGATGCAACTTTTATTTACTAATGTAGAAATGGATTTACACAGGCACGTTGCATATTTAGCATAGTGGAGTGTCTGAAAGGTAACTTGATAGCAGTCTAATGGAAGTGCAGAGACCATATTCTGAGAATAGTGGGCTGGGACGTTTCTTCTTAGTATATTGGATGTTATCATTATCTGATCATGGTCACTGGTAATGCTGGCCAAGGCTTTCCATGTGTGTGGTTACAAAGCCTGCAGGCCAAGTTTAGTCTAGTGATCCTTTATGATCCTGGGCCGCTGGCTCTAGTAAAATCCTATTTTCTACTTAGCCGTTTGCTATTTAGATGTTCTTGATAAAAAGTGAATGGATGTATATAAGAACATTTCTGGAATATTTGTCCGTATTGTATGTATAAACCTTTGCTCCTTTCTTAACCTTGCCATTACTGCTTGCTTGTCCCTTATTGGTTCATTTCAAAACAATTTCACTGTTCAAAATATAACAGATAAAAATATAGCCCTCCCCAAAAGTGTTTTGTTAGTATTAGTAGAATGGATGCTATAAAATGCAACATATTATTGAATGCTGATATTGTGCATATAATTAGTCTAAAAAGAATACATTTGTTCAATCTTATTATAGGATTCACGGACAATTGCAGTTAATGCATACAAACACACTTTTCCCCATTTATACTTCCTTCAACATGGTAGGTGAATGCATTGTTTGTATCAGTAGATATATGGTTAAGAAAACAGTACAGGTTTAATATTTCCACAAAACACAGACGTTGTGAAGATATATTGCACTTGTATTAACTTCTTACGCAAAACATTTAATAGAATGAATGCAAAAAATTGCAATATTCAAAATATAGGGAAGATTACCATTTCTTATCCTGAATACTTCTTTAGTTATTGGGAATAATGCTTGAAAATCAGTAATATTGTTCTATAGATTAATTACAGGGGATCTTGCACATGCGGTCATCAATATGTATTATATCATATAATCTATTATATGTGCAAGATAAGAGGATACTACACATCAATGTTTCAAACCTGTGATGGTCTATAAAATACAATTTACATATTGTGCCTGTCTTAACTTGTTTTGCATTTGCTTCAGTAACTAAACCTGGAGAGTTTTCAGAGGTGGAACTTGTTGCCTTTTGTAATATACACAGGTCAGTGAGTTACGTCAACATGCTTAGAAACATGCACTAATGTATTACTTATATTCAGTTCACGAAAAAGTGATCTGCAAACAGTAGGCAATAATGGGAGTTTGATATATATATATATATAGGCAAGTTGGAGAATTTATCCAACTCCAATTGCAGTTCACTTGTTTATTCACGACAGTTCATGTTTGTTTTTTAAAGACACCATTTAAAATAAAAGTTTTTCTAGGTTTATTTATGCCTTGCAGCTAGCATCCTAATATAGACACAACCTCTTTGTGTGAACCATTGGCAGTAACTGCAAGCATTGTGTCAGTTGAGCTAATCCAAATACCCTTACCTTTGCTTTATTTGTTCCCATATTTTAGTACGATCATACTGTATTTTTTATTTATATTAAAAGCCGTGCATCTGAAATAAATATTCAATTAAAAAGGAAAAAACAAATAGATTGTGTCCCAGGTAGTAAAAATCTTTCCCATTACAATGTTTTACAGTAGCAGTTTACACTATACTTTGGCTTCCTGCCTAGAAAGTTAGTCTGAAAATAAAACCTTATCAAACTGTATCTGCCAAATATTGTTCTTTTGTCAAAATTACAAAAGGCACTGGGGTAATTAGAAAATAATTGTTAGTCTTAATATAATCCAAAAATGTAATTATTCTTAACGTGTATTTCTATATTAAACAATATTGTCTGCTACTATTTGGGACTTCAAATTCATCTGATTTGAGATCAGGAGTAACAAGAGGGGCTTAGCCAGCTTTTTTCTTTTGTTTACATAGTTCTATTGTAAACCTACAGGATGTACTGCTGGAAATACCTTCTGCAAACAATTTTATGGGATTTTAACAGATTTTGTACTTTTTTGTGTTTAAAAAGAAATATTAAATATTGTAATGAATGCACGTCTGAGTATGTCATCTGTATACTGTACATTTTAGCATATCTCAAGTGTCTGAGTCCCAATGCTTAGTAGATCTCATTAAGAACACAGATATTGGTCGGAGACAGTTTGTCAAGGCTGATATGAGTCCCTTGGGTTTGTGATGACAATCTGTGTGCGGCTTCACACGACAGCCTATTCATAGTCCGATTTGATTCTTAACAATTGGACTTCAGACCCTGATTTATTTTCCCATAAATCTGCTGGATTGCATAATATTGTATTTCTACTGGACATGTTAGTGGTATTTTTTTTTTCTTTTTTTACAAATTTTCCTCCGAGCAGGCATAATTGATGTAGAGCACCAGCTCTGGGAGCACTAACAATTGATTGGATTTGTTAGGTTTCAGAGTAGCAATGGGGGAAGGACTGTTAGAGCCCCTTTGCTTTACACATATTTAATGAACCTTAATGAGGCAATCTCACTGTGAAGGCAAAGGCTAAAATTAAAGAAGCAGTTCACTTCAAGATGCCTTCAGAGCAGACGAGACTGAACAAACCCTATTCAGCTGTATGCATGTGAAAAGTCTTGCTGGGGTCATTGAAATCCTTTCGATTTCCATTGCCCTCTGCAGGTAAAGGGTTAATTCTCTTTTGTTTAATGTTGAGCGCATATGAGTTCCATTTGACTGATAAGTAAAGGTTTTAGAAGGTCTGGTTTTGGTCGTGTAATGCAAAACGGCTTTGCATTGCAGCACATTGCTCTTAGTACTTTGGCGTGTATCTGAAGCTCTAACATAGAAGTACCGGCCTGCAAAGTTTAACTGCTGCATGACATACTAAGCTCTTAAATAAACACGCAAAAGGAAACTCATCAGATTCATAGCGGGTGATTCATTCTGATGTGTTACTCTTTTTTTTATAAGCTGTTTTCTAATCAGACCTTCTGTCAGAGTACAGGCATTGCTCTCGGGTATAATTTATTGTTACATCCCATTTCACATTAAAAATGTAGCTTATTAGCCTAACAGAGCAAGAATAACTAAAAATCGCATCCCTTCGGTGAACGGTCTGCTATGATTAATCTTCAAATCTATCTAGTAATGGGTATTTTTGAGATCTCTCTTGTATATCAGTTTCCTGAGGTTTTTTTTTCTCTATAAACTGGCTAATTTGTGGATAAGTCAAGTTATAAGGAAACAATAGAAAAGAATGACCTTTATGTCTTTCAGAACATATAATATTTTAGTTTGAATATTATTTCTTTGAATGTGTATATTTACTAGACTACCTGGAATCCTTAAGTGTTGCCACTTTGCGATTGCATGCGCTCTGACATCACAGGGATATTGCTCTAACCACAGTAGGCAGCAACAGTGCTACTCAAAGTTTGATGCTATAGATCAGGGGTCCTCAAACTTTTTAAACAGGGGGCCAGTTCACTGTCCCTCAGACCGTTGGAGGGCCGGACTATAGTAAAAACAAAAACTATGAACAAATTCCTATGCACACTGCATATATCTTATTTTGAAGTGAAGAAACAAAACGGGAACAAATACAATATTTAAAATGAAGTAAAGTTAAATCAACAAACGTACCAGTATTTCAATGGGAATAGTGTGCCAGTCAGATGCCCAGGGATATTATGCCAGTCAGAGTCCAGTAATATTATGCCAGTCAGAGCCCAGTAATATTGAGCCAGTCAGATGCCCAGGAATATTATGCCAGTCAGATTCCCAGGAATATTATGCCAGTCAGATGCCCAGGAATATTATGCCAGTCAGATGCCCAGGAATATTATGCCAGTCAGATGCCCAGGAATATTATGCCAGTCAGAGCCCAGGAATAGTGTGCCTGTCAGAGCCCAGGAATAGTGTGCCTGTCAGATGCCCAGGAATATTATGCCATTCAGATGCCCAGGAATATTATGCCATTCAGATGCCCAGGAATAGTGTGCCAGTCTGATGCCCAGGAATGGTGTGCCAGTCTGATGCCCAGGAGTGGTGTGCCATTCCGATGCCCAGTAATATAGTGCCAGTCAGATGCCCAGGAATATTGTGCCATTCAGATGCCCAGGAATATTGTGCCATTCCGATGCTCAGGAATATTGTGCAGTCGGATGCCCAGGAATATTATGCCATTCAGATGCCCAGTAATATAGTGCCATTCAGATGCCCAGGAATATTATGCCATTCAGATGCCCAGTAATATAGTGCCAGTCAGATGCCCAGTAATATAGTGCCAGTCAGATGCCCAGGAATATAGTGCCAGTCAGATGCCCAGGAATATTGTGCCAGTCAGATTCCCAGGAATATTATGCCAGTCAGATGCCCAGGAATATTATGCCAGTCAGATGCCCAGGAATATTATGCCAGTCAGATGCCCAGGAATATTATGCCAGTCAGAGCCCAGGAATAGTGTGCCTGTCAGATGCCCAGGAATATTATGCCATTCAGATGCCCAGGAATATTATGCCATTCAGATGCCCAGGAATAGTGTGCCAGTCTGATGCCCAGGAATGGTGTGCCAGTCTGATGCCCAGGAATGGTGTGCCATTCCGATGCCCAGTAATATAGTGCCAGTCAGATGCCCAGGAATATTGTGCCATTCAGATGCCCAGGAATATTGTGCCATTCCGATGCTCAGGAATATTGTGCAGTCGGATGCCCAGGAATATTATGCCATTCAGATGCCCAGTAATATAGTGCCATTCAGATGCCCAGGAATATTATGCCATTCAGATGCCCAGTAATATAGTGCCAGTCAGATGCCCAGTAATATAGTGCCAGTCAGATGCCCAGGAATATAGTGCCAGTCAGATGCCCAGGAATATTATGCCAGTCAGATGCCCAGGAATATTATGCCAGTCAGATGCCCAGGAATATTGTGCCAGTCAGATGCCCAGGAATATTATGCCAGTCAGATGCCCAGGAATATTATGCCAGTCAGATGCCCAGGAATATTGTGCCAGTCAGATGCCCAGGAATATTATGCCAGTCAGATGCCCAGGAATATTATGCCAGTCAGAGCCCAAGAAAATTATGCCAGTCAGATGCCCAGGAATATTATGCCATTCAGATGCGGCACCCCCCGCGGGCCAGATAAATGTGCTCGGCGGGCCGCATGTGGCCCGCGGGCCGTAGTTTGAGGACCCCTGCTATAGATAGTTGATAATGGCAAATGTCACCCAGAATGTTACCAGTCTCATGCATCCTCAAGTTACATCCACTATCTAGCCCTTTCTTCTTTTCCTCAGTTGTGTAGCCCATTTTGAATTTGGCCTTGGCATCCACAGGAGATCTTATTCTTGGCCTATTTCAGATGTAAAAGGATGGTACAAGATTGCACCTGTTATTAGTTTACAAACTCTTTCGTATACTGTACATGTTGTTCCTTTTTTGTATCAATAATGATTTACCCTGTATGTTCTCCTTCCAACTTGTTTAAATATGTTTATGTATGTATGTATGTATTTTTAATCTACTGTTAAATGTGCAACTCTGTAATTCCATTCTGGACTGGGTCCCCGGGACATACTTGAAAACAAGAGAAATCTCTGTGCATTCGTCCTGGTAAAACATCTAAATAAATAATAAATAAATAAATGGTAATTGTCCCTACCTTGCTCTGTAGCTCGGTTTAATAATATAAATCCGGCTAGAACAATATCCTGTCAAGACAGTCACTTAATGAGAAACCTAATATGCATCTGTACAAATAACCGTGAATCTACAATCCTGTATAGATCCTTCCTAATACATCCATTTCTATACTTCATCATTTGCTTTACTTCTATTGACTTTCTCCTTTAAAATAATCTTACTAATTCGCATCTAGAAGCTCGATGTTCACAGATACTTTTGCAATTAAAACAGAGGCATCACTTTCACCTAATGAGATCTACATGTTGTTTAGGAAAGAGAAGAACGTCTAGAGACAATAAGATCCTTTCTTAAGTGCATCTTTGATTGCCCAGCTCATGTGTGTTCTATCCTTTTTGTTTGGCCTGGGACTTAAGACTAGGGTTATTGTGATCCAAAAACACATTTGACACAGACTTCAACAAGCTACTGCTCTCTCGCCATACACTTGCACTCATTTAAAGGAAACTAAAAGGCTTTGTAGAAGGAGATGGCTTAGGGACCTATATTTGGGTATTGGATGCCAGCAGTAACTAACCAGATCTTCAACACAGGAAAAGATTAATAAAACATGCTTTTAGGGATTGTAGGACACAATCAGGTGTATCATCCTTTCACATGATAATCGATGTTTACTTACAATTTAAGTAATTGGTGGACTATGCTGCAATAAACATGTGCATTTTTGCATGGTTAAATAAGCATCATTTTGCATATATGTAAGCACAATCTTTCCCATGGTTAAGACTTGAGTAGTAGTTTTCTTTACAACTGTACAAACAGAGTTGTGCTTGCCCATGTATTTGCCCATGGAAAATAAGTGCGAAAGTACTGGCAATGTGTGTCGCACACACTCCTGAGCACGTTGTTGACCTATATCTCAATATAGATGAATAGGGATGGCCTAGGCACGTCATTGACATCAAACACACATGCTTTGGGTATCTTTGGGTATCTTCATTCATCTCCTTGCAAGTCTCTGATGGTTTCCCAATAAATAAGCCTATTTTCTAACAACTCTGCATGAGCAGTTCAATCTTCAGGAAAAACTCTGCAAAAGGTTAAGTACTACTTTATAACATTTTACTAAATTAATGTAGTCTTTAGGTGTCCTCTTTAATTGATTGCAAAAAGTGTGAGCATTTTATATAGAAAGGCTTTATTATATAGTTCTATTAAGAGAGGGATGTTGGGTCTGGTCTTCCTTTACCACCTTTGCCTGCCGCCTTAGAAATCTGTACAAGCAGGGAGGGCTCAATAAGGTACTTTATTTATATTATTTTCATCTACGCATTTAGTATTTTGCTCACAGGTGCCCTTTAATAAGTCTGAAACAATGTTAAGAAACATTTTAAATTCCAGTACATATTTCCACAAAGCTGTATAGCTTTACAAAAACCTTTTTATTGCCTTTGAAGCCTTCTGACACACCAATAACGCATTCATGGTTTGAATTGTCTTGGCTGCTAGGAGAGCATTGGCCCAAAATAGGAAACACACACTACCACCTATCACAAAAGGGAAACAACTCATTGAAAAGGTAATTTGATATGGACAACATAACCACCTACCTCAACTACTCCCAAAGAGACTTCAAAAATTCTTATTTTCAATGAAGGGTGTTCCCTTCTCCTACCTGGCATAGGATAAGTCAAGGCAATACTCTCTTACCATTGCCAAAGGAACCATATTACTTTGAAATCCTAAACAAAATGTTTTGTAAATTGTGGGTAGGTTAGAACAGCTAATAGGACATAATTTTGGCGTCAACTTTTTTGACTTGGAACTAACCCTAAACTTTTAAGTACAAGGGCTGTGTGAAATACATTTTTCGGTAAAAGTATTAATTTTAAAGACTGGGTTAAGATAGTTGGAAATGATTCACTTTTCCAGAGTCTGCAGCTCTGGGAACGGAGAATCTGGAATGCTTATTATGGACGGATCAGCACACCACTCAAAAGAAGGTGAATGAATCCTATTGGGAGGTCTTAAAGTATCATCCCTCTATGGCTAAAATTCAAAAAACTTAACCAATTTAAAGAGGGTATTCCTCCCTCTACTCTCCTATAATAGAATACAACATGATTAGCCAGGGCTCGACAAACCCCGGGCGCCAGGTCGCCATGGCGACTAGGAAAAAGTACCTGGTGCCCGGGTAGGATCAGCAGCACACAGCGCTCCACCGTCCTGAAGTTAGATAAAAAAAAAAAGTACCGGTATTATTCTTTCGCAGCGAGAGGGTAAGCAGAGTGTGCGCTTCCTGTTCCGCCCCCTCGCGCTGTAGTGTCGGATCGGCGGGTGTCACGTGACATCCCACCGATCAGCAGCAGCATGCAGACGGTCTGTGCCTGTGTGACAGGCATGGACCAAGCTAAAGTAGAAATCCCCCTCCCGTGCAATAAGGTAAAACAGCAGGGAGTGGGGGGGTCACTTTTTTTTCTCTCTATTTAAAAAAAAAAATAAATAACAACCTGATGGCTTATGTGTGTGTGTGTCTCTGGATATGTGTGGATCTGACTAACTGACTGGATCTGGATGTGTGTGGATCTGACTGACTGACTGTCTCTGGATGTGTGTGGATCTGACTGACTGACTGTCTCTGGATGTGTGTGGATCTGATTGTCTCTGGATTTGTGTGGATCTGACTGTCTCTGGATGTGTGTGGATCTGACTGTCTCTGGATGTGTGTGGATCTGACTGTCTCTGGATGTGTGTGGATCTGACTGTCTCTGGATGTGTGGATCTGACTGTCTCTGGATGTGTGTGGATCTGACTGACTGTCTTTGTATGAATGTGACTGACTGACTGTCTCTGTATGAACGTGAATGACTGTGTGTGTGTGTGTGTGTGTGTGTGTGTGTGTGTGTGTGTGTGTGTGTGTATGTATGGTTTCGTGAATGTGCCGTTGTCTGGCTCCTAGATTTTTTTTCTGGCTCCTAAAAGTAAATTAAATTTGTCAAGCCCTGTGATTAGCATTAACCTGAGAGAATGGGCTAATAGAGAGAGGCTAAGAGTGAAAGATAATATGAACAATAAACAGACTAAGTCTATTCAGGACCTAAGGGCAGAATTTGGCCTCTCTCCTGAACATGTTTTCTCTATACACCGAGTGAGGTCATATGCTATATCTCATCTGATCAGTAGTGCTAAATTAGATGAAATAACAAAATTGGTAGATAATAGTTCTAGGAGGTGAGTGATTGGCAAATTTAGATCATGGATTGAAAGAAATTTACCAAGCTATCATGCGCCAGCTTTGAATAGCTGGGCTAGAGATTTGAATGTTCCAATAAATGAGGATACATGGAATAACTACCGGGTGAAGATTTGCAGAATAACACATTGTGTAAATATACAAGAGCTTTTTTTCAAATGAGTAAACAAATGGTACATGGTTCCATATAAACTTCACAAATTCATTAATAGTATTCCAGACGTATGCTGGAGATGTAATAAGGTGGGTGGCTACTTTGAACATATCTGGTGGAGCACCTGACCTTTTTTAACCTATCTCTGGTTACCCATGTCCTAATGGCAATGAAAGTTATAATAGACAAGAACTGGAGGAGTAATGAGTATATCACCTGGCCTCAGGTATGCAATCAAATACAACATCAATGTTTAATGGAAAGGAGATATGCTTATGCCAATCATAGAGTGGATACATTTGAGAAGATCTGGAATCCATGGCTGATTTCCCCTATTGGGAATACTAAAGATGGCTGATGCCATTATAGGTTTGCCTAGAGAGTGCGGCATGAGGTATCTGTAATAACAGGGTATAAGGGAAAGAGAAATAGAGTGAGAGATGAGAAAGGAGGAGGATAAGGAGGACTGAAAGAAGAAAAGGATACCATGTGCTGCTTCGGATGTATATGTTGTATATTAGGTCTTGTGTTTTGTGTACTTGTGATTCAATTTTGATATGATAGGAATGTTTTTAAGATTTAAGTATGTCATGATGATGCAAAACTGTTTTGGAGAAAAGGAGCACAGTGTATTAAAAGTATATGAAATGTAAATTTTGTAACGTTTCTATATTTGTTAATAAAGAATAAAAAAAATAAAGAAATGTTTCACTTCTGTGATTTTGGAAAGTTGATCTGAACTGTTAAGACTCTGAGATACATTACTTTGTATACTAACATAAATAGTTGCTGAGCACAACTGTAACAATTTTGGGTCAAAATGCTTCATTTGAAGCAATCCGTACAACAGTCCTTAAGTTGATATGTGAATTACTCCGAATTTACAGTTTTTCTTCGATAAATATGACTCTTGATGTTATGTTGTGATAATAGAGTTTATACAATTATTATATACATATCATTTTATATAACTTGACTTTTCTTTGCATCAGTAAGAGACTGAAGATTATTTTGCAAAGAAACATAGCCTTTTTAATGTAAGAAACCCATCAACAATACAGTAAATGTTATATGTATGTGTTTATGCATATCCATTAATATCTCAGACTTGAACACAAATATTGCTCTTTCCCATTCTACAAGTTATATTCAAACATATTTTAACTACCCATGTGAAGAAAAGGTATTAGTCTATTAACAATTAATATTGAATATATGTTGAAGCAACATTGCATTTAAGAGTGTGAGATTATTGCTTTTTATTCTGGTAATGTATTAACCTCAGCCGCAATTTGCATCCATGGGTTTTCTGCTCTGTAGCCTCCAGGAACACTTATGAGATCTCTTGTGGTTATCTCTTGTTAAGCAATTATAAATGTATTAATTTTTAATGGGATTAAATTCTGACATTTATGGTCTTAATTCTGTGAGCATTTTTATTTGAATATGTACAGATAGGCTTTGTTCTGTCTGGAATATTATTATAAATTACATAAAGCATTCTGGCCGGTGAGATAAATTATTTTTATTTTTTTGCATACACCATTACAGGCAATGTGTTATTGATGGCATACATATATTATTGGAATGCAGTTAACAGTCTTATGCTGTATGTTTTGGGTTTTTTTTTAGTCTTTTTCGTTTTCCCTCCAAATATTTTTTGTTCTGATTTGTGAGAGAGTGATATGGTGAAGTAAGGTGCAGGCAAAGTAATTGGTAGCATTTCTCTCTCCCAAACCTTTCATCTGTAATTTGCCCTCTAACAATGGTTACTGTGTTACTGGATTTTGCTCCCATGTCATTTTGATTGTGAACAATTTTTACATCAGTTGCTTCCAAAAGCAACAAACATAAAGGCAGATTGAAGATATGGAAGTGTTCTGATTGAAAGTTCTAATTAAGTGAATCTCAGAAAATTAGCTGAAATTAGCTGTCAGAAAGTCACATTTAAATGAGTGATGAGATGCTTTGGCAGTAAACATTTAAATGATATAAATTGCCTTTTAAGTGTATGGTTTAATGTTTGTCATACATTAATATGACATGAGAGTGCAGTGACAATCAAGCAGCCTGCTGTAATTTGAACATATTTAGGACTGCTGGGTTGAGTGCCAGACACAAATTAAGACAATTGAGGTTTTCATGTGTCAATTTCTGTGGTAATGTTTCTTTAAACAATCTGCATTGAGATCTTTTAACTTGGATACTGCACTTTATTCCCACAAAATTAATAATTTTGTTGTTTCTATGTATGGATGAGTGTGTGTGTATGTATGGATGATGTATTTCTGAATGTATGTATGTGTGTATATATATATATATATATATATATATATATATATATATATATATATATATATATTATACATACACACGCGCGCACACACACTTACATACTAAATAGACATATCTAAATTAAGCTTTATAAATATCTATGAATATGGTTATACATGTATATATAATTTCTGTGAAGCATTTTAAAATACAATACATGATTACTTATGATTGCCTCTGAGTTCTATAATTGCCTTGATAATCATTGTGTTGGTGTTTTGTGGATAGTAGGGATTCAATGTCTGTGGTAACAATCTTCACTGAAAGTTGTGTTTCACTTCAGTTCTCATGCATATCTTTACATTTTTTAATAAATAGCATTTTGGGTGTTCAACTTTTATCCTGTGTGAGAAGTAGGTTCTTGTTGTGCATTGAAAAGTTAATGGGAATATTTCTTGTGTATAGACATTTACTTGTTAGTTCTCCTGTGAATGCCTATGAAAGGGGTAAACGTCCTAAAACTGCTGCCAGGGGACCCATTAATAAATGGAAACTTTGCGGTGGTTTTATTTACAATATGCCCATTTGCTCAGCATCCTATTGTAATTCTTTTTGGATATTATGGTACCACTACACGTTGTGCATCTTTTGGGATGTCTGAAATTTAATTGGACAGAAAGGACAAAACAAGCTGAGCTCTTTAACCAAACCTAAGAGTCCATAGCAAGTGTACTATATGCAATAGTTTGTATTGTCCTGGCTGGTAGAATCTAGAAAGTCTTGATTTTGATAAATGCCTTGGGTGAATGAAGCACGAATCTGATGCACTAAAGGAAATGCATGTCTGTCTAGGTTAACAATCACTTGTTTTGTGGCTAATGATTCGACATGTAACGTAATTACTTTTGTATGCTGTGTGCTTTATTCTCATCTAATGTGTTTTGGTTTTATTGCAGGCATTAGAGAGCGAGTTTGTCTCATGTCAGCTGCACCAATGGATTGACCTGATTTTTGGCTATAAGCAGCAAGGACCAGAAGCTGTAAGATCTCTCAATGTGTTCTACTATTTAACATATGAAGGAGCAGTCAATCTCAACTCAATAACTGACCCCATTTTACGAGAGGTGAGTTCTCTTGCCTCAAAATTTCTTACTAACCTTTTTATCAAAAAATGTCACCTTTTGTAATGTTACGATCAGTTAAGTTGTTGATTTACAGTATATAATAGTTTCTTCTCTGTATATCAATCTAGGATTAGCTGAATAATTTACTTATGTCTAATGCAGTTCATACATCAGTGTTTTTTGTTTTTGATTACTACAAATAATGTATATCATTTTTTTTATTTTTTATTTTTTTACTGTATTTTATAAGCAAATGTGCATTGTTAATGGTACCTACCCAACATTTAATCTACTCTAGGGCTTTAGTGGTGGTTCTCCTGACATGTAGTGATCTCAGAGATCCGTTTTATAGACCATGCTGACCTTATTTCCGTTTATTTCCATACGTGATCTCAGTTGCGTGCTCTGCATTCATTAGGCCGTGGGAAAGCAGGTTCAAAATGTGAGTGCAACAAAAATAGAGAATAAAATGTCAACATATGATGTAACCACCCATAAATTGTGTAAGTACTTATCTTGAACAGGACCGTCAACAGTGCCGGACTGGGAACAAAAAACAGACCTGGAAATAATTGTATACTAACCCCATAGCATTATGTCCTTATACCAGCCCCACAGCCTTGCGTCTTTATACCAGCCCCATAGCATTGTGTCAATATTTTCTTATTCATAAAAGGGAAAACCATGCATTTTAAAGCACAAGACTGATATATATACCCCTACACAGGGCAGCATGCAGATTGCACTAACAGGTCTTATACCAGCATGCATATTTCACTCACATTACTTGCCCCAAAATCCAGGGTAGTACCTAGAACTTAGTCCCAACACCCATATTGCACTCCCAGGACTTGCCCAAGGACACACAATTTACCCCCAGCATGCAGATTGCACCTACAGGACTTGCCCCAGCATGCAGATTGCACCTACAGGACTTGCCCCAGCATGCAGATTGCACCTACAGGACTTGCCCCAGCATGCAGATTGCACCTACAGGACTTGCCCCAGCATGTAGTTTGCACCTACAGGACTTGCCCCAGCATGTAGTTTGCACCTACAGGACTTGCCCCAGCATGTAGTTTGCACCTACATGACTAGCCCCAGCATACAGATTGCACTCACGAGCCTTAGCCCCAGCACCAAAATAGAACTTGCCAAAGCACGTAGACTGCACTCTGGACCTGCCCCAACATCCCAGCACATATATTGCACCCAATCACTGGTGCATGCTGGAGTGAAAAGTTGCCGGATATGACTTTCTCATCACAGCGGCGGCGAGCATGCTCTCCTGCACTCTCGTTGCCCTTCCCCATCCCAAAGTGTCCGCTACAGCTCCCGAATTTGTTAAAGCAGCCACTGCTGCCGCTAAATTTGTCAAAATGGCCGCTGCTGCAGCCAGATTTGTTAAAGCAGCTGCTGCAACTGGCGAACTTGATAAAGGGGCCTCAGGTCAGGTGGCCTACCGGGCATTTTTCCAGTATCACGGTAGACCAGTCTGGCCCTGCCTTCAAATGAAGCAGGCAGCACATAAATGGATTCTTGCCATGGAGTGCTGCTTGTCTCTTTGTAATCAAGGCCAAGATGGTTTATTGTTATATGTGGTAATCTCAAACCTTTTATAAACAGACACTGGCACTGCTCTACCATATACTCCCAGTGACACACGATAGGACGATTTAGTGGCCCTTTGATCATGTCCAGTTCAGCATGGATGGGATGAGACCATTCAGCGGTGCAAGTTCAACTTTAGGGATTAGAGAAAAAGAAAATACATTGCTTCAATTAAAAACACCACTGAGGGAAAAATATTTTTTCTAAACATAATACAAACCCTATAAATAATACACAACTCAATTAGTAAACCACGTCATATCCTGATTGATTATCCCAAAACGAATGCCCCAAATAATAATCGTATCACACCTTTGATTAAAAAAAAGTGGCAGTCTGGACACTAAAGAAACATCAACAAAAATGGACAGGGATAAATATATATAAATAATAAATACTTTGTTATTAAAATATTAAGTATTTGTGGTATTTGAACACTTTATTATTTATATATTTATTAAGCACTGTTCATTTTTGTTATTTCTTTAGGGATTAGGTTAGGGTTTTGTAGCAGCATTATGATTTTTTCTGGGACAATTTAGTATGCCGCGATAAAACGTCATAGATTTGGCGTAGAGGTGGTCAGTTTGGACTTACATGCTTGTTTCATATCTAATATCTTATCTGAGCTAAAGGTTTTTTTTCCTCTTCTCTAAATTATTTTTCATGCTCTAAGCAAAAGGCTTATTTCAATCTTAACACTGTTCCAGAACACAGTCTGCCCATGAATCTTTCATAAAGTATAAACACCATCCATCTTCATAGCATTGTTAACATTTGTTAGATACTTTCGAAAATGTGCTACTTGCTTTTCCTTTAGTAGGTGAGTAAATGATTTAGCATATAGTGAAATTTAAAATAATAATAATAAGCATAATTGCCGGGAAGTCTGGTGACATGAAGAATACACTTTGTCATTGCATGTACAGGTTTTGTTTAATGCATGATGAAGAGAAATTTAGAGGAAAATTATAAGGTTAGAATTTTAAAAAGTTTGTTTATTGTAAGTTTAATTGCCTGAGTTATTATTTACAAGGATGTCTCTGATACAGGCTATAGTACTATGATCCAATGTTGCTCTTTTATCCTGTGAGGCCACCTTGTAAATTTTGGGCAGACTCATTGTCCAGGACAAGACTGTGAGAAAAATTATGGTTGTTTTTGGTATCCTTGTATATTTCTGATTGCGGGCCCAAAACATTTCCAATTTTTGATTCATTCATGGGGCAAAGGTCTAAATCGTGTGACAAGAAAACTAGAGGACACGATTATGCTAAAAGGAAACAATTGTAGGGGGGTATGTGTAATATAACGAAGCATTTGGTGTCATTAGAATGTGAAAGGAAGGTAAAATAAGTTAACATTGGAAAAAAAAAATACATTTTTAAAAGAACAATATGGGCAAATCAGGATGTAGGGCGTTACATGACAATGCATTATAGGCTGTGAAAAGTGTTGTCCCAATAGTTTGTTTATTTCAAGTTTTAAATGTCCTATTGATTTTAATGTAACGTTGATTGGGAAAGGACAATATGAAAATCATTGACAAGGCTCAAGTATTGACCAAACATGTTTGTGTTGGTGAGGAAGTCTTGAAGGGTTAATGTTATATGTATTCTTACCATTCAAGCTCTTCTCAAATGAAAACCAAGAATGTATGAATACAATTTACCCTTTGTCGATTTGTGTTTCTCTTTATTGTTTATTAATGTTCTTCTTTAAAAATCAATCTAATTTATTTAAATCCGTAACAGTTATTTTTCTCACCATTAGTATATTAGTCATTACTCGGACAAGATTTTTTTTTTTGCTCTATAGAAAGTGTCAGAAAATTTCCAACATTTGTGATCTAAAATCGACACGTATCAAAGCAAGGGCGTCATCAGATTACGCTGCTTTATCCTACTGCCATTTAGTTATCATATTCTTTTCAGTAGCCAAAGCAGTAGTAGGTGTTTTGGACAACCACATCATCCCTATAGAAGCAGATACTGTTTGAGCTTATCCATGAACTCCCTGCCTCTGAATTCTGTTGAGTGACATTTGTTTCTGTTGCTTGTGTCTGCTTTGACTGGCTGGTTTTTCTCAGATTGGCAGTTGGGATTATATTTCAGCAGACCAGCAGATGTAAGAGTTATGAACAAGGCAGGTCTGGGCCTTTTTGTTTAACTGTCTCCTACCTGGGAAGGAGAGTATGTCATTGTTACTAAGTTACCCATTTCTAAGCGTGCATTAGTAATGCAGGGGTTACTGCGTGGAATGTATAACTGTAACTTACCGAGAAGTCTCCGATGAGAAAAGTTGTTCAATTCTTTTTTAGACTTTTAACAGTTTCCTGTTTTACCTCAAATACTGCACTGAAATTACATTTAATAAACACAGTACTTAAAATGTACTGTAAACACGCATAAACACAGTACTTAAAATGTAGTCTTAGCTAGTGTATACTCAATATTTAGTTATGTAGATGCATTTGGTGAGATTGAAACGCTGCCATGCTAGGACCCTATTTTACACTTTTATAATGTACTCGGAAGATGGTGGCACATGCCATTATTGTGCTTGCTGAGTAAAGGCTATTGAGGAAGAAGGAAAATGGAAGTAAGCCAAATTTCTAGAAAAAGGGGAAACTAGATCACTGTGAAAGCTTTAAATGATGGCCGTTAATTGAAAAGCTTTGGAGTTGTTGGTAAGAAATGTAGGGACCTGAACAAGCGAAGCTAAAAAAGGAGAAATGGGGCCAAGAACTTGAAACCATGAAGGCAAAGAGAAGAGAGAGCTGTAGATGATAAGTTGAGCATTGTGTAATATGACAGGCTCTCGTTAAAGGTAATTTATTTCAAACATAAATAAAATAAAAAAATACATTTTAATTCTAAAATAGCAAATGTACCAGCACAATGGGATAAGTGAACTGGCAGATTCCACTACTAGGTAGGTATCTAGGAAGGGAAGCTACATTTTATGATTGTTTTATGTAATAACAATATTTTTGTTTATTATGCAATGTAATGTGCTAGTTGCTCTTTAAGAAAACTTTTTCAAGCAAGTCTATCCCTTGATGTCATGTCTGGGAATTACGAACACTTGGAAGAAGGGAATGTTGAGGACAAATCCAATACTAGAAATGACTAGAGAAGGGATCAGAGACACTTGTCAACTGATCCTCCTCCAATACAGATGGACAATCTTTTCTGCTAATTTTGTGTTCCCAAACTCATGGAGTTTTGAGACATTTGAGAAGATTACATCCGGATCACTCTCTTTCAGATGTATTTTCTAAACGGTAAAATCCTTGTTAGTTTGGCAGTTTCAGTTCTGCAAATTTTGTGGTTTTCAAAGCAAATCATTTGAATATCTTTTTTACATTGACCAGCTGACTCGTATTGCTCATCAATGGGAAATATGGGTACTGTACCATATTGACAGGGTAAATGTTCTCCGAAAAACATGAGACACACCGGCACTCTTGGATTCAGTATAAGAAAATATATTTGATGAAAGTGGAGGTTTAAAGTGCACAAGTAATATTGTACCAACAGACATGTTTGTTTGTGTCTGTCTGTACCTCATGTGTGTCTCGTGTTCTTCAGTGAATTTGGTCGGCTAATTTATCGATCACCAAGTGATAGAAATGACTTACTTTGCCAGCGAGGATGCGCCTGGTTTCTTTTCTGGTGGAGAGTGGATAATTTTTCTTCAGTAAATGTGCTCCCCTTTGGATTATCATTAGACTTCCCATACCCAGAAACAAAAATTACTAAAACTTCCAATGTAAGTTACAATGTTGGCTGACAAATTTGGAAAATGTTGAAGGATTTTCCTCAGGGAGGGAATCATGATCATGACAGTAATAGTAAAAATGCTGGGGGGTGGAATGTTTGGGTAGATCATAAAGCAAGTATAATACAATGACGGACATCATGGTGATGTGCAGTGTAACTCTTATTTTTAGTACCTAAACTGCACAAGAGACAAAAGAAGAAAAACACAACACCACAACCCCTGAATTTCTTCTAAAACCTTTATATTGAATCTCTGCTCACTTTGAACACCTGTATGAAATGAATGGCCTTTATAAAATCGCATTATAATGTATATGTAACATGAATGCACATTCTTTCTTAATAGTAGTTACATTAGACAATATGGTCTTTGTAAACCTCTTTATTTTGGAATGAAGTACATCTTTATATGGTCTAATCCAACTCGAACAGATTAACTATGATATGAGTTAGTGAGTTAATTAACTTTACTGTTCCTCATTTGAAGATTGTTTTTGTATTTTTAATATACTAGGGTTCCCATAGCATGTATGGCTAATACTGGCCATAAAATGTCTGTGCACAGCATCTTGCTCTCTCCCATTATAGCCAGTCTGCTTTCTTTTCACAGTTCAGACCCTTAGTTCTATCAGACAGTCTTGGGGAAAAAAGCAATTTTGAGTCTGTCTGTAAAGGAAAAGTAACAAACATCTGTTTTTACCTTAACTACCTTAACAACATCCATATGTGGAGTGTTTTCAAAAAGCTCCCTCTTTTCCTCCATCTACCACTTCTTGCTAAATGAACCTTTCTTGGCCCTGATTAGCGAATGCGGTCAGGTTTACACAACATAGCCAAGTTCACATTTCCATCATATTCTTTGTATTCTCACCCGCACCCCATTGTTAGCCAAAACCAAGCTGTGTATCTATTAGTGTGATGGGGATCACTCTTTAATACTGAACTGTTATATTTTCTATGAAACTATTTTCTACTAGGAACTGATATCTACAGTAGCCATCATGGGCTTGCAGCACTCCCTTGCAATTTAATTAACAATATAGCATTGAAAAGATATATACTGCTGTGAAATAAGTGAAAATAATGAAGTATATTTTGAGTTTGTGTATAGTATGTAGGTAACACCTATGTACCTTATGGGATCTCTGTATAACCCAGGCTACCTCCACTCTGTAATATAGAGCACCAGACTAACTCTAGCAGTCCTCCCTAGCTTGCTGAGAAGGCAATATGATGACTGAATGAATGCAGAGATATAGAGAATAATAAGGGTTTTTTTTTTATAAAAATGTTTTTAAAAAAGTAAAATCCATTCTGCATAATTATTATAAATTTTAATAAAATTACTATGATTTCCAAGCTAAATTTAAATAGCCAGACAATTTCCTCCAAATGCTGAACCCATCCTCTCTGCTCTGCCCAAAACTTACATCTCTCTGCTCAGTGATCATTCATCACCTCCTATCACCTTCCTTCTAGATCTCTTATGCTACATCTGTCTCAAAAATTCCTTGTCTAACTGCGACCTATTCCAACTCTTCCAAGTGTGTGACCTACTTTGATTAGCTATATGCTGCATTTGCTAAACATATGATAAACTGATCTTTTCTCTTAACATTTTTACTGTATATTCATGGGTTTCTAACCTTGCTCTATTCTACAGCTACGCAGTGTTTATAAAAATAATTACTACAGTGGGTAGGACACCAGAGATTGGTATAAAAAATGTACACATTTGTGGGGCAGTTTGGAGCACTGTGACCAACAATAAAGTAAATTCTGGAAGGTCAACATTTGGAAGCACAGATTGCTACTTGCTATTTACCAAATGTAAAAATCCTAGGCACAGGAGGTAATTTGGGTACACAAAAAGATAAAAAGGGAATATACCTGGTTTCCTCAAGGCACAATAATGTTATGTACACCAGTCAAGTTTGTGGAATTGATGATTTAATTCTTAAAACCTTAAGAGTATTTCTTAATTTGTGTTCCATAACGTTTTTTGTTTTTTTCCTGCAGAAAATGATCACCATGTTTTGCATATGGTTTACTTTTAAAGTCCATGTCTCTTGTTTTAATAGTATATTAAAGAGCACTCCCAAGCTTATATTAGCACCACAACACCTTATGTCAATCTGAGGAATTTTGACAGATGGGGGTCATGTATAAATACGGCACTCACCAATGTGCAAAGCAGACTCCGGATAAATTTTGGGATTTCTGCGTTATCTGCGCCAAAAGCGTACGTTAAGGTTGTGTCGGTGATTTGTTTCTGGGAACTTCCCTTTCCCGCAAAGTGTCAGTAGTCACTACAGTTCTACATAACAAACGACAATTGTGCCTTTTTATAAAAGCACCCGACACTTTGCAGTGCGGGAGTTTTTATACAAAACCCCCACAGTGTACACGCGTGTTTAGTACGATCTCCTGCTGTATTTTATGTAAAAAAGCAGATAGTTTGAGCAGCGCACTTGACAGATTTCTTATCAACATTTATAACAATGTGTCAAAACTATGGAAATATCCAAATATATTTCATATTCAAAAATGTGACCTTTCACTTTTCCACATAATACATTGTACTGTTTGCTGTACTTGGAGTAGTCCTTTCATCACCAAAAGTATGAATCAAAGGTCCCCATCTGCAAACGTACCAATTTTAAATTAAATGTGTACCTAAACTTTATTTCCTGAAACTGTGCATTGGGGTCGACATACTGTGAAAGCATTTGCAATTTGGTGAAAAACTTTATCTTCTGCCGAATGCTGCTTTAATATTACAAATCTAGGTGACTACTAGTGAGAGTTGCCTTTTTCACTACTTGTCATGTCTTGCATGGCTATTCCTACTAACATTTATTCTCCTGTTGATTTAAACGAACAGTGATGATATTATTTTTCTTTAAGTTTGAAAGTCTCTTATTGGGCCCAACATTATTTCTACCAAAAACACAATACTACTTGGGGACACCTCTTTTGCGTTGATGATTGGTAAACTTGTTTCAGAGACTGCAGTGTCTTCAGTATTATTCACTGTGTGAAGGAACCTTTTGTCACTGGGGTTCATGAGAGAACTAATGGCCCACCTCCTACCAATAGACTATGGACCCTCTCTGTGGATATACTAGGTTTGGGGGTACAAACTTTGAGGGCACCACCTTGTCTTCAGCTGGACTTCAAACACAGGCTCATTCAGGATGTGAGCCAGGATGTGTACGCTGGGATCCAAGCCTTTATCCAATTCATTTAATTTTCCCCATGTTATTATTGTATCCTATCCTGCATATGTCACCTTACCCATTGTAATTATGTAAGTCATTCTTACACAAGTGTACTCTGTATGTATCTGAACTTGACACCTTTGTATCCTGAAGGGTGTGAGGCAGGATTTCCCCATTGTATGTCTTACTGTTATGTTGGGTTGATTAAGTGTCTGTATTTAAAGGTGTGATTGTTATAGCCTAGTGTATCTAATTATCTGTTTTAAATGAGTCTCTCTAATTGTTTGAGGCTTACCATGTGTTAATTAGTTTCCCCTGTGCCTAACCCCTTAGTTGATGTCATATTTGTTTGTATATAAATATCTGTGCTGTTTTCAAATAAACAGTCAGTCCTCTCCAACTTCTATACTGTTATGTGTCCATTCCTGCGACAGAGTCTTCAGATCTGTCAGCATTGAGCTTATTACTTGGCAGCCTTTATAAAGGCTGCACTTGGAGGCCGAGGGGGTGATACCTGTGTCCCTCTCCAGTGGGTAGAGTACTGCCCTGGCCTTGGTCACAGTATGCTACCGCCCTTCAGCCTCACTAGGCAAAGTCCCTCTACTGAGACCAGCATCCTGGGGGAGATATAGTCACTGACTTGACCCCGGTCTCAGGACGATACACCTAGGGGAGAGGCTGCTCTAGGGTTCCAATTCGTCACACACTGTACACAAGGTTTGCAGTTGCGATGGGAGATGCTTACACAGTAAACTGTTATGTACAAAAAAAGTATGATTTAAATCCACATATCCAAATATTTTCTTTGGCATAAGCGAATAAAATTATGATTCATATATAATACTGTATAATGCGGAAAGCAATGTTCTTTCGTCGTTAATTGGCTTCTATTTTAGGACACCATAGTGTTCAAAATGGTTCTCTCCCCCAATTGTCTGCAAAGAACAATACAATACCAAACATTTTAAGTTCTAGAAAGTTATGGAAATGATTATATATACTTTTGGATCCACTAGTTTGTTAATTACCAATTTAATAGTCTTGCAACTGCACTGAAAATGAACAATTTTGAGATGTGCAATTACCAGTGCCAAAAGAAACATGACCAAACAAGCTCTGTGCCTTAAATGCGGTTTCTTATAATTGTTTATATATATATATATATATATATATATATATATATATATATATATATATATCCATAATATATATTTTTCTCTCTTGTCTTATTTAAATCTGGGTCCACTTCCATACCTTTTTATATTAATGACGATAATTATTTACATTTATAATTGTGAGACCTTTCAGGCTAGGGCTTTAAATGTGGCAAATTATTTTGTTAATCAGGTTTTAATGCCAGAATAGATAGTTAATCCATTCATGATTTCCCCAAAATTGTAGTGGGGGTGTAGTTAATTTTCAATTGGCCTAACATTACATAGTTACCCCACTGTGCTTTATGCACATGGGCTAGATTATGCATAAAGCAATTCTGTTCATATTTGGGCCAAGAAAGTAGATTTCTGTTTAATATCACCGAGCAGGATGAAGAGATTTTGCAGTGTTTCTCATGGATATAATATCTACACTCCAAAGATGACTTCACTATGTATACCAGTGCCAAGCAGTTAGCTAACCCCACTATAAGAGTGAGAGAAAAGTCATTGTTATCACACAAGCCAGAATTGCTAAAATGTTAAATGGGTTGTGGTTACAGATCTTTGCCTCCTATTTAACACTTTTTAAAGCTTATTTTAATCTACATTTCTCAATTTTTAAAGGGGGTTGAAGCCCAAATCCGAAGTTTTGGACAGACTCCTTCACAGTTGTTAATAGAACCACATCCTCCTAGAAGCTCAGCTATGCAGGTGGTAAGTACAGTAAACAATACCCGGATCCATTAACTTCCATTAACTCAGAGTATTGCCTGCTCAATGTGTATCTTTTCTTTTTCTTACTAAATTTAGAGTGCAGTTTTTGTGCAATAGTGAAATGTTCTTTTACCTCTGCTAAAGGTCTATTGCCTAGTAATGGTAAGATTAGCTACCATTCTTAGAACAGATAGATTTAAGAGACAGTATAGTCACCAAGCTGGCCTTTTTTCTTAAATTGTGTAAGAAAGCTGACAATAACAGCTTTAGCATGCATATTTCATTAGTGCTGAAGCTTTTTGAAGATACTGTATGTATAAAACACAACTGCTGGTAGGTTAGGCACTGCCTCTTCGCTTGTAGAATTTAATTTTGAAATGAAAGGAAGTGACATCACCGAAGCAACCAGTGCATGGGAAGTGTTTTGGGAGTGAATAATAATCCAGCTACACAGCACTAAAAGAGTTAACACCACACAAACATTGTAGAATCCCCTCCCTAATAAAATGGAACACAAATATAAAAATAAATAACATTATTAAATCATTACCAGTTTTACTTTCCATATGACAGGTGGTACTTAATTAAAAATTGGATTTCTATGTATAATTTTCATGCATAAAAGTAACCGGATACATATTAACAATGCTATTGGATACATTATTAATTTGGTGGCATAGTATATACTTATGCTATATATTATCATAGTAGCCCCACCAGAATAAGTTTACAATTAAACTAATGCTTTAGTCTATATAAATACACCGATCAGCCATAACATTATGACCACTGATAGGTGGCTTGCCTGCAGAGGCAGTGTGATGCTTTGGGAAATGTTCTGCTGGGAAATCTTGGCTCCTGCCATTGATGTGGATATTACTTTGACACGTACCACCTACTTAAGCATTGTTGCAGACCATGTACACCCTGATGGCATTGCACCCTGTCACAATGCGAAAATGGTTCAGGAATGGTTTGAGGACAACCAGTTCAGGGTGTTGACTTGGCCTCCAAATTCCCCAGATCTCAATCCAATCGAGCATCTGTGGGGTGTGCTGGACAAAAAAGTCAGATCGATGGAGTCCCCACCTCACAATTTACAGGACTTAAAGGACCTGCTGCTAAAGTCTTGGTGTCAGATGCACAGCACACCTTTAGAGATCTAGTGGAATCCATGCCTCAAGGGTCAGGGCTGTTTTTACATCAAAAGGGGACCTACACAATATTGGGCAGGTAGTCATAATGCTATGGCTGATCGGTGTACACATAAAATTGCCTTGCACAAAATGTTATGTTTCAAAAATGTAATGTTTTCATCCATGCGTTTACAGTAGTCTCAATGGCATACTAAAATCATAACTAATGAACCATTAAACATGCCCACAAGAGTTAATATGTGCTAACTAGTGTGTTATATTATGGGAGATCTGAGGATGGAGTAGAGAGTTCATGATAAAGTTTTAAAATTGCCATTTTCATTGAAGGTATGTAGCAGGCAAACATGTTTTTATTGGCTCAAAATGACTTGATTGAATTTCTGGGTGGTACATTGAGGATTATGACTAGTTGACACATTTACATGTTTTGGCCACCTGCCAAAATCACTTGTTTTTTCCCTAACCTATTGGAGGTGGGATGCCTGCTCTCTCTAAGTGGCATACATTACAAAGTGTAGCATAAAGAAGGGACCACCAAGAACCATAGTCGGGTCAGTCTACAGAACAATTGGCATCATTAGTGGAACTTAACAAACGTTTGTAAAACGTGATGGTTTAACAGGTGTGAAGATATAATGATGGAAATAAGTGTGTAAGGAAAAGAGAAGAAAAACAAAGAAACTGATTCTAAAAGGGATTTTTAATGGAGTTCTGGTGGAAAGAACATTTAATCTCATCAACTTAATACACTGTTTCTTCTTCTTGGCAAACTCACCAGGTTTGTTCCTGCACAATATATTGTTCATCTCGCTTTAACTCTCCTTCGGTTTATGTGCACCTCAATTTTAGTGAATTCCACCCAAAGTTTAATGATTTTGGTCTCCTATACATTTATTTCATTACAGTGCAAAGTGCAACAATTTGAGCTTTAAAGGGACACTAAACTTTTTTTTTCACTTGTGCATCTAATATAGAAGCACAAGTGAAATGTCCTTTGTCCCTAGTATGAGGATAAACTGGCGTGTACTTTGTACACGCCAGTTTATACTCTGACCGACAGCTGCCATGCTTCCATAGGAAAGTAGAGCAATCTCCAGTAACATTAGTTTCCATGGGGATTGCACCACTTGTACTACTTTTCCCTTTAATTACTCTTTATACATAACCCTAATAGAGTCAATGGGACACAAAATGTACATTCAGTCAGACAAAAGTGGTTCTTATGTAGACTCATGACAAATAATGATTGAAAAAGGAACATTTAGGGACCAGGTGTACCGGTTTATATTTGTTTGCACTTATGATATTTTTAATTTTAAATCCATACCAAAAGGCAAAACATATTCATTAGAATGTTATACAAATATTACAAATTAAAAAAATATATTGGTAAACTATTCACAGAAAAATATTAAATAAAATAACAGATATTAACAATAGAAAAGTACATTTTTCTATATTTACATTTTATGTATTTCTTGTGGCAGAGTTTCAAAATTCTGTTTTATATTTTTCTAAAGATTATTAATCATGAAACTAAGCTCAGAAAACCATTTTTTTATATTTTTGCAATAGTTTCCTTTTTCCATCTTTTAATTAATTTTCAATTTGAGTCTTTATATTTTTTCCCCCAGGATGAGTAATCCATTCTCTTCCAATACCTAGCTACACATATTGTGATTTCTTTGCCAGAGGAATATTTATATGGGAAAAAAAATAACTGGAGAACACCTTTAGTGAGAATAATTAAAAAATTCACACATACCAATCGTGAATAGTCCTACCATACATGACTAAACGTGGCCCTACATCGCTATCAATAGTTAGAATTATTAAATGTATATGTTCTAGTATGAACCATATGCCAAAGGTGTAATATATTGTAATACAGTTCATGTACATTGATAAAGAGAATCATCTTCCTAACCATAGTAAACGATTGTACCAATGTAACCAATGAAAATGACACTGCTAAATCTATTTCCCATCTCTGTGTAGTATCAGAATAAACTGCTTAGGCCAATTAATAGATTTTCAAAGTAATTTATCTTTTTAACAAAATAATGATCAATTGAGGAATACAAACATTCTGTTCTATTTTCTTAAGGAAACGTTTGATTCTTATAGACAGAGAAACGAGAGTAAACTTTGCCTTAATCGTACTTTCAAGTTTTGACTAATACCTTATTCAGAAGCAGCTAAATAGGTATAGACTGCTGTCAAACATACAATATTACTGATAAATAAAGTGCACAAAAATAGATTAAATAAGAAGCATACTTCCCTGGAAGGGTTTATTGTATCCACTCCCTAAAATGGTCCCCAATGTCTCTGAATTCAAAGTGCAATGTGAAGCAGGGGTATGTGGTTTTCAAATACAATTGAAGGACTTTTGGACTTGAATATAACAATAAATTACATTTATTAAGATCAAACTCACAAATAAATTGCATTTTGTGGAACATGCATAAAAAATTAGCATAGTATAAAATCAACCCGATGCTTCTGTATTTCACTCTCATTTGTGGACAAATGAACACCGGCTTGTGGCGGTTAAAGCTTCTCTAAGATGTTTATACAGTTGCTCACTTCAGCCCGAACACTATACTTAGCAGAGAATGGTATACACAGCTGATGGTAATGAAGCACAGGGACGGGAACACGAACACAACCAAGGCTTAACTGCCGAAATGAATAAATGGCTGCCTCCAGGGAGGAGCCCAAGACTGCAATATTGACACTTCATGGAATAACAAGGAAGATTTCTCACCAGTCATTATGACCGTAAAATCGGCCTTTTTTTATGCGTCTCTTTTGTATTTGCAGACTTCCTCAGGGGCATAATGAAAGTTAAAATACCTATACTAATATACAGATCACAGCAAATTTATATATATCCTTATAAATTAAATAATTGTTGTCTAAAGTCCCAATCTAGCCAATCACCCCGGCGGTTGAGTTATGAGAGGTGTTACTCCATCCAATGTCAGCTCCCACACAAATCAACAGCGCCATTTTATTGGTGGATCTTGAAAACTAAGACCAAACAGTCTATAGGAAACCATAGAATCCAGAGTCAATATCCAATTGTTACTTTACTCATAATCTGTAGCAAGGGGAACAAACAAGAAAGACTTCCTGTTATAGCCACATACCAACTTGAAGTTTAATATACATAGTAATCCAGGAGATACACATAATAAACTGAGAGGGGAAGCATTGCGAGACCTAACTTATCAAATGAAGTGAAACTAACTATTCAGATTCCTACTATTTATCAGAAACTGTTGATCATGATGAATAATCGTGATGATCAATCTCCACCCCTAATAACCAGCTCCAACATTTTCAGTTCGAATAAACGTAATCTTTCTAAGATCACAATTTATACAAGCAGTGCAATATACTGGCATAGAGTGATTAGTGCACTGTTTTTAAATACCACCCTAATGCTCTAGTGTTCTCTTCTTTAAAGTAACATTAAACTTTATATTTCACTTGTGCTTCTAATATAGAAGCACAGTGTTCCTTTAAGGGTCTCACTGTCCACATTGACACTGCAGCATCAAGATGACGAAAGATGTATCATAAGTAATACTGGCCTTAATCTGGAAGCCTTCCCCCGGTAACATAACTCTGTAATTGAATAACTAAATTCACTCATTTCTACAGGATTAAATCTACAGGCCTTGCAATTATTACATTTCTGAAAGCTCTTATTGCATCCATTATCACTGCATCCAACGGAATGCCTTAAAGAGCTAGGAGCCAACCTACCTTTAACCCCTTCGTGACACATGGTGCTTGAGTCCCAAAAGACACAAGCACCAAAACGTCACGATTTGTTCCTGGCCACGGATCACAAGGTGATCGGCAGCCAGGAACACTATGGCAAAGACCCGATCAGGGTCTTAATGGACCCTGTGGGTCCCTGCCAAAAAATCTTGAGACATCCGGACAATTTAGTGAAATGGAGCCGGTGCTCGCTTTGAGCACCAGCTACATTTCTCCTGTTAGTGCCTGCAGCGGGAGCCGCGATGAGCTGTTTAACACGGGACGTACTATGGCGTCCTAGCGTCTCTTAAGGACTGCATAGTAGGTCGTGAAGTGGTTAATATTTCTCACCTTGCTAAAAAATCCATTGAGGTGTATCGGGATATATTTACCAAGAATGTCATCATCTAAATAGATGGGTCAATGCTTTTTTTAAAAGTTGTTTTATCCTCAACAATTGATGGGTAAATTGAGAAAAGAAGGCATAAGCAAGTTTTCTAATTTATGTGTTCATTTACGATCTATCCATCAACAAAAGTTCCCTGTCTCCTTGGCCTACAGGGGCGCATCAATTTCCATTTCTGGGTATTTTTATCCAAAAATGTATATATTAATATACTGGTCTGTCTTACAAAATCCTTTTTTTTTTTTTTTAAACTACATTTCCTCTTAATGCAGGTAAATTGCCCTTTAGATATTCTTTGTACTGTCATAATAACTGACGTGGACTCTCCCCTGCAGTTCCATGGAGTGGTGATAGTCTAGTCTTGGGATCCCCTGGAGGCAACTGTTTATTCATCTTGGCAGTTAGGCCTTGGTTGTGTTCATGTTCCCGTCCCTGTGCTTCATTACCATCAGCTGTTTATATACAGTGTTTGGGCTGAAGCGAGCAACCTTATAAACATCTTGGAGGAGCTTTAACAGCCACAAGCTAGTGATTTTATACCATGCTGGTTTTTTTATGCTATTTACTTGTAAGTTTGTCTTTGATAATCAATGTATTTTTTATATTTGTAAATCAGTATCACACGATTTCTTTATTTATCTATTTTTATGCATGGAGTCCAACAGTCCTTGGATTGTATTTGAAAGCTACATTCTCTGCCTCCACATAGCACAAACAAAAATTAATATAACTGAAGGTACAGTTATTGACAATCACATGCATTTTTGTTCTTGGGGGAAAAACAAAACAAACAAACAATGTATTCTCTATTCTATCACATTATCTATTCAGTAGACTACTGCCCCTACCCTAGTCTGTGAATGGCAATACTTTAAGAATAATACGGCTTAAACAAGGAATCTAAATGTATAACGCAACATTTTTTCCAATTCTCTTTTCTGTGGCGTCATATGTTTCATTATTATTGATCTTAGCCCATCCAGTTTAGAGACACGAATGCAAACAAAGCATGCAAAAACATACAGACGTTTAAATGCATGTAAGAATACATGTATGTGTGTGTTAATCCCCCATTTGTTAATTCATCATGGGATTACCTGAAGTGTTACATGTAAGAACATTACAATGACATGTGTAAGCATAATAATAGATATCCCACTCTGTAGAAGAATGAAAGTGTTGTATTACACCCACTAAAATGCTTCAAAAGCAAAGGATTAAAAAAGATAATGGACAAACACATTTGCTTTGCATTGTGCTATTGTTATGCATTTTATAGTAGATCATAATGTCCCCCCCTTCTATTTTTTCCTTTGGGCCATTATGGGCACATTTTTATTTTCACAGCACAAATGAAAGCCATCTCGTGCTGTGTTAAGTGCACTAGCCATAATATACACCAGGTGTAGTAATTAGCAGCCACACGAAGGCTGCCTATTTGTATGGCTCTGCCGCTGTTGCTGTATCCCCTTGTGTCTTCACACTATCAGATAGCTGGATTTAATTGAGGCCACATCAGATGAGGCATTACTGACACCTTTAATTGAATGAGCATCCAGGGAGGATTAACTCATAATATTGATTGGCTTTTAGCCACTTGCTCAGAAGGGTGTCTGGATAGGTTATTAGTTGCCTTTATTTACACCTTTGTGCAAAGAGCACAAACAGAAATTCATAGCACAATATGTTTTTGTAAGTACTCTTAATAACTTTTTAAGAAGCTCGGATAATAAAAATGCAAATGCCATTTTAATAGCATTTTAGTAAAAAGTATTAAATTAATTGTGCAGTGTATTGAGGCAAATAAAGGTGGAAAGTCTATTGCACGTACTTCTTTATATACGATGTAAAAATTGGTCAAACCTTTTATTTTTGATTAACCACATCAGTGTGCTATATTTTACGTATAAATTCAAACTAGTGGCGTGTATTTAATTCTGATGAACAAGTATTCTAGAAGTGAAACCTTTTCAAAACATTGAAATGTTGATTATGTTGCCAATGTCATGGCTGGTATTTTGTAGGTGAATTATACATATATGCTATTTTATGTTTTATCTAATTAACCTCAATTTAATTAAACCACCACCACCATTATTCTTTTAATAATCCTTTCTAAATTATTTTACAGTCTAAACTATTGTACCAGTTTTTAGAACAATAAAGACTCATTTTTTTGTAATACGGCTTAAAGGAAAGAAAAGTTTGTTTAATTGTGTTTCATGGAATGAGCAACATATGTGTTGATCATGCACTTAAGGGCTTTATTGATGAAATAGAGAACTGCTGGGAATTTCAAAAATGAAGCCCAAAATACCAAAGCTGGAAGTATAGCTGAATTGGTGACTTTTTCCAACTTGGGTACTTTGCTCATAAGTTTGAAATTCCCTGCAATTCCCTTTTGAATGAATAGAGCCCCAAGTCCACGAGTCATCCAACACATCTCTAACCCATGCATCCCTGTTTAAATCCTTTGCGGAACACAAGCCACAATACACAATCTTGCTCTTGTATTTGGTTAGAGCACGGTTAGGCAACATTTCATACTCCATATGTTGTGCCCTACATCTCCCATAATGTTGTTTCAGCCACAATGGTCGCAAAGCATCAAGGGAAATGTAGTACACAACATCTGGAATGCCGAAGGTTGCATACCCATGCGTTAGAGTAAATGGGAGATCTGTAAACAACCATGACACTGAAGACGTTGTATGAAATCTGACATCCACATTGCTTTACAAACGAAAAAAAAAAAATGCTAGTGTCTTTTTAATTATCTGATTTCAGTTCTCTGTAGTTATTGAGTGCTTTGTTTACTCCATGCATTTATTACAATAGTTTTCTGTTTGGGTATTCCATCTTTATTTCACGTATGATACATTCACTTTATCCAACCACATTGATTGATTTCAAATTCATCTCATGCATACTATTATGTCCGTGTACCACATTTCTTTGTTTGCTGTTAATGTTGGTGAAGGCTACAGGGTATTTGTTTTTCTTTAATGGAGCTCTATATAATGCATAACAGCCAGTTCAGGGATAACTGAAAACCTCAAAATCAATTTGACTTGGTACCCAATTGATTGTGCAGTGAATCTGGTTATATATCAGTCTGCTTAATGTGATTTCCAATTTTCAGGCTAAAGTATACTTAGAGAAACAGAGCCTAAAGGCTTCAGAAGAAAACACATACACTATCTATTAGAAATAAGAATAAGTGGATTGGCTGCACAGTTATTCCCAACTGGTTAACATAACTTTAATTAAAAAACAATTTAATCTTCTAAAATATTTTATAAGCCAGTGAATTTATTTTTCTTCTTTTTAGTAGAAAATTACATGTATATGAAAATTAGTTTTTTGTTCTTTAACCAGAATTTAGCAAAACAAAATGGAGCAACTGATGTGAGATATGACCACTCATGGCTTTTGTGTTTTATTCACTGTAATTATATCATTTTATTTACAGGGGGATGAATCTGGCCAACAAGCAATATGTCTTCATTAAATGTTTTGTAGATGTAATACTTAAAGTTTAGGTTTAAAGAAAACAAAATTCTTCTTTTGTTGTTCTGGTATCAAGCTCCAAAAGAGTTGAGTCACTTGGATTCCAAATTTCCTACTAACTCTTTGATGACTGAGTGAGAGCTAAGCACTAAACCGTCAGGTGCAGGGAGATAAGCATTTCATGTCGTGGTTTGTCTTATAATCAGACCTCAAATAGAGGTTTGACAATAAGACTGTACAGTTTCAGGGGACATGGATCCCCATCGCAAGCAGCCGTGGATGTCTGTGCAACACATGACCTTCCGGCAGTCCGTCATAGAAGACAGAAGTGTCTGGCAGCACCAGTGGATGGCTGCCCAAATCGTGCAGACATCTACTGGCTGCTCCCACTAGCCACCAGGGAGACTGGGTAAGTCTGCGTGGGGGAGAGGGGTGAGAGGGGGATAAAGGCAGCATTGGGCAAGTGAGAGAGGGGGAGAGTCAGCATTGGGCAAGTCTGGTTGAGGGAGGGGGGAGAGGCAGCCTTGTGCAAGTCTGGGGGAGGGAGGGGCAAGAGGCAGCCTTGTGCAAGTCTGAGGGAGGGAGGAGGGAGAGGCAGCCTTGTGCACGTCTGGTGAAGAGGGGGGGGCAGGCAGCTTGGGCAAGTCTGGGGAAGGGAGGGGGGAGAGGATGCATTGGGCAAGTATGGGGGAGGGGGAGAGGCAGCATTGGGCAAGTATGGGGAAGGGGGAGAGGTAGCATTGGGCAAGTCTGGCGGAGGGGGGGAGAGGTAGCATTGGGCAAGTCTGGCGGAGGGGGGAGAGGCAGCATTGGGAAAGTCTGGGGGAGGGGGGTACAGGCAGCATTGGGAAAGTCTGGGGGAGGGGGGTACAGGCAGCATTGGGTAGGTCTGGGAGAGGCAGCCTTGGTTAAGGCTGTTTAGAGAGGCAGAGGCAGCACTGGTAAGTCTGGGGGGTAGGGGCAGCATTAGCTAAGTCTGATGGGCAGATGGCTGTGGGGGCAATGCATTGGCTATGTCTGGGGGCAGATGGGCAAATAAAAGGAAGTGGGGGGAGAGGTAACATTGGGCAAGACTAAGGAGAGGGAGGGGGGAGAGGTAGCATTGGGCAAGTGTAGGGGAGGAAGGGGGAGGTAACATTGGGCAAGTCTAAGGGAGGGAGGGGGAGAGGTAGCATTGGGCAAGTCTAGGCCAGATGAGACTGGTAGATGCAAGCAGGGAAAGAAAAATGTTAGTGCCCCAAGGCTGTTAACACCTTCGCGACAATAACACGTCCGCTCCACAGAGGCTCCTTTAATATGGCTGCTGCCCTCTTGTGGGTAGAGCGTCGGAAGTGAAAAAAATATCACTTCTGTCGCTCTGATGTGGGGTTTTTTTTGTCATTTTTTTTCGTCATTTTTTTTTGCAGTAAATTATAAGATATGATAAACATAATGGTATCTAATGAAAGCCCTTCTTATGACGATAAAAACATATAATTTGTGTGGGTACAGTATGCGAGAAAGAAGAACATTACCGCTAAACACAAACACCCTAGAAATTTCAAAACAGCCCTTGACACCTAGGGAAAGACAAGATCCAAAGGTCATGTCACTAAGGGGTTAAAGGCTTGTTACCTATTCTGCATCTTTCATGAGTTGTTTTTTTTTTAAAGTTTTCATGACTCATAACAGGCTGTTGATGTTTTTTTTTTTTTTAATAAGGCATAAGTTACTGTATATGTTGCTCATCCCTGTTGCACAATGTCTCATGTAATCTAATTTTTAGTTCCAGTCTGAAAACTTCTTGTTTTTTTTTTTTTCTTTTCAAAATGCTAGACCATATTGATTACATTTTTTTCATGGCTGGAATTCCTGCTATTGCTATTTTACTTTACACCTGCTGCTTCTACATGCTTCTTTATTTTAATCTGCTCTTCCTTTTCTTGTCCTGTCTCCCTTTCCCTTGTTCTTTGATCCCTCTTTTCCATGTTCTTTGCTTCCTTCTTCCACTTGTGTCTGGGTTCTTGTTGTGCCCACTCAACAGTATCTCCTCCTGCAGACTCCACTGATGTTTACAGACCAGGCTCAGCACGATGTGATCATGGTTCTAAAGTTTCCGTCCAACTCTCCGGTCACTCATGTGGCAGCCAACACTCAGCCAGGGCTGGCCAGCCCCGCGGTCATTACCGTTACTGCGAACAGATTGTTTGCTGTGAATAAATGGCACAGTCTTCCTGGTGAGTACACATATACAATCAATTCACTTCATATTTGATACATATTGGGAGAGATTTATAAACCATGTATGGAAAATGACATGAGTACAACAAAATGAGTAAATTTGTATATAACCAACACCTGAAAAGAGAACCAGTGCTACATCTATGACTGCATACTTGACAAGGATGCCTTTTTAAGAAATGAAATGTGAATCACAGCGCATCAGAGCTCTAAACAAAAACGTGTTGAAACCGCAGTAAATGTGTTTGTTATAATACCTTATTTTTATACTAAATGACTTGTCGAATTACATAAATAGCTGTCACTTAAAATGTCCCATAATACCTTCAGTCATTTCCACTAAAACAAGTATCATTCTTTGGCAATCTGTTGGGTGCTAGGTAAAATTATAGGCATGAAATATGACATTTACATTTGTTTTTATTGTTATAATGATGTCCCTGCACTAGAATTTTTGCTTTTTTGATGTGTTTTGTATATGTGCTGCGATTTGTAACTTTCTATTAATATTTTATCTATTTTTTCCATCCTGCAAAGTATAAATGCCTTTTGTTTGTTGCAGGAATAGCACTGAAAGACTATAAAAGTCATTCGTCCCAGATGTGTCAATGAAAAAGAGAAATTGTTTTAATTAGAAAATGGTACCAACATCCACTCACAGTGTGCTTTAATCTTTTAGATATGTCCTTAATAGCCACTAGGGGAACTGTAGATTTCAGGACTGCAAAGCATTAACTGTATGCTAGCTATCTAAGGGCCTATTTGTGCTGTTGTAATTCTGTGATGTGAGAGGAGAGTGCTTGTTCCTTTAATAAGTATTACCAGGCACTCATACATATTAAATGAAAATGTAATACAAATGCACCTGCATTATCTGATTTGGATTTAGAAGCTCATAAACCTTGCAAAGTGCACAGAATAAAGTAATGTCCTTTCTGGTATAGACTGCAGTTTACACTAAAAAGTGATATTAATAACAGTACAATTCCTTTAATAAATTTTAAATCATTAGAGATGCAATTTACTTTTTGGTTTGTCTTACTGGCAAATTTTGTGGTTTTGCAGCTTGGAAGAATGCTGTATATACTGCACTAAAGCAAAGGCCCACTTTTGCCACAGGCAGCAGATGGTTACTTGCATCAAATCAGGTTACTTCTTGCCGTCTCATTTTCCTCAGTGACATGTGAAGCTGCTGCCAGTCAAGCATCTGCTACAGCTTCTGGCGGAGGAGCAGAACTATTATGCACATCACTGTTACAGGCACACATACACGGGAACCAACACCGCATGGCAACTTTTATACCATTGGTAAAAAGTGTAGGGAGCTCAAAGGTTTTATATATCTGTATTTAAACACGATTGGCAAATCTTTAAATCCTGACTGACTTATTTAGGATCCAGTGGTGTAAGACATTGCATGTGAAATTAGTCTTCCATCAAAGCACTGGTTTTATTATTATATGTTTATTTTATTATTTATCCTTAGTTGACTAGTAAATGGTGCAGCTTACACAGAAATCCAGAATTACCCTATACATTTGAATTAAACATTATTATTTATATTGTGTTTGTATTATTATCATGATAAGAGTATATATACAAAAATGTTCATGTATTTATATCTGTCTACATGTGTGTATGCACAAATATGTATATACATACAAATATGTACATGTATTTTTATCTGTGTGTGCATATATATCTATAAATATGTATATACATATATCTGTGTGTGTGCATGTGTATGTATATACATACAAATAAGTACATGTATTTGTAACTATGGGTTTGTATGTGTATAAATAAAAATGTCTGCATATTATGATAATGATCACGGGACTGAATATTTAACTTTTCTGATAATATTCTCAGTGAGGAAAGACGTGACAGCCCTGAGGCATTATGTATAACACTGAGTGTGTAATACTTGTTTATACATATATATTTATTGTATATTTATATCCATTAGCTGTATAATTTTGCACAATTTATCAAAACATTTTAGCAATGCGGAAACCTTTGTTGCTTTTTTTGTATTCATTTTACAGCCTTTTTTTTTTCTCTGTCTCTCTCTGTCTCTCTCTCTCTACAGCCCATCAAGGTGCTGTGCAGGACCAGCCGTACCAGCTGCCGGTGGAAATCGATCCTCTCATAGGTCTGTCACTTCCTCCTGTCTGTGCGATTCATTAAGCTCTGTATGGTAGCCCTGAAGTGTAGATTACTGTTGTTTTTCACTTGCCAGTTGCCTGGAATTCTCCTGATAAACCATTTGCATGCAAATTGGAATGCAATGAGCTGTGGCTATGCTGGTATTTCATCAACTCCCCCTCGTTGGCTTGCCTAATTTGAACAGGCCTTAGACGCGTGTCACCGAAAATTAATATGGATGCCGTAATAATGTGTGATTGAGAATGGCGCATGAAGCACTGTCAGGATAATATTGGATCTTTTCATCACTCAGACTTGTTGATGAGCAGGAGTGAAGCCCTGTTATGATGAATTGGCACTCAGTAATGTGCTGGAGCAGCGTTTTTTGTTTTTTTTCTCCTAGGGAAATTTTCATAATAACAGTGGGGTTCTTCACTACGCAGGGCTGGGAGAAATAAAGCTTGGCGCTTGGATTTTATCATTAAGAAAATCAATCCTTTCTTCACAGACCTGCTGTGCAGGCATCGGAGATTAATGTGCGCATTCAAATACATACCTATGCAAATGTATGCAGCCCTATGGTATTTGGTGCACCGAAAAAATCCTGGTATTATTTTACAAGGGGGAGATAACACTTAAGAAATGCAGAGCTTAACCATTTGTGCAGTATGCCTCGAACACTCCAAGGGTTAGCTTGTGTATCTGGATGTGTGTCTATATAATATATAGTTAGTACTTTGTCTAGGGATGTGAAATATTGGCTCATCTTTCCTGCCTTTGTCTGTTGCTCTCCTTGTGATGTAAACAGTCAAGATGATGAGCAGTGAGATATGGTTTTATCCTCCTTAGAAGTGGAGAGCAGTTTTTTGTGACTTATAGTGTGTTCTCTGACCGATGTTCAGTGGGTGGAAAGGCAGGAGCCGCAGTTCATTATCATAGTTTTCCCCCCCTCCCATGTCCCCCCCCCTCACATGATTCCCCTGATACTAAGGTTGGTAAAAGAAAGGAAGTAAAGTGTACGTGTGAGATTTTAGTATACGTGTAGAATAGTCTGTGTTGCTGCTAATATGGCATGGATTCATTTATAAACATGGGTAATAATAGTTTCATATACATTTTTAATTTCAAGGATTAAATTAGTGGCAGTAGTGAAAATATAGATCTCTCGCATTGGTCATTAAAATAAATCCTGACATAAAATGAATAAACATTGTATTATGTATGTAGAAAATAAAACCTTATACATTGTGTGTTAGAGAATTGAAGGCAAATGTATAGCTTGAGAGAACAATGTGTTTTAATGCTACATGAGGTGTTTCTGGTTTATGGCATCACCTTGTGGCTTTAAATGCTAATTAAATACTTGTGTCCTTTTCAGACATTTTTCTTCACATTTTTATTACTAGGAGAATGGAAGTGCTTGAATTCACAGCACATGTTTTCAGTAGGTGTTGCTGGTAAATGCGCACCCCATTCCTGTGTACAGAGAGGATTAAGCAAGTGTCCCATTGCTGGCAATAAAACCACCATAAGGGAAAGTAGGTTTGCTGCTAGAAGGGAAGATGGCTTCCTCACTTGTTCACAGAGCCAAGTACCATACTACATAAAAAAAAAAAAGCACAGGCGAAAACACTTCTTTTGTTGGCATGTGAAAACATAGGTCTCTCTCTCTCTGCACTAGAAGAGACGACTGGACCCAATCGACCCTGATCAGACACGTGTTCGGGTGCATGGCATCCAGTTGAGCTCTGCCTCAGCTGAGAGGAAGAGCTCAGAGTAAACCTGCATTTACCTGAAAAGATACATGTCTGGTTTACTCGTCTTGGCAGGCAGCACCATATTTTTTTACTTTTGCTTCTGTTAATGAAGTAAAAATTAAAAAAATGTAAAAAACAAAAACACAGCCTTTTTGTATTTCTAGACTTTACTAGACATCACTCATAAAATAATGGTGCTATAAATAAGCGTAATATGTATTAATTAAAAAACACGAAGTATCACTTTGTGAATTGTATGTTTTCACACGTTTTACGAGAGGACATGAAAGAAGCCTCATAATCCCCATAATTATTAGACAGTCGTATAGTGTATTATGTTCACAACCTATTAATTGAGGTAAAAAAAAAAAGGAGAAAGACTCTTAGAGCCTCTGAAATACTTTTTGCTCTAAACACCAGGCACTGTACACCCTTCACACAACAATGGTCCACAGATATGTCTTTATGTATATAGGTCACTTACAGATATACATAAACAGAAAGAAAGCATCAAAGAAAAATTATATTTAAATAAGTGATTTAGTCCTCTGTGCATCCATGCTGCTATAATAACAGTGTTCTGTAAATTTTGTCACACCTCTCAACTGGAGGAGACACAGGTAGACCTTGAACAACTACTGCCCTTCAAGGGCACAGATCTCTCGTTCTACTGTCTCACGAGTCTGTGCTATTAGTTAGTTGGCTTCAAGTTTTGGTGCGATATGCCAATGGTCTTCATGACCATTAATGGAATGCTCCATTATACTCTTCTTCCTGTCAAGATGTTGAGACGTCTTGAAACCTACAACCTCCTTTTTAAGAGATGCTTCACTACTCGACTATGCAGAATTTACTGCATCCACAGTATTCTGGAGATATGTATATGGAGACCTTTTCAGACCTTTGAGGTTTGATTATACTAAAGAGCTGGAGAATGCTATGGAATGTGCTGGCAGCCATGACATGGTTTAGGGAAAGACACAGATGTTGAAGATAAGGAAAAGAGAATGGGGACACGCCAGTGTCACGAAGGAGCTCTTTTTATGTAAAGTCAGTCAAGATGTAAATCAGTGCAAGCAGCTCTGGAAAATAACAAGCTTGATGGCACCCGCAGAGAAGAGAAGCATTTGGGTACTGAAGAATTTGTTGCTGAAGAAAATGGAATGAAGGAGTATTGATGTTGCAGCCACTTTCAGTTTTCTAGAGCATAAACATATCAGTTTCTTCTTTTTATAACTTATGCCTATAATGTAGTCCCGCTTTCATCTCTTATAAAGCTTATTAACCTCAAGGCTGGGAGTATCAGACATGCTTGCGCACATGTATCCCGACTGCTACTTGATAATTTAAGTGATGAAACCCAGACGGTCAGTTAAAGAGCAACAACTTAACTGTGTGTTCCTTTTATGTGGTTCAACCTTTACATAGTGTTATGTCTATATACATAAGAATACGTTGTCCATTCTAGAGATAACACCCATATATCAAAAAGCAAGCTTATGAAATGACCAACTGAAACAATCAAGTTTTTGCTTTATATACATATATTATGTTTTATAGTTTTTGCATAGTTTGTAACATTAGAATTTTGAAGCATTATCTTTTTGTATATTGTATTCCTTTAAAACCTTAATTTGTCTCACATGTTTTGAAATCGTAACTTGCTAAATACTATTCTTACTTTGAAAATAACCTGCGTTTGTAAACGTTTAGGTTAGGTTTTAGGCAAAAAAAGAACGGCAGTTTAAAATAATACATAGAAGATTGAAAACCAAGTTACCAGTGATTTAATGAGTTAAATATGTAAACAAGGCCCCCTTTCGTGTTGTAAAAGCAGGCCCGAATTTGTTCCATATCCGCTCTCTGTCCATAAAACACAAAATGTATATATCACTTTTAAAGGTTCTTTGTAGCAATAGGTAGAAACAAATGTTTGCAATGAATAGAATCACACAACCACTAGAAAAATAATTCAAGTATCAAAATGTTTCTGAAATGCCAGGCCAAGTAAAGAGGACATTTTAATGTTGGATATTAAAGAAGTTTCTCCACTGATTTATATGCTAATGTTGAAGTACTATTCCTGTACGGGAAAAGACAAATGTTTGCATGAGTATTACACTATTTGTACCATTTATGTGAGTGCTCTGGCTTTTTTTTTTTTTTTATGACTCCTGTGCTGCTAATCCCTTCCCTTCTTGTCTTTTGGCCCAAAGTGTGTAGATATGGTAGATTCGTTTTGGAAGCAGAGAAATTACCAACAATATTTTCAGTGGTACAAATGTTTCTTTTCATGCTTGCCAGTCTTTTCTATCAGTCGCTTTGAACACACAAGATATTTGCAGCAGGGTTGATGTTCATGGAGGGATAAGCCAAATGGAAAATGATTTAGCTAAACTAGAAAAATGGTCAGAGCTGTGGCAACTGACATTTAATGTGGACAAGTGCAAGATTATGCACCTTGGGCGAAAAACCCCAAAAGCAGAATATACAATATTTGGTACAGTCCTAACCTCAACATCTGAGGAAAGGGATTTAGGAGTAATAATTTCAGAGGACTTAAAGGTAGGTAGGCAATGTAATAGAGTAGCAGGAAATGCTAGCAGAATGCTTGGTTGCATAGGGAGAGGTATTATCAGTAGAAAGAGGGAAGTGCTCATGCCATTGTACAGAGCACTGGTGAGACCTCACTTGGAGTATTGTACGCAGTACTGGAGACCGTATCTCCATAAGGATATTGATACTTTGGAGAGAGTTCAGAGAAGGGCTACTAAACTAGTTCATGGGTTGACTGATAAAACTTACCAGGAAAAGTTAAAGCATCTTAACATGTATAGCTTGGAGGAATGATGTAATAGGGGGGATATGATAGAAACATTTAAATACATAAAGAGAATTAACACAGTAAAGGAAGAGAGTATATTTAAAAGAAGAAAAACTACCACAACTAGAGGACATAGTCTTAAATTAGAGGGGCAACGATTTAAAAGTAATATCAGGAAGTATTACTTTACTAAGAGGGAAGTGGATGTATGGAATAACCTTCGAGCAGAAGTGGTAGAGGTAAACACACTCAAGGATGTTAAGCATGCGTGGGATAGGCACAAGAATATCCTAGATATACGATAAGGAACTGGGGACTAATACAAGTATTTAGAAAATAAATAGACTAGATGGACCGAATGGTTCTTATCTGCCGACATGTTTCTATGTCTATTATATCATACCTTGGTGCAGCCTTTTAGAGATTGGTGCCATTTTAGACCCGGATCTTCCTAATCAACCATGCTACAGACCACCAATAGAGGAAGGCCAAACACATGGGCCTGGTTCCAGCTTTACTCCCTGCAGCCTCTTTATTTAGGTTTAATCTCACAAGTCATTATGGATTTTAGTTTGTATGGAAGCCATTTTAGTTTACCTGGTACAGGTCAAATATTGACTATTTGAGCTTCCAGCTGATCTACAAAACATCTGGCCCATGAGTCAAACATTATTTTTATTTCTAAGTTTCAGCTTTCATAGCACACCTCATGTTTGGGTATTGTTTTCTTTGAAATATTGTTCCCTTCTGTTGCCCATTATACTGTTACACTTAATAAGATGAAGAAGCTGCTATCAATCAAGTTGCTCAAATAAAGTGAAGAATGTGTACACACATGAAAGTGCCACAATATAAAAGCACTGTATACTTGCTTTCAATAGAAAAGCAGCTCTCTATAACACTCTCCCAAGTGCTTGAGGTAAACAGGAATAACCAATCACGAAGGCGCACAATCAAATGGAACCTCTTGAAATAGAAATACAAAAATAGTGTAATGCAGTAATCGTCACTGAAATGAGTGGTAAGGAATGAAATACAATCACAACCATAAACTAATAGTCTTCTTGAGAATAAATGAAATAATAAATAAATAATAAATAAATCATAAATGAAACACACAGGACAGGACCCCCGATTGAAAGAATGGATGCTCCACTCAGAACTACTTAAAGGATGGGTGCTGAAAATAAGCAAAACAATAGCCAAAACATGATGGCTGTATGACATCACGTCCACTGGAGAACACACTAGAGGCAAACAGAAGGCACACCAAGTCCACAGAAAGGATGAGAATTCGTCAGGAATTTTCCATTGTGGAAATATATGGTCATCCTGACATTTGAACACTATATATTTTTTTTAATTATTGGACACCATCTGGCCAAACTCTTATACTCGTGGATTGTACGTCACTCTGCAACTTAAATAGTTGGGCAACACTACTCTACAACTTTTGTAACCACTGTTGGTGAACCTCCTTTTAAACATTGCATGCTATAGTGTTGCACACCATCCATTCTTATATTTGCCTATACTCTAGGACTGGGTCTCTGGACACGGCATGGACAGAGGTAAATGGTGGCCTAGCATGAAACTGCACGATTGAGCTCATGTCTTTACCATCTCTAAACACAATGCCCCTGGTCCACATCACTGTTCAAATCCACCAGTCATGCCAGGACAGGCCCAGGTTTTCTGGGGTCCTGTCACACCTAGGATTGTTGGCAGCTATGAACTCTATGGATTAAAAGTGTCCAAGGAAATAAAAACACTGGACTAAGACTTTACTGACAGCATTTAAGTTTTCTAGTCTTCATATTTTATTACAGTGGTTTTATTTCATAGTATTTTTTTATTCAAACATACAAATCTAGTTTTTAATTTTTAATAGCTGCACATTTGTTGTAATATATTGTATGTGCTGGTTCAAAAACATACAATTCCAAAAGCATGTTTTATATAAATGAAAATGCTGCGCGTTCCAGGCAGGAACATAGTCGTTTTTCTTTTACGACAGTTCTGGTGCGATTAGGGCTGTTTACAGCTGAATAATAGTTTTGAAACTTAAGAAGGAAAAAAAAATGACCTGTAAAAGAAAGCACTCGTAATGCTGTCGCTCAGGTACTCTCCGCAATAACCCAAATCCCTGGCTGGAATAAACTACAGCACTGACTTGTTTACCCACTAGGGGAACAGATTATTGCCTCGTAAAGAAACACAAGCGTTCTTATTATTCGCATGGCATCAAAAGCAGAACTCACAGCTGCTGCTTTATGGATATATCAAAACTGCATTATTTTGTAACACTGTAGTATATCCACAGGGTGAGAGTACATACACCTGAGAGCAATGAATTTATTTGCAGAGCATTTGTTTTTTCTATTTTTTTTTTTTTTGTATGTTATACTTGGCAATAATTAGGCTCGGTTTCAACTATTGCTCACTACAGCACCAAGCTGAGTTATATTTTGCACCCTACATATAAATTTAAATATTGTAAGTCTACAGAGAAGAAACTTGGGTGCAAACGAGAAATGGTTATATTGTCTTAGGTGAAACATGTAGGATCTTTGGATACTGTCCTATAAAAAAATATTTATTAAACATTATTTAGAAAATATGGCAGTGTTTTAATTCCATAACATCAGGGGCTTCCTCATGGTAAAGGGAAAAATATAATTAAAAAAACGTAATAGTGGTCAGTGTGGTTTTTTTCTCACATTCTATATAAAAAGGCCAAAGCGTTATTTTGTTACCATAAGCCATCACATTTACACTATAAAATGTCCAATGTATGCTGGTCCTTTGAACAAATTTGTGCCATGTTTGTACCAGTAGTAATCATGCTATGATTGTTTTGTGAAGACATCTTTTCCCCTGTATTTCTCTTACTAATTACATTGACTACTTGCATGAAAAAAAAAATATGAACGATTATAGCCTTTTTCCTCCTGATATGTACAATTTGAATATTATTTCTCATGTTTTACAGTGTAGGCCCAATATCACCCCAGGACTTTTTCACCACTGTCTTGAGCTGCCCCATCATATGACTATATAAGCTTCTTTATACCATAATGTTTGGCCACCAGACCAAAACAAAAAGGATCACAAAATATAAAACCCATAACAGAAAATGAAACATAAGGCCCTAGACTACCAAACTTTTATTACATAGTCAAAAATCAATGAAATCGAGATATATGTATATTATAGAGAGAGAGAGAGACTGCATTCATAAAACAATGAATAAAATAATAGTGCTATGACTATATAACTATAACCCAAATAGGTATGTATACGAATAAAGAATACCGGACTGTAACACATATACAGTTTAGTGTTTTGGTGATTTTTTGTTTACCAAGGGCACCATTATAAATCTTTAGCTTTTATCTCAACTTGTATTTTTGTACAATTTTTTGATTTTATAAATATATACACATTTCTGTTTGTGATTTATAATAACCATTTTTGTTGGTTGTAGTCATTGTACAGAGTTCAATCTATACACTTTTATGTTTAAAGCACTGTCACACTACTGCCAATCTGGTCTAACCCCTGTGTGTTTTAATGGCTCTCTTGATCTGTGCCTCCTTAACATAATATTTTAAGCCATAAAAGTTGCAGATATTCTGGTACTATTTTCCTTTAAATGTAGCACTTCCTTAGCAGTACACCTTGCTTAGCAGTACTTTTTCAGGAACCCAAGTACTGTTCATACAGGTCAATAAACCTGAGCCAAGTTAATGTAGCTATATTTGTGAAAGAGTGTTCTATTACTGATCGCTTGGTTTGGAAAGCTAGTGGAATTTCGTGTTGAGGAAGGATTAGAAAAGTCTTCTGTTACCATTTCTGACTTGGGCTGGAACAATTTTTATCTACTCCTTGTAATATATTTTCTACCGATGTGCTGCAGCAAAGAGTAGTGATGATCGAGTTAATGTCTTTAGAAAGCAAGCCAACAATACTTCCACAAAACCAGGCAAATAGCTCACTCTGCATTGGCTTAATTGCAATGAATGAATATAGATTGTCATAGTCGTCGGATGGTTAACTATTTAAGTACAAGCACAGCAAAAGGCTGAACAGAATACAAGCGCACTCAGTGGCTGCACAAATCTGGTCTGTGATAGAGCCTGTTAACCCCTTCCCGACGTTAGGACGTACTATGCCGTCCTGACTTTAAGTGCTCTGAAGTCGTTAGGACGGCATAGTACGTCCTGTATTAAACAGCTCATCGCGGCTCCCCGCTCTGTTTTCGGATCCCGCTGCAGGCACTTGCAGCGGGATCCCACCTGTCACCTGAGGCCACTTTGAGTGGCCTCAGTCTGACAGGGGAAATGTAGCCGGTGCTCAAAGCGAACACAGGCTACATTTCTCCAAATCGCGCCGTGCCCAACTTCCGCGTTCGGGCACGCCTCCGTGACGTCACACGTAACGTCCGGAGGTCTCTCGTTTTTTTTTTGCAGGGACCCACAGGATCTGTTAAGACCCTGATCGGGTGTCTGCGAGAGTGTTCCTCGCTACCGATCACCAGGAACCAATCGTGACGTTTTGGTGCTTGCGTCGTTTGGGACGCAAGCACCTTGCTTCACGAAGTGGTTAAAGGACAACTGTAGCAGAAAATTTACTTATGTCTAATTGAAAGATTGTATTAAGTGTAAATGATTTATAAAGACAATCTTTAATGAAAGAATACAAATAAAGTTGCTTATTGAGTCTTCTTTACTCCATAGTTCTCTCAGGGGGCAGACATGTTGTTTAGAATCTTGGGTCAGATCTTCACTAAACTTGGTTCAGATGAAGAAAGATCTGACCCATCTGACCAAAGATTCTAAACATAATGTCTGCCTCCTGGCTTAACTAAATGGGGTAAATATGGCTCAATAAGGTACTTAATTTGTATTCTTTCATTAAAACATTTCTATATAAAATGCCTACACTTGATACAGTTCTTTTGATTAAACACGACTTCATTTTTTTCTACAGTTGTCTTTTAAGGTGCAACACATCAGATGTTGTCTCGCTGGACGGTTATTGGTGCAGCCACTGAGTTTGCTTGTATTCTGCTTGACCTTTTGCAATGCTTGTATCTACACGGTGGAAGCCCGTAAGCTGGAGCACCTGACTTCATGGTGAGCCTCACTGCTAATGCGAATTGGAGGGTATGCCTGATTTAGTCTGGACTCTACTTTAACTATTCAAGTACCACAGTGCTAATGCTTAACTGAGTAACCCCAAATATAGAGAACATCAACTGACTTTCTCTGCAAAGAAGCTGGCATAGTTCAAAATGTAACCACTTTTCCAGCTGTGATTTATTTTGATTCAGTTTCTGTTTAAAAAAAAAAAGGCCATACGAGAATGGCAGTGATGTCATAATGTGCTCCTGTTCTTATTTGGAATTCTGATATATCTGTGTGTTTTTTTTATTGCAGCTAGCAATACTGGGATGCACAGGAGGCAAATCTCTGACCTCTTAGACCAAAGTATGCAAGTCCACTCCCAATGTTTCGTCATAACTGCTGACAATCGCTTTATCCTGGTGTGTGGCTTTTGGGATAAAAGTTTTCGCGTATATTCTACTGACACAGGTAACTTCACATTATTCTTTCTATCTATTAAATTTGGTATTACGACCTTGGTGTTTGGTGGTGGTGTTCTCCCCATTGTGTACAAAGCATAGTCCATATTGTCTTAATAAGGTTTGACATCTAGAACAAACTTACAAAACTGGCTGTTCTCCTTTAATCCTTTTTACACAGTTGCATTTTTCTGTCCACCCCTTGTTTACTCTTTTATGCCTTCCTCCACCCTTTTCCCCCATTACTTGTTACCATTTTATCTGTCCCCAAAACCCTCTCATCTAACACTTTTCCCCCTCCAAATTAGTTCTTTTCTACCCCGTGTCTCCTTTTCTAGGTCATTTTCCAACTATTTTTGTTCCCATTTATTAGGTTTTGATTTTTTTTCTTGCTTCATTGCCCAATTAAAGTTTAAGACATCACAGTGGTTTAATATGGAGTTACAATTATTCTCCTTGCCAGATTCTTCTATCATTTTTTCATTGACCTTCATTAGTCAAATATTCATCCTGAATGATTAATTAAGGATGCAGTGTTTTATTTTTACAACATTTCTAGCAACTTCTAACAGACATAGATGCAATAATCCTTGTTTTAAACAGTGATTTATGAGCATTAACACCTTTAAAAGGAAATTTAACAAAAATGTATGGAAATCTACAAAGTGTTTGCCAAAAAGTAGGCTGACAAACATTTCTCTTTACAATGGGCCACTTCAAAATAAATACATTCCTCCATTATTTGATGCATCCCTATTGTATACATTTTCCAAGCGTCTGGTTCCACTACCTTAAAGGTTACAAATCCGATAAAAAAAACTGCACTTATAATTGTAACCACACTTCTATAAAGAATCCACTGGCTCAAAATGATCATGTTTAAAAACATGTTATAAAATATGCTTTTCAATTTGAAAATAGCTTTTCAATTCACAAAATAAATATCTAAGAACTTACAAGACAAAATAAACTTAGAAGAGAATGTTGATACCTCTGTGGTTCATGCCGTGAATACTGCTTATGAATATTTAAAATGTTACTTTACTCATAACTACATCAATTAGCAAAGAATTAAATTATCATTAGTAAACTACTTAGTGGTTTATTAATGTAAACAGTACCTGTAAAAAAGGCAAATTCTATAAATAAATAATGTTGGTGCGTTTTTACTACCATGCATCTCCTATTTTAGAAAGAAATGATCTGCTATTTAGTGTCCCCAATGTTTGCTGGGGGGGGGGGGGGTAAAATAGTTTATCTGTAGTAGGATATGACTGAATAAAAGAAACCATACTTCCCTATAAATGATGAATATCTTCTGTCCAAGGGATCTTCAAGCTCCTAGCAAAATACAAAAAAACGACTTGAAGGCAGGGATTGATAATTTAAAGCAGCAAATGGACTCCACAATGTATAGGCAACATAAACAGGAAAGAACTAATAGCATAACACTTAAGTACGAAGTATAAAAGATTACATTTGTAAAATACAAAGTAGAATATTTTCTACTTTGTACTTAAGTTTTACGCTATTGGTTCTTTTCTTTTTGTTTTGCATATACATTGTGGAGTTCATATGCTGCTTTGTATTATCTTTCCCTGCCTTCAAGTCATTTGTTTGAGGGATATGACTGCACATTTTATACCTTCTAAACTGACATTATAACATTGCATCTGCCATAAGCTCTAAACCATGTTCCTGTTTTTTCCTCCATATCTCCATATAGTTTGATTTAATTTTGAATATGTAATTGTTTACCTTGTAGCAATAAATAATTAAATGACAAGGTAATGGCTGCGTCTAAATAAGCCTAGATATAACATACTATTATATAAAATGAAATCAATGTTTCATGCAAACACTTGTACCCTGTTGTACTTCACAAATAATTTTTAAAACTTCTGTGCAGAGTTTAATGCAAGAAGGGGATTGAAGTTAAAATGGGCTATTACCTACATGTACTGCTAAATGCACTTTTGTTGAAGGGTTTTACTGTATTCAATCTGACATGTGGGACACGGGATTAGCACTTCTCTGAGAACTGTTAGAACTGAAACTCTACCGCGTGTTTCTGATTGTTTAATAGCACCATATTTTTTTTTTCTCCTTCATCTTTTGTGACAATGTACGTTTTTGTTGTTCCCATCTTGAGAGTTCAATCCGATAGGGAGAAGGCCTTATTTTACTTCTCCATTTTAAACTCTAGATACCAAAGTAAACAAATACAATCTCCTTGTAATATATAGCTACATGCTACAATAAGTGTTCGACTCAATTATATTTTATCACTTCAGGAAAAAGAGGCCCTTTTCTTTTTAGCATTCCTTGTTTTGTTTTTTTACTTGTAACAGGAAATTCTTGTGGCATAAATCATTTTCCTAAGTAAAGCCAATACTGAAAAGGCATCATAAACCCTCTCCTGGCAGTGAGAATTATTTTCAGACAGCCTTTTTACTTCCAGTGTAAAGCCTGTGTCTGTTTCCCTTTTACCCCCTTTATTTCTTTTTATTTGTAATGGTGCTGTCAAATAAAACATATAAGCAGAAAATACGTTTTGTCAGAAAAAAGGAAATCCTATTGCTTCCACTAATATTATATTTTGAGTACCTATCTCAAGAGCTTGTCTGGTGTGATGGCAGAGCCGTAACTTTCTCTTTTTGCACCCGAGGGAAGAATAAAAAAATTGTACCTTCCCCTCGTATTGTTTCACAGCAGTTATTTTTCAATAACTACAAGCTAAAAGTCTGAGCATCATGGGAAGTGTGGTCCAAACACTATTTCAAATAGAGTTACGATCTCAAACAATTTTACCGACCACATATAACTTTTACATGCAGTGTGTAGAAGCCATGTGACCAGGTGGGAAACTGTTCACTAATCAGCATGGCTATGTGGGATATGATCTTTGATTAGTTAATTGCTTTCCTTCTGGTCACATATAACTTCACCATATTGCAAGGTACCATGCAAAAGTTACATGTGACTAGGGTTGCCACCTTTTCTTCAGAAAAATACCGGCCTTGGTACTGTTTCCATAGACTTAACATTGGTCTGATGCTAATTGTTTACCGGCCTGCCGGTAAAATACCGGCCAGATGGCAACCTTACATGTGACTTGTAAAAAATACTTCAAATAATTGAGAAAAAAATATTAAACTTGCCCCTTTTGCGAAACAAAGTGCTGTGAGCTAAAAAAAAAAAAAAAGTTTGAGAACCACAGGGTGTTCTACATACACCACATTAGAGAAAGTAGAATGCTAAGCAGATAAAAAAAAAAATGATAGGAAGCCAAGATAAAAAAAAGAGACCTGCAATAAAGAAGAGTTCAGCAGGTAAGGGCGAGAGACACAGGCATCTGAACACTTGTGGGACTCTCCCTCAGCCACCTGTCAGGCTGTTTCAATGACTGCTGCAGGACCTGGTCAGCTAGCTAAAGAGGAAAAATACTTCTCTGTTTCCATGTAGGGTTGCCACCTTTTCTCCAAAAAAATACCGGCCATGGTACTGCTTCCATAGACTTAACATTAGGGTCAAGCCAATTTTTTTATTCGCCTGCCAGTAAAATTTCCATGGGAAGGATTGGTGCTCAAGCAAAGACTTTTTAGCAGGAGATGCCAGAACCAAAACTAGAAACAGAACATTGCTTCTACAAAGATCCCCTACTTTCTTGATGGCCTAGATCATCTGAAGGGCCGAAGGTTGCCAACCCCGGCCTAGATGATCCCTCAAGGGTATAGACTCCCTTCCTTGATGGCCCTGTAGTAGAGGAAATGGCAGATCTCTACTGGGACGAATAAAAGACGGGGATACTTTCATATTGAGAATTTAGCTCTTGACTACTTCTCATCCATTAAGATTAATCCACTTGCAGACGAGCTGAACATTTTCCTACACAGTATGCAGGGATGGCCTAGAGAACATCTCCTGCTAGAAAAACAGAGTTGGCCTTGCATCGTTAAAATTTTTTAAAAATATGTAACTAAGCTTTATCCCTGCAGGATACAAAAAAGAGATGTAGCGCTATAATATCACACAATTGTTTTTAACCCAGTGTTGAGAAAATATGAAAAACTTCTTTGTAGATTGATCAGACATAACTTTTTATATATTCCAAAAACATGCGAAGAGAAATAAATACAGTAATAGTGCTCTGTGTGCAATTATTGATAGTAGCAGGTTAGTAATACACTCACTTTTATCCGAGCAGAAATGGTACTGTCCACTTTAACAGCGTATGCTTTATTCATGGCACGCGCAGGTCTACTAGTCTGAGAAGCTCACCAAGTTTGGCCTTACAAAATATATTGTTGCATTGTTGGGATAAAATGTTCATTCACCTTTTAGTGAATAGACCTCTAAATATATTTTCTGCATTGTAAACTTGTAACCTCTTACATTCATCTAAGGTAGTCTGTAATTCCCTTTTATGCTCTGTACGTGAATTGTTAACGTAATGTAATTTTTTAAAATATATTTTAAGTATGTAATTTTTATTATTACAGGTAAACTGACTCAGGTAGTGTTTGGCCACTGGGATGTTGTGACTTGTTTGGCCCGTTCAGAGTCATACATCGGAGGAGATTGCTATGTCCTCTCAGGATCACGTGATGCTACCTTATTACTATGGTACTGGAATGGCAAAAGTAATGGCATTGGAGATAATCCAGGCAGTAAGTATAACGTTTTGATTTTGAAACTGCAAATATTTATTATTATAATTTTTTTTTTTTTTTTTTTTTTTAACTGTTTTCCATTCATTGTTTGTATATTCACTATAAAAAAAACATTGAGCAAATGAATGTAAAATTATGTACAATGAGATTTGGGTCTGCTCAATAGAGAGGGAATTGAGATGGGAATTTCAAAGGTCAAGTGGATAAATTGTACAAAAATTCAGCTGCATTTGAGAACTCTGCTACTTTGGCCTAATCTTTAAAATTCCCATCTCAATTCCCTGTAAGTCTCTCTTTATTAAATAGACCCTTTATTTCTCTGTTGGTAATAAGTTGACTGTACTATGATGTAACAAACGCTTCCTTGCAAATATACAAACACATGGTTATATGAATTACAAACAGTTTGGTTTCACTTTCATTTTCAATTGAATCTAAGTTTTATGCGAATCAAAGTTCACTGTACTCCTTGCTATGAGAAAATATTCTAGATTTAGAAACCGAATTACTTCATTTTAAAACACCTGGTGCACATTAGTTAAGTGATTTATTTCTTATTATCCAAAGTCTTGAAATGCCAGCCTACTGTATGAAAAATATTCCTCTTGTGTTTTTGTTTTCAATGCTGTAGACATGACCTCCCTTTTTTTTTTTAAAACCCATATTGTGTTCTAACAGTCATCCAGTTTATACACATACACACACACATAGGTGTGTATATGTGTGTGTGTGTGTGTGTGTGTTTATATATATATATATATATATATATATATATATTATAATATATAGTAACTGGAATAATGTGAGTGTGTGTGTGTGTGTGTGTGTATGTATATATATATATATATATATATATATATATATATATATATATATATATATTTTTTCATATTATTCCAAATACTCCATTCCTTCCATTCCTTAACAATTGTGGAAAATTGTGACATCAATGTAATGTCACTATATTTTTCCTGCGCTGTACAAATATAGAGGCAAGGCCTTGTACTCCCAAAACAGGTTCCTTATAGTTTTGGTCACAGGCAATGTAATGTATTAAATAATGTTGCTATGTTTTTCTTACTTTGTACCTCGTTGTGCTCCCTTTATTGCCATGGATATCTATGTTTAAGCAATCAAACGTTGTACTAGTAAGGTGCCATGTTTCTCCATGCTGATAAGTGACCTAATATTATGTTTTGTTTCTCTATGCAGAATGTTTTATTTTATGGCCTTTTTACAATTTTGCAGGTGGAACTTTGTGTTATTTGTCTTTCTATTTTACTTTAGTTAGATGAAGGGCTTTACTCATGAAAGATGGAATTGCAGGTGGGGTTGCCACCCAGCGGGTAAAAAATTGGCTTGCTGCCAATGTTAAGTCTATGGAGGCACCAGCAGGGCCGGTATTTTTTGTCTAGAAAAGGTGGCAACCCTAATTGCAGGGTATTGAGAAAGGATGTTGAAACTTAAAGGGACTGTATCACCTAAATAGTGTTTTTACTTCTAATGTAGAGAATACAAAATGATTGAAAATTATATATACTGTGTTAAATGAAGAGAAAAGGGTGTTTTAAATGTGTCTGGAATCTCCTATTTATGATATCACCTTGGCCTGATATGCAAATTAGCTATTTTTCAATGAGAAATGTGTAATTTGCATATTAAGCCATAGGTGATGGGATAAAATGGAGACTCCACAGACACACAAACTTGAGACTAAAAGTACAAGAATTGCAGCATCCCATCAAAAACAACCAAGCTTCTCATGAAGATTTGTCCCTTTTACCAAACTACACCTTGCAAGGAAGCAGCTATTACCCATACCTTAAATGATAAACACCAGGTGAGGGCTGGCAAGGGGGCAGATTGCCCTCTAATTTGACTCAGTGGGTTGGTGGGGCACCACTTTTCGCTTCTAATTGCCCCAGTGCACAGCACTTTCTATCTTTCTGTACAATTGTCTTGTCTTATCTCTCTTGCCTTATCTTGTCTGTACCTTATTGTGTCTAGCTCTGATAAATGATGGGTTAATGAAGTTGCACTTAGACAGTCCTGTTTTTTTTTGGGTCGTGTACCAGCAAATTCAGGTCTATCCCGACATCACTGCTGTTGATGCACAGTGCATACGCCTGTGAAGTTGCACTATGGACCACTAAATAGTTTTTGCCCCTGGGCTCAAAGTTGCCAGCCCTCCTTTGGTAAGGACTGTCTCTCTGCGCTAAAGGCTGACACCACCACTCACCATCGTGGTTCCCAAACGCTGTTATAATACAATATGCAAAAACAGTATGCTTGGAGAGTCAATATTAAAATGAAATAACAAAAACTTCTTAAAATACCTTCAAGTAGAAAAGTATATATCAAAAAATAAATGACAGAAACAAGCATAGTAAAAACTAAGTTACACCATTCATTAATAACACCATTCATTAATAAGGAAAACTAAAACAGATTTGTGCTGAAGTAAATGCAAACAATCCAATTGTTAAATAACACATTCACCAGAAAATAATGTTTTTATGTAGAAAGTACTATCCTTCCTATCTGTTGGCAGGTCAAGAATAGACTAAAAACATGGAATTGGTCCTACGTTTTATCTCCTTAGACAAAGAGGTCTGTTGTGGTTTATAGAGCAGTACAAATGTGTATACAGACCTGTTGTATAGTTCTAATAATAACATTTTTATTACATACACACATATACGAAATTAACAAAGCACGTGAAGGCCAGGCTTCTTAAACATAAAGTAAAATCACAATAAATGCCAAGATCCAATATCCAAAACTTGTCTTATATACCAAGGAAATTGAGTTGTATACAGTCATACAGAAATAATTAGTGTTTGTGTCAATATCAGATTTTGTTTTATTTCTTATTTTCAGCATGTGTAGTTTTATACCAAGTTTGCATCCTTTTAAACATTTTTCAAATGTAATCACACAGACAAATTCAAAGTAACTGTTCCTACACTCCCCATATCATTTATTTTTCTCCAATTTTTACAAATGGATTTTTGATGTCCTTTATGATACTGTTCAAATGTAAAACAGTGTTTGGTGTTTATTGTTTAACACTTGCAACAATTAATAATTGTGTGTAAAAAAAAAAAAACCTATTCACTAAATGTTAAAAAGTGTTTCTCTTTGGCCATTTGAACTATGAGGAGATATGCATAACCATGGAATTTATACATCGAGGCCTATACAGAGGTGTAAGCATAGTTGCCAACAGTCCTGGATTTGCTTGAGCAGTCCTGTTTTTTGGGTTGTTTCCTGGCAAATTCGGGTCTATCCTGACATCACTGCTGTTGATGCACAGTGCATAACCATGTACACAGGCAGCATTGTCGAGCAGACATACGCAGCCTAAACTCAAGTAAATGAGCTCCAGACACCTGGTGTCTACATGGCATTTTTGCAAATTTGAGTGAGGTCGCACGCCGTTGTGTTATTATGGCCCAGCCCCTTTTATATCCTGGGACACAGAAATTGAAAATTGGTAAGTAAGTACGAGGCCTAACATTGATTTCAGCTCTCCTAAAATGGCATTCTTTAAAGTCATGTTAATTATTGTCCTGTTTAAAAAAATAAAACTACAGGTATTGGTAAGTATTTATTTTTTTGTAACACAATGCAGTCCGACTAAGTGCCCACATAGTTTCCCTGTTCTAATCTGCCTCCCACACGTTTTTTCTCTGAGAAATATTTGTGCTGTATCATGAAATATTTACTTAAAGGTGATCTTCAAAGTGAATGAATGCACACGTCTTGATCTTCTGTTCTTTAGTATATTACCCTCCTACTCCTACTTGACTGAGGAAGAAAGGCCTCCGTCTCTACTGTGTATTAAATCTTGCACGCAAAGTTATGTACAAATCTGCACCATTATTAATGCTAGTCAGAAAATGTATATTCTATACAAAGTAGTTTTTTTTTTTTCCTTGCAGCTTTTTGTATTGCATTTTCTTCAAATCTTTTTTTTTTTTTTTTAATAAGAGAGAAGGGCCATGTTTTGTACATCTTGTTTGGAATTTAAATTAACATGAAGAAAAATACCTTACGTGGGCTTCGAACTTGTTTTTCACATTTTCTTCATAGAAATTTAAAAACAGTTAGAAACGTTTAGAACTTATATTTTTGGAGTATAGTTTTCACAAATTTAAATACTTACTTATTACTTAAGTAATTGTGTCTCTTCCGATTTGAAAAAATTGTCCTGAACCCTTAGAATGAATGATTTTCTCTTTTTCCCTGATTGTGGGTTTAGTGCAGGACAAATGATAAGGTACCGCACGACTCTCTTGGGTCTATTCACTAAAATTCGAGAACACATTTTGAAACCCAGTCAAATTTGGCACCCGAAAAAAACCCCCAGATTTAAATCTTCCCCATTGAAAGTAATGGGAGGTGAAATGATTGAAGCTGTTTTTGAGACAAAGTCAAACTCGGGTGCTGAATTTCACTTGGTCTCAAATTGAAAGTCGACCTCCTCAAGCTATTCACGAATTTCAGTGAATAGACCCATCTGTAACATCCATTAAAGGTTTAGTATTAATATATTTTATGCAAAGGTTAAAAAAAATAAATATGAGGAGCTAGCTTTTTTTTCTTGGGCATAAACCATCTAAAAAGTTCCTTTGTGTATATTCAATAAGTACATTAATGCATGTTACCAGCCGTGCCGCATACATTGAATCCTCTACAAAGGGCAACATTTGTTGAAAAGAGAGTTAGAAGTAGAATGTGGTTTTTGAAAGGGAATTAAACATAATTTACAAACTTCATTATGAAAAGAATATTGTGCTGGTGCAGTGTGGATCTCATGAGCAGCACAATGTAAGTGCAGTAATTGTCCAATAAAATGGGTTATATAGGTTGCATATTAAGCTTGGAACAATAACTACCGTATTTATCGGCGTATAACACGCACTTTTTCTCCCTGAAAATAGGGAGAAAATGATGTGTGCGTGTTATACGCCGAAAAAAAAAAAAAAATCTAAAACTTACCTCGTTCCTGCTCTGTCCCCCGGTGCTCTGAAGCTGCGTGGCCGTGAGGGAAGCGTTGTGAGCTTCTCTCCAGGCGCGCGGTCAATAAAGTGTGTTTTTTTTAAAACAAACTTTATTGACCGCGCGGCTGAAGGGAAGCTCACAACGCTTCCCTCGCAGCCACGCAGCTTCAGAGCACCGGGGGACAGAGCAGGAACGAGGTAAGTACTGGGGTCTGGGGAAGGGGGGGAGGAGGGTGGCATAACGAGCATACTAAGGGGCAATATCCTGGCATATTGGGGGCAATATCCTGGCATAATGGCATATTGGGGGCAATATCCTGCATATTAAATGGCATATTGGGGGCAATATTCTGCATATTAAATGGCATATTGGGGCAATATCTGGCATATTAAAATGGCATATTGGGGGCAATATCCTGCATATTAAATGGCATATTGGGGCAATATCTGGCATATTAAAATGGCATATTGGGGGCAATATCCTGGCATAATAAATGGCATATTGGGGGCAATATCCTGCATATTAAATGGCATATTGGGGCAATATCTGGCATATTAAAATGGCATATTGGGGGCAATATCCTGCATATTAAATGGCATATTGGGGGCAATATCCTGCATATTAAATGGCATATTGGGGGCAATATCTGGCATATTAAAATGGCATATTGGGGGCAATATCTGGCATATTAAAATGGCATATTAATGGCAATACCCTGCATATTAAATGGCATATTGGGGGCAATATCCTGCATATTAAATGGCATATTGGGGGCAATATCCTGGCATATTAAAATGGCATATTGGGCTTCAAAGTTCTTAATTTAAGTTCTTAAGTTTTTTTTCCTGAAATTTCCTTCTTAAAATTAGGTGCGTGTTATACGCCAGCGCGTGTTATACGCCGATAAATACGGTAGTTGCATTCCACAGTCATATTCATTTACTGATAAATGTTCCTTATGCTTTTTAAACAACCAAAATATGTATAATGGAAAATGTATGTGAATTTTTTATATTATTGTGGATTTATGTTTTTTTTTTTTTTATGTATATGATGGGTCTGTCTGAAACTTGTGGATAAGTTTTTGCAATATATTGAATTTTCTGACAAAACGTTATTTGTTTATAAAGTGTTTTACCAGAAAAAAAAATACTTTCCTTTTTCTCTGGTTTTCAAGTATGTTCTGGAGAGGATGTACAATACAGAAATAATCTTTCTAAAGGATATTGTCCATGCAGTAAATGGAAGTCTTGTCCTGAAACCTTTTCTGTGCTGATTTCATAGTGTCGGCTTTTAAGATTTTGGAAGTTGAGTTAAAAAAAAAAAAAAAAAAAAAAAAAACATTTTATTAGATAATCATTTTTTGGTAATGCTCCTGTTGTCGAGGTCTTCCAGTAAACGAGTGATAAAGTTAGAAGTCTTTGCCTTCTCCTTTGAATTGTACACTTTACACCAGCAGACTGGGAGTAATTACAGTGACGAATTCAGGCCTTCTACATGCTGCCTGATGGATTATTGATGCGGTATTTGTTTTCATATGGGGAATCAATCCATCTAAATCCAGAGATCCACAGCTACTTGTACAAAGAAAATAAACCTAAACCTACAACATCTTTTCAAAGAACTGTAGGGTGTAATCATATGAGCTGACATCCAGCACTCGAAGTATAAAGTACGGTTTGGATTCTAGTTTGGGGAGAAACACACTGAATGTTGCCAGCAATTATAGCCAAACACGGAAACTATTGAATCTTTTCTGATGAATTGGTCATTGGGGGCCAATATCTTAAGAAAATAATTTTTGGATTTTAACTGGCTTCTTGGGGGCTTTAATTGTGAATTATAACATTGCGATGCCCAATTAAAATCTGATATTTTCAGGGTTTCAATTACATTTTTGTGTAGTATTTCTAGTTTTTTTTGCGCATTTTTAAAAAGCACTAAATAGGGTGAAGTGGGCTGTCCTCTCCCTACTCTGTAAGGACCAATGAAACGGTGACCTACATAAAAGATTGCTAGTTACATATATTTATATGGATGTACATAGAAGCTATCTCCATTATAACACATGTAAATATATCAGGGGGAATCGGACATATTAGTAAAGCAGAATTTACACTAATGGCAATTGGGAATTGCTGGTGCGAAAGTGAAACATTGGAAAACATAAATGTTGTTAAGATACTTAGAAACTGTTTATGCATAAATTTCCATGATATCCCACCAGTGCTCATGTGTCTTGGGATTTTGTTATATATTATCACTTGTTTGATGCACCTAGGCATTTGATTTTAGGTAAAATAAGTGCTTTAAATATATAAACGTGTGTGTGTTTTTAATATTACACACACACACACACACACACACACACATCATGCACACTGTCGTGTCTGTGTGTGTGTGTGTATAAATATGTGTGTGTGTGTGTATAACATGTACATGTTTATATATGTGTCTCAAACAAACACACACACATCCAGATATGTATATAAACTCCAGACAATGCAGCATTGACTTTCAGAAATAGAAAACTTTATTAAATAATTAAAACTTATTGAATGTAATTAATGTTTATAGTGTTGCATGCTGTGTGTGTGTGTGTGTGTGTGTGTGTGTGTGTGTGTGTATATATATGATGTATTATATATATATACTGTATATATAAATGTATGTACATGTTTATGTGTGTACAATATATTGTGTTTATAATATAAAGAACTAGAAAAGGTTTGTTAGTTATTGCACAGTTAATCGTAAAAGTAACATACGTAATGTAGTAATCTAATTTATTTGTTTTGTCAAATTGCCACTAATCAATAGCTACAAAAAACACGGACAACCTGCACATTCTGAAACCATGAATTAACCACAAACTAGACCAACTGGGTTTGTAGCTATTTTTTCAAGTATCATGATTACAAAAAATAGCATTACTTGTATAAAAATAGTCTTAATTTTTTTTTTTGTAAATGTATATGGATGCACATATTTACCATCTATGTGTTTGCACTGAACATCTTATCTTTTCCAAAGCAATGTTGCCCCCTGATGGCAACTTTTAGTAAAGCATGCATTTTAATTCTTGTATACATGCAGATATTATTTTATATGTGGAGAGAAAAAGTACTCTTGGCTATTATGACATGAAGTGGAGGAGTGTCCAATCCTAAATGTTACCATTAAAAAGTGTACTTCCTTGGCACCAGCTAGTTGCTAGTCAACATTGAATTCTTGTAAGGTTATGTGCAACTTATATTTCTATGATATATATTTATGTTGGTTCATAGCATCCTTAATTCTGAATAAATGTTCTTAAATTATAATGTTAAAATCAATTATTCCATTGTACGCACAGTATGTATACATGGTTGACAATGCAGGTACGAGAGAGGACATTTTTGGTATTCTGACCCTTGATCCTTGAAATGGATCCAATGTTTTTGTTAATTGTGGATTTAAACACAGCCACAAATATAGAATTTGCAGGATTTAGTTGCACTTACCAACAGGCAAAGATCGTAAGAAGTCTCACCATTAAGAATTAGTATTAAAAACATAACATAGACGTATAAGCAGGACAAAGTGGGGAAACGAGTTAAATTTGCTTTTACTCAATACAAAGTTATCTGACCCGCACACACAAATAGGGTTGCTACCTTTTCTTGAGAAAAATACCGGCCTTGGTACTGTCTCCATAGACTTAACATTGGCCTGAAGCCAATTTTTTACCGGCCTGCCGGTAAAATACCGGCCAGGTGGCAACCCTACACACAAATAGTATGGATTCTATTCAGCCTTTTGGATTTTTCAAGCTGCCTTTAAGTTCCGCACTGCAGGCAGCTCTCGGTTTCAACCCACGGTATGGAAACACCCAGGAATGCCAGCATGTGCCACAGCTCTTTGAACTCTGTGCCTTGTACTGAATGACCCTCGCTCTTTAACGAATATTGCCTGTAGTTATATCTACAGCTGCCTATAGAGCAGACATTATAAAGGCTGTAACCCCAAAAAAATTGAGGCGCATGTACCGGGAAGAAAAACAAAGAAAAAAATAATAGTGCAACACAGTAAATTCAATTGGATATAATTAAAAGTGCTGGGGGGATACACTCACAAACGAGAAATGAATTTGGGCTCATCAAAGAAGTATGGTCATTCTGTTTAATCCATTATCTAAAAGACATATTAAAAGACCATTGCGCAGTGGCTAACAAAAAACAGGCAATTTTAAAACCAAATACACGTACAGAATATTAAAGCACAAAAAGTGCAACTTGCGTAACAAAGTCCTGAGGGGTAAACCTCTTTCCTGCTTCCACCAGGATAGGGAACTCAGGTACTACTTCCGAAGTTTGAACTGCTTGGATCCACTCTCAACGCGTTTTCGCCGGCTGTACTGTCGGCTTCCTCAGGAGATGAACTTTTGTTGTGCAAACTCTGCAATAAAGTGCTGATTGTTTGTGTGTAAAAAGGCTCCTTAAAAAAGGCTCCATAATGTTCATTAGTGTTATCACCTGTGAAAAAAACATCAGGAACAGGGCACTAGCCTATGGCGCTAGTGGGAGGAGGAGAGACTCACTATGCGTTCTAGGCTGTACACGATCACGGGACCGGAGAGGAGATCCCCCCCCCCCCCCCCCCTTACACACCTCCTAACTTAAACTACCTATCGGCACCTAGGTGGGCTCTCTGTGACGTCGTATTGGGCGTCTGTCTATTACCAACGAGATCCGTTGGATAGACAGTCCGGAACACGTGACCTCCTGTTCCCAAAACAACTTTATTAAACAACGCCTAACAGACCTGTAAACGAACGCCTTACCTAATGGGGGTGAAAACAAGAACTCTTGACACGAAAAGGGGAAAGTGACTCCCTTTTCGTGTAAAGAGGTTTACCCCTCAGGACTTTGTTATGCAAGTTGCACTTTTTGTGCTTTAATATTCTGTACGTGTATTTGGTTTTAAAATTGCCTGTTTTTTGTTAGCCACTGCGCAATGGTCTTTTAATATGTCTTTTAGATAATGGATTAAACAGAATGACCATACTTCTTTGATGAGCCCAAATTCATTTCTCGTTTGTGAGTGTATCCCCCCAGCACTTTTAATTATATCCAATTGAATTTACTGTGTTGCACTATTATTTTTTCTTTGTTTTTCTTCCCGGTACATGCGCCTCAATTTTTTCTGTTTTTCTATTGTATCAAGTGCCCGAGGAGCACTTAAGTGGGTGCTGCAGTGCCAGAGGAGGAGTATATATATTTAATTACTATTGCACTGACTTATTTTTTCACAGTATTTTTTGCACTAAGTTTCTGTTAGTGTCACATTTTTCCTTTTCTCAAAGGCTGTTACAAGACAGACCAATAATAGTCTTACAACTTTAGATGGAATATGAAGGAAAAATTATATGTTCCCAGTAATAATGTGCATTATTTTTCCCAGTTAAGGTCACATATTATAAAAATAATGCCCTCCCCTTCCATACATACCACCACATCTGTGTTATTGGGGAGTGCAGAATTATTAGGCAAATGAGTATTTTGACCACATCATCCTCTTTATGCATGTTGTCTTACTCCAAGCTGTATAGGCTCGAAAGCCTACTACCAATTAAGCATATTAGGTGATGTGCATCTCTGTAATGAGAAGGGGTGTGGTCTAATGACATAAACACCCTATATCAGGTGTGCATAATTATTAGGCAACTTCCTTTCCTTTGGCAAAATGGGTCAAAAGAAGGACTTGACAGGCTCAGAAAAGTCAAAAATAGTGAGATATGTTGCAGAGGGATGCAGCACTCTTAAAATTGCAAAGCTTCTGAAGCGTGATCATCGAACAATCAAGCGTTTCATTCAAAATAGTCAACAGGGTCGCAAGAAGCGTGTGGAAAAACCAAGGTGCAAAATAACTGCCCATGAACTGAGAAAAGTAAAGCGTGCAGCTGCCACAATGCCACTTGCCACCAGTTTGGCCATATTTCAGAGCTTCAACATCACTGGAGTGCCCAAAAGCACAAGGTGTGCAATACTCAGAGACATGGCCAAGGTAAGAAAGGCTGAAAGACGACCACCACTGAACAAGACACACAAGCTGAAACGTCATGACTGGGCCAAGAAATATCTCAAGACTGATTTTTCTAAGGTTTTATGGACTGATGAAATGAGAGTGAGTCTTGATGGGCCAAATGGATGGGCCCGTGGCTGGATTGGTAAAGGGCAGAGAGCTCCAGTCCGACTCAGAAGCCAGCAAGGTGGAGGTGGAGTACTGGTTTGGGCTGGTATCATCAAAGATGAGCTTGTGGGGCCTTTTCGGGTTGAGGATGGAGTCAAGCTCAACTCCCAGTCCTACTGCCAGTTCCTGGAAGACACCTTCTTCAAGCAGTGGTACAGGAAGAAGTCTGCATCCTTCAAGAAAAACATGATTTTCATGCAGGACAATGCTCCATCACACGCGTCCAAGTACTCCACAACGTGGCTGGCAAGAAAGGGTATAAAAGAAGAAAATCTAAAGACATGGCCTCCTTGTTCACCTGATCTGAACCCCATTGAGAACCTGTGGTCCATCATCAAATGTGAGATTTACAAGGAGGGAAAACAGTACACCTCTCTGAACAGTGTCTGGGAGGCTGTGGTTGCTGCTGCACGCAATGTTGATGGTGAACAGATCAAAACACTGACAGAATCCATGGATGGCAGGCTTTTGAGTGTCCTTGCAAAGAAAGGTGGCTATATTGGTCACTGATTTGTTTTTGTTTTGTTTTTGAATGTCAGAAATGTATATTTGTGAATGTTGAGATGTTATATTGGTTTCACTGGTAAAAATAAATAATTGAAATGGGTATATATTTGTTTTTTTGTTAAGTTGCCTAATAATTATGCACAGTAATAGTCACCTGCACACACCGATATCCCCCTAAAATAGCTAAAACTAAAAACAAACTAAAAACTACTTCCAAAAATATTCAGCTTTGATATTAATGAGTTTTTTGGGTTCATTGAGAACATGGTTGTTGTTCAATAATAAAATTAATCCTCAAAAATACAACTTGCCTAATAATTCGGCACTCCCTGTATAGTCGTTTCACTATAGTAAAACAGTTATTCATGGTTTCTATAGCAGCTTAAAGATGCTATTCCAAGCTCCTGTCCCAGGCCCAAACAAGAGCACTAATAGTTATAGAACAATATGGAAAAAGGTAATGTACAATAAAGGCTACAAGAACACTACAACTTGAGTATGTACTTATTTGGTAGCCTACCATTACCAGCAAATGTGGCTTTTGGCAAGTCTATGTGTTTGACATGACCACTCCGGTCTTAAACAAATAACTGTTACACCTCAAAAATGAGTGTGTCTGTATCTTTAAAGCCAACTTTTATTTTGTTCTTTTGCCACTTTATTCTGCGTACCCAAAACATTTTTAAAACATTTTTTTACTGATCACTTGCAAATAGGTTATTTTTTGAAAATCAATAAATCTTTTCAGGTGGGGCCAAAGGCACAGTTCAGAAAACCCGTTGCAACCTGTTATAAAATTATAAACTTGTGATTGTAGGATTTTTCATTGGCCTCAGTCTGACATAAGAAATGTAGCTAACACTACATCTCTGGCATCCCTGCGTGCCCAAACTTCCGGGTCCCTGCTTGTATGTTCCTTTCTGCCGTTCACGTAGTGATTGGGGCCAGGGACACAGATGCTTGTTTGGTGCTTTGGTCGTTAAGGACCAAAGCACCAACTGATGCAAAAGAGTTAAGAGGTCTGGACACTGGATATAATGTTAAGTGCTTGCATTCTGACTGGTGTGTGTGTGTGTGTGTGTGTGTGTGTGGAATTTGCAACTTGACACCCAGATCATTTTGGATAAGGGATACTCAACCTGTATATATATTGTGGATTGCATGATTCTTGTTGCTGAATGGAAATTTAAAATAATAGAGAAAGAGTAAAAGAGAATAAAAAGACAAGCTAAGGCCATAGACTAATAAAAGTATTTAGAAAATTGGGCAGACTAGATGGTCCAAATGGTTCTTATCTGCCGACACATTCTATGTTTCTACAGACAGGGTAAAAAAAAGAAGATAAGAAGAAGAGAGAAACAGGCAGAGGGGCTCCGTAGACATTTGGTGTGGGATCTTCCTGAATGTGAGAACCTGTAATAGGGGCTGAATCTCAGGGTCCTAAATGTAGGACAACCATGAGAACCATATTTTCCTATATTTGGCATGTTGGTCTTTGGAATGCATAGTACATTCCTCCAGTGTACCCTTTTTTCTCAACTTGTAGAATTAATTCTTTGAAGGATGCAGATATAGGGTCTTTCTAGTGTATTGGTATTCAAGCGTTTGCGGCATTACTAAATACAGTACCACCAATTTGTATTTTTTCTTCTAATCACTTGAGATCGGCTGTGTTGCGGATCAAGTATGGTCCTGGTAAGAACAGTAGTGGTTTGTCAGTAAATTTAGTCATAGTGGTGTGGATTTGCATCCAGACTGGGACAATCTTTGGGCATTTCCATTATATGTTCAAGTGTGTTCTCAGGGCTGAGTCTCATCTCCAGAATGTATCTGACTGGTCTGGAAAAACTCTAAGGGGCACAGGTGTGTGATACCACTGTGTGAGTAATTTGTAGGATGTTTCTTGAATTATCGTGCTGAGGGAGCATTTATGAGTAAGGATGAAAATCTGTTCCCACTATTTCTCATTGGCCTTATCTTGTTCCTGTATCAGGAGTTCATGCAGCAGTTAAATTCCGTGGGTGGGTAAATTTGATCTGGTGCATAAGAGTTTAAAACTTGCAAGGTATTTATTTATCATTTTTTTTTCTTGGTATCATTTTGAAGTAGTTAGAAAGTAGATGGGAGTAGAATCTGTCCAACAAGTGTGTATTTTATCTTCCATGATTGCTTACAGAAGTTATTTAGCCTCTTCTATTAAATTTGAGTTTGGGGCGCAGTGCATCAGGGTTTTTGTCTAAGAGGTGCACATATCTTGTCCGGGAAGGAAGTCGCAGTTGTTTCTAATTGGTATCCGTGATGAAGGCTATGATGTGAGGTTGCATTGAGTGCAAAGTCCTAATAGGGGCGCTGTAGAATTCACAGTAATTGATGTAATGGCATGTCGATTAGTCTTGATTCTATATCTATCCATAGTTTGTGGGGTTGATGGTGTCGCCACTCCAGTGCCTTTGGGAGATTGCATGCTTCATAATGGGAATGAGGGCAAGGTCATCATGTGCCACCTCTTATTTCTGGTCGGATTAAGGTTGTGAATTTTATCGTGGGTCTCTTGAGCCCTTAAGAATTTCAGGAACATAAATTGTAAAGAAGGCTGTTGGGATTTTAATAGGGATCGCCTGCAGTAAATATAGCAGTCTGTGTTCGTTTTTAAGACACTGACTCTTCAGAACAAACATGGACTCTTCCGAACCATGATATGTACTGTGGAGTCCATTGTTATAAGTCTTTTTGTAATGTCATTGTAAATGAGGGGAAAATTCTGTTGATATAAGGTGGACAAATCTTTGGTAAGCCACATCCAGAGCAATTTTAATGGTTCACTGCACCATTTGGAACATAAGCTGGGTTTGAATTGTAGTTCTGTGGGGTCAGGCACATTCATGTTTAGGATCTCAGATTTTGAGTTTGAGGGATCAGAGATCCTATAAGCCATCCAGGTGTGTGGGGGAATATTGTTGCCGTATAGGAGGACATTCGGGGGAAAGCACTAACTTAAGTCCCAAAACCATTAGCAGTTTTTTTTTATATATAATCGATTCTGAAGGTCCGTCATGGCCTGAGCATTTTCCCGGTTTTGAGTTGTTGATAGCTAATTCTGGGAGTGTGATATTTTGTTTTCCATATTGTCTGTGTCAACTTGGGACAGTTCTTTTTTTTTTTTTTTTTTTTTTCTTCTCCCCAGATTCTTATCCAGATATTCAGTGGGTTTTTTATTCTGTGTTTTTGGGGGAAGAGTTAGCAGACAAGTTATACAATTGGGAGTAGTAGGTGGTAAACTCTTTCATTATTGTCATGGAGAGACTATATTGGGTTCCAGTTGGGCTTCTTATCTTGGGAATGTGTTTTACATTTTATGTGATTTACAGAAATGAGCTGTAGAGCAGGTGGGTCAAAACGTGTGTGCTGTAATTTATTAGTTTTGATAAGGTGACCTAATTCACAAGCGTTTTGTAGCTCAGTATATTTCGTTTCTATGCTGACAGGTTCATAGGAAGAAACCGGTGTTCCATTTCTCAAAGGGATGGAGTGAAAGGGAGACTAGCTTGTTTGCCTTTTTCCAAGTACAGCTGTACCTAGTTTTCATGATGTATTTCAGCTCTCTCCCTGAGTGCTTTGGCTGTTGCTCCCCCACCCAAGAGTAGTGTAGCACACATTAATCTCTGTATTAATCTGGAGTTATTGCTATGTGAATTCAGTCACGTTATCCTTGGTTTCATTTACATGTTTCACATGGCACACTCAATGGTCATGTGTAGACTCATGGACACATTTTCCTAACCAATGCATATTATTGATTAAGGTGATATAATATTATGTTTTACATTCTGCATATTATATTTAGTTCAATGTTGTGTATGGAGATCCAGAGATAAAGTCCTTTGGATATGGGTGTCATACTGCCCCCCTCCAGCTGGAGAACTATACTCCCCTGCCAACCTCTTTAGTGAGAGAGTGTTATGGGAGAGGTAGGCCAATCAACAGCTACAGGACCACAGTTTAAAAACCCCTACCTTAGGGCCAATCATAAGTTGTTTTGGGAATAACTCTGGCTTCCAAAAATTCCCTTATCCCCCTAGAGCTTGTTTGCAGCATGTTCAAGCTGCATAGAAGTAACTACCTACAATTTTTTTGCAAGGCTTTGTATTTGATATTTATATTCACATTTGATTAAAACCTTTTTTTTTTTTTTACTGAAAAGTTGATTTGTTAAATCACGTTTACATTTTGAGAATATCAATAACTGCTCTTCTATCTTCTTCCTTACATGTGTATAAGCGATATCATTATTTTTTCTTTTTAGGAACAAGCTTAATTTGTACCATATGCATTCTGACCCTCCCATATCAGAACACAGCGCAATTATTTACCTTACTTAGCTGCTGAGAAAAATGAATGTACCATACAACCCTAGGGCTATGTCGCATAAACAGAGGAAAGAATGATTTATGCCTGGGAACTAGAATTTTGTAATTTAAACCAAGAATTTGTGTTGCTAGACTTTGATGCAGTCCAAATGTATTGCAGTCCAAAATTCATACATAAATAGGAAGTGTACTGGTGCAGCAATTAGTGTTTAAATTTACAGTTAGTGTAGTAAGATGAGCACCAGCGACATGTGTAAATATTGTATGTGATTGTATTTCTTTTAAAAGGCTTTATTTTGTGGTGACATTGATACATAGATGAATATTTTACCAGTAACAATGTTTTTAGTCTACTAGTTTTACATGCTGAAGGCAAAGACTAGACCGTGTGCGCTCAAAAAAACATTGCTTAAGGCATAAGTAATGCAAGCATCTGAATGTGTACCGACCAGCATTTGTTATTGGTCCGAGCAATCAGAACCACATCACAAGCATGCAGGGGTTAACTGAAAAGAAATGAATATATAAAAAAAAATGTAATTTATTTAGAAAATAAACTGTAAAAGTTTAAAAATATAATAAAAAAAAACTAAATGAGGGCCATAAAGTAGGAAGGAAATTGATCACAGTGACAAACTGTGATCAGCAAGGGATGGGAAGGGTTAACTCCCCCCCACCGCCCCCTCACTTTGTGTCACTCTCTGTACTTCACATTCAGCATGTGAAGTACAGGGAGTGAATTGGAGGCAAAGTCAAGGTTTGAAAACGGGTATGCTAGCATATACTTGTGAACATGTAGTGTTTGTGTGTGCATGCAAATGTAGTGTATTTTTGCTACTAGCAGATTGTGGTGAATTGACAGCGGTCTTTGTCCTGCAACACATTCCTGGTGCCATCTTTGTCCCCCAACACCTTCCCAGTGCCACTTTTGTGCCCTTCTTGGTACCGTAAAAAGATTTTCAATCTGGCTTAAGATCTCCATTGCTCTGTTGACATATTGGTTGTGCGGTGAAAAAAAGGTGTGGGAGGGCTTAAAAAAAAAAAAAAAAACAACAACAACAAGGGGGCAGGCTCTTCAATTTGTCATCCAGCAGGTGATGGCGCTTTAGTATGACATGGACGGGGGCAGATTTTTATACAGTACTAGGCCTTCACGATGACAAGATGCACCCCTGAGAATGTGCTTGTGCATGTAGCTGTACATTTATTTACACACACTATAGGTGCTTGCAACACATAGGGTTGCATGTCTGGTTGACAAGAAGTGAATTATTTTCCTTGCTTTTCTTCTGGAACAATACACTTTTGTGAAACATAAATCTTTCCTTAACTTCGAGCTTGGTTAATATAACATTTGTATTTATTTTAATATTTTTTACGCAGTAGCACAATGTCTTCTTTCTAAAAGTAACTACTCTATATATGGCTGGTGCTTTACTCAATACATTTTTCTTCCAGGAAACAGATTCTGTGCTGTAATTATTCACATTACAGGGATATAGATCATGGCTTGATGTCATTACTACAAAGATATGCTCTCAGGCCATAAAAATGCCACTTCAGATTTATGCTATGAGAATGTCCAAGCATTCCTAACTAGCACTTTTTAGTAACTGGTATCGCCAGTTAAAGTCTTTTCATTTGTGCAGATTTTGAAATAATTTTCTTACCAAAGTCTAAAAAACATTTCCTGAACAAAAATCCCTATATTTTTTTTAGATGTTTTAAAAACTAACAAATGTTGCAAATAACGTGATTGTGTTGTACAGGTATGTGGCTTAAAAGTTATGTTTGTAAATTCCAATAATGTTGTGAATTCTTTGTGTGTCATATCACAGTATTTATATATATATATAAATATCTAGGCATACAATGTTTTGTGTATGTTTTTATTATTTGCTACAGAGCATAATCCACAACCTGTTAAATGTAGAAACTCCACAAACTAGACTGAGATGATGTAACAAAACTGTCTGCAGAAGACATTTTTACAAAAAATGATAGATGCATTTTCCAACAATCTAATTAAATCAAATAGGGCAAAGTTGAATTACTTAAACGATCACGGTTAGTGATAGGATTTCAACCTGAATGTCAAAGTGGTTTAACTTGCAGATAATTTTCAGGACAAGACATAATGTAGGAGGGGAAAGAAATGTTGAAGAAACCGTCAGGATTTTTTTTTTCTTTGTTGAATCTAATATTATTTAATTTCCTATTATTTTCCTGGCTACCTCCACTTTCATTGCTATTAAACCCCTAACATGTCTGGTCATTTGTTGTGCAATTAGCATGAATACAGTATAACATTGGGTCAATGTTGAATGCCTTTATTTATCTTTGACATCATAAAGGGACTGGAAGTTACTTGAGAACACCAGTGAGTTCTCCAAGATCCTTGGACAAAAATGTCAATACTTGGCAACACTGGTGACACATTGGTAGAACACCGTCTGGTCCTGAATATTAAAATAAGGTGGACTGCATAAAAGTGGGGGGGTATTTGAACAGACACTGAAATCAAAGTTACACAAAGAGGTGAAAGTTTGAAAAGTGGGCACAGACTTGTGAACAGTGGGTGGTTTTAAACTCCACATGCTCACATTTCTGCCCTGCCATTTCATGTAAGCTCAATGGTGGCAAAGGCAGCCAGTCGCGCAACAGGTCTTTTTCTATTGCGATTCTCATAACCAGTAATTGAGGAGGCTATCTAAGATACACAAGATATTGGGAGCACAGGTACATGGTATATGGTGTGATAACAGTACACTGAAAAGGTGAGTATATGGTGGTATATATGTACTCACAAAAAAAAAAAAATTTCCTTCCATGTACCTGCGCTGTCATTATCTTGTGTACCTGAGGAGTATTGTGTTGGGAAGCTGCATACCCCTGGGGGAGTATTGCCTTTTTATTGACTGTACATTTGAACTGTAATTCCACTATTGTGAGATGCTTATCTGAGTGGTGTGATAGGCTTACCATACACGGACACACCAATAGCTGTGCGAACACTTTTAAAACACAGATGTTTTTTGAATGGTGCACATTTGGACCACTGTTCAGAAGGTGTTTTAGTCAGGCAGAAATGGCCTAAAACTGAAATTTGGTTTAATCCATCTTTTAATATTTACAGAGCTTTCCAAAGAGTCAGAATTCACACACTGAATAATGATACTGGTATCTGCCACCCAGTGAGCGATTTTTTGGTTTCATCCAGTAGGTTAATTTGATTACCCCAAACAATCCTATAATACGTCCCATTATTAATAATCTACCTGATATTCAACCGGTCATTTTTAAAATTGGTGTTGTCTAGAAATCCATGATTTATTAAAGACGTATAATAAATTTAGATCATTTTTTGATTTATTATAATGTCTAAAAGACAATGGTTTAGAAAATATTTTATTTGTGGTGTTATTCTACCAAGTCCACGTTATGGGTAGATGGTCTGCTGTGAGTGTCTGCCAAGCAGTCGTGTTTGGCTGTTGTATTTAGAGAAGGATTTAGATGATTTTTAATCTCATTTGACTTGTCCATCTTCCTAAAAGAGGCTGAGTGCAGTCCTTTCAATCCCAGCTTTGGATTTACACAAGTGCTCATAAACCTATTTAGGGGACAATGACTCTCGTTTTCTTTTTCTTTGAAGTCACTAGCTGTTTTGTTTTTTTTGTTTAAGCTCATTTTTCCAGTATAGTTTAGGAAAGTTTTTAGTGGTGCCTCTTAAACCATCAGTGAGATAAAATGCTCTCTCTGCATTGCAGAAAACCATTTAATTCATCTGAAACTTTAGCAGCACCAAATCTTTTAAGGAGATCTGTTCTGCTTTACAATCAGCTCTTAAATAGATCTTTACTATTGAGAAAACCATCCCTTAAAGCCTTCATCTTTTACTTTTTTTTCTTTCTTTTTTTTTATATGGATCATGCCAGCTTTCAGTATGTGTTAGTGAATCTGGCATACATGGGGACTCACATTGCTTAGATGTAAAACACATTTGTGCTTTGTGATTTCCTTTAATACCAGCTAACTGCTAATAAAAATGTGATTTAAGTATTATCAAATAAATGACCCCAAATCCAATTTCCTTGGCTTTCTTGTATGTATTGTTTACCAAAAACTAGAAGCATGAATGATCTTGACTAAAAAAAAATTGCTTTACTTTTCATTCTTCCTTAATATATATCATTTTTAAATCAATTATGATGAATGATACTATGTGTGATTTCTGGCTGTCACAAGCTATCATTTCTATTTCACATCCTGTATCAATATTCTCTGAGCAGATACCTGCACACCCCTGTGCATTGAACCTGATGCACACACTAATAACAAGTCAGTGTTCCAGTATCTGTATTTGTCTTTATATCCACTATTCAGATTTTCTTTTATGCTTGAAAAACAAAACTTACCATCAGTAATATAATTGAATTTACTATGTGGCACACATCTAATATTTGTTATAAATCATAAAATGTGATCAATATATTTTTTGGTTTTCAACATACCATATGTCTATATGCACCTTTCCAGCTATGTAGGTACACGGTCTCTCCCTATACATTTTGGGTTGGGGCGGGGGTTGGGACATTTATGATGTGCTCAATGTTAAAAAGTGTGATTGAGTGTTTTGGGAGCTTAAATATATTGGTGTTGTATGTGTTTGTGAGTTTGGGGTTCATATTAGACAGATTCATTTCTTACATATATATAAATGTGGGCACTTCTACATTTTTGAACACAGTGGTTAAGATTCTTTTGCCAGGACTGATAACAAAAGCTTCCCCCCTCCCCCCCCCCCTGATAGTCTGCGTTCTTTCCGATCTATGTGCAAAAAGAGAGAGATGTCTTTTTCAATTACACTGTCGCACATTTGTACTAAGGTCAAGATAAAGAACCTCTTGATCTCATGCAAACTACTCACATGCCGACAGTATAATTTCACAAAAGCACTTCCCTTCCCCCTCTTTCCTCTCGCAGGTTTGGTACATGAAAAGAAAAATCCATGTGCTAAACATTATTGCAGTTCTGAGCTGTCTGTCTATGGCGACTGTGTTACCTCTTCCACTGATTATAGTGCTTTCTCCCTCCTTTCCCTCCCCTACCCCGTCACTCAGTAGATATTCAAAGTGGCCTAAACGAAGACATGATATATTTTAAGAACTTTGAAATCAACAAATTTCACCCATCCTACATATTTGGATCCAGTGTGGTGAATTGTATAATACTGACTTTCTGTTTAAACACACAAAAAAATAAGTTTCTCTTTTGTCCACCCACTTGTCATCACCTCAAGCCATTACTATATTACTGGGTACTGGGCAATGCGTGTGAATAAGCCATAATACATGTAGTTACATTGTTACGTAATAATATGAAAACAGATCTTGGTCTAAAACAGGATAACCTGATTTAGTATCCTGTATCATTACAAAGACCATGGAATTGAGTAGTTCTCATAAGTTTTCCTACCCTCCAATTTAGCCAAGTACTAGTGGCTACATACAAGTAGCTTTTCAAGTTTTGGTCATGGCGAGAGTTCAGGACCGTGATAGTGCAATAGAAAAAAGTGACATTAGTGATAATTTGATATAAAAATGAAAATGTACAACCTTTAAAAATGTGATGCAATGATGCTCTAGAACATATAATGTCATATTGTTTGAAACTGGGATATTATCACTGTAGATATAGCACTCACTGAGTAGATCTCAGTCAAGTAGACACCTCTGGTCTCTTAGTAGTAGAACTTCAAGTCTTCTACCAGGTGTGACCACACCAATCCAATTGCGTAGCTGTACAAATGGAGCCACAAAACGTGTTATGATAGTATTGGATTCCAGCCTGGCCTTTTGTAATAAGGTTGTAATTACCCTAGACTATGAATGGCCAGTCTACAGCTTATTCATCAGAAACTTGCAATTAAAGATGTATTACATATGATGTGTGAACTACATGAAAACCTAAATCTATGTAATGACTACAGCGGTCTCCATCATGTGACTGATATCTCTTCCCCATTGCACACTACTTTTATGGAATTTAACTATGCCAATACACTTTAGCTACTCTCTATAACTGAAGCTGCTGGTCATCCTCTGTTTACCACCTTGGTGTCACATCACCTATTAACTAGGTGTTTCCAATGATACAATATTGAGGGGTGCTCTGTATTCCTATGAATGCAGCAAAAGTCAGGGAGCAGAGTCAATTTAGTGACAGAAGGGCAACCCATATAGCAATAAACTTTGGTTTCCTATTTTGTCTGTCAGGCTGTTTCACTGCACGTGTTGAAAGACTTGCATGTTGTCTGTACTTATATTATTACATTTAACTGAAATCTTAACGTAGCAAATCCACAGAAGGAAGTCGTCAAACTCGGGAAGACTTAGATTGCACATGGAAACAATATTATTTTGTTTGGATATATTAAATAAAAGATACCCTACTTTGAAGTCTCTTCTGTATAGTTTTGACCCACAATTCCACAGTTTAAATGTACTTTTAATGATTATATACCTGCTCGCCTACACAAATATTATGTAGAATAGTAACATTGCATCATATTTTAACTTTTTTATTTTTGTAGCATTGTTTACTAGTAGAAAATTATGTATTTCGCCTATGGTAATTTTTAAGATATTGCGTCAGTGTACCTTTAAAATATTTTAAGTCATTTTTAATTCGTGCGTGTGTTTTTTTTTTTATTATATACAAATGCATGTGTTTTTATTTGTATATGTGTGTGTGTATATATGTGTATATATGTGTATATATATTTATTTATTTAATATAAACTGCCTATGTGGGCTATCTTTATTTATTTTTTTGGGGTGGTGCTATTATTTTAGTCACAAATACTGTTCGAATTTATTATTATTTTATTTTTATTTTTTACTTTAGTCACTATGCAATATAAGTTTTGGCAGACTAGAAATATTATATATCTACAAATTTGAAAAGGCAAATCTCAGGGAACGTATCAGCAATCTTGCTGAATGCTTCAGTCCAAAGACCATGCAGCTAGTACTAATATGCTTGTATGTTTTGTAATCTAATATATCTAATATCTAATGTAATATAGTATTGAATGATTTCAGTGATTTTAATTAATGCAGTTTGACTTTATACCATTAATTGTAGTTACAGTGCATTTTGTATTGTTAAAAGAACATTATTAGAAATGAACACTGGGATTTTTTTTTTTTATGTATTAAAGTGGCCACTAGCAGTGAAAACATAATGTAGGTGTTAATGTTAATTATTCTATTAGATATCAAACTTTGTTTGGATTCAGTGTAGTTGAACCCCACATTGTGGCATTGTTCTCAAGCTGCAGTCTGTTCTAGATATTTGTTATAGTGGTATTTCCATTTATCAAAAATAACCCTGGAGACGGTCAATGGATTGTAACATGGGCCTTTCCACACACTTTGGATTCAAATGCCTTTGAGTTTTCGGAATCTGACTAGACTCCATTTTCCTTTGAACCGTTACTAATACAATATGTTTCTAATGCTGCATTCCCTGATGGTAACACAACCAATCTACTTGGATTGAGGGTTAATATGGAGGCTGAAGGACAGAGATGTATGTAGAGCATGGTTGGATTAGAGATGTCTCTTATATTAATCTGTCTTTATAGATCTGATTTATTGATTATGGACAGGTTATGGGTTCCTGCTTGTTGACAGCAAAGGGTTGTTCATTTTATAACTGCAACTTGTATTTTCCTTTACAGATGAATTTGCCACTCCTCGTGCCATTCTGACGGGTCATGACTGTGAAATTACCTGTGCAGCAGTCTGTGCAGAGCTGGGCTTGGTAATAAGTGGTTCCAAAGGTAAAGAAGTTTGTTCCCCCTCAGTTCACCCACAATAAAAACATAGCTACTGGTGTTTATTTAAATTTAGTATGAATATAAATTTATAATAAAATTAGTATGAATGTATGTCCTCTTATTTGGGGTGGTTTGAGCATGATGTGGACTTTTCAACTGATCACCATTTCTTTATTTCAGAAGGTCCATGTCTGATACATTCTATGAATGGAGACCTTCTAAGGACACTGGAGACTGCAGAGAACTGCACACGGCCAAAACTGATTCAGGCTTCAAGAGAGGGCCACTGTGTTGTTTACTATGAAAAGGGCCATTTCTGTGTATTTAGCGTGAATGGAAAACTTCAGGCCAGCATGGAAATTGGAGATAATATTCGGGTTAGTGAATGCGTTATTTATGTAGAATTTTTATTTTTTTTATTTTTCTTGTGCTTGAACGAAGCTTTACTCATCTAATACTTCTGTTGTGGATACATCTAGCAGTACATTCTTGGAGGGTCTATGACAGTTCAGCGCGATTCTTTATCATATGCTATATATCTGTGCCTGTTCTTAATTTATATTTTCTTTAGTATAAGGTTTAGCGTTTGTATGGTAGCTAGTGAGCTATCACACAGTTCACATATTTATAGTATTGTTTCACTACTTAAGCACTTTGAAATCAAGATTGCCTTGAAATATTTGGTTTCCCACGCAGCTGAAAATAACACATAGCATTAAACTAATTAATCCCTATTACATCTGAATATTCAGGCGCTTTCCAGAAATAATTCCTTAATCGTGTCAAAGGTTCCCTTTTATATACTGTAGTAATGTGACACAATGAGGGGACCCCGATAGGTTGAAAGGTTTTGTTGTCTTAACACATTCTTAAATATTGGGGAAAGAAAGAAAAAAAAGACAGATGTATTTAATTTTCTTTACTCACCACAGTTAATGTTTTGTCTAGATAGAATAGACACATACTTAACCATTTCAGATTTTCACAGAAGGTTAAACGAAATTTGATCTATCTCAATGTCCGTATTTTCTGTAATATCGACTTCAGTTTATGACTGTTATATAGAGCTTCCAGTTCAGCTAATGATGTTATGCAAATTCTATAAAATAACTGTGCGACTGAACTTTTACTCTTTCGCTTCTGAAATCCTATAACATCTAACTGTCGGTTTATTTGGGCAATACTGTTTTTATATATTGGGGTTACATACATCAAAAAGCATAGTGCCATAAATGACTTGAAAATTTAGTGGTTACATTTTTTTTTCATGTAATAGAAATTGACTTGCTGACTGTCCCACTTTGTGACTCTAGTCCCTGTTCATATATTCCTCCTTTGGTGTCCCAGGTCTGTAGGATACAGCAGCATACTAAGCACCGTGGGTCTGTTTCACCTCCATGTTGGTCATTTTTGATCATTATTCTATCAGCATTGAGGTTCTATGCAGAAGAATAGTGGCAATGCATGAAAAAAATGCTTTTACTGGATAATTGTCAGAAAATTATTACAATATACCTACAATCTCCTTAATAATATTGTTACTGACCCAGCCACATTTAATTTAAATCTTATTCTTACTCAAACCAATGGCACCATAGAGACTGGTAATGCAGGAAGGACTGACTATCCAGTACAAAGAATATCAGAGGTGTTTTAGATTATAAACCATAGATGAATTAAAATGTGTTATGGAAAAAATTAAATTGATTTAAATGCAGTATATTTTTGTTTTAGTTATTTTTTTTATTGTGCGATTGTTAAAATATGCTTTTATTTGTCTACTTCCTTTCTTTTTTTATTTTATTCAAATTAACTTTTTTTTCCATATACGATCATCACAATTGTGCAGAGTTATTTTTGCCATTTATTTAACACTATTATGCTGAGGAAGCCAGCTGCGTTACTTCTCCTGAAATAGACTGATCGGGGTTTGATTGATGAGCGCTTATGCCTGGCATATCCCAAAGCATATGTTAACATTGGGACTGTATAAATAAGCTAACCTGTTACTAGTGCTATATTCTGGGGGATTATGATCGACTAACATTTCCACTTTTATTTATTTATTTATTTATTTTAAAGATTTGTATCTGAAATATAGTTGTCAAAGTAGTAACATTAGAATAAAACATCTGGCACACTTCTCGTCGTATAAAGCAAAAAAAAAAAAATCCAAGTCTTAAAAGCCCTGTTTTAAAAAAAAAAAAATATTTTATTCTAACTTAAATTATTTGTATATTAGTTTTAGTATGGGCACTTGCATACAGAGAATGACCACGCATTTTTATAATTATTTAATAATCCATAAAACTAAAGTGTTGAAAAGAGAAAAACACATACCACATTGGCTGATTGTGGATGTGGCATGTGTACAAAGTCCTGAAGTGCCCTACAGATGGTGGGGGGCTCGGTACTGTTATCCCATATTCCAATTATATGAGTGTGCGTGCATATATTATATACACATCTCATCGGGATGTAAGGATACATTGAAAAAAAGAATGGAGTAGAATAATTTTGTGAAAATAAACATCTAATGCTTTTTTTGGGAATTAAAGTTCAACATGTTGGTTGTTACTTGCTATATATAATATTGTATGTAATGATTTTCACGTGTATCCAACCAATGAATGCATGCATGTGTTTCCAATTACACAGGGTACTTTTATAGCTGTAAATTTTCCTTTCACTTTGACTTGGAAAAATGTTACCTGCAACTTGTATTTTTATTTAGTCTGGTAGTCCTGAGTACATTGGTAAACAACTGCAATGTGTAGGGGAAACATGATTTTGCACAGAATAATACAGTGGCTATTACATCATATACTCAGGTCTGTAACACCGAACAGACCTACTGATACACACATTGTGCCAAAACACTTCTTTAGTTTCATTGAGCCATCACAGTTGTTGTGACAGCTTTTTCAGCAGGCTATAATTATTACCTTTACCAAATATCTCCAATGTTGGTACAAAAGAGCATGACTAATATGCTGTGTACATTTCCCCATTTTTTTTTTTTAAAGCTTTCCCCCTCCTTTAGTGCAATAATAATGTTGATAATCTGTCACTTTCAGTTGTGATTATGTTGTCAGCCATGCTAATAAATCTGTAAAATATCTTGAAATCCCTAGTTGGCTAAAACAATTTCTGTAGTGTTTCAGTCTGTGCTGGAAGCTAGAATTTGTAGCCTAAGGCAGGGGAAGTTCCGCTCTCTGCAGTCCGCTTAAACATATGTACTACATCCCAGGTTTACTTTTCCTTCTTTTTTTTTTTCTTCTTCTTTAAGAGTCCCCATTGGGTTTTAGACTTAAACAATCCGCAACCTCCCCCCCCCCCCCCCCCCCATCTGTTTCTGCACTTTATCATACTAGCAGGCAAGTGGCAAGTGTTTGATTAAAGTCCAGCTCCCCCAATGTGTACTACCTGACCGTGACTGGGCCAGACTGATGTTTTCACTGCTTGCTTCTCGAGTAATGGGAAGGGGGAGGGGTGCTAGAGGTGAAACCAAGGAAACCCAAGGTCACAAGTGGCTGCCATTGACTGACTGAGTGGAGTTAAACAGGTTGTGTTTCATGTGTCATGGTAAGCCTGAGCCACAGGATGTCGACAAAAGTAACAATTTACAATCATCAGACACAGGACAGAATTCTAATTTATTTTCTTGTAGCCTGCGACATGAAAACTACCAAGAGACCTCCAGACTGCCTGGGGATACTCAAAGCCTAATCAACGTTATACACCTGTTTTTGTTTTAAATACTGCATTGCCCACCAGAGCCCCAGCCAGAAGCACGTCAAAGCACATCTACCATGCAATGTTTAGATGTCAAAATGAATCACTTGGATGGAAGAGGAAATCCACTCCTAAAATCAAACTGCTTTACCTGAGGCAAAGAAGCAGGGCCCAAGCAACCCAAAGGAACCAATTATTTGCTTTGTGTTTTTTTTTATGGGAAAGCACACTCTAGCTACTCACATGCCAGAAACCAATGGATAAAATCATTCATTTATTTCTGAGATCTAACAGGAGTCATCAACAATATATTGTATTTCCCTCTCATATATGATGATATTTGGCCTTTTTTGTCTAAAATCTAGGAAGTCTTGTGTTGGCTTCATTGTGTTTAATAGTGTTTTCATTGGTCTGGATTAGAAAGTACTGCCTGCAAAATGAGCATTTCAGTTATATTTCCTTGAAATTTCAGATCTGTAAATTCTGATAATCCAAGCCAGTGCAATGTATTGTGCTTTCAATTATTCCTTTTATTTTTCCAACTTCTCATGGCAAAAATATTTTTTTCATTTAAAAGTTGCCATAACAGTCTATTAATTGTCCTCAATTAAATATCAATGTATGGAATGTCTTTGACCATTGGCAGCAGCTCCTGCAGTCACCATTATCTGGTGTGCAACTGAGCAAACAAAACAGCAATATTACAGCCCTTACCTTTATAAGCTTTTAGGAGAGGTTGCATTTTGTTCCTCATCCTTTCCATGATGCTTGTCTCAATAGTTTACTTACCTGGATTTATTTATTTTTTCATTGGGGGCTTACATTATACTTTATTTGATTGATAAAGTTTCAAGCCTCTCCTACTTCCATTCCTGACCCCTTGGCTCAGTTGTGCTGCCGAATGTTACATCCAAATTTCATTTCTGATAGTCTGTTGGGAATGCAATTTGTAAGATGCGTGAACTGTGCGCGTGCATGCATGGCGAGCCTTTTACATTACCCATTATTCAGCAGTGGAGGATGCCTCAATTGAACATGCGCGAACATGCACAGTCCACCTATGTGTATCTTCCGAATTGCAGTGCACACACAATTGTTAGCAATGAAATTAGATGTAACAGTCATAGATTCCTTAGCAGGGGTTTTGGACTCTATGCATGAAATAAAGTAAGTCCATCCCCCAAATAAATAAGTTCCAGTAAGCTCATTGGCTCAGTGTTGAAAAACACGGAGTAAAAAAGAAAATTTCCAAACCTTCCACAGTTTTAAATAAATCAGTCAGTCTGTTGTTATATCTCTGAAATGAGCAAATCAAGCTTCTATGCATTTGGAGAGACCTATGACAGTGCAAGGGAGATGATGGTTTAATGGGGGGAAATTACTTGTTAAAGCTTTTGCAGGGTTTAAAATTACATGTAAGTTGTGCAAAATATATATATATATATATATATATATATATATCGTAGAAATAATCAGAATTTTTTTATATTTTTGTATATTAAACTGTGTTCCACTTGTACGTCCAATTACAGCATAGAGGTAATAAATGTATTTTCTTAGGAGATTAATACTGATGGTAATAGTTGGATATCCAGTGCCTCAACTTTGGGGTAGAGTTATGCCTGGCAACCCTGCACCCTTACAGTCTTGTCTTTGTTAGGCAGATCCATAAAGAGGGATCTGTGCCAATTGAGCTTCCTCATATCATGGTCCATTGCTCTTATCCCTAGGACATATGCAGTTAAAGATGATGACCCTCAAAATATTTACGTGAGGAGCTTTATTACACCCTTTTGAAAACAATTTAACCCTTAAATCTTTTCCTCCCACAGACATATTTTGCATTCTCTTTGTGAAGCCTGTCTGCTCACATATGAGAAAGTCCATAAAAAGTAGAGATTTGCTTTAGTTTTAGGTTAAAATAGTGAAGACACAAATTCGGCATTAATAATATGAATAGATGGCTTTAAGTTAAGACATCGGAGGAATCATTTACTCAGGTTGTGGAAGGGGTAAAGATTAATGGCTTTAATTTGCGTCTTACTATATAGTATTTCTCATATAAAGCTCAGAATATAAAACTCAATGAACCATGACTGAAAGGTTAATGGATTTTCTTCAGATGAATTTTTTAAGTGTAGCAAATAATTATTTGTCATGGCAATAATTGCAATTTCCCAATAGCCCCGGGATATTGCCAGGAGCACAAATGAGGGAGCCGAGTGAGTATTGATTTAGCTTATGAACAAATATCCTTTGCCTTTGTGTTTCAACATGTGGATACATGGATATTTTAAAGTGATCAGATGAACCCACAATGCCCCTTATTAAGATTATTACAGGGGTGTGGAAATGTAAAAAAAAAAAAAAAACTTAGTCCAGGGACTAAAGCAGTAGCCCTTTAGTCCCTCATTACAATCTACTTGTCCTGATACAAAAAATAATTTTAAACAAATCCGTATTTAAACTTAGGAGACAGACCAAACAATACTCAAATGCACTCGACAAAAGTAGGTAGCTTAAACAGAACAGATTTCCAAATGAGAATTGTCATATACCCATACAAGCATGCAGTCACCTTTCAAGAAAGCATACATTGTTATAGTATACAGGGCCACGATTAAAGGGATATTCACCTCTTGGAATTACCTGGTGAGAAAACGGTCTCATTCAGTAGCACTAGGGTTAGAACAAAAAAGAGATTTTATTTGTATTTCTTTTACATAATTCATTAGTATTTTTTTTTATAGTTACTTATTTTTATAATTTTATTTTTATTTAACCCTAGGCTTAGGGTTGGCACAAACCCTGACTCTAGCGCTAGAACAAACAAGGGTTTTTATTTATTTTATATAATTTATTTGTATTTTTTTTATTTAAATTTTCATTTATTTATTATTAAATATTTTTAAAACATTTTTTTTTTTAAATTGAACCCTAACCTAAGGGTTTTTACTAAACAATACACTGGGAGGGTGACTGGGGATGCTTGGGGGAACATGGGCAGATTCCGACTTATATCCTTAGTCTCTCCCTGTCCTACAATCACTGTGGAGCAGGGAGAAACTATAACTGGCAAAGCAGGGACATGCTGTATACCAGCGTGCAAACCATGGTCGAGAAAGGGGGTAACCCTGCTGCTTACCCACAGCAGCGCTACAGGATAAAAAATACTTTGTGCCTGGAACTGCATGTACGAGCTTCGGGCGATTGTAATCGCACATCCTATTATTATCTTATGTACATTTCATTTATTACTTGGGCACATTATGTACTTATATATATTTATATATATATATATATATATATTCTAAGAAATACTACCGTATTTTCCGGTGTATAAGACGACTCTGCATATAAGACGACCCCCAACTTTTCCAGTTAAAATTTAGAGTTTGGCATATACTCGCCGTATAAGACTACCCCTCTTCCAACGAGCATTTTCTCCTACAGTGACATTTACACACACACCCTTACACTAACACAGTGACACACTTACACACACACCCTTACACAGAAAGTGAGACACACACACGCAGTGACACCAATAGACACATAACCTGAGACACACTATTTTGCCATTCAATATGCCTTTATTGTGCCATTTAATATGCCAACATTTTGCCCCTCCAATATGCCAGGATTTTCCCCTCAATATGCCAGGATTTTGCCCCTCTCCTACCCCCTTCCCAGTACTTACCTCGTTGCTGCTCTGCAGGTGCGCGCGGCTGTGAGGGAAGCGTCGTGCGCTCCCCTCCTGCCGTGCGGCTTCAATAAAGTTTGTTTTGAAAAAAAAATTGAAATAAACTTTATTGAAGTTGCGCGGCTGGAGGGGAGCACACAACGCTTCCCTCACAGCCGCGCGCACCTGCAGAGCAGCAACGAGGTAAGTAAAAAGATTACACGCGGCGTATAAGACGACCCCCGACTTTTGGGAACATTTTCCTGGGTTAAAAAGTAGTCTTGTACGCCAGAAAATACAGTACTTACACATATATGAAGATGCTTGTAATTTGGACTTAACTAAATGTTTGTAGTATAGTTTATGTTTATCTAGGTTGGAGTACAACATTTTCAGTGGTAAGCTAAGAAAAATTTAATAAATAAAAGAAAAAATAGATTTAGGCACAGATGTTTTTATATGTAGCTTTTATTAAAACTTGTGTACATGTATACTGTGTGCATTGTGAGCACTGATCACTGGTGTTTTATATATCTATTGGTCATTTCTCCAGAACACTATATCTATGTTGAGTGCTTTTCTTCCTGTATGTCTCTGTATATATATTTGTACATATGCATACAGTTATGTGTTTTCCTGAATGAGTACTTGATAACAAAACAATATTGATTTTCTGTATTACAGGCTATTCAGCTGAGTCGAGATGGGCAGTACCTGCTTACTGGAGGAGATAGTGGTGTTGTCATGGTGTGGCAGGTATCTGACATGAAACAACTCTTTGCATATCCAGGCTGTGATGCTGGGATCCGTTCTATGACTATGTCTTTTGACCAAAGGTAAGAATTCTAAATCTAATGAATGTGTTCAGTGTTTTAGGGTTAGTTCACATAGAGCATTGCTTATGTGATTAGTAAAATTTTATAGATCCAGGTTACCTTGTACTGCACAATTATCTTAACAATCTGGGAGCATGTCTAAATGCAAGGACTGGATGTGGAGCACAGTTTTCTATGGCCTCATCATATCTTAGGCCTTCATCTTTGCTTTTGCATGTTTGGCCTAAGATAAAAATATAGCAATCTCCATTAACACCATAAAATAGTATATGCAACTCTCAGAGTCTTACATTTACCTGGTAGATGTGTTCATGTGACAGCTTAGAAACCTGAGACACTATGTCTACTTAAGTAGAGAACTTATGCATATTAATGAAGGAATCGGAGATATCTCTCCCATTATTCTGATCATTACCTGGTATGTGTGGGGAACCAGACTGATGAAAGGACCAGTATAAAGAAACTAAAATTGTGTTATGTGATCAGAACTGTGTAGAATGAGAGCCTGCAGTCTGTCTGACACTATACAAAGAGCATTGTATTGATATAAATGAGCTTGAAGAAGAAACACGGTTATGGAATAATGTTTACCTTCTCTTTGTATCATAAGTGGAGCACAGGTAACAAATGACAGAAATATAATAATAAATAACAGGTATACTTATCATGCAACATGCCACAGCCAAATTCACCCTTGCCCATCTTTCTCTTACTGATAGTAACCTTTGCATTGATAACTCCTTATGTATAGTAAGTGAAGAGTTTAAAGCTGCCTCAATTGAATATTTAATGTTGACATGTTTTCCTATGTTTGTGTGCATTGGAATAGTCTTCCAGCTACAATAGTATAAGTTATTATAGTGGAGGAGTGTAAACATGTATATCGGATAAGCATATGGCTATCCTGGAAGTAAGATAATGTACAAGCATTAATGTGGGTAGATATATGGCCAGTGTGGATGGGCCACATGGTTGGCATCTGCTGACACATTCTGTGTTTCTATGTTGTCTGTTCATAAATTTGTGATGTTTTTGCAGTCCATATTTTTTTCTCACACCTAATATTCTAGGACGTCTTACCTAATAAAGTGTTTTACATTAATAAAACCCTGGGGTCTCAGTTCATGCTGGGATCCCCTTCCTGGCACTCACTGGCTTTGACCAGCAGACTCACTGAGGTCTATGGATGCACACAGTAATCGTGTAACTTTACAAATCTTCTTTTCTGTTGCAGGTGCATAATGACTGGCATGGCGTCTGGAAGCATTGTGCTTTTCTACAACGACTTTAATCGCTGGCATCACGAGTACCAGACCAGATACTGATCCAACCAGGGATATGCATAGCGTACTGGAGCACTGATTTTGCTGACACCTGCCACAAGCAGGCTTACAGGCAAACCTTAAAAACAGCCTGCCACTGCACTTGGTCCTTATACATAGCTATATTACATCTGAATGTAATTTAAAGGAAACTCAAATCAGCAAACTATTTTTAGAGTTAATTGCTATTTTTGTAGACCTTGCTTTCCTTTTTTTTGTGGGGTATTGGGGAGAGCATCAAGCAGAAGCATAACAGCTGCTGAGTACTGTAGTTAAATATATATACATAAATATATATTTTTTAGTCCTAAGGAAAAGTCTATTTTCAACTATGTATGGGGAAAATATGCTTCAATATGATGGCTACATACATTTTTTTTTTTTTTTTTGCAGTTCTGTCATAGTGACCAGGGTTAGCTTTCTGTGATCTTTATTTTATCAGAGTGGCTGAAGGGGTTGTTACCTTTCCTACATTTTATGTTGTATTGTAGTTTATTTTTGGGCATACTTTTTTTCTTTCCCTTTTTCTAAATGATTGTACAACACTGATGATCTGTATAACCTATGATAATTATGCTTAATTGAATTCTAAAACTTTCTGAAAAATCAGGATTGGGGTCAGTCTAAATGAGTTGGGTTGAGAGAAAAGAGGAGACAGCGTCAATGGAGCTGTCGTTATAACACTGGAAGATATGTTTTATCTGCAATGCGTATCTGTGCACAATCCATCCACAAGAGAACGTTTCACACCTTTGTTTGCTCTTCCTCGGCCACTGTACAGGGTTTTGATGTAGATGTAACTTCATCCCCATCTTAATCAACCATAACAGAAATGTTCCTTGTTTTACTCAGTTACTCATACTTTACCACCAAATCACGTCCATAAACTGGTTCAAATACCTTGAAACTGCACCGAGACTGCAGGCATAAAGTAATAATGTACACTAAACAGCCGGGTGTTATTTTGATGTTTGCCTAGTTTTACCCTTTTCTTTTCTATGAGATTGCCGTGCAGAATTCTGTGAAAATATTTGTGAAAAAGAATTGTATTGTTTTGTAAGTCTGTATTGCATAAAGACCTGTTTGTAACTTGTGATCAGCATAATACCCGAACCCACATTCCATATCTCTCCAGAACTAGAATAAATCTATCTGCTTGCGGATGCAGCTCACCCTTTTTCTACTCATTAAGTGACAATCTTTTCATTAGCTCAAGTGTGGGATGAAGTAACTAAGTTTGAACAAAAAAAAATTAAATAAAATGGAATTTGTAATTGAGAATCTAAAGGCTGGAACTGTTTTTATTGTGAGAGTTGTGTTGTCTCTTTAAAAAACAAACAAACATCAGAACATTGCTTATTACGTGTGATAGCTGGGCAATAAATTGGTAAATACAAAAATGCAGTGTGTATTACCCTACAGATTCTTTGCCAAGGCTGATGGCCTAAAGTACTTAGCTGATATAAATGATCAGAACTCTATTATAAGAAAGGTCCTTGTGCACTTGCTCATTATGTTTATTTATAAAAGCTTTTTAATCAGTAACCTTTCAGTCCAAACTCATACATTGTGTGATCTATCCTGCCTTCGTTACAAGTCTTACCTAACTTGATTTAATAAGATTGAATGCTAGAGATGTAACTGGCTTCCTGGAAAACGCTCACTACTTCCCCATGCAAATATCCTTTCACATCAATATTTGAAAAGCAAGGATGCTTGTAAATGATATGAACACAAAATCGGGAACAGACTCTGGAGCAGAAATAAACACTTTCCTTAAGATGTGCTTTACTACTTCCATTTTATATTGGGGGGGGGTGGGGGATATTATATTCTCTTTGGTTTACACAGAAGGTACCCCAATATTTCTGCTGGATGCCAAACATGCAGCTTGGTCAGTAGAACGGTCCAGATTTTACTGCACCCTGCAAAACAAAAGGAAGGGTGTGGTCAGTACAAAGTGACTGGTTCTTTAGCATAGAACATTCATTTAGAGCAGCTCATTTTCCTGACACTATAGTACATAATCTTTCTATCTGTGAGTTTTCACTTTCTAACCAAAAGGATACCTCGCAACATTTCAAATGACCAACAGGGACACTGGTGGCTGAAGGTGTGGCTACGGGCAGGTAAGTTACTTTATGGCCAATTGAGAGCCATTTATGTAATGTGGTATATGATTAATGCATTTTATTCACAAAAACTAATATATAGTTTTATTAAAAACATTTACTGCACTTTATTGATATGGAGCACTGTGATCTAACAATCTAAGCACCTAAAAAATGGACACACCAGAGGAGGAACACGGGAGAGGGGGATTTGTGGCAAAAATAGGCATTTTTCCACCTAAACTCACTCTATATTGTGTAGAAGTTCTGTACGGACCAAAATCAAGAATTCTAAAGTAATCAAAAAGCTGAAGATGACTTTACTATACAAGTAAAATAACATTTGTTGTAACAGGATACACTTGAAGGTCCAAGCTTATTTGTTTATGTGACATAATCAAAGGCCGGTTTGAAAATGCCCTGTATCCAAAAATTGAGGATATTCTTCCTGATGGTGTTTATCTTAATTGAAATGTTGCTACAAATGACCCCAGGCTGTGCAATTTAAGAACTTCAAATATCTCTTGGGAAAACAGGGGGGAATTATGTTAAGGCAGCTGGGACCCAAATCCACACACATTCCTAAGTGGAAGTACTTCATTTTGGGATAAGTAGAAATAGATTCTTACTAAAGTATGCTTTGGGTTAGAGAAAGGAAAGGGTTTATTGAAAAATACAGCAGAGAGTTAAATTCTTTCCAAGTACTCTTGGCAGTAAAGTTCAAAAAGTATCCACTAAGGCATCAGGTTTGGATTTTTTTGTACAGTGGTCCCTTAATGGTCTGTAATAAAATAAATGTGTCTTATAAAAGCAAGCCCCGTGTGTTTGTTTGTATACATTATTTCAATCAGTGCTCCACTTAGCTGAATCTAACTACTCCTTTGTATCACTGATTGACCACATTAATCGTATTTGGAAACGAAATCCAGGTACCCTTCAAATGGGATCTATATATTTTTTACATTTTTTTTTAGAAAGGCAGGATGTACATGGCTATCTGTAATAAAATAAACATTAATATTTAGAGCTTCTTGATTCAAGGAGAAATCCGATTGCCTTTTGGAGTCGATAAGCGCCCAAATTCAAAATTGCGTACAAAAGCAGGAATGATTGGTAGAAAGGTTGAACTTGATGGACTTCACTCTTCTTTCAAACTAAATGTTACCCACACAGAAATGATTAAATACAACTGTAACTCATACAGTAAATACATGGTCCTATCTGATAATGATTATTCATGGCATATAACATAATTTTATGCCAAAATACAACATGTAGTAATGCTTTCTTGTTATAGTGTCAGCTTTCTAGGTGGAGAATTTGTTTTATTCTCTATGATATATATGTATGGACCTATCCTTATTCTTTTAATGATTCCATCTATAAAGTGGATAGAATCGGAATTGATTCAAAAGTTAACTTCATCTGTGTACCATCCTCTATCATTAATTCACTCCCTGATAAAACTGAATAACAGTGTGAGAAATAAGCATTTGATTCAACTCAAGTCACATATCTTCCCTATTTATTCTTAAATGATCTACAGGTGCCCACCATGCCTGCAATCCACACTGTGCTACAGATAATGTTTACTTCTTATCCTGTCTATCTTCATGCAAGAAATACTTTTGAATCCCTTGAAAGAATGGGAAATCATACTGTTTACAGTAAAATAAAGCAATGATATGTTTAATTGATATAATCCACGTATTATAAGCAAAGAACCTGAAGACATGCAACATTTGCACACAAAAAAAACATTCATACGTTGTAAATTATTATAAGGAATTCTCAGTCTTTTAAATTTGGTCTTTGGAAATGCAAGATTTTTGATGTAGGTATCTATAATATATTTTGCCATAATGCTGTTGCTTGTTAGGGTTCAGGCAATAACAGGTGTTTGTACACAGGAAGTCTGACACTTTAGTACCCATTCCAAAGTAGGTATATTAGGGACCAGATGCAGCCTTGTCTTATGTTGCCCTCATGAAGAAACATATTTGTAAGATGGCAGAATGATGCTAGTAGCAGTAAATTATTTCCCAAGGATACCTCAGTGTATTAAGGGAATGTATTTAAATGGACTCTTGCAATTCTGTGCATTCCATGCATTATCTATACACCGAGTTAGCAGAATTGCAAGAAAATACATAAGTTAAGAGAAAAAGCATTTTAATGCAGACTTGCATTTTTAATAGTTCATTTGCATTTATATATGCCTAAATAAGATACAACACACACCTTTAAAACATATTTTTCTCTTTGAATATTGGCTTGTAATTCTTGTAACACAATGTTTAGATGATTTGTAATTCTCTATAATCACAGTTATAAACATTGTTTAGGGGACAGAGACTCTTTAACACAATTTAGAAGGTTTTGAATAGATTTCTATCCTTACCTTAATCTGCTCCTGTCTTCCATGGAACAAAGTATGAAAATCTTGAAAGATATGTCATAACAGATAAGTTGGTATGTCACAAATTACATGAGGCATACCAATTTATAGTGGATGCTGTAATCACGTAAACTGCATGGAAGTTGAATTAAGGAATGCACGTATTTCATAGTAGAAGCATGGTGATCACTAACTGAGATAAACATCCTTATCCCCATCCTTGATTCTACTTCCTCTGTATGATCTATCACATATGGTCATTTAAAGAAAATACAAGGAATGTTTCAGCTGAGACACATTGTGATGTGTAGATTCAGAGAAGAGTTTGCAGCTGTGTCTCTTAAGAGAAGATGTAAATCTTGTTTTCAAAATTACTCAGTAATTTAATTTTACAATAGATAACTGTTTAAAATGTATCTTTAATCATGTAGCCAGTAGTAGGTTAGGTTTTACTTTATTTTATTTTTTAATGTTCCAAGTTAATTTAGCTTTCTGGCCAACTTTGTGTCATATTTTTTTGCAATATTAATGATTGTAGTTGTGATAATGAAATTTTGTGATTGGACAGAACAAGTTTCCCTCGCTAGAATTTAAAAGGGACAGTCTAGTCACCCATATGACTTTGGTGCAACTTGTAGGCACCAAAGAGGGAACTAGACTCTCTCTCTCACACACACACACACACACACACACACACACACACATTTACGCAGTTCATGCAAACACACACACACACACACACACATATATATATACATACACACACACACACACACACATATATATATACATATACACACACATACACACATATACACAAATATACACACATACAGTTCATGCATAAACACATAAAGCAGGATGTGCTTTTATTATTTATTATTATAAAGTGGAATTATCCTTTATAAACATGCATATGGATAGGATACCATCATATATATAAATATGTGTATTAACAATGTATATTTTATTCTCTCATTTTCCTATTAAAATATGCAAATACTACACAATGAGAATCATTAATTGAAGAGAACTGTACCATATCGTTTTTCATGCCTAACAACATCTCCAAAACGAGTGGACTGTAAAGAATATGCAAGAAAGGACATTGTAATACACAAATATGAACACATACAAGCTTCTGAAAGAAAAACCATAGAGTGTCATGAAGGATAGACGTTTTGAACTACAAATAGTTGCGCCGGAAGTGACATGGCGGGTCACACCGGAAGTGACACGACAGAGCCAAACACAGACGATATTGATCATTCTAATCATTGTACATGTATATATATTGTGTTCTCATGCCCTACAGACATTGCCCAGCTCTGAGGAAGCCCATTTGGAGGGTGAAACGCGTTAGCTGAGCTTGGCACTGTCTATCTGGGGTCTGAGAAAATTTCTATTGCCTGCAGATTTCATTTTGGATCGAATTCAAGTTATACCAGTGTAAGATATTTTGTACCTCTTATTAAATTCATGTTATGCTTACCCTAATATCCTCTTATTTGTTTGGAGATTATTAGGCATTATATCCAAGAGGATATGAAAGCTGCATCTTACTCTGTATGACAATTATGTGAGTTATTTTTTTTAGAACTTCATTTGTCACATTGCAATATAGCTGCACCTTATACAGTAGATCTGTCTGTCATATTGCAATATTTTTTTGTCACTTTGCACCTTGTACAGCACTTTAGCGCACTGTCCCTTTTGTTTGTCACATAAAGCAGGATTACCAATTGGTTTCAGACTTGAATGCTTTTACCCGCTTCTCCACATAACACGGATGCACCTGAATATCGCAGGAAGGTGACTCATTGAAAATAGTGTGGTACTGTTCTTTGACCCACAAATGACTGCTGCTCTCCAGAAGTTGAACAGAGCAGACAACAGTGATTGGGGTGAATCTGTCCGTGTGTGAGTATATATGTGTGTATGCAGGGACTGTGTGTGTGTGTGTGAGAGTATATATGTGTGTATGCAGGAACTGTGTGTGTGTGAGTATATGTGTGTATGCAGAAACTGCGTGTGAGTATATATGTGTGTATGCAGGAACTGTGTGTGTGAGTATATATGTGTGTATGCAGGAACTGTGTGTGTGTGAGTATATATGTGTGTATGCAGGAACTGTGTGTGTGTGAGTATATGTGTGTATGCAGGAACTGTGTGTGTGTGTGTGAGTATATGTGTGTATGCAGGAACTGTGTGTGTGTGTGAGTATATGTGTGTATGCAGGAACTGTGTGTGTGTGTGAGTATATGTGTGTATGCAGGAACTGTGTGCGTGAGTATATATGTGTGTATGCAGGAACTGTGTGTGCGTGAGTATAGATGTGTGTATGCAGGAACTGTGTGTGCGTGAGTATATATGTGTGTATGCAGGAACTGTGTGTGCGTGAGTATATATGTGTGTATGCTGGAACTGTGTGTGCGTGAGTATATATGTGTGTATGCTGGAACTGTGTGTGCGTGAGTATATATGTGTGTATGCTGGAACTGTGTGTGCGTGAGTATATATGTGTGTATGCAGGAACTGTGTGTGCGTGAGTATATATGTGTGTGTGCAGGAACTGTGTGTGTATATATGTGTGTGTGTGCAGGAACTGTGTGTGTGTATATATGTGTGTGTGCAGGAACTGTGTGTGTATATATGTGTGTGTGCAGGAACTGTGTGTGTGTATATATGTGTGTGTGCAGGAACTGTGTGTGTGTATATATGTGTGTGTGCAGGAACTGTGTGTGTGTGAGTATATATGTGTGTATGCAGGAACTGTGTGTGTGTGTATGCAGGAACTGTGTGTGTGTGTGTATGCAGGAACTGTGTGTGTGTGAGTATATCAGGGCCGTCTATAATAGTGATTGGACCCTGGGCAAGCATTTGCTTGGGCCCCCTGGACCCTGCCCCCTCCCCTGCATGCAATCCCGCCATCCATCGCAATGTTAAACACACACACATATGCCATAATTGTTGTGCCATTCAGATGCCAGTAATATTGTGCCTTTCAGATGCCAGTAATATTGTGCCATTCAGAGCGCAGTATTATTGTGCCAGTCAGAGCCCAGTAATATTGTACCATTCAGAGACCAGTAATATTGTGCCAGTCAGATGCCTGTAATATTGTGCCAGTCAGAGCCCAGGAATATTGTGCCAGTCAGAGCCCAGGAATATTGTGCCAGTCAGAGCCCAGGAATATTGTGCCAGTCAGATACCAGGAATATTGTGCCAGTCAGATACCAGGAATATTGTGAAATACAGACCCCAGTAATATTGTGCCAGTCAGATGCCTGTAATATTGTGCCAGTCAGATGCCTGCAATATTGTGCCAGTCAGATGCCTGCAATATTGTGCCATTCAGAGCCCAGTAATAATGTGCCAGTCAGATGCCTGCAATATTGTGCCAGTCAGAGCCCAGGAATATTGTGCCAGTCAGATGCCTGTAATAGTGTGCCAGTCAGAGCCCAGGAATATTGTGCCAGTCAGATACCAGGAATATTGTGCCAGTCAGATGCCTGTAATATTATTCCAGTCAGATGCCTGTAAACCCCCCCCCCCCCCCCTTCCCTAGTACTTACATGAACCTCCTCCGTGTCCCCCGCCGGATGTCTCCTCCGTGCAGTCCCTCTTGCACGGAGGAGGGAAACAGTCACCGTATGTGATGCAACGTCACATCCGGCGTCAGTTTTTTTTTGTTTGTTTTTTTCCGGCCGTCGCATCCATCGGATGCGGCTTGCCGGAAAAAAGCGTTCACAAGCGCAATGCGCTGTGAACGCGGCAAGCAGGGGCTGGGGGCCCACGGGACAGCTGCCTTGGGGCCCCCCAGGAGTAACTGGGCCCAGGGCAGCTGCCCCGTTTGCCCCGCGTTAAAGACGGCCCTGGAGTATATATGTGTGTATGCAAGAACTGTGTGTGTGAGTATATATGTGTGTATGCAGGCAGTGGTGTATCTTGATTTTGTGCTGCCCTAGGCAGACAAAATCCGGGCACCCCCCTACCCAAGCTGCACACCCACGTTACACACCTAAGACATGCCCCATCATTCAGACTCACATCAAGCTCATACTCCCATCACACACACACTCCCATCACACTCAGTCACACACTCTGTGCTGCCTGTTCGGCTCCCCGTGCAGCCTGGCAGGCAGAGCGATGGTGAGGGGGGATCTTCCGATCCCCTCTCACCTCTGTCTCTGCCTGCCAGCGCGGTCTTTTTTTTTTTTTTAAAGGGCCGCTTTTTTTTTTTTTCTTCAGTGCTAGGGGGCCGCCCCCCAAAATTTGCCGCCCTAGGCATCCGCCTAGGATGCCTCGCGGTAAATACAGCACTGTATGCAGGAACTGTGCTTGTGAGTATATATGTGTGTATGCAGGAACTGTGCTTGTAAGTATATATGTGTGTATGCAGGAACTGTGTGTGTGTGTGAGTATATGTGTGTATGCAGGAACTGTGTGTGTGTGAGTATATGTGTGTATGCAGGATCTGTGCGTGTGTGAGTATATGTGTGTATGCAGGAACTGTGTGTGTGTGAGTATATGTGTGTATGCAGGAACTGTGTGTGTGTGAGTATATATGTGTGTATGAAGGAACTGTGTGTGTGTGTGAGTATATATGTGTGTATGAAGGAACTGTGTGTGTGTGTGAGTATATATGTGTGTATGCAGGAACTGTGTGTGTGTGAGTATATATGTGTGTATGCAGGAACTGTGTGTGTGTGAGTATATATGTGTGTATGCAGGAACTGTGTGTGTGTGTGAGTATATATATGTGTGTATGCAGGAACTGTGTGTGTGTGAGTATATATGTGTGTATGCAGGAACTGTGTGTGTGTGAGTATATATGTGTGTATGCAGGAACTGTGTGTGTGTATGCAGGAACTGTGTGTGTGTGTGAGTATATATGTGTGTATGCAGGAACTGTGTGTGTGTGTGTGTGAGTATATATGTGTGTATGCAGGAACTGTGTGTGTGTGTGTGAGTATATATGTGTGTATGCAGGAACTGTGTGTGTGTGTGTGAGTATATATGTGTGTATGCAGGAACTGTGTGAGTATATATGTGTGTATGCAGGAACTGTGTGTGTGTGTGTATGCAGGAACTGTGTGTGTGTGAGTATATGTGTGTATGCATGAACTGTGTGTGTGTGAGTATATGTGTGTATGCAGGAACTGTGTGTGTGTGAGTATATATGTGTGTATGCAGGAACTGTGTGTGTGAGTATATATGTGTGTATGCAGGAACTGTGTGTGTGTGAGTATATATGTGTGTTTGCAGGAACTGTGTGTGTGTGTGAGTATACAAAGCATTTTTATGTAAACGGTCTATATAATGCAGTTTTTCCAATTAAACAAAATACATATTTCTACCTAAAATGGTTCTTTGAAGGATAAATAATTGTCTTCACCTTCTAAAGTTTGTAGAATGCCCACTGAAAATGCCACCATCATTTCTTTTCACAAGAAGGGTATGCCTTTGACGCAGGACAGTCCCAGAATTGTGGAGCTGTCCTGCTGAGCTCTACCTCTGCCTTGCTTTTCGAGAAAATAAAGTCCAAGGGTTCTCAGCTGAACATTGCCCAAAGCATCACACTGGCATGCCACCTCTCAGTGGTCATGATGGTATGGATTATTAATGTATATTGCTGAACAAGATATACTGATGAAATGTTACTGCTTTCAAGTATTTCATATACTGTATGTGCAACACTATTTTTGGTACTATTTGATACTTTGTGTTTTTTTGGGTTAACATGAGTGCTGCACTTTTTTGTTGCGAGCAGACGACTAAATCACTTAGGTTTGTTTCACAATTTAATAATTTATCATTCATAACTCCTTTTCTGAGTCAGGTATAGTGCAGGATAGGCAAAGTGTTTGTGGCAAGGTCTGCGAAGATCCCTAGAACATCAATAAATTGTCCATCACAAACCTTAGTAAATGTCCCACCATGAGCAATGTAGGTGTCTACCCCTGGTGTAGTGCAGTGTTGTTTTAACCTTGCAGTAAGGAACCACCACACACACAAGCACATACACTCACATGCATACACATTTATACAGTGGTGGATCTTGCCTAAGGCTAATAAAGCCTTAGCCTAGGGTGGCACTGTGCAGGAAGTGCAGCATAAAAAGCCATCTGCTCTGTTTTATTCATTTTTTAAGACCGTTCGTTTTCTTTCCAGGTGAGATGGCAAGAATTTTGGTCAGAAAGGTAGAACTAGAATGGGTTTGGGTACGAAGGTGGCACCGGAAAGCTGTATAAGGCACAAAGGTGGCACTTGGAATGAGTTTGGGCACAACGGTGGCACCAGGATGGTGTTTGTGCACAAAGATGTTACTGGGATGAAGTTTGGGCACCGGGAAGCTGCTTTGGGCACAAAGGTGGCACTTGGAATGTGATTATGCTAAGTATTATAGAAAAGTTTCTATATTATTTTACATAGGTGTGAGAGAATGTAAATCTGCTAAAGTGGTTGAATGAGTATAATGATCTGGTAGAGGTCACCGATAGCAATTTCTTAATTTTTGCCTAGAACCCAACCCCACATCAGTGGCTACAAGATTTGACAAAACCGGTGACTGGACAGTTAAATGGCAGATAGATTTCCCAGTTAGTGGTAATGGTCCATTGAGCCCCAAAAAAAGACATTGACGTGCATGGGGATTGAATGTATTGTTGCAATTAGCTAGGAACGGCAACCTGCTAGCCAACATTCCCAGTGGGAAGGATTAATGATATAGGACAGTGACAGTCCACATGCAGCCCAATTGACTTAACCACCTATATTTTCAAAAAAACATTGAATAAAGGTGATTTAAACTGATTTTTGACTACTTTTGTTTTTCTTCAAAATAACCAAAACTATTTCTATGGCTAATAATATATGATTCACCATTACTGTAAATAAAAATCGTGGCCCATATACATATGCTTTTTTAATTATGCAGCCCACTTCAGAAAAAAAAGCTTCCGATATAGAATATTTTAAATCCCCCTGTGCTTTAGGCTGCCAAATGATTTCGGAAAAACGTGTAGCCCCCCGAAGTGCGTGGGCATTTATTATTTCATATTGAGCTATGGTTTTTTTCCCCTTTGTTCAGCAACACTCGGTGAAATAACTGAATTTAATGCAAGCTACCACCGTTAAAGAAACAACATGAAAACTGAAAATCAATAGTCGGATTGCTAAGAACTTTAACACTGCAACCACATAAACTATCAATCCAAATACGAAAGCTTTTACAACTACAATGTGATAGTGTTAAAAATGCTGAACATAGGAAAAAAAGATCCATACACTGGAAAAAAAAATATAGTAATGCAACTATTTTAAAGTGTTTTAAATACATAATTTATATTTATTTTGTACAGGCCCCAAACAGTATATCTTTATGGAAATCATGAGCCTTATATAACCATTTGTAATGTAGATTTCTTCTCCATTTTGGCACAGAAGAGGTTAAAGTGTAGAAAAATATACACATAAACCACTACCTCTTATGACGTCCATGAATAATAATATAAAGTATATTGGTTAGCAGAAGAATTTTACATTTTAAATAATTATGTGAGCTTTTTCTGTACACTGCTACCTTTCTTTTATTGTGTTCTGTTATTCATTTCTGTGCTACAAAACACCATCTGTTCACTCACACCTGAGTGCTTGTTGATCATGTGAAATGCACTATGTTTTAATGGTTATCGAATCTGGCAACAGACTTTTCTGTTTGAGACTATGCTTGATGGCAATTATAAAAGCTGGTATAAATGTTCTCGTCGCCACCTGGTGGTCAGATGACTTATCTGCAATAGGAAAAAAAATCACACATTTTTACAGTGATTTTAATGAAGATTACAACTTTACACACAAATATATAAACATTTTCATGTTTTGCTTATAGAAAAACTTTTAAAAAATCTATTTTACAATTTTTAATGAAACATAAATTTTAAAATGCCCAATGGAATGTGAAAATACCTTAAAAGGTTTAAAATATATTTGAGTAAAGAGTGTGCATGAATTCTTTCCTATTGCAATAGGCCTCTCGAATAAGAGGTAGTAAACTCGAAACGTCTCACTCCCCTTTCACTGTTGCAATTTTGATGGTTTGATGAACAATACAATTTCGAGTGCCAACTTTTTCTTCATTGGGCTCAATACTGAACCCTTGCAGTCATCCACCCATTGTCACTAAACGGTAAACATGTTTTAAGAACTGAGCTTGAAAGGCCCTGGAGAAGATTTATATTCACCTAACACATATAAATTAGGTGAATATATGTCAGTTAAGGTGATGCTGTAAAAGTGTCTATGTACCAGTGGAAGAGAAGCCAAGAAAATCCTCATTAAATACTAATAGATCCCACTGAGTTTGAATCATTGCATGTAGGAGCAAAGCTTTTCTTTCTGTCATCAAGTTAAAACAAATAATGCACTCCTGCTTTACTGCTGTACTTTTTTAACATGATGATGTCTTGTAACCTATTATTTGAACACAAGATTTGTTATTATGATGAGTAATGCATTGCAATGTACCCCTCAATGTACAAACAATATATAAAGAACATTTTGTTCTGGGACTAGTGCACATATTGTAATACAAAAAAGCCTGATTCTTACACAGACTAATGAAAACACTAGGGTGTTGTTTGGTGGTTTTTTTTTACTGTGTAAGTAATGTTGAGGTATATTAAGGTTTATAATACACATTTCTGCCAAGGTCCAACCACCAGATGACATAGCCTAAACCAAGTCTCCCACAAGTCTCTGCTTTCTGCTTGTGATGGCCACATTTTTTTCTAGTAAATATGGTCCTGCTAAGATAGGAGCAGTTGAATGGTGAAGTATTAACAGACATCCTATAGCATACTACTGTTTTGATGCATGGTCGCATGGATCTCTATTAAAAAAAAAAGCATGGATTCAAACAATTGACACTCTACTGAAAATTTAATATAGATTTGTATAAACGGATCATCACCTGGAAACAAGAGATGACACAGTAAGTTGCGAACAGAAATGTAGAATTTGATGGCATGTAAGAACTGTTCAAACCATCTTTCCTGCCATTTTCTACTAGCTGTAAAACATCAAAAACAATATATATAATTATACTGGGTGCATCAATATAGTACAATTATTCAGATTTCATCTGTATGCATCAATACAGTATAACTGTTCATTTGTATAACATGTACTAACCATATAATAATAGGACATAGTGTCCAGATAATTAATATTGTATTTCCCTGCCCACTTGGACACAAGGCTATTGATTTAAATAACATCTGTAAGATTAACCTCAATCTGGTATCTCTTTGGAACCAGTGTGATAACCTACCTAAACCTTTACATCCTACACAGCCATCCAGCATAAAACGCTAATGGATCCACCATTGGCTGGGATGAGAGCCTATCAGGGCTGAGGGGGAGTAATTTTAAACCAACCTCAGGCAAACCACTGAGTTTGCTAGTACCGTATTTGCTCGATTATAAGACGACCCTGATTATAAGACGACCCCCCAAACTTTGGATATTCCTTTAGGAAAAAAACTAAAAGCCTGAATATAAGACTACCCTATAGGAAAAAAGTTAAACTTGTATATATTCACATGTAAATTGCTTTTTTAATAAAAAAATTATATCAAAAAATGCATTTCTTGTTTTTATTTCCTTTTATGTGCCAATGCTGCCTCTCTCTTTCCTTTTCCCCCAGCTTTGTCTCTCTCCCCCTCCCTTTGACTCCCCCCTCGCCTCTGTCTCTTCCCCCCCTTGTTTCTCTCTGCCCCCCTCCCCTTGTTGCTCTGTCCCCCCTACCTCTGTCTCTCCCCCCCCTTGTTGCTCTGTCTCTTCCCCCCTCCCTCCCCTTGTTGCTCTTTCTCTTCCCCCCTCCCTCCCCTTGTTGCTCTGCTCCCCTCCCTCCCCCTGTCTCTCTGCCCCCCATCCCTCCCCGGCTCCCTGCCCCCTCCCTCCCCCTTAACTATAACTAGATCCCTGGTGGCTAGTGGGTGCACCCGGGGGATGTCTGCATGATACGTGCAGACATCCTCCATGCTGCCCGTGTCAACAGTCTATTATGATGGACAGCTGGTCCGTCATAATAGACTACCGTGTCGGGCAGCATGGAGGATGTCTGCACGTTTCGTGCAGACATCCCCCAGCTGCCCGATTCTCCCTGGTGGCTATCGGGGCAGCGGAGGATGTCTGCGCAATGAGCGTAGACCTCCCCTGCTGCCGCCCGGCACGACCGCCGGGACTTCTGTGACGAAGCCGGAAAGTACCCGGCTTCTTCATAGAAGCCCCGGCTGTCATGCCGGGCGGCAGCAGGGGAGTCTGCGCTCATCGCGCAGACATCCCCTGCTGTTAGAGAGGGGGATCCAGGTCCCCTGCAGCTCTGCTGGGGACCTGGATCGCTGTCTTATAATCTGACCTCAATTTGATTATAAGACCCCAGATTCACCCAGATTGCACTCACATGGCTTGCCCCAGCACCCAGTACTTACACTAGCATGCAGATTGCACTTACAGGACATGCCCTAGCTCCCAGGACCTACCCCAGTAGGCAGGTTGCACTCACAGGGCTTGCCCGCAGCACACAGGATTAAACCCAGCACTGAAAGTGCACTCACATAACTTGCCCCAGCACCTAGGACTTACCCCAGCTTGCAGATTGCACTCACAGGACTTACCCTATCACTTAGAATGCCCCAGAACTTGCCCCAGCACAGAAGACATTTATCAGGCTCCAGCACTGTGTAGGAGGGAAAAGGTGGAAATATTGCATTGGCTGTGAGAGTGCTCTGGCATAGTGCAGAATCACTAAGTGCCATGTATTACTGTGTGTAAGTGTATCTGTAAGTATGAATGTGTGTAAGTGCAAATACTAAGCAATATCAGGAAAAGTATCAATGCAGCGGCACTGCTACTTTTTCTGATATTGTTTGGCATTTGATACACACAGTCACACTTACACAGTCACACATACATACAGAAATACCCACACTTACACGCACACTTATCCTTATACAGACACACTTACAGTTACACAGATCCACCTACAGTCACATTTACAGACAGTCACACTTACACACACTTACACACAGTAACATGTACACTGTCACACATGCAGACTAGGGTTGCCACCTTTTGTTCAGAAAAATACCGGCCTTGGTACTGTCTCCATAGACTTAACATTGGCCTGATGACAATTTTTTACCGGTCTGCAGGTAAAATACCGGCCAGGTGGCAACCCTAATGCAGACACACTTACATATACACACATATTTGTTTTTTTAAATGCTGTTCGCAGGGAGGGGGATGGTTTAGACCAGACTATGTACACACATGCAGAAATACACACACTTACACAAAGTTACACTTACACACAGTCATGCTCACACACAGTCACACTTACAAACAGTTACACTTACACACATTTACACTGTCACACACGCAGACACACTTACATATATATGCTGCACTGTTGAGACGGTGTCTGCATCGTATACCTGCAGAGCCACAGTAAACAGTTATTTTGTTTTTTTCTGAGCGTTGGATGTCACCTACATCCGGCGCTCAGACAGTCTCAGGGAAGTTGGGGGGCGGAGCATACTTTCTTCAAGCAGCCCCTGCGGCTGAACTTTTAAAGCACGTCGGCGGCAGGTCTTTAAGTGGCCACCGCGGCCGTATTCTTAAAGGTGGCATGCGGCAGCCCCAGGGAAGATGGCCTACTGGGATTTTCCCGGGTAGCGTGGTAGCCCAGTCCGGCCGTGGTAAAGTAGTACCTCTATATTATCAATGGTGGTCAGGCAAATATGTCACTTTATGTGGAATTGTACACATATATTGTTTTTGATGCTCCTAAGTTGTATCTAATTGCTAATTAAAAGTTGTTTTATTAATTTTTTTTGCAGAGGACAGACATATGCTACATACAAGAGGTAAAGCTATATCCAGAGAGAAGGCTAATGCAGGGAATCATGAAGCGTGAAGGAGGATGCTTACATTTTCACTGTGCCATTAAAGGCTGCACTGTTTTCAGAATGGCTAATCTTGGCCATATAGAGATGTCTGACTGACAATCCTCATAGGACTTGCTGCTGACAGGCGAGTGTTTTTTATGGAGGCTAACAAGGTGATGCTATTCAGATGTGTGATGTAGAAGTCAGTGTCAGCTTTTCAGATCTTTGATACTGTCCATTCACAGTAAACCAAATGACCACTCACATGATGACATATCACAATATTGCCCCTGTCTCATATTAAACAAGCGTCTCCATTTCATCAGACATACTCTGCAAAGAGATGAAAGGATTACAGAATACACCGCTGAATCATGCAGAAATCACATACTAATTTTGAATAACTGACACTTTAAAGGGACTCTGTTACCTAAACGTTATTTGCACTGTGACTGTAGATTATTCAAATAAATCTCTATACTGTTTTCAGGCAAATGCATACATTAAGGGGAAAATGTGTTTAAAATGCACATGGGGTTTCTACAGATTATGACATTAGCCTGTGGCATACAAATTACATAGTTCCCATTGAAAGCAGCCCATTGAGGGGGGCGTGTCCGGACCTCGATGCTGGCAGACGCAGACTAGCTGAGCCCTGAACAACGGGCAGAAAACGGACATAACACACGTCCATCTGCGCTACAAAGCTATGGGAAAGCAATCAAAGAAAAGCTCCCCACACAAGGACCAGCAAAAGAACGCCAAAAAACCGCTCCCGGTTAACTTGAGGACCTTCTTAGTCCCGCTAACATCACGAGGCGAATCCAAAATGGCGCTGGATGCCCTCAACGACGAGGCTCCCTCTAACGCTACACTAGAGGACTCTGACAACGAAAGCAGCCTCTCACAGCCTCCTCGACAGCTCCCTGTTGGAGACCTGCCTACAAGGTCTGATTTCTCCGCACTCTCTATGCAACTTCAACGAGACTTGACCGCGGCGGTAGGCCTTATTAAAACTACCATAAGGGAAGAGCTGCAGGACATTAAAGTCGACCTTAAACAACAAGGCCAACGAATTGAAGCTGTTGAGACAGACCAAGCGGCACTACATACAGCACTCATTGACCTTAAAGCCCAGCTAGAGGAACAGCGGTCTATAGTGGCCCTACTATCTCAACAGGTGGTTGATCAAGAAAACAGGAGTAGGCGCTCTAACCTACGAATAAGAGGCTTACCCGAAGTGGCTGGGCCCGAAAACCTGGTACAAATACTTACGTAGCTCTTCACGGTGATTATTCAGCGCACTCCTGACCAACCCATCGCGCTAGATCGCGCTCATAGGGCCTTGCGGCCTAAGGACCTTTCTAGTTCCAGACCACGGGACGTGGTATGTTGCCTACACTCATTCACCTTAAAGGAGGAAATCCTGCGCAAAGCACGTAAGCACGGACCCATTACATTCAAAGGTGCCCCGCTGACTATACTACCCGATGTGGCATGGGCCACACTTCAGGCACGAAAGACTCTTAAGCCGCTTACGGATCTTCTGAAGCAGGCTGCCATACCCTTCAGTTGGGGCTATCCGCTCTCAATAACCGTCTATAAGGGAACCACACCAATCACCCTAAGGTCCCCTAAAGACCTACCATCTTTTTGCGACACCCTTCAGCTGGAAACCCCGGCTTTACCTGGATGGATGGACAGCACATCCACTTTCTTTGGAACTCACGAATCTACAGAACCTCCCATGGATCCCCAGAGCGCAGAGGAAAAGAAAGCCGCGCCGAACCCAATCATCTAGAGAAGCGGTACCGGAACCGACAGAACCTACTGCCTTGTATATCCCACATGGATGAACTCACCTTAGTGCTAGGAACTTTATCCTGACATTATAACTTCTACACTACAGATCTATTTTGATACCTGGATATATAAACGCCTCACAACTGGGTTTGAAAACACAAAACGCAAATATGTTTTTTACTAGTTCTATTTCTAATTGATAATAATTACTGTTTGTTGTGAGAAAACTGGTATCCTTGACATCCTTTTCCCCCCTAGTGGTGAGGCCATGTCGGTTTTCTCTATACCTGAGGGCACATACAACTCCTCACCACAATATACCACTTATAACATAACCGTCACTATACTTTAAACTATAATTTATATATTCTTCCCCATTCAATATACTGTAATCGATAACCAACAGGATATATTTTGTCTCCCCTACTCCTATGTGACCACTTAGTAAATAATAATTTGGATAATATGTGATGAGAGGGTGGGCGAAGAGCCCTTTTTGGTGGGGGGGGGGGAGGTGGGAGGATTTTTATAGTAATTTAAGCTTATATATTCATAATACCCTTTGTCTATTTGAATAGATCATTTAATACCAGCACTTTGCTACAGATGGTCTACCTATTTCCCTTACGGTTACATCTGTCCACTTGATGGACACATATAGAATTCATGCACTGAAACGTGTGTTATTATATTTTATATTTGGTGTTGTCTTAGACACGCCTTATTCACCTATTCTGTCCCGCTGTTCTAGTTCGGGCCCACTGTTTGTTAGGTAATTAAGATCATGTTTTGGCTACAAAATCGTGTTCCAATTTTAGACCAGTCTCCCTTTTAAATGTAGACCTGAAACTGTTTGCCAAAATTCTCAGCAATAGACTCAAACGTATTCTCCCCTCCCTCATTCATTCCGACCAGGCTGGTTTTGTCCCGGGTCGGGAGGCACGGGATAATACTACCAAAATTCTTAACCTTATCCATTACGCCAAGCTATATAATACACCTGCTATGTTGTTATCGACGGATGCAGAGAAGGCGTTTGACAGGGTGAGCTGGCCTTTTTTACAAGCGGTGCTACGACATACCGGCGTGGGATCAGCCATGCTACACTGGATCTCATTTTTGTACCAAACTCCTACAGCCCGAATACGGGTCAACGGTACTCTATCAGGCCAGCTCACCCTGTCAAATGGGACTAGACGGGGCTGTCCCCTATCACCGCTTTTATTTGTACTCACCCTAGAACTGTTAGCATGCGCAATTCGCTCGAACCCTGATATTATGGGGCTACAAGTTGGCCCACACCGTCATAAGCTGGCTGCGTATGCTGACGACTTGCTACTCTTTGTAACTAACCCCGTTATATCCCTCCCTCACATAATGAAGGAATTCGACAAATTCAGCTCCCTCTCCAATTTTAAAATCAACTGTACTAAATCTGAGGTCCTTAATATATCCTTACCTCCGCAAATGCTCGGCCCGCTGAAGGCATCCTTCCCATTCCGATGGAGTGACCAACACATTAAATATCTAGGTATCTCTTTATGTAAGAACCTCACCTCTTTATTTAATGTCAATTTAGGGTCCCTTTTGATCCCTAGAACACCGAGGTCTAAACGTTCCAATACCTTTAGCAGCCTGGGTCTCGCGCCCCCAGCTGATACCATCGGATATCACACACCCCACAGTATCCCCCACCCTCCGCATCTGGAAACAACTCACTGCTAGTCCAGGTCTGATTAATTCCCCTTCCTTGATGCATTCTCTTATTGGAAATGACCACTTCCCCCCGGGGCAGACATACTCTTTTTTTCATAACTTTTTCCATAACCCAGTTAGATATCCTAGACTAGGCCACATTTTAAATGAAGGTTCAATTAAACCCATTGCAGACTTGATACTACCCCACCCCTCACCATCAGGGCTTTTATACAAATACAAACAATTACTCCACTTCACAACTGCGCTGGGGGCCCAACATGAAATCCCCACAGGAGCAACGAGCTTTGAACTCCTCTGCATGTCTGAAGAGAGGCCTAGAAGACTAGTTTCTACAGTCTATCGTATCCTCACGGACCTTGTAGACCAGGACAAACCTCCTTTTATATCACTTTGGGAGAAAGACTGTCAGATTGAATTGTCAATACCCCAATGGCATAAAATAGTGACCTTGGCACACAAATGTTCCATGTCCACACATATACAAGAGAACTCATATAAGTTACTTACAAGATGGTACCTTACGCCAACTGTACTACACAGAATTTTCCGCTCCACCTCGGATAAGTGTTGGAGATGCCACTTACACCCAGGTGATCTACTGCATATCTGGTGGTCCTGCCCTAAACTGAGGCCTTTTTGGTTAGCAGTTCTCAATATTATTAAAACACTAGGAGACCCCAACATCACACACACTCCTCTAACGGTTCTGCTCCACCATACACCACACCCACTTGGGGCATACAAACGATCGCTCACAATACATCTCAATGCTGCTAAGTTACTGATCCCCAGAAAATGGAAACAGACAGATCCCCCCACTTTCCGAGAGTGGTTAGCCTCTGTGGAGTCCATCAGGGTGGTCGAGGATATGGTTCACACCGCAAATGGCAAAGGTATGGTATACAGTAATAGGTGGACACATTGGATGCTATACATCAACAGCCCAGAATGTGAGGCTGATATCACTGCAGCTGAATGATTTTATTTCTCTATTGCTTAAAACGTGGACTGGGCGCTCTCCCTCCGGCACTCATTTTCCCTCCCCCTCTCCCTCTTCAATCCCCTTCCTATCTCTTTATTTATTTTATTGTTCTTTCTATCCCCATTTTTTCTGTATTATTTCCCAAAATTTTATTTAATTAATATAATACAGTTATTGTGAGCCCACAGATATCAATATTTTCTAAAGTGTTGTTATATGATGCCTGCAATGCGATTTTCACTATACTATATCATTTAACTTGGTGTCCAAGAATGGACACTTTCCAATCGCTGCAGATAATGTTTACATATGTACTATATGATTTTTTATATTGTATTGAATAACGTGGCTTACACATTGCTGGAATGTTATGTTTCATTTATTATATGTCATTAATAATAAACAAAATTTAAACAAAGAAAGCAGCCCATTGCATATCAAGCCACTGCTGGTGACAAATGTAAATGTGTCCATGAGGAACCAATTAATCAATCTAGTATCCCATAGGAACTACCATGATTAATTAACTGACTTGAACTATACATTCTGCAGGGCAGCATGTAAAAGTTATATCTCCCTCAAAAAAATGAGCAAGCATACATAAGTAAGCATGTAAAGAAAAGTAGGGGAGTTAAGGTAACATTTTGGCAGATTAATGGCAAGAATACAGCAACAAATCAAAGTGTGATTGAGACGGCTGCTTAGGGTAGTATCAAAGCACTAGCAAAGGTTTCTTGCTTGGTGTGAGCCCTGTATTAACATATACTTTTCCCTGGGAAAACTACTAATGAGAATGATTTAGGAATAATTGTACATAACAGACTTGGCAACAGTGCTCAATGCTAGTCAGCAGCTGCAAGCAGTGGCGGCTCTAGACTTTGTGAGGCCTTAGGCGAAAGTCGAACATGAGGCCCTCACGGACACACATTATTAAATAAAATATACGCAAGTGATAATAAAAATGAACTGTAGAAATAGCATATTTCAAGATCAGACTCAAATCCCAGCTTCTAGAAATGAACAGCTCCTAGAATTTTATTTGTCTCATAATTATTCTACAAACATCTATAAACATTTGGTATAGATAAAATTGTGTGCGGCTGACTAACTCACATTGTTATTGCTGTGTCCTAAATGTGAACACTAACACATATCACACAGTCATTCATAGACACACTCAGTGAGCACACACTGACTCACAGACACACTCAGTCAGCACACAATCACACTCAGCCAGCACACACTCACAGATACACTCAGCCAGCACACACTGACTCACAGACACACTCAGAAAGCACACAATCACACACTAAGAGAAACACTCAGCCAGAAGGAAAAGTGCTCAATGTTGAAAGTGGTCTCACAGACCACGTTGTGCTAGAAGATTGGCACTTTGTTCTTCCTCACAGCACCGGATGCACTGTGATTTAGCCATTCAAAATGCCAGAATTTTGCCACTCAATATGCCAGGATTTAGCCATTTAATATGCCAGGATTTAGCCCCTTAATATGTCAGGATTTACCCCCTCAATATGCCAGGATTTACCCCCTCAATATGCCAGGATTTAGTCCCTCAATATGCCAGGATTAAGCCATTCAATATGCCAGGATTTTGCCCCTCAATATGCCAGGATTGTGCCACTCAATCTGCCAGGATTTTGCCCCTCAATATGCCAGGATTTTGCCCCTCAATATGCCAGGATTTTTCCACTCTATGCCAGGATTGTGCCCCACAATTTGCCAGGATTTTGCCACTCTATGCCAGGATCTTGCCCCTCAATTTGCCAGGATTTTGCCACTCTATGCCAGGATTTTGCCCCTCAATATGCAAGAATTTTGCCCCTCAATATGCCAGGATTTTGCCACTCTGTGCCACAATTTTGCCCCTCATTATGCCACAATTTTGCCCCTCACAATGCAGAATTTTGCCTCTCAATATGCCAGGATTTTGCCACTGTATGCCAGGATATTGCCCCTCATAATGCCACTATTTTGCCCCTCACAATGCCAGGATTTAGCCTCTCACTATGCCAGGATTTTGCCACTGTATGCCAGGATATTGCCCCTCATAATGCCACTATTTTGCCCCTCACAATGCCAGGATTTAGCCTCTCACAATGCCAGGATTTTGCCCCTCATTATGCCAGAATTTTGCCTCTCAATATGCCAGGATTTTGCCACTGTATGCCAGGATATTGCCTCTCACTATGCCAGGATTTTGCCCCTCCCCTCATTATGTCAGTCTTTGCTCGTTTGTACCACCCTCCTCCCCCCTTCCCTAGTACTTACCTCCATGCTGCTCTCCGTTGTTTCCTCCGTGCATCTTCCCTCCTGCACGGAGGAAGGAAGTTCCGGTCGCGTTTTTTTTTTTTTTTTAAACTTTATTGAAGCTGCCCGGTTTCAATAAAGTTTAAAAAAAAAAAAAAAACGCGATCGGAACTTCCTTCCTCCGTGCAGGAGTGAAGATGCACGGAGGAAACGTCCCAGGTTAGTGTAACAGGAAGCTTAACGGCAGCGTTAAGCTCCCTGATACATCAAAGGTAATAAGGTGAGTTAGGCAGCCGCGAGGCCCCCGTGAGTGCGAGGCCTTAGGCGGGTGCCTAACTCGCCTACTTAGAGAGCCGCCTCTGGCTGCAAGAGCCAATAAAATATTGGCTTGTCTAAAACTGGTTATTGATTCAAAGGAAGAAGATATCATCTTACCTCTGTACAAGTCAATGGTAAGACTTCACCTTGAATATACAGTGTAATTTTGGGCACCAGACCTTAAAAATGATAGTATGGAACCAGAAACGTGCAAAGGAGAGCTACAAAATTAATAAGGGAATTAGAGGATTTTAGTTATGAAGAGAGAAGTTCCTGCAGATATCTAAAAGGAGAGTATTACCCTACTTTGTTTTTGCTGCATTGTCTTTTTGTTGATATTTGTATATTACTCCCATTACATGCCTTATCACCCTCATTATATGCTGATTACCACATTACATGCCCTCATCACCCCCATTACATGCCCCAACACCCCTATTACATGCTCCATGACGTGTTGGCACTCACTGGTCTCTAACTTCTGAGTTTTGCCAGCACACTGAGCCATGTGTATGATACCCAGGAGCTGAAAAGCTTCCGATTAGTGTTTGAAATCCTTATTTCCATGCACACTATATTGTCAGTATGTATAAAAAAGGCAAAGAAATTTGTTGTTATACAGTAACGAATGTTGACTGTGCCTTTTTCCCACTTCTAGAAAGCTTTATACATAACCCCCAATGTCATTTTGCATCAAATGTGCTTGTATTGCAAAAATGTAGCATATCATGGCAATCAGCTTTAGATGCATAAACTTGTCACATCATGGCAATCCACTTTAAATTATTAAAGTTGGTGACTCACAGACTCAATTGGGTCCCACTCTTTCAACCGGTCACCTTGTTCAATTCATGTGATTCCACCAGTATCACGCAGCATGTGTAGCGCTGTCCTCAAACAATATTGCTCATTGCATTAGAGTTGCATGGGGAATCGTGGGCAGGCTCATAGTTGTGGGGGCCAATGCGACCCACCCAAAATTAGCTGGTGACGCACACTTTCCAAAGCCCTGGTCTAGTGATTTTAAGGGCGACTCCTCCCCTTAAGAAGTCTGTGTGTGTTATTTGGAGCTACGTTTGTGAGTTTGATTTGTTTTATCATTTGTATATATACAGTATATATATATATATATATATATATATATATATATATATATATATATATATATTATCTGAAGGGTGTTACCTCACAAAGTTCTCTTTCTTTCCTAGAATTAGTATCTGGGATTTGTAAATAGATTACTTTTATTTTGTTATTTTTTTTGAATTTGTGTGTCTGCTTGCACACGATGAGCTCCTCTTTTTTAACATAATCCATGTAACATGGCTAATTTAAACTATGTATGTAACATACAGATCACCTCTGTACAAAGCATTTTAGAAAAAGCAGAGAACAGAAGAAAACCATTTATGCATTAATCAAAATGTTTGCTTTCCATGGATTTTGAGCCAATCAGGGTATGTCTGTAATTAAAATCATGGTGCCAGATGATAAAATGCACAGATGACAAGAAGATAATGGTACCCATTACCCATCCGCCTTCAATAAATTTGTCTTCATGGAGCAATGAAACTAAACATGGGCAAGTAAAGTTCAATACCATCTACATTGATATTTAGTCTGTAAATAAGGTGCCAAAACATGGAAAGTTCTGCACTAGGTTAGTACACTCACCTCTGGCAGTGCAATGCACTCCAGGACAGAGCGCTAAACACCAAAGGCAATACACAGGCAGCAAGAAAAAAGTGTGCTTAAAAAATTAAAACAAAGGAGTCATAGTAAGAAGAAAGCAAAGGAAAGAAACAAAAATGAGAAATAAATAAAAAGAAAGGGTAAAAGAAGGGAAAAAATAAAGAACAAGGAAGAGATACATTTAAAAGAAAAAAAGAATAAAAATAGTAGTAAACAGAAGATGATAAGAAGAGAGGAAAAAGGAAGATGAAGAGAAAGTATAGGAAAGAGAAAAATAGATGAAATTAAAAAAGATCAGTGAAAATGAACAGAAGATGAGAAGAAGAAATAGTATGGAAGAGGAAGAAAAGTAAAAGTAAGCAAAAAAGATATAAACAAATTTGTTTTTTAAATAAGAATTATGTATTGGGTTTTTTTTAGTTCTGGTTCTTGGATCTTTTATTGTAGCTCTGGTTCTTATTTTTAATATTTAGAAATTCTTACGTGATTTAATTTAAACAAATACAATTATTTACTGGGGGAAAAAAACACTGGAGTCAAGCCATCAGACAATTTCAAAACGGTGGTCATGCTATCAGACAGGATTTTTAACATAGGCAACACACACAATCTACACACAACAAATAATTAAATAATTATTACACTTGCCAGAGTTGTCACATATACATCACACTCTACAAAATCTTCAATATTTTATCATTTTACTATCAAAATTTAAAGGTATACACCATCATATTTAAGCCCTTTGCCAACAATTGACATTTGCCAACATATCTGTATAGGCTAAAAACCTCCCATTGGACCAATATTTTAATAAAGCAGATGTGTCATACACACCCCTCTCTATAATATATTACAATATGTTATGATTTTATTGTGTCAACTTAAAGATACAGAGCTCCAAATACAATACACTGATCACATACAGATACTATTTAATCATTTGAAATAATGATATTATAAAAATCTCCCACTGGACCAACATCTTGTCAATGCAGATGTGTTATATGTATGCCCATCTATGATATCTATAAATATGGTATGATTTTACTGTGGAAATTTAAAGATATAGAGCTCCATATACCAATACACTGATTACTTACAGACACTATTTAATCATTCGAAATAATTATATTTTAAACATCTCCCATTGTATAAATATTTTATCAATGCAGATGTATCATACACATTCCCCTATATGATATATTACAATATTGTATGATTTTACTGTGGAAATGTAAAGATATAGAGCTCCAAAAACCAATACACTGATTACAATGAAGCCAAATACACAGACTGTGCAAGTTATTGGGGGGGACGGGGGGACGGACTCAGACACTTCACGCGTTTCGCATATAGCAACGCTTAGTCATAAGTGCAATTTGACAAGGTGAAATAGCTGTTTGGGAGTACTTACTAAGAATAAATATGATGCTGTCTTGAGTTGCAATGAGCAAATACTGTGGCAGCTTCCTCTCCACAGTGAGATGTGCACAAAAAATCCAAGCACATTAGGCATAAATCAGTGGTGAAAAACAACTCACCTGCGTTTATTAACATACAGAGTGAGCGAAGACACATCAGTGCAGACGTTTCGGGTGGCAGCACCCTCCTCTGATGGCTTGACTCCAGTCTTTTTCAATACATGCAGAAACCTAGTAAGTATCCACACATTTTTAAACGTGGCTGCCCACGGCTTCAACTTGAACTCAGAATTCAGTTCTAAACATATAACATACATATATTTTAATACAATTCAGATATATAAACCCAATGAAATTAAACAATATTGTTACAGGAATAGTCTATAATACAGAGAGAAGAGAAACAAATGTGGAATAGAGACCTTGAAATATAATTCTACAATGTGTGAGGCAGTACAGTGATGGCATGCAGATACTAATTCATTTGTGGTTTTCCCCTTTACCAGTCTTCATGATAGACCAACAGTGACATCTAGTGGACATTATCTTTTTGACAGTAGGTTATAATGGTTTCATGATTTAAGTGGCTTCCAGGTGATACATGTTAAAAGGACTCTTCTAAACAGCATTAAATCCGTTTATAACAATCGGTTGTTGTATGCCCACCTGCAAAAAAAAGCAGGTGTATTCATTAGCATTTGTAGATGTGGAAAAGAAAGAAGTTAGAAAAAGTTTTTTCAATTTTCATAAAATTGTGTGGGTACAGTGAATGAGAGAGGTAAATTAGTGCTAAACACAAACACTGCAGAAATGTTATAACAACCAGCGGCTATATCCCTCCTGTTTAGTCAAGTGCCCCATCTCCCGACATGCTGCATCAAGGGCCGCCACCCGGAATTTCATGGCCCCTTACTGAACAAATCTTCTGGGCCCCCAACCCCCCCCTGACAATATCTCCCACTCGCCCCACCTACCCTCACAAGCATCCAGGTCTAGTGTCATAAGGAGGGTGGTTGGGAGCAGTTGGTCAATATGCCAGTAATATTTAGTCACTCAATATGCCAGTAATATTTTGCCACTCAATAAGTCAGTATTTTTCCACTCAATAAGTCAGTATTTTGCCACTCAGTATGCCAGTATTTAGCCATTCAATATGCCAGTATTTTGCCACTCAATAAGCCAGTATTTAGCCACTCAATATGCCAGTATTGCAAGTGACCCTCAATATGCCAGTATTTTGCCCCCCAATATGCCATTCATTTGCCATTTAATATGCCAGTATTTTGCCACTCAGTATGCCAGCGTTATGCTCATTTTATGCCACCTTCCTCCCCCTTCCCCAGTACTTACCTCCTGGCTGCTCTGTCTCCACTTTATTGAAGAGACGCGGCTGGAGGGCAACACTGAATGTTTCCCTCACAGCCGCAGCCCAGCTAAACAGAGGGAATGTTTTTTTCTGCCGTGACCTGGGCCCGCCAGTATCACCCGTCATCGCCTGATGGCGGGCCTGTGCCGCATCACCCACATTACACACCCAGGACATGCCCAGTCACTTATAGTGCACACCCATTACCCCAGGGCCTGCATCATCACCAAATTGCATTCCCTGGACTTACCCCATCACCACATTGCAGTCCCAGGGCTTACCCCAGCACCCCAGGACATTCACCTTTTTTATTTACTTTCCCGTAATGTGTTACACTATTGGCATTTTTATTCATTTTAGATTTATTTACCACATTACCATATTTGTAAGTATATATACTTTAAGTAAGTATACGTTTTATTTGTTTACACTTATTGGTGTTTGCCTAAAGGTGTCATCTTTGCACAGGGTTCACTTTTCTTTTTTTGTATCACTTTATAGTTTGTGTGTCATATTTTTTTTTACCTTGCTGCAGTTTGGTCCTTTCCTTTGGCCACCCGTTACTCTTTCGTTCATGCACAGACATCCTACTAAGCTGCCTCTTGCGCTCCCTGCGTGATCTGACATCTGACTGCTTCAGGTCACGTAAAACCCAGCGCTCTGCCATGTGTGTGCGCCTGGGCAGCACACAGACACCATGATGACCTGCTCTAACTGGCAAGCATTTTTTATAAGGCGGCCATCTTGGGCCTCACAGGCTCACGTATTGCATGTCACTCCCTGATGGCAGCTCTGTGTGCATTTTTTCAATAAGGTTTTTATTTCCTATGAACATAGTTAAATATAATTTTAAAAAGTTCATATATGTATAAATGCATTTATCTATGTGAGTATATAGTTATGTGTTTTATAAATATATATATTTAGTGTTAAATAATTGTACAATACATGAATGTGACCCGCCATCACCTCACAGACTTTGCTTCCTGCCCCCCTGAGTGGAAAAAGGTTGCTGACCCCTGCACTAGTGTGAACTGTGGTAAAAAGTCCAACTGGGACTTGCATCTGGAACTCCCCTTAGTGAACAGCTAAATATTTTCTATTCATAAAAAAATGAAGGGAATTCAAATTGAAAATTGTGAGATGACTTGAACTTTGAAACAAAATGCCTCCTGCCACCTCTGGAGGCCAGTATCCCCCCCCCCCCCCCCCCACCCCCATATAAATCTCAAAGGTTCCACCGATGGATGTTTTAGAAGAGCTTGTCGTAATTTCTTTTTTTTTAAATTGCCAGCGGGATTTTTTTTTCTAGCATAAGAGGCTTATTTTTCTATTTTTGGAACGTTCCCTTTCCCTGGGCTGAAGCTGAGGATCAAGGGAATCATGAAGTTCGTAGGGTGTGCCCACCCTCATGACACTCAAAGGGTGGATTTTTTTCAGGGTTATTTTAATGATTTGTCCCCCACTACCTGGGCAAGATAGAGGTAGGTTGGTAATTTTTTAAAAATTATTTGATGGGTCCAAAGGCCTTGGGTGCAGCCCCTGGACCCAGGTTATTTATAGGGGTAGGTGGTAATTTGTGTGTGTGTGTAAATTTCAGGGGCCCTTGGATAAAATATATATTTAATGGGGCATGTGGGTAGCCTCCAAAGCCATGTTATTTATTGGAGATAACTGGTTAATGAGTGGTCCAGGAGCCCTTGGTCAGCACCTGGCCCCATAAGAGGGACTGGGAGCCTTTTGGGCAGCTCCTATCCCCAATAATAGGGGGTCAGGGCCACTTGCCCCCATTATATATTAGGTTTCTGGGGGCCATTTTGCAAGTCCCTGGAACTGATTTATTCTTCATTTATTTTTAACATTTTTTTGTCATGTACCAGGGGATGCTGGAGTGTAGAACAGGCAGCCCAGTAACAGGAGCGTAAGGTAAATAAGGGGTGAGGCAATGTAGCTTAGGATCGAGAACGAGGAGGCAGGCCTAGGTCAGAAAGCAGGAGATAGGAGAATAGACGTTTGAGTAGAGCCAAGAGCCAAACCAGGGAGACAAATATACTAAGTGAGTAATAGAAAAGGCTACTAACGTAGTACACCAACTAGCTCAACAAGTAAGAAAGGAGTGTAGCAAGTGAGGGGTTGCTTCACTCTCCCCCTAGTGCCGAGTCTCTGTCCCCCCTCCATATCAATGCAGAGGGAACTTCACTCCCCCTCTGCCTGGTCCTACAGGACCCACCCAGTGACACAACGCTAACCAGAGGCAAGACACGCCCCCTAGCCATCATTGGAAAGTGCTGCGCGTCTGCAACTTGAGACCTGGGATGCAGCCTACCTGACGACCGCAAGCAGACCCTGGAGTTGCAGATGCAGCCCTGGAGGAGGACCCCCAGCGCAGGGTAAGCAGGGGTCTCTGGGCCTGACAGACTTAGTCTGAAATCCATTATTTCTCCTTATCCCATTACAATGAACGGGGAGCAAGTTTAATCTCGCTTCCCTTCATTTTGGCTACTGTCACTGCACTTCAATCTTTCAACATAGTTTGTAAATATTATTTTGTAAATTTGAAAAGAGGCACCCGATGAGATCTGAGTCTGGAGTTTGAGATTAGTGCTAAACTCATCCTCCAATCTCAGGTTTTAATGAATAGACCCAAAGATCTCTTTTAATATAACCACCTACACTTACAAAGAAACCCATACTCTTGTTAAAGTGTGAGATTTATACATATATTGATCCTATAGCCTCCTTAATTAGAGATACTCATTGTGTTAAATTCACTCATGACTAGGGAGATAACAGCTTAAACGTGTGTCTTTATTTGGGCCATGTTTAGCTCTGTACAGTTAGGATCAGAACCATACTTTTTTCTTTGCTGCCCCTCCTTGTGTTGCTGCCTCTACCCATTTTCTGAGTCAGTTCCAACTTCTGTTTCCCAGGATCGGCTCCCTGCGTGACCAGATGGAAGCAGGGTTTGTAATATTGAATGTGTTATCCATAATAACTGGCAAACATTGCTACTGTGAAAATTTATTGTACAGTTTAGACGTATGCAATAGCAAATAGAATAAAATGGATTAATTTGCCATCAAATGGTAGCCAATGTGGACAGTGTACTTTTACGGTGTACTATCCATTTGGAATAACCTTATTTAGCTGGGACAGACATGATCCATGGACTACTGAAACTGAGCCACTAGTTAGGGTTAGGCATTCTTGTTTCAAATCCCAATACGACTATAGAACAGTACAGTGGCAAAACTGTATTTCTACTCCTTTGACTACTACTAAGTACACTTTGAGTTCAATTTAATTTTTTCTCTTTAGCCTCATGATTTAAATCCTACTACATGGGTTATACTGCAATGTATGTGACACTGTATAACATGGGTTATACTTCAATGTATGTTAAGAGTGACATTTGTACATATATGGCAAGGTACCTGTTCCTTTTAGCTCGGAGTAGTTATGAGTTTCCCTCATCATGGAATCCAAGACGTTGATGGTTTTCTTCCCCTTATGGTTTCATGTTACTTAAGGTTTATTTTGAATTTTGTCAGTTTTCTTTGCTGTTTTTAGGTGTCCTGTTTATATCATCACTACTGGCATTTTGTTTTGATATCCAAGCAGGCCAAATACCACTGCATTGCTTGTACAATGCTCATATACACTAGGTATTGATATTAAAGGCTTAAATCCCTTAGCAAAGGAACACGTTAGGCATATTAGCCTTTATTTTCCAAGGTGGAGTGACCATTGATCTCTCATTAACTCCCCTTTACCCTGCTCAAACAACTAGCAAATCCCAAGAAACAACTGTTATTTTAATCAATGTATATAATGTTATTTATTCTTTGTTACATGATAAGGCCTATGCGCAAATTACTAACACTTTTTTAAGTGTGATCTTTGAGAAGGTTTCAGAATTTCCTAGCATCTGCTTTATGATACTTCTTGGACAACTATTGGTTTTGAGAAATCAACGACAAGATGCTCAGCACTGGAGTGAGGTGTAGTTTTATTTCAACCCAAACGGCATTGTTTCAGCCCCCCCGGGTGTTTGTCAAACAATTAAATACAGCGTAGGAAGATTATTCACACAAAATGTGAATGCAGCCTTGTCCATTCCGATTGGGCCCTTGAATCTTCCTCTACTGCCTTAGATGAGGAAAGGTTTATATAACAGAACTTACATCACTTTCTACAGTTTACAAAGTCAATGTTTTTCTAGTTTGTCTCCATTCTGATTATCCAAGTCATTTCTTATGTCATTTTTTTGCTATGTCGGTGTGGTGCAAGGTGGTTATTTTTTCACCTATTTCTTCTCCTCTCATCTACAGCATCCAGTTCCTCACCTTAAAGTAGGGCCAAGGTCCAAGGTAGAAATGCAATATCCCTTAGCATAATGTATCCCCAGGATTGCATGTCCTTTACTGATATCTCCTCTTTGTACTCTGTTCCCCTATTTAGGAAGATCACACAACTTCTTCCTTAAGAGGATTATTTACTCTAAAGCTTCTTATTTTATAGGGTAAATTGGTTTACAAACGGTGTAACCCATATCACCTGCACAATATATAAGATGGCTAATTTAGCAGCCCTTGACTCCAGCCCTTCACATGTAGCGGGAGTGAGAATACATCCAGATTTCTGCTTCTCTATATTGTAAAAGTCTCAGCGGGCTATTCATTAAAAGGTGAGTTGCAGGTGAGATAAACATTTAATCTCACCAGTTCATCTATACATTGTGGACGGACAGTCCCGGTGCGTTTGCTTAACGGAGGAAACTTACCACAAGTTATAACTGTGGGTGGCTATGTAGAAAGCGAACTCCCAATAAAAGTACAAGATTGGTATTAAGTGCACTGAAAACCAATGATGGGTTGCACTGATTCATTTACTGTCATTTTTTTTCTGTTTCCACTCCGATATTGAGGCACTGTCCTCTGCAGTGTATAGTACCGCTTGCTAATCTTGTGTGTGGCATGTATTGTCTTTTTTGTATTGGAAAGAGGGGGAAGGAAGGAAAGAAAAAGGGAAAAAAAGGCAGGAAGAGTGAGAAAAAGTGTCATATAGTTGAGGAAGCTAACTACTCGCAGAGCGTAATGAAGGATGAAATGGCAGCAGTGCGGGTTGAAGTCTGTACACCTAATAATAAAGTAACTGCCCTGGAGACTACTGCAGAAGTACAGGAACGATCTGATACCATGTCACAGGTAGGCCACTTAAGACTGTGTACACGCAGTTTACAATGGCAGGTGCTGCTTCTTGACACTAAAGCCAGACGGGCAAATTTACAATACCTTGAGCACAGGAGGTGGTTGGGCCCACCGCACTCCGTGTCATCCTAGGAGGACTTCTGAAGCAGATTCAGCCAGATCTCGATGTCGGAGACCACAATATACTAGACTGTTACAGGGTCAGAAAGGCTAGAAAAGCACCACAGCATGCTCCTCGTGATGTTATCCTAAAATATTATCACCAAAATATTTGCAACTCTCAAGCTATTAGAAATATGCAGCGGATATCACTACAAATATTCGAAGACTTACCCCCGGAGGTGGTATCATGGTGAGGATCCATGTCTGGATTAACTGCCCACCTCAGGAGGCAGAAGTCAAGTACTGCTGGAGCTCTCCCACCGCCTTAACTGTCACCAAGGAGAATAAACAGCTAACTATTGAGGATCCTTCAGAAGTTGCTACCTTTTTATTGAGTCTTAGGATACCCCCAATGCCAACACATGTGGTAGATACTGCCACCCCGAACGAATGACCTACTGCAAACCTGGTGGAGGCATGAACTTGCTTTCTATATGGACTTGAAATTTATAGAACGCCCTCACCTGCCGAGCTCGAATAGACATGTCGTCCTGCCTTGGAAATGGTTTTGGAAAATCCTGTGATCCAGTTCGAACTAAATGGGTTTCTTTTTCAGGCCACCAAATGTGTCGTGAGGGCCACTTTATTGGCTGTGCTTCCTTGCGCAGACCAGCCATCCCCCTCTCGGACTCCTTTCCTTTTTCCCAATCTATACAATATTTTTCATATCGGTTCTTCCTCTCTCTCCCTTCCCACTTAGTTTTTTCTCTTCTTCCTATTTATGTTTTTAGCTTATTGTTTTTTTGTACTATTAGGACATTGTTCTTGATATGTATGTATTGTAATTGTTCATACCAGAATTTTGTTAGATGGCCAATAGATCAGGTTATCTGCCCCATATTTCATTATATTATTCCTCTGAGCCAGAAGGTTTGATTAGTTAACTATGTCTGACATACTACAGAGCCATAGGGCCATAGTTATTTGTTGAAATTTTCATTCAGCTACACATTCACCAAGATATCTGTAGGTTTCATATCTCTGTAAATAGTCGTACATTTTAACGTTTTCACATATATTTTTTGTGCCAGTTCTGTTTGGCTAACTTTTTAGGTACAGCTTAAGTTTTTTAACATTATGCTGGTTTGCCAAATTCACTGTTTCACCGTGACTTCGGTCATTCTTTAACAAGACAAAATTCACTTTGTCAATTGTATCTGTCCACTAGAGGGCAGTGTCTGTATGTATATTTGTGATTGCCTCACTATGGTTTCACTGGAATACTAAACTCAAAGTTATTATCTTGATTCACAGGTTATCTTTCTCTTTTTATTAAACTATACTTGCCAAGGGAATAGTTCATATTGTAACAAACAAACAAAAAACATTTGTCGTTCTTTATGGTGAAAAGCATATCGTACTAAACTGTGTACACTACTTATCATATTTGATCTGCTACAAAATGTTGTTTTGAAATTTTATTTAAAAAATAGGGTCATATAACCTCCAGGAAACCTGGAAAGTGCATTATGGGAAAAAAGGTCTAAATTAGATCTCAACTACTGCCCTACTTTTTTTAAATTTTTTTTTATTAATTCCCATCATTTTTCACTGCCATAATTTTATACACGTCTTAAGTTTACCTATACAAATTCTCTTACTGAACTGACTATCGCACAGCTGTTTTATGGGAAAAAAAAACTTACTCCTTAACTAATGCTACCCATTTTTTTTTATCAGATTTAAATTCCGTGGAAAATGAGGTCATCCCCAAGCCTTTGCATATACACCTTTATTGAATTGGTAATTCTCATGGTTTGTACATTTTTCTTCATTGCTGTTGTATATTATTTAGTTCCTTAGTATTTCTTTTCTTCTCCAATATGGTTTTTTTACCCCCAGTGAATGTGATTTTCTTGTATTCTACCCATTAAATATTAAACATCAAATAAACGTATAGGAAAAAAACACAGCATTAGCATCAACATCAGTAATGTAGCAGTTTTCTATGGAGAGGATGTTTATTGCAAATCATTTACATTTCTAGTACAAAATGAAAGCAGACAAAAAATATAAACATAGCATGAAAAAACCCCAAACTGAAATAAATTAAAGTACAATGCTGTCTAAATCAAACTAATCCCCATCCATTTTTCATGATACTCTCATATCTACAGACTGTTTAGCTTTCCATTAAAGAATGTAATACATGTGTATAATGTTATACAGTATATCTGCACTGCCTGTCCCATTCGTGTCGATTATGGTGTAGGCCTCCTTTGCAGGAGATGTGATGCCTTGATACTCAAATACACACTTTAACAGACTCTATTCTGAGTTTTCTGCTACAGGAAATGGTGAGATCTAGTCTAAGCGAATCAGACAGTGATTATAATAGTATAACAAGATGCAAAACACGAACCAAAACGGAATGTTAAGGCTGATGAATACCGCAGGCTGTAACGTTAACACTGCTGCTAGCACTTTCACACTTTACAGCAACTAAGTGCTGTTTGCTGCAACTTGTGATTCAGTCTTGTGTCTGCGTTGTCGATGGTTGTAAATAAGGTACTTTTTTTGTGTTTGTGTATTTGCCATGAAACATGCTCTGTTATTTATTACTGGTCTTATTTAAATAACATTGTCTTAATGCATGAAGTATATGTGCTTGCATGGGTTATCATTACACGTTAGAGAATAAGAGCATGATGGATGAAACATTAATACCTTGCAATCACAGATTTGGAATTTTATGCATATGGCATTAATTCATGTGCTACTGAAACCCAAAAAAACTAGGCAAGAGATGTCTGGAATAAATATTTACTGATGAAGATGAGAATCACATATACAGTATACATATGTTTACATATGCCAGACTACCTTTCTCTTCTAAAAAGTAGCCCAGCTTGTGCAACATTAAACATTCGCTTGGGAAGATGTAGAATTCTGATGCAACAAAATAATATAAATGAAAGATTTGGCCTAGCCCATATAGGTGATGCACTAGTCCCTGCTCCTACTGAATTGGAAAGACGAGTTTAGACATAGAAAATCCCTAGCATTCCATTAAATATCAGAGAGAGCACCCAGTGATTGGTTGTTCTAAGCACCAATCAAATCATTCAGTGACATTGGGGATGTTTGAACACAAGCTTTTAGTATACAAATTTCTATTAGGGTGTTTCAATGTTGAAGTTCTAAACCAGAATAACAAAATAATCTGCTTGTAAAGGGATAATAAATATACTGTAGACTAGAGCACATTCATCTAAACCCATATTTCGAACATATGTGTAAACATTTACAGTAATGTACATCAAACAGTATAACAAAAAGGACAAAACATGCACTGTTGTCTAGTTTTTAATATTTGAAAATATCAAGACAAGCTATAAGTTCAAGCTGAGGTTCATTTTTCACTGTTCAATACAGTAAAATGAAACAAACAAAAAAATCCTAGTTGCTAAACTGCAGAATGCGCTTCTTTTCAACTGTATCCTCTCCAATTCCAAGAAACCGTGACAGTAGCTTGGTTATCAATACTACGGTACTTGTGGATGGTCATCTGCTAGTGTCAGTAGCCTGGCTGCCGGAATCTACCAGCAACATTATATGGAAGCAGTATTGCCCTTGGCTGCTGAAGTATGCACCAAACTTCCAAATGTCTCCAGGCCTGCACAAGGGATTTAATACTAGTGAAGTCTTTTACAAAAATACTTGTGGGGGCTGTACAGAGTAAATATTTGCAGAAGGAAAGGGAAAAAAAAACCCTGAAAAAAATAAATACCCACACACCTAAATATATTACCCGGGCTATGAATAAAAACCTGATTCTAGCAGGTTTCCAATGTCTAGGCAGTATCATCTAGACATCACTGCAAAGTAGCAACACAAACGAGTCCAAACGAAAAAACAAAACATAAAAGACCTATCAATCTGTAAGGAGAAAAATTCAGGTTAGAGTGTAATAAAGTCTGTTTTTTTTTTTTTGTTTGTTTTAAATCCTAACCCTTAAAATGTAAAAAAGAACTTTCTTCAGAAATGCGCTCCTGGAAATTCTTATGGTGTTACGAAAGTTAGTAAGCTAATAAATCTGTTGAATGGTAATTTGCTACTTGTTGAAAGGTGCATTTTACAAAGAATAAGTGTAGCACTGTAAACATTTCTATGTTTAAGTTTTCTGACGTGGGCAGAGTCTCTGAATTGGACCATCGGGACATGGGGATGGTGCACAAATGTGGTTGAAACAAATGATGATAGGAGAAAAATCCAGAAGAAAACTGGATAGAAAGGACACAAAAATAAAAATAGTTTAGGAATGTGCCCTCAGTTGGATCGTCATCAGTGATCCACTTGGTCCAGTGGAGCTGCATAGTACACGCCCAATAGTGCAGACATGTACACCTCTATTTTATTACAGCAGTTCTGAAGCCCCTGGATGGTGGTGACAATCTTCAGCTGTTGTAATCACCATGTGGGTTTTCTTATGGTCTACAGTGCCAGTACCATCACAGCGTTTACCACAGAAGATCTGGCCAGCCTTATCAAGAGCTGTGTTCTACAAAAAGATTCAATGATAGTTAAATGACACACTGCACTGGGAAAATATTTCACAAACACAATACAATTAAACAAAGACACAATACATGTACATGCACTTTGTAGAGAAATGGAGAAGTAACAATTTTTCAACACCCTGTTGTTCTTGAGAGATAATAACAGGATTGGCCTTACATAATGTAAGCTCTACACTGAAGACACACTGATTATAATAAGTCATAGGGGGCTATTCACTATTCAACAGTTCGAGGACTGTTCAATGAATGGAAGTGGAAAGCAGTCCACAATCCTTAGCAATAGTCAGAGGGTGAGAAGTGGAAGCTCTCCTTCACTTCTATCAAGGTTCTCTTTGTGGGGCTCTGTCTGGACACTTCTGAGAATGGACTGTAGGCTATAAGAAAATATCTCTGTAATTCATCTCTATGATGTTACATACAATTATATTACTGAAGATGGAAGAGTCCAATTTGATACTTTTAGTACCAGAAACAATCACAATTTAACTATATAATAGTAGATCCTGTTTGACCAACAAATACTGTGTGGCCTACAATTTGCTTTATTTCACCAATGCACACCTGTTCTAGCATTCTGATCCTGTTTTGAAATTTCCAGTATATCAATCAATCAACATTACAGTTAAGTAATAACACTTATTAGCAATTTTATTCAATGCCATCAGTATTATTCAGTAGAATTTCTGGGGGGAAATGTGGGAACAGACATCACAGGGTAAAGTTAATCTACTGACATGAGCACTTAAAGGGACACTCCCATCAAAAAATGAAAAGTTGTTTTTTTTTTTGCATTGTTGATCTCAGATGTATGTATTTTGTTTTTGTTATGCGAGTTTATTTTATGAAATAATTTTACTAAACAAATGTGACTGGGCACCACCATTTTGTGAAAGTGTTTTTGAGTGCCACATCCCAGTGACTTTACAGCACTAGTATCTCAATTTGGGACTGGGGACACAGAAGGCAGTCTATAAGTCAGAATTCTGATCATAGACTTGCATTGAACGGGAGGTTAATGTAACTATTACATCACAAGCGGGCAGAGTTATGATCCTGTTTGATCAGGTCAATCTCCTCTCTTTGTGTTGGAAGGCAGGTAAAAAAAAAAAAAGTTGTACACTGCCACCTAGGCCTCCCCACTATGATACACAGAAACCAGTAACAGAGCAGGGGAGTATATTATGACATAATCATGCAGACTCTGGCCACAGTTGTTAAGTCAGACTTGCTGGGAGATTTTGGAGAATGTTGTAACATGGGTAACATTTTCAAAATGGATCCTGGAGATAAACACGTAATTTTATAGGCAATTAATTCAATCATAGAGAAAAAAAAGTGGCATATGTCTTATATTTGTGTTTGTTTAAAATGCACAGGTAATCTTATTACATCTTATGTAAGTGGTAGTGTCCCTTTAAGCAAGTGCTTGATGGCTGTAGCATTATGCTTTGTGGTTGTAGCATTACACTTCACCTGCTCTACTTACATGCTTTAACTCCACCTTCTGTGTTTTGGGCTCATCATAGGAAGATTAATCTGAAGGTATGTGAAGGACCAACCTTACCATCATTACAAATGTAATGATAACTAAAAAGTAGGGTGTGATATGTGTAAAGAACTATGAAAAGGGGATTGGATGGCTAATGGTAGCGTGGACTGCAATGAAATGATGGACAACATAAAATATGCTACAACTGTTTAACAGACATAATAAAGGGAATATAGAAGAGCTGGAGGGATGAAGAGACAAATAAGGGCAGATTTCTACAAGTAAATGAGGGAATATCTTATACATTTATAATGGGGCACATTATTCCCATATGAATGTGAGATTACATTGGCATGGGGCTGTCATTTTATGGCATGGGTTAAGATTTTAGCCTCTGCTAAAAGAGAAATTTGGTGGTTTCATACAAAAAACATAACCCTATTTAAAAGGTATAATGTTATAAAACAAATAATGCAAGATGATGCATAGCATGCCACATTTAGCTGTAAATTACAAAACATCACAAACTAATATGCATACCATTCAAATGGAAAGTACCTATTTGTTTAATGGGCTACACGTATAGATGATCCCATGTACCCCCAGGCATGCAAACACCATGTACTACACATGCATCTTAAACACACTAAGGGCATTAACAGAAAACAGCTCAGCATGGTCATTAGGTGCCATGCAGCATGTGACATTCATAGGATCAGCAAAGATTGCACACTGTAATCTGTACATAAATTCACAACCCTGAAAATCTTAGACACAGAGCATCCAAGGTAAGCTTATGGACTCTTATTGTATAGGTCAGAAGCAGTTCCACTGTTCTCCACCAGATGGGAGTATGATAAAAGGACATTGGTTAAGAAATTAGGCTTTTTACTTGGCTTGTAGCATGGACAGAAACGTATTTACGTTCAGCAACCTGCAGTGAATGATATACCACCAAGTTTCAATACAGGCAAACAAATAGCTTTGGATACTTCTTACTTCTCCTTTTCTCTAGTTTAACAGAATATTTTTAGATTTGTGTTTTTAGCAGAGAAAGCATCGCAGGTGGAGTTAGTACATACCATTGTCTCGGACCTATGCAGAGGGAAGCAAGGCAGGTGTTTGGAAACAGGAGAAATGGAGGAAGGAAGCAAGGGATAGAGACTAAACTTACTAAAAGCAGCAACTAGAGATGCAGGAAAACACAACAATGTATAGTACACGTGTACAAACACCCATCAGCCGTGTGATACTCCTGTAAGCAAAATATTATTTTAAAACTTACAGAGATAAGACACGGCTGACAATAATCGGGTTTAACCCTTTGACTATGTTAGGTGAGTGCAATGTTTGCCTTACTACATAAAACTCAAAGGGTTAACGTTGCATTATAATGTGCACACAAACCTACAACTCTATTCCACATCTTTCCACAATTTCATGTGAATGGCCGCAGAATGTGTCTAGGGCACCATCATGCTGTGTCAATTGTACTTGTGTATTAAATTGCATATGCTATTTGTGCCAAATAGATTTGTAAATTATACAGTTCAGCTGGATGCAAAGGTGTATGACCCAGCTTCTTTCAATGGCTTAGTAGTGATATTATAGGGCAGATTGTGTGCATATACCTTTTTACTCGCTAGCATGCTCCAATGCCATATTTACAATCAAGTACCATCACAATAATTCATTGTACGCCTAACAGTATCTGTAATTTAAAAATCATCACAAGAAAAAAAAAATCCACTTATGAAAGCTACATCTTCTCTCTCTTCTGTAACCTACACTTAGATTTAAAGTCCTTCATAAAAATCAGTAATACTGAACTGAATATATATTTTATCATTTACAGCAATGTAGTCAGATACAAATACTCAAGCAGTTTGTAGAGAAACATGGTACTATTTTAAGAATTCTGACATCTATACTTGTATCAAACATATTTTACAATAATTAAAACAGTCCTATAGGTGCATAGATATTGCAATGAGAGTGTCCCTTTAAGGACAGACTACAATAGGTTTAAATGAATAGAACCAAAAACAGATCAAAAGAGGAAAAATAACATTCACTGTCTGGCAAATTCTGCTACAGGAAGACCAGTTACAGTTATTTTTTGTAATGTAAACACATTAAACCAAGATTTTATATCCATTATATGGAATGTGTATCATGGAACTCCACAAATACTTTAAGTGACTAATTAATACGACCACACACTGTCACCAAATCAGCAATGTTAAAATCTTCATATCATATATAACCCCCCCCCCCCCCCAAATAATAAACAACCACACTGTACAGTATATTTAATAGGGATGTAACAGCCTTTAAAATGGGTTCTATGTGTACCTTCAGCAGCAATGTATTAAATGCATAATAACATACTATGTAACTATATAATGAGACAATAAGAAATATGTGACAATAAGAAAGTTATCTCATATTGAAAGACCCAAAGCAACAACATCAAAAGATACAGTAACACCCAAGATAGAAATAGCAGTGTGAGAGACATTAGCCAAGTTAGAAGGAGCATGCACAGCTCTATATATTGAAGAAAAATACAGGATGTGTTTAATACCAGGCCTCTGCTTCAAACTCATGTCCACTGGGCCAAATATGCAAGGCCTGAAGCTCAGCATTTCCTTACAAGTCAAACTCAAACTGTGAAATGAAATGCAAATGTTATCATCTGAATACTTATCAGCTCTACATAGACTTCATGAAGTTATCGTAATCTACTCATTGAAGGAATGATTATAAACAAAACTAAAACTCTGTTATGTACTTTTAAAGATAGCTAGTCGGCAGGCAGTTCTCCAGTTGTTGTCTTCTAACAACTCCTTATGTTTCAAAAACAAATGTAGATCATAATCATTTTTAACTTTTAATTTAATTAGACGCCTCTCCAGGTCTTCAGGATCCCAGTGATTAAACCAGCATGGATGAAACAATAAAAGTCAACCCAATATCCGTTTTACTGCACACTGGGCATCATCAGAAGGTATGCAATACCTGATGGGTCCATAAATAATTTAGATAATAGGCCCATTACTACTTGGGTAAGAATGTAGGCTAGCTCTATTAGGTTTTTGGACCTCTTATGCCACTTGTAAGACACTTCCTATACATGTGTGATCTTGTATAAATCAGGAAGACTCCATCATTATACGGATCTGCATATTATAAATCTTACTGAAGCTCCAGTGAAAACCAACAGTGGACTAGATTTTACTGACCAGCATCACTGGGGTAGAGGTGAGATAAGGTTATGTTTTCTCTTATTGTTTAGTTTATTTGTTTTGTAATCAGTAATTATTTTCATGAGCACCTAATGGACACAGGAGAACCAATTTAGGCTATCAATACAAATACACTTGGGTCACTATGGGCTTTATTCATAAAAGAGAGAATTGCAGAAAATTGAGAAGGGAATTTCAAACCTGAACCCAATGTAGCAGAGTTGGTGAAATGTTCCCATTCAGCAGAAACATATACTCCCTTCTCAATTCCCTACTAATCTCAGTTTCATGATTATATTTTGTATTTGAAGAGTTTTAACTCCATAATAAAGGTCATATTTCATGGTTTATAGATGGATATATTTTTCTTTTTGCTTTGGTTATTTATGATTAAGTTAATGGAAGTGTATAATAGTTTTTACAGCTCAGCCCCTATCCTCGTTCCCCATATTTACTAGTGAATCCCGCCAGTCCAGGTTTTTAGATTCCCCTTGCCTAGTAATGGAGCAGCCTCTGAAGCTTTATTATAGTTCGGGCTGTGCTAATAAAGAGATAACAGACTGTCTTAACTGTTTCAGCGGTGGTCTGGCACATCAGAGGGCACAGTGGTGCCAGACAGACTGTGCATCTTGTAAACACTAGAGACACAGTCACAGTAATTCTATATGTGTACATTGTTCAAGCTTATCATTTGACATGGTTTTAAACCTTATAATGGCATTAGTGGATTGGTTACCGGCACAAGGTCTCTAGTTATCTTTAATTCCACAGACCGAAAATCAATATGTAGTGATAGTGACAGGCAAGTTTCAGCACTACAGTTGCGGTAACTTGCATATCCTCTGCCAGGCAACTGTTAGAGGATTATGCATGTTCTATGCACAAAGCTGACCTCCCAAAACTTGCTTATCCATGGTGTACTCTGAATATTCTGTGCAGCAGCAAAATAAAAGCACTATGCAGACAGGATTCAACTTACCATGATCACAGATACTGCGGCTGTAGTGTTGGTTTCTTTAGGTAGTGAGTTAAAATGCTGCTTTAATTTCCCCGTGACTTCTACTTGCATATTATTTCCCATAGACACATCATCCTGTAAAAAGATGGTTTTGAATAAAACAAATTGCTTACATAGGGGATATCAAACTTTATCTTCCAGAGCTAAGTGCAGCCATAGTTTAAAGGACAATTAAATGTTTTGAAAGTGATCGTCGGCTACATTTTACTGAAAAAACCTGCAGGAAGAAAAGGAGTCACTACAGTGCAGAATAATGCCCAGCTTTGTGGCTGACACTGCTAATTCCCCGCTTGTCAAACAGATGGAGCTCAGCGCTTTACAGCGGCAAGAGATCTAGAGGATGGAGATCTGTACATAAGTGGCAGTTGGGGCGGACTGCCCATCCTGTCCCCACTGGAATAAGGTATTTGTTCCATTAAAATTGTGAAGTGTCAACCAAAACCATGTTCACTACTGTAACAACATATATGTAATCATAACACAATCTATGTAGAAATATAACATATTGTTAATTACAAGTATGTTATTACATGCAATAATACAGTGCTTTATAAATAACCTGTTGTCATTGAAACAGCTGTCTGTGTATTTAGTCCTCTTGAGGGTTTTTAAGTTAAGATGTCCACAATTATTTTACTATAGCATCACCACCTGCATGTGTCTGTTATACTGCTCTAACACATACAAACACATCATGCATTGTGAACATCATTTAGAACAAAGGTTTCACACTTAGCTTGTATGCTAGAATATTCTCAACATGTGTCATGTTGCACTTTCTATACTTTTGCAGCATTGACAAAGATCAAAATCTAACACAGGAAGATTAGGAAAGGACAGAATGACAATTAAATAATTACCTGTAATACTGAGATCATCTAAATACTAAGCATGTCAGCTTCAGGTTACATACAAATAAATAAATGTACATTCTGTACTACAGTGTTTAAAGCACAAATTGGAAGACTGACATAGGACGACTATTTTGATTCTCCGAAAGGAAAGAAAGCGTGGTACCCTATTCCCAAATCATAAACTGAAACTGGCCCAGCATCCAGAACAGGGATAGATAGGCAAAGTGTCAGCTTTACAATAACTTCAGCAACAAGGACTGGAATGACCAGGGCTGCTTTAAAGCTACTGTATGTAATGTTTTTAATGTTAATGTAGAGAATAAAAATTATTGATTGTTGTGTTAGCAAAATTGCAAGTAAGTGCCTAAATATGGAGAAAAAGTGTTTTACATCTGTAGAGGCTACTTTGTAAGGCATCACCTGTGGCTTGATATGAAATTACACAGTTCATTTGCATATCAAACCACAAGGTGATGTCATAAGTACGAGGCTTCACAGACATTTTTAAAAAACACATTTTGCTCCTAATTTAGGAATTTTCTTGCAGTTTTTCAATATTTTGTTTATTCTCTACATGCACAGTAAAACAATGTTTAGGTGTCACAGTCCCTTTAAAGAGACAGTCTAGTACCCAAACTCACTTTGGTGCAAGATGAATATTACTGCTTGTATAGTGCACAGACTTTTTTCCAGTGTGATTTGATGCAGGCATTGTGCATAAATCAAATTTTTAATATTTTACTCCCCCAGTTATTACTCTGCATGTTTACTACAGGTGTAGCCACAATGGATGTTTTTTTTCTCTTCATTTTGTCACTTCGTGTGCTGGTGCAATAGAAAGCAGTGTGTGAAATGTAGTAACCTGCAGAATGTTCTCTGTGCTGCTTCCTGTCTGATCAACATCACTGATCCCAACATGCATTACCTGACTGAAACGGACTGCTAGTAAGGACAGCACTGCAATATGGACTGGTAGACAAAGGTTACCCATTCATAGCCAAAGATGGGGACTTATTTCTAATGGACAAATTCATATGTAATGCAGAGTTTAATAGGCTGACAGGTACTTAAAGGATAACTGCAAAAAAAAAAATGAAGTTCTGTTTAACTGAAAGAATGCATCAAGTGTAGATTTCAACCAATGCAAAATATGCATTTTTAAAATGCTTTGAAAGTACTTTAATATGCATTAACATTTGGAGGAGGCACTAGACAGTTCCTTTAAGGGCCTGGGTAGAGCTCTAAAAAGTGGATTTATTAACCCTATCTCTTATTAACGTCCCCTCTTAAAACTCTTCTCTTCCGCACCCTCCCTCTCTTTTCCATCTCGTGTTAACCACTTTCTCATTAATCATCTGTCTTACATATCTCATTAGTCCCTCTGTATTCCGTTAGATATAACCCCATCTTCCATCAGTCTCAGCTGTCTATATCAGTGCAAGGTCACACTCCATCACATTGCAAGGAGTTTAAAAAAAAAAAAAAATACTTTAAATTGTATCCACCCAGCTGAGTGCTCGACATTGGGTATCTTCATGGCAGATACTGGTGCCTATGTATGGACACCTTGCCGACCAATAGCAATGAGGGCATGCTTTACCCTGCATGGGCGGCCCCCTTCAGACAGTGCACCCTGGGTAAATCCCACTTTGCCCATTGGACAAAACAGACAGAAGGATGAACTTGGCACCTGTGTACCTTGTCCCTGTGGATTCAGCAGAAGCCAAACAATTTCCAACCTATGGTTCCAGAGAATCTCACTGAGCCCTTATTTATGGACATGAGTTTAACCCAGTGACAATATTTTAGTAGCAATCAGTTATTTTTGGTTAAAAAAATGTATGGCAAAAAGCTGTTACTTACAGACACCCACGGATGACCGAGAATCAGCTCTGCTGTAAATCGATCTTCTACATTTACCTGCAGCATACAACCAATCAGCTCCTACAAAAAGAAAGCAAAATGGGAGGTCAAAATGTACAAGGCAAGAAACCTTTGATAGAATGGGTACATTCATATATTCTAATAAGATATTCACTAATTCAGTATTAAAAGCAATCTTCGGTCAACAACTGTGGTAGGGGAAACTTGTGCCTGGTATGCTATCAAGTCTATTTATACATTTAAAACATGGAATTTCCTGGGACCTACCTTTCGATTATGGAACCATCTAGTTCCTAGGTAGTTTTCCATTATACCATCAATGTGAAATGGACATTAGTGGTGGTACCAATACAAAACAAGGCAGGGATCAACAACTATCCAGTGCCAGGGCGCAATGGCGACTAGAATCTAACTATTGGCACCCATAACATACTTTAAACAGGGTGATCCTGCGGTTATACGGACAAAAAGCAGAGAGCAGCTGGCAGATTCAGCTCTCCCCCTGCTTTCTCCTGCTCACCAGACCATGCTTCAGCAGTAAGAAACACCTGTGAGGAGTGAGGGGACTGCCACTGCTGCTGTGTTTGCGTAGAATGGAGGCACGAGGGGAGGCTCATAGACCCCACCATGCCTCTAATTCCAAGATCAAAAGGAGAGATCTAAATCTAATTTGTCAATCCCTGAAAAAAGGAATAATTACATCCACCATTACAATTAATCCAATCCTATATTCACGCTGATTAAAGCAAACACAATGCATAACTAAAGACTGTGGGACATTTATTTATTTTAATTATATGTTAACAAATTCTACTTCAGAACACTCTTTGATAATAAATTAATGCAATTCAAGGCCTTATTAGGAAATGAATAGAGACAAAGTAGTGGACATTTTCCATATTAGTGTCCTCGGGCTACACATACACTGAAGGACTCAGTTTGCTTTAGGCCAGAGTTGTCATGTCATCTTTACTGATGTCAACTAAAATTCAAAGCGTTTGGGGTGGTCTATAGAGGTCAAGCTCTGAAGCAAAGCAATCACCATAACCAATTAATGTTTCTTTTAATTGTTGAACTTTTAGAACTTTGCCACAGATTTGACTCTGATAACTGTTTATAAAAACATGTAAACTCAATGGTATTAAGAATGGAAATGCAAATAATGATTTGTGTTTAATAATACCGCTGCTAGAGATATAATTATATATATAATTATATATATACACATATATACACACATATACACACACACAGGTTGAGTATCCTTTATCCGAAATGCTTAGGACCAGCAGCGTTTCTGATAACGGATACTTACAGTTAACGGATCATTTTGGCAGCACCAGCCCTATAAATGATCTACATTATCTAAATTCAATGTAAGTAACTTGCTCTCTCTCAATCTCAATCAATCTCTCTCTCAATCAGCCTCTCTCATATAATTTGTTACGTTGTGTAAAATTATTTGCATAAGTGTTTGTTTTCAAATAGATGGGGAACATAAACAAAGTAGTTATCAGATTATACGACAAATATATACACATACACTGTATTTGCTTGAATATAAGACGACCCTGATTATAAGACGACCCCCCAAACTATGGATATTCCTTTAGGAAAAAAAGTAAAAGCCTGAATCTAAGACTACCCTATAGGAAAAAAAAGTTTAACTTGTATATATTCACATGTAAATTGCTTTTTCATATTTAATAAAAACTTATGATATAAAAAAATGCATTTCTTGTTTTTATTTACCTTTTATGTGCCAATTCCCAGACTTACCCAATGCTCCCCCAAAGGGTGACTATCTCTCCCCCCCCCCCCACATTGTCGGTCTCTCTCCCCCACCCTACCCCCAACGTTGTCTGTCTTTCTCCCCCCAATGTTGTCTGTCTCTCCACCCCTCCCTCCCCCCAGCGTTGTCTGTGTCTCTCCCCCACCCTCCCCCCAATGTTGTCTGTCTCCCCCCTCCATCCGCCCAATGTAGCCTCGCTGATGGCTAGTGGGGGCAGCCTGGGGATGTCTGCACGATACGTGCAGACATTCTCCATGCTGCCCAACACTTCCGTCCATTATGACGGACAGCCGGTCCGTCTTAATAGACGGAAGTTTTGGGCAGCATGGAGGATGTCTGCACGCCCGGCTGCCAAAATCTCCCTGGTGGCTAGTGGGGGCAGCCGGAGGATGTCTGCACGATACGCGCAGACATCCTCCGCTGCTGCCCGGCACTTCCACCGGGACTTTTATGATGAAGCTGGAAGGACCCAGCTTCATCATAGAAGTCCTGGCTTCATCATAGATGTCCTGGTGGTTGTGCCGGGCAGCAGCGGATGATGTCTGCGCGCATTGTGCACACATCCACCGGCTGTTAGCGAGAGGGATCCAGGATCACCTGGATCCCAGTCTTAAAGTCTGACCTCGATGTAAGTCAGATTATAAGACTACCTCGAATATAAGACGAGGGGTCTTTTTCAGAGCATTTGCTCTGAAAAAACCTTGTCTTATATTCGAGCAAATACGGTATATCACAAATATTCTTCCACATTTATGGGTATGTTCTATATTATATTTATTTTTGTTCTATATTTATATAAATATATATTCCATATAAATATATATGCACACATGCACACACATAACATATAAAAGGGATTTGTGCAAAATGTGTGTGATACTCTGTAATTCAGGCACACATCATTCTCAGACACTGGTCACCAACCACCAAAAAGAATGCAAACCTTTGCCATTTCGGTAATGTTGTCCCAGTATGGAGATGGGAATTCCAGCTTGCCTATTAGAATTTGATCAAACAGATCTTCCTGGAGATTATTTTCACTGGGAAGTAAGTACAATAGTGAGATAAAATACATATTTCAAATCTATGTGTTAATACAACAGAAGAATAATTATTGGCAACATCTGACGCATTCAAGATCAATACACAATCAAAGCATTGTTTTGTAAATATTTCTCTAAGGGATATATATATGGAGAGATATTTAATTTCGGCTATATTGATTAATGTATTGAAATAGTTGTTTAATGTAATTTACTTATTTATTCTATAGATACGTTTTCAATTTCTTTTAATTTATTGACCTTTAATTTTTACTTACAGTACCACTTTGAGTTAATACAGATATTATAATATATATATAATTTTATTCATCATCATCTTTTGTTTTCTAAAATATTTACTTTTGCCCTATCTGGATCAGAGGGGTTTGTGGAAGGGTTGAACTTAATGGACTACATGTAATTTTCCAGCCTAATTATGTAATCATGGTGTGTACTCAATATGCTGCTTGAAAAATTAACAGAATTGGACGGCCACTGATAAAGTAAAAGATCAGACCACAGTGTAGATCTAATTTATTTGGTATATCTCTGCATTTTGTACAGAGATATACCAAATCAATTAGTATACAGACTCCAGGTGGTGTGAATCTCTCTTTTTTTCTTCTGTACTCAGTATGCACCAACTTTTAGGCAGCTCTCAGTCCGGTTATGTTTGGGGAAGGCCAGAGCTACTAGCCCTGGGCCCCAATGTATTCTGTAGGGACTACCAGTCATCTGGGCGAAAAACAGAAATGCAGCTATTTAAGTCAAATTTGGAGCGTGTTTGGGGCATAATTGGTAGCCAAAAACCTATGGTTTTTCATGAAGGCCTCCAATGCTTTAGTTTCTACATGGTTTAAACAGCTGATTCGGTAAATGAGGTATATTAAGCAGCATTTCAGGAGTTTGTTTGTTGCGTATTGAGTAGACTCTCATATTTGTAATTTCTCTTTGAAGTGGATGTTTTAGCGCTCACCTTTGATTATAAAAGAAATGAATCTTAGAAAGAATAATAATCATTTGCAATTAAAGAAGAGATATTGTACCTGCGGAAAGGTGGGAAACCGCAAAGTAGTATGTATGTAATCACACCAGCTGCCCATATGTCAACTTTTAAACCGTACCTGTAAAGAGAAAACATAAAAAAAAACAACCATTAACCTTGACATATGGTTAGGAATACTTTTCTACAATGCAGTTAGGAAGTGAACACATTCAGAAGATTGTTCTGCTTACAGAGTATCAACTTGAAAACACTGGAGATTTCAGTCTCTAGCAGTCCTGCTTTTCATTCTAAATATAGAGCAATGTTTTTGGAAACCATGGTTATTGCTCCCCTTTTAGTAGTTTACCCTAGATCTAGTGTTTGTACGTAACCTGGAAAAACTGTAACATAGCGCGAGCAGAACAAGACAGAGGAGTATATTTTTAAGTACACTTATAATAAGCAACCTGTAGGCATGTGGAAGTGATTTCTAGGATTGCACTGGCATCAATCCTGGAAAAGAGACCACAGCAGGCCTTCATAGCTCTGTGTATCTCTGACATCAATGCGACAGCATTATGCACGAACAGACTTTGGGAACCGGGCTGTACTGAAGGGCCCCACACCCATATACTAATCCATGATACTTGGTATTCAGCTGCCTGTGCATCATATTAAATGTACTACACAAAAACAGCTGTAAGCATAATTTTGGGAAAGCAACATGAAACCTTGTAATGTCAAATTTTAACACCAGGTGAATAGCCATGAATCACAAATGTGCCACATTGGCCATATAATTATATAGTTTGGTCATGCATGTACCACAAAGACCATACCATTTAATTGTGTGACCCCAATCTGTGCCACTGGGTGGTGAAATCCAAATCTCTTTAGGAAGGAACAAACAGAGAAGTGGGGGGCTCATGGGCACATATGAGAGCCTATCGGATGACTGGTCAGTAAATGGAACGGCAGGAGACAGGAGTTTCAGACAGAATTGGACTCCAGGATTGTTTGTAGTATGCCTGATTCTGTATTTAAGATATATAAAGTTACCCCCCTCCCCTCAAAAAAAAACATAAATACTCTAAAAATGGCATTTTAGGTATGCGTAGTTGAATAATCTTTTAGTGAAAAAGCACTGATGTCTAAATGGAGACCAGATGCCCAAAGGCCTGATGCTCACCTCAGAGGTTTTTCTTTAGCCCCATGCTACCTTAAAATCTCACACATTTTCCTTACATTCTGACATTAAATTATTTGTGTCAGTCCTCCCCTCCAACTTAAACATCCTGACAATGCACTGGTCAGAAATAACATGTGAAGTTAAGAGTAACTCTCACCCGGCCTCAGCAATTATCTCCGGAGCAACGTAAGTTGGTGTACCACATACTGTGTATAATGGTCCTTCAACTATAGTGGCCAGTCCAAAATCACCCAGCTTTAGAGATTTCGTTTTATCAGGATATTCACAAACCTGCCAAAAAAGAAAAAGTGTACAGAATAATGAACAAAATATGAACACATGAATTTGGTTGCAATTATGATTTAAATTAGTGTTGCTAAGGAGATTTGTTTGTGTATTGTTAATACAAATGTCTTTCAAATTAATCAGGTCAGCACGTAAATATAAAGCAATTACAGTAGATTAACAGCAAAGTAAATGCATGCGGTTGGTAATGCAGGGTAACATAATACACAATGGCTTACCCAGTTCAATGTAACATTTTAATTTGCCCAAGAGAGAAGATTAGAAGCTTCTCCAAAGAAGGCTAACCCAGGAGATCGGTCCTAGTATCATTAAAATGATGCTCACGAAATCCCAATTATATCCTCCAAAATGCCAATCAGAGGATATAAATCCTGGCCTGTGTTCTAAATAATCCATTTAGCTTTTTCTAAAAAGGTATTTGCTCCTATTTAAAACTAACACTAGTTATCTTCTTACGGACTGTCACTCCAGATCAGTGGTCTTCCTTTTCAGCCAAAGCCTATCAAATGGACCTGTCAGGTGCTAGTCACGGAATGTTTCAAAGCATTATGGGTGATGTACATCAGCGCATGATTTTACTTAATGTTTCTAACTTTCTGTATTAAAATCAATGCTTTTGTAATTGCAGCACATCGTCTGATGGTGCCACACATTTCTGACACTTACCAGTAGGTTCTCAGGCTTAATGTCCCTGTGAACAATGTTGAGGCTGTGAAGATATTTCATAGCACTTGCGAGATTATACACCATTGCGCTAGCATCTCGTTCTGTGTACTTTGTTGAAGACGTGATTGCATCAAATAAGTCACCACCCTAGAAATAAATCATTAGGTAACAGAGGGATACAACAGATAGTCTATAGAGAACAATTGCTCTAATGGAAGTCTGTATTTCATGGGATGAATAGTAGCTTCTCGTCATAACATAAGTTACTATGAAATTAGTTTTTCGCGTTTTATTTTTATGAGCAATTACATAGTAACAATTGTTCAATTGGGCAAGCGAGTGAAAGGAGACATAATGATGTTACGGGAGACTGGTGAGAATTTCCAGAAGTGGTCTCTAGATCCTGGTTTGAATCATCCCTATGGTACATCATTCAAACTAAATAAACCACATCACTTTATTACTAAAGAACACCTGGCCATGCTTCACCTAGCCAATCTGTCTTGGCACAGTCCTGGCTCAAAGCAGTTCATTTTAACAGAAATCTAGATTACAGTGGAATGAACCACTTAGACTGTCAATTCGGATTTACTTAAAGTGGAAATGTTTGCAAGATATCCGACGGTGACCTATGCGCACTTGTTTTTTCCTTCTTCTTCATCGACAGTTCCGTCGGACAGTCATTCTTTCTCCACCGCAGAATCATGGTAACTGTAGTTCCCATTGATTCTGCAGTATCTTTACAGAGTTTAAAAGCTTGAATCATGCATGGGTGTGCACAGGTCACTATTGATCATCTTAGAAATAAGCACTGCTGACACAGGATGCCAGTTAATAGACTCAACTGTTGTAAAACATGGATGTAAAAAAAAAAAAAAAGTTTTTAGTTCGACTTCATGTTTTTTTTCTAATACAGTCTTATGAATAGCCCACTGTACTCTACTTTTGGTAGTAATATAGACACTGTTGAGAACACAACCATGTAACCTAACATTCACTAAAAAAAATATAGCTCCACCCATCTACAGCGATTATGATTGTAAATTATTTATTGATATGCTTTGCTATTTTACAATTAATTAAAAAAGTAATGTAACATTATTTCAGTCATTAGACCTTTGCAATTAAATGATCCATCATTTTTTGTTTGGTAAATACAGGCCATTCCTTGGCATGGGTGACGTTTGTATCTGTATGTTAACAAAATAAACTATACTGTAAAATTTAATTTAGCATTTTGTTAAAATGGCTAGTATGATACTGAAATTCAATCTTGTCTAAAAGTGCAATCACATAAGACTTTTTTAATGACTGATACAGAATAATGTAAAATACAGTATTGCTTAGTTTGGAGAACTACCATATTTAGCAAATAAAGTAATTTCTCTGTCCACAAGTGAATACATACATTTTAGGTCTATAACAATATGTGTAATATCTACAATATTGTGAAGCAGATCTTATTGGGCAGAGCGTGCATTTTCAACGGTAGCGATGTGATGCTTTAATCAGTTCTTGTGTTTTCTGTAAAGGGTTCGCAAAAGCAATTATTGTATACAGTTTACCATCCAGTTTACCAATCCCATAATCCTATTATAGAGTCTGAAGAATGAGCATTCACGATTAAAGAAAATTGGAACAATCCTCTTACCTTGACTAACTCCATCACCAGATAGAGCTCAGTTGTTGTATCCATCTCTTCTATAAGCATGATGATATTTGGATGTTTAACCTGGCGCAATATCGAGACCTCATTTTCAATGAGATGTTCCTGTTTAATTGGTATGGGATTAGAATTAATGTAATCCAAAAACACCAAGATTGTATGTCAAAGCAGCTTTTCAATATCTGCCCTTATAATAAAACTTCCTGTAAAAATATAGCCCTAAATTGCTAAAATCGTATTTACTGAGAGTCACTGAGAGTGTATAAATCAGAAGTCCTGGAGGACAGAGGGATCCATTTGATAGTGTGACTATTTTTTTTATATCAGTATTCTTTAAGACTACACTATGCGTTGTGCTCTCTATATTGTCTTTATTGTAAAACATACTTAAAAAGGATCATGCCAAGTCCCCCATCTAAACATATAAAATACTGTATATTAAAGACAACACTTTAACAATATTCTTCTTTTTTTTTTTTGCTGTAATACTTTTGCATGTGCATTAGGTTCTCAAAGGAAAGGGACATAGACCCACTACACATATACACACTGTAGCACCACCATGACTGCCAGGGATTCCCTTATGCTCTGTCTTTCCATCCAGTTGTCTTGTCTGTCTACCAATCTCTCTACCTTATCTCTCAGCATATAAGTCTTGCCAGTCAATCTGTGTTTATCAGGTGGGCTGGTGAAATTACACCATAGGACACTCATTTCTAAATCTTCTAATTTTTCTAAATCTGAAAACAGTAATCATAATAGCACAAATAAATATAACCTTCCCTCTATCAAGCCAAATTTGTGTACATTTTAAGATGTCTCTGGTTTGGATTTTTGGGGGGATTGCAGCAGACACAACTGACTGGAACAAACAATTTGCATTTTTCACAATAATGGCCTTCTTTCAGCCTTGGCAGCATCAATATGGTATTCCACCCACTGGTTGCTATGGCTTCATTTCAATTATTTTCCTCATTCCGGACGACCAAAACCCTCAACATACAAACTCTGTGTACATGAGTAAATTCTCCATGTGTGCTAGTTTACAAAATGTGAATACCAATTTTACTAATCTTCAAGTAATGCACTTATAGAAAAGTACTGCCAGAGTGCCCATTATTAGAAAGTACATTTACACTACCGTTCAAAAGTTTGGGGTCACTTAAAAATGTAATTTTTTTTTTAAAAATAAAAGCTAATTTTGTCTATTGAAATAACATCAAAATGGATCTAGATATTGGTAATGTTGTAAAATTACTATTATAGCTGGAAATGGCTGATTTTCAATGGACTATCTAAACAGGCAACAGAGGCCCATTGTAAGCAACCATCACTTATGTGGCGTTATCATTTGAAAAGACTAATTGGTCATTAGTATGTAAGTACAGCTGAAAGCGGTTGTGCCAATTAAAGACCAAATAAAACTGCATCAGCATTTGTGGGTTTGACCACAGCTCAAAATGGCCAGAAACAAAGAATGTTCTTCTGAAGCTTGTCCTTCTATTCTTGTTCTTAAAAATGAAGGCTATTCCATGCAAGAAACTGCTAAGAAACTGAAGATCTTGTAGAACACTATATACTACTTCCATCACAGATCAGCGCAAACTGGCTCTAACAAGACTAGAAAGAGGAGTGGAAGGCCCCGATGCACAACTGAGCAAGATGACATTAGATTGTCTAGTTTGAGAAACAGACACCTCACAGATCCTCAAATGACAGCTTCATCAAATAGTATCTGCAAAACACTGGTCACAATGCCAGCAGTGAAGAGGTGACTACGGGATGCTGGCCTCCTAGGCAGCATTGTAAAGAAAAAGCATATCTGGCCAATTGTCAGGTCCCAGTACCGTCACTTACCTTGCCCAAGGGACCCTCACCACCAAAGCCATCCTCTGTCACTGTTTGCATCGGTTGTGCTTAGCGCGACCGCAAGGTAGGCCAAATCCCTGTCCTCGAGTTGCTATACACCCACTCACGGTGTATGCAACTACTTCCAAGAGGTTTAGGGGGCGGGGCTTACTCGTGAGTAACGTTGCACGATTGGTTGCTAGCAAGGGGGCAGGGAAAATAGGGAGAAGAGGCTGTACCCTTTCTCCCTATTCACAACATGGTGCAGGGGCGGTCCCCAGGTGGAAAGGGGAGAGGTCCTTAATCAGGAGCCCTATATAAACCCCACACTCCCCTTTATCATTGCTTGCTTGCTGAGCCAGCTTACCTGATATATGTATTGAAGACCTTCCTGTGTACCGACCTTTGCTTTATCCCCTGGACTTTCCTTATTGCTGTAACCCTACCTGGACTTGCTAACCTGTGGACTTGCTAAATTTTGCTGCCGGCCTTGCCCTTTTGGATTGCACTAACTACTCTTTTGCCTTAACCCTTTTGTTGTGTCACTCCTGGATTTACCTGTTTGGTCACTCCATCTCCCCACCCGCCACCCAGCACTCCGCTCCTTATCCTTGAACCTCACACCAATAAAAAAAGAAAACTTTAAGATGGGTAAAACACAGATACATGACAGAGTGGATGATTGGACAGATGAAGTGTTCCGATCATTCGTGAGATGTTGACCAAATGAAAGTTGCTGGAATAGATCTGTCAAGAATGGTGGTGGCAATGTCAATTTATGAATTTTTTTTACGGAAGATAAGGACATTTCTAAATGACTCCAAATGTTTGAACAGTAGTGTATATGTTGCATTTTTTTTTACAATGCACACAAGTTTTGTTTTGAAGCCGTACGCTTAGTACAGACAATAACATGTCTTAAAAAGGTAGGCCAAGAGCTGAAAAAAGAAAGTGCGTTATATGATCAGTACAACAGGTAGGAGGTCAGGGTAATGCTTCCTCTCAGGTGTCACCTTTAGTCCTCATTTACGTCTTCCCACTATCATATGCCATGGCATATGGCCCGTTAGCAAACATGATATCCTTTCTTTTAATTCAATTGACATTATTTCGACACAGATACATCCCAACTTATAAAATAGCACAATCTCAAAAGCAGCTACAGAAAATGTTGCCAGGCCAGTAAAAACCTAACTGGCAAGAAAAAAATGTTCAGGAGTATACATCATTATTAGATGTACATTTATTAATGATGGCTATATAACACTATGGTAAGTTTGTGGCACCCACAGAACCCTGGAGCAATAGGAGCTGTAAAGAGCTGTTTACATGGCTCAAAATCATCTTGAGAACAAACCTGAATATTATATGTTAACTTATGTATAAAGTTGTCTCAACATTTCTGTTAGTTTAAAATGTAGTATTTGCATAGACAGTGTTTGTCAGTACCTAAGACATAGCATACAATGTTAAAACTGACCATGTATGGGCCTTGGTTAATTAATCATATTGGCTTTGCTACTAATTGTTGATCTCCAAGTGCATGTTTTGTGGCAAAGAAACAGTAGTACAGGTTACATCACAGCATTATGAGACAATACACAAAAACATTTATAAAATAGATTACCTTTCCACAGCATTTTGCCTTGTCTATGATTTTTAGTGCAAACTCTTTTCCAGTTGATCTGACAATAAATGAAGCTCATGTTACACATAATTATAAAAAAACATTTTATATTACTATATATATAGCAGAATAAAGTGGGCAGCAAATGTTATAATTGTATAAACATGTTAAATAAATAACAATAAATTATATAGAAAATAGAGCTAAATATGGGGCTCTTTTCAATAATTGAGTTAGCATGTATAACCCTTTTTACCTCAAAATGTTGTATTCCAGTCTATGGTGTTCAATGAGATAAATTAACACTGGTCATTGAATGCAGCCCGCTATCATCCATTTAATATCCTCACAGTAATGTTCATTTGGGGAAGGATATGGACAGAGTGGATGCTTCCAAGGTGGCTTATAGGGTACAAAAGGGTCTGAAGTGTAAATCCAGAGGGGATATTGGATCTCAAGCAGATGGAATAAAGTGAGAATGGGGGGAGTCATAAGCACTATGTAGCCAAACCAAATGGAGTGTGGATGGCTCACCCCTACTAACAGAAGAGAGCTATGCCCAAAGACTTCCCAACTAGCCATAACTGAGGTCATCTTGCCTAATCAGGAGAGCACCCTGTTATGTAGCTCTAAAAGTATGTCCATTTTGTTTTCCAGCCAATACAACTGTGTGGAAAGCCTTTGTATGATGGCACACCAAAACAAAGTATTTGAAGACCTACTTGTTCCTTTAATATGTAAGCTGCCATTGATATTTTGTTTATGTTTAGTGATGTGACACATTTTTGAGTTTATTGCAATGCTTTATATCATTGACTATCCTTTTTTCAATTGAAAAGCATTATATACAAACATGCTCTATGACTACTTCCACTTGCTTACAGCATCATCTAAGCTGTTGTATATATTAGTACTAAATGAGGCCATTTTAAATTGTATCTTTCCATTAACCACAGTCAAATATAATCCAGGTTTACCAATGCACACATTATTATATATAATATTAATACTTACCTTTCTACACATTCTTTCACAACTGCAAAATTGCCATCACCAATCACCTTCCCAACTTTATACTTCTCAAGGATTACAGAGGCATCTGTATACTTATTTCCATTCAATCCTGGTAATTGAGAGCAAGGTATTAGTGGGAATACAGAAATGTGGCCTGTAATCAATCTTAAATCTCCATTTTAGTTAGAATGATATCTCACACCTTTTTTAGAGACTGCCAGTCACTTATATATGATGGCGCGGTTGTAAATAAGATAAGATAAAAGGTATAAATTATTTGATTTAATGATCTATGAATAATAGAACCATTATGAGAATAATGCCACTGTATTATTTTAATATTCATAAAGTTTTTGAAAAACATGTTATTCATACAGACTGATTTTAATATATCTTAATGTAAGCCTTTGCTTGTTATTTTATTAACATTGTATATCATTCTTCACCAATTTTTATTTTTTACATTCACAGTGTAAGCCATGTTAAGGTTGACGATTCCCTTCAACCCCCCTCTTACATATGATTCCATGCACACATATATGTTTGGGCACTTTTTTGAGGTACATGTATAAATTTTACATGCTCCCCTGCAAAATGTATAATTCATATATGTTCAGAGGAAAATCAATTAATTTGATAATGTAATTTCTCCTTGTTTAAAGGACAATTAAACTTTTTAACCCTGTTTCTTGCTCACAATATATTGATGGGAGTTTTCCGCTTATACTTCCCTGGCTCCTAAATTTGTCCAATTGGCTTTAAAAATTTACACATATTGGTAAAGCTCTGTTTTTTTTATCCTTATCCCACTCTTGAATAATGGACTTCGTTTTTTTTTTATTTTTTTTTTGCCATTTGCTATACATTTGCTATTTGCTGTACATTTGTGTTTTGATCCAAACTGTTTCTATGCAGACTGTAGCGATTCCACAACATTTATGTATTAAATTGTTCATATTCTTAGTTTCCTAATCATAGTCTCTGAGTACACTGCCCAGAGAGATCCATCTGCTTGTTAAATCAAGATCCGGATTTCTGATAGGGACATCTCAAGTGGCTACATTATTTCTTTGTTTGTGAGAGGCGATTTCCTCAATTCTAACATGCACTTTCCCCTGATTTTAACAGCTCTGGGAAAGGGGCGTATCTTAGAATCAATGGCGTCTTGCATTCAACGGCTAAATTCAGCCACCGAATGAAAAATGCAATGACGTACAACGCAGTTGCGCAGGACAGTCAGCTTCCGAGATCATGCAGCAAGGTGAATGTAACTATTTTAGGCATTTCCTCGATTCTAAGAATTTTAGGGTGTCTTAAGATCAACAGCGTCAAGGAAACTGTGTATCACACACACGCACACTTTTGGTGTGCCACAGGTAAAAAATATGGCTATATATATATATTTTTTTGTTTTTGTATCATATTCTGTCCAAATAAATTATCACATCTGTCAACGGTTGTAAATTTCGGTTTATGAACAGTTTTTCACCTAGCACATGTTTTCACCCCTTATTTAAAATTGTTTGGATTTTTATGCAGTTTACGGTAACACACTGATTTTGTTTGCTGCTGATGTTTTGGTATAAGCACTGGATCCACTTCTTTTATCTACTTTCTCATATTTGTACAAATGCAGATGCGTGTTTTGTACAGCTCTCCCATGGTGCATATCTAGGCACATATTGCAAGAACAGTTATTATTTTGGATAATTTACTTTTACTGTAACATTATAAATATTGTTTTTCTTTTCCTCCCAAGTTCCAGTCAAATCTGGAGATATGTTTGGGAGGGTCAGCAGAAGCTGCAATCGGATATGTCTGCATAAATTAAACATATTTATAATACAGATATTACATTTTTAATGAATAATGCATTTTTCTAATGATCTATTTCTATCATGCATGACAAAGTTTGGTAATTTCCAAGTCAGAGTAATCCTTTAAGACCAATTATGTTTTAATAAAAGCATCACAACAGACGTCTGATATTTATGGTTAAATTAGTGAACACAGTAAACAACAGATGAAGATGCTTAGTGATGTTCGCCTACCTTCAGGACTATTTAGGAGTTCTTGTAGGCCATTCACATTAGAAGAGGACCCACAATGTGGTGGAATCTGAAAGCAAAGAGTATTGAATTAAAGATGATACATGGATATGGAAGGCTGATAGGGCAAACAGTGAATGTGTGATGACTTCCAGTAGACATTGATTTTATATAGCCATTACGTTGTAATTTTTTTGACACAGACTCATTAATTAACTTACTTTATTTCATTCATAGGATCCCCAGCCCCTTCTTCTTTCATTCCTGACCGCTTTGCTCAGTTGTGTTGCCGACACAAATGAACCACAGGCCGAATGTAGCATCTGAATTGCATTTATGACTCCGCATGCTTGCGCGGTTGAGGCTTTTACATTAAAGCAGAATCAATGGGAACTTCATTTCCCATGATTCTGCAGTGGAGGAAGCCTTAATCGCGCATACCTTTGGGTATCTTCCAAACTCCAATGCCAACACAATTGTCAGCAAAACAATTCGGATGTAGCAGGAGTGTAGGAGCTTGGGACTCTAAGAATGAAATAAAATATAAATATGAGTTCGAGTAAGTTAATTATTGACTCAAAAAAAAAGTTTATTTGTCCTTTAAATAGAAATAAATGCAGGAAAATCCCTGGAAATTAAAGACCGGTTTGGTAGTGACCTGTCCTATGACAATACTAAACCACATGACATCATACTATAAACAAACATATCCAAGCAGTACGGCTGTTATTGTGAGAATTATTCTAATTTCTTTATAAGCCTTCGTTATATTCTGCAGTGTTGTACAATAGGCGATTATCCAAAGAAGAACGTCTCTTTCCAAATGATCGAAATAAGTGAATCAATTGAATTACCTTGTGATGTTTATTTATTTATTGTTTTACAGAGCACCCAATGTATTAAACTGAATGTAAAGAAAAATAGTTTTCCCAGAAAATAAAACAGAGCTACAAAAAGGTAAATACTAAGAGGATAAGTGCTGTAAAATCCAGAAGAGACAAAAAAAAAAAACATTTGACTGTGACAGAAAACTTGTGGGAATTTCCTTGTCAACAAACATTTAGCATCCTGAATGTTACAGTAATCTATTCACATAAATATTTCATGTGTAACTTTGCATTGGAGCATGTCCCTATCACTTACATAGAATAATTAATATTTCATGAACTTTTTTTGTTCTAAATCAACTAGTGGCAATGTCTTCCTGGCAAAGAGAGAGAGGAAATGTGTCAGTGCAAGAGGAATTACTTTAAACAAGGATGTTATGCAGTTGACACTAATTGTTTTTGAGATTTTGTCTAAAACTCTTACAAAGGTAAAAAAAAAAAAATGTGGTTAGTACTGGATACAAATGAGTGAGTTTGATATATCAGTGCATAACAGACAATAAATAAGATTCAGTCACATAGGTTTACATAAGAAACATGGTTAATCAAAGCAATAGTAAACCATTTTTACTTTTAATGGATAGCTGAAGTACCTAGTGAATTTGAGACTATATGCAGTGCATTGAAAATATTCGATTACATTCCACATTAACATTTATTTATATATACAGCGTCAACCTTTTACATAGTACTTGGTACAGAGCACAGAGGAGAACTACATACTACTACGTTAAATGAACAGAGACTGATTGATACATGAGGTAGATAGCCCTGCTTCAAAGTCTACAATTTCGATAAGGCGAATTTCTGAACTCTTTCATTCAAAAATAATCCACTCATAATCATGACTTTTCCTCATTCCCATTAAGGATGACTTCCATTAAAACACTGGAAAACTGCAGTCAATTGGAACGTTCTTATGCTTTGAACAAATTATTTATTTATAGATTTCTTTCACTTGACTACAGCATGCTTGTATCTGTGTACCAGAAGAATCGCACATTATAAATATATATTGTATATGTGGGAAATCCAAAATAGATATATATCACTGCTGTCCCGAGGGGGTGTGGACCGCACCGGGTGACACTAGGGTTGCCACCTGGCCGGTATTTTACTGGCAGGCCGGTAAAAAATTAATGTTAAGTCTATGGAGACAGTACCAAGGCCAGTATTTTTTTGAAGAAAGGGTGGCAACCCTAGGCTACACCCCCAGCGGGGGTGACACTTGTGCTGTCGGATGAGGTGCTGAACTTTTTTTTTTTCCGCTAAGCTGCGGCTGCCAAAAAACAAACCAGACAGCACAGGTGTCACCCCTGCTGGGGGTTTCACCCGGTAAAAAAAAGAATCTGTGCCACCGGATATGGCATCACGTCATATACGGTGACTGTATTTCCCTCCTCCGTGCTGGAGGGAAGACTGCACGGAGGAGACAACCGGGGACATGGAGCAGCTAGGAGGTGAGTACTGGGGAAGGAGGGTGGTATATTAATGGGAAAATTAGTAATAAATTTAATGGACAAACAGTGGCATATTTTAAATGGCAAACTGGCTGTTGCACATGTTAATGAAAATGTGACTGTTGTATGTTAATTGGTACCTGATAGTGGCTTACTTTAATTGGCAAAGTGTTGCTGTGGCATGTCTGTAGGGCAAAATAACATGTTCTGTGGGACAAATTAAGACTGTGGGATGCAAAATTGTGTGGGTGCAATATGAGTGCAAGCCAAGTGCTGTGGGTGCAATATAGGTGCATAGCAAGTGCTGTGGGTACTGTGTGGTACTGTGTTAAGTCCTTTGGGTGCAACGTGGGTTCGGCAGGAGGGAATAAAAAAACAATAACATTTTATTACAAATTAAAATAGTTGAATATATTATTAACAGGTTCATATAAGTATAAATGCAACGAGAGAGAGAGAGAGAGAGAGAGAGAGAGAGAGAGAGAGAGAGAGAGAGAGAGAGAGAGAGAGAGAGAAAGAGAAAGAGAGAGAGATGTGTATAGATAATTATTGTTTTAGAAATGATCAACTGTCACCTCACAGGGCTCTTGTGTGTGGTATAACTCTGGGGCTCTTGTGTGTGGCATAACTGTGTGGCATACTTAATGGGGCTCCTGTGTGAGGCATAATTAATGGGGCTCTTGTCTGAGGCATTGTTATGGGGCTCCTGTGTGTGACATAATTAATGGGACTCCTGTGTATGGCATTATTTGTGGGGCTCCTGTATGTGGCATATTTTGTGGGGCTCCTGTATGTGGCATATTTTGTGGGGCTCCTGTATGTGGCATATTTTGTGGGGCTCCTGTATGACATATTTAGTGGGACATTTGACTTGGCCCACTACATTTTGAATACATAAATGGCAAAAAATGAAAGGCTAATAATGTCAGAGAGAAAGCAGATATTTAAAATGAAAAGGCTAATAATGTCAGAGAGAAAGCAGATATTTAAAATGAAAAGGCTAATAATGTCAGAGAGAAAGCAGATATTTAAAAAAAATGTATTATCTTCTGTTTTTACCAAAAAAGAACCAATGGGCAAGAACCTGCAAGTTACTTTTACACAACAGTCACAGCAAGCATGTGACTGGCTGACAAGAAAAAAAGCTATAAACAATGCAATGGTGTTAAGGTAGTACCATGGCCAGATGGTATACACCCATGGTTACTTAAAGGGACACTCCCACCAAAAAATGAAAAGGATTTTTTTTTTTTTGCATTGTTGATTTCAGATGTCTCTTTTGATTTTGTTATGTGACTGTATTTAATAAAATATGTAACTAAATAAGTGTGACTGGGCACTGCCATTTTGTAAAATATAGTGTTTTTGTGTGCCACCCCTAGTGACTTTACAGCACAGATTTCTCACTTTGGGGCTGGGAACACAGAATGCAGTCTATAGGTCAGAATTTTGATCATAGACTTGCATTGAATGGAAGGGTAATGTAACTATTACCTCACATGGGGATGGAGTTATGATCCTGTTTTATCTCTTTGTGTTGGAAGGCAGGTACAAAAAAGTTGTAAATAGCCACCTAGTCCTGCCCACCATGATACACAGGAGCCAGTAAGAGAGCAGGGGTGTATCTTATGATATCATCATGCAGGCTTTGGCCACAATTGTAAAGTGAGACTGGCTGGAAGATTTTGTACAATGTTGCATCATGGGAAATATTTACAAAATGGAGCAAGGAGATAAACACCTAATTTTATTTTTCCATTTATATGCAATTAATTCAATCCTATAAAAATAACAGTGGCATATGTCTTATTTATGTGTTTGTTTTAAATTACCACGTTATCTAGTTACATCTTATGTAAGTGGTAGTGTCCCTTTAACGAGCTTGGCCAGATCATTATTTTTGATTTTCAGGGATTCTGTTACTTCAGGCATGGTATCAATATTTCCCATTTTTAAAAAGATAGCAAGATTACAGCCAGGCTATTACAGACTTGTAAGCTTGACATCTGTGGTGGGGAAATTGTTTGAAGTGTTGCTAAGGGAATATATTCAAGAATATTCATCTTAAACAGGAATTTCATTAGAAGGAGCCAAGATGGCTTTGTGAAATGCAGAAGTGAGTAAAAATATAGATATGTGTACTGCGGTGAATGCAACATATTTAGACTTTGCTAATGCATTTGATATGGTGCCATACAAAAGGTTACTGTAATGAATTCACTAAAACAGGCCATATGTTTGTGTGGATTGGCAAGTGACTGAAATATAGAATGCAAAGAGTGGTAAACAGGAAGTTCTCACATTGGACAGATGTAATAAGTGATCCCTCAGGGATCTGTCCTGGGTTCTCTTCTTTTTAAATTTGTTTATTAATGATCTTCCAGTAGGCAAATTTAAGTAGGGCAATACAGTCTGAACGAGACGTGTTTTCATTGCTATAGGTTTTGGATAAACTGGGTAACTGGGCAGATAAATGGCAAATAAGATTTAAAGTTGACAAATGTAAAATTATGCATTTTGGGTGTAATAATAAAAATGCAACATATAGTTTAAATAGTGTTTGCTTGGGGAAATCTACTAATGAAAAGGATTTGGTAGTAATTGTAGACAGTATACTTAGTGCCGGCTGTGGGCTGCAAAGGCCAATACAATATTGGCATGTATTAAAAGGGATATTGACTTCTGGGAGGAAGACTGTATTCTGCATCTTTACAAGTGCATGGTAAAAACAATCCTTGAATAAGCAGTTCAATTTTGGGCACACTTTTGTAAAAAAAAAACTATGGAACTAGAGAAAGTGCAGAGGAGGGCTAAAAAACTAATAAAGGAAATGGAAAGTTATATTTATAAAGAAAGGCTGGAACATTTAACATTTGTGCACTATAGAGAAATGGCATCTAAGAAGGGATACAATATGTTTTATAGCTTATATATAGACATGGCCAGTGCAAAGGGCTCTCTAAAACCTGTTCAAGTCACCCGCTAAGATTTGAAGATTTTTTTTTACAGTAAGGATAATCAAGGTAAATAATTGACTGCCGGAATAGGTGGTGCTATAAATTACATTAGATGCCTTTAAAAGGGGCCTGGATACTTTCATGAACCCGAAAACAGAATGCAATGTACAGACATTGATATTTATTTACACCTGAGGAAGGTTTTTAAGAGCGAAACACATTTTTGTACATGCGAGTGCCATACCCATCACCACATGTTTGTTTATTTGTACATTAACTGAATATACTACCCTATATTTGTTTTTTATCATTTGTTTTAATGTACAAGAGAGACATCATATGTGAAGAACAACATAAGTATATTGTCTGTTACATGTGTGATTTCACTTTTTTATTTTAATTTCATTTTTTACTATGGATCGTGAACACAGCGCACCTTGTGTGTATTTTATGCACTTTTCTGTACTGATATTTATTTAGTGCTTGTTGACCCAAGGAGAAATCTGATTGTCATTTGGATTCAAGAAGAATTGAAAGCAGAATTCGAAATTGATGACATCTTATTTTTTTTGTCTTCAACACGAGTAAAAAAAAATCAGTAGTGTTGAGCGAACCCGAACCGCAAAGTTTGGGTTCGTACCGAACACTATGATTTTTGGACCCCGGACCCCAGCCCCAAAAAAGGCCAAATAAAAAACCATAATACACGCCACAAAAAAAAAAAAGAGCGCAAATAAAAAAAAAAAATCCACTGAGCTTATAAAGCCTTCCCCCGCCCTGCAATTAAGCTCAGAGCACTCGTATTATGGTTTTTTATTTGGCCTTTTTTGGGGCTGAAGAAAGAAAAAAGAAGAATGAAGAAAGAAGACCTCAAATGGTAAGTATAAATTATTATTTTTTTTTTTTTACAGGTTAGCTTATTGCCCACCCCCCTCACTATTATTAGTATTATTAGGGGGGGGGGGGGGGGTGGTAAGTGACTAGGGGCTGGGCACCCCTAGTCACTTTATTTGTGGTCCCCACCCGCCGGCCATGGGTGGGGACCGGGGGGGGGCACTAGGTCCCCCCCTCATTATTATTATTATTAGGGTCCCCATCCGCCGGCAATGGGTGGGGACACTAGGTCCCCCCCCCCCTCATTATTATTATTTTTAGATAAATATAGTATTTCCCTATCCACATTTGCTTGCAGGGCACTTGTCCTACTCTTACCCACATTTTACTTCCTTTTGCAGCCCTCTAGCCCTTTCCATTACTTTTTTAGAGGCATTTTAGTGGCCAAAAGTTCATGTCCCCATTGACTTCAATGGGGTTCGGATTCGGGGTCAAGTTCGGGCACGGACCCGGACATTTTTTCGAAGTTCGGCCGAACCTGCGGAACCCGAACATCAAGGTGTCTGCTCAACTCTAAAAATCAGTAAAAAATTAATAGAAAATTGGTTGAACTTGATGGTTGCAAGACCCTTTTCAACCTAAGCTACCATGTAACAAGTAACAAATCTCAAATAATTAAAAATCCCTCAGGAAGAAAGTCCTTGGCTTGTTATTTCAAAATTATAATATGAATTCATTGATAACATTCAACAGAATAAGTGTGTGCATGTTTTAAAAAAGAAAAGAAATCCAAACACAGAGAATTCTGCAACATATGATAGTCATGTTTAACAAAGATTCTACATTCCATTGGATCTGCATAGTTCAGTCAATAACTTGCCTCACACTACCCCCTGCCACACCCCAATTGACTGCATCATACTACAGACACAAAAAAGAAGGTAAAGATGTATTTACTTCTGCTAGTAAAGCATAAATGTCAGTCTGCCACAAAGAAGCATATTGCAAAATTGACATTAGAAACTTGCTTTCAAACATCATTGTAGCCATTATTCAACTATCAGTTTGAATAGAAAGAAACATTCTAGTGTCCTAGTTTGGATTAATTGACTGTTCAGTATTGATCAGTCACTTTTAGGGACATTAACTGAATTTCTTACAGAAATTGTATTAATGGGACTATGACCAAGCCTCTACATGTGGACTCCTCTGATTCCCTGTACTCCTGCTCTACTTTGGTTATCATTTAAATTCCTCCTTCTACTGCATGTTGTCATTTTCTCACCTGTTCTACTTCATTTCACTAATCTCCTTCATACTTCACCCTACCCCTCATCTTTTCATTCTCCTCCGTATCACATAGCAACATTTCCCTTAGTTCCCACTGCCTTTCATCTGCGTAATCTCATTTTGGCACTTTTTAGCAGCCCTCTTCCCACATATCTCAGCATGCAGCCACCACCCTTTCCTACATCTCTGCTGTCCAGTCCAATCAATTCCCTACACTCTACTCAGCTCTATACTACCAGGTGACCTTCTCCACACCCTTCATGCATGTGAGCCAGGTCACAGTTATATGGATGACACTGCTACAAGATGAGTATTGAACTAATTGATGGTAAAATGTCATGTGAGCCTATGACAACATCACTAACCAGACTTGTTATCGTGCGGCTGGCCTACATGCATTATCATGAGCCTGCTATATAAACACTAAGACCATTAGAAAGAAGTGTCAGCCACCCTGGAGCTCTATGTTATTGCTTTTTCCCTACAATAAAGATGGCATAAGTTATTGTTTTTCTCTATGAATTATAGGGGTCCATGAAAGAAAAGTAATGCAATGCTTTGGGTCACTGCTCTCTTTTTATTAAACAATGTCTGATGCATAAACCTGGTTTCCATTTATGTTTATTATAAAAAAAAAATGGCATATCACGAACGTGAGCTTAACTGCAGGAAAACATAGAACAGCAAAGAAATTCTACAGCTTTTTGGAATTGGGAGATCAAGCAAACAGATTGAAAACACACAGAAGCAGATGGCGTGGATAGGCCTGTTGGCTAGAGCTTACTACACACAGGGGAAACAAAAGTGTTTCTAAGTGTAATGCGGTCCATCTACTGACCTGATGACAAAAGATATTTACTTGAAAAAAAAAAAAAATGTATCTCATGCAAAATAAAAAAAAACCAAGAAGATCACACATTGGCCTATATTCAATGCCCCCCATTAAATACTGCATAAGTAAAAGTTTTTTTATTGCATGTTATTCCAATTGGAGTAATGTGCAATTCAATGGAAAAAGGGACCAGAAAAATGTGTTAAAACACATTGTTATTCCCCCAAAAAAACTTAATTTAATGCTGGGTGACTGGGAGTGTAATGGTCACCTGGACTCTTTAGTGGTTCCCTCCCCAAAACAAAATATTATCCATATATAAATATGTAGTCACGTACAAATTATGCAAAGGGGAAATTCAGGTGAAATAACAATTCAAGCAATTGTGCTGAACAAAAGTGCTAGCCAATGCTTAATAAATTATATTTGTCACAGTGTGTAGTTGATTGAAGGTCTCCCATTCCATTTTGTGGATATACCAAAAAAGAAGAGAGGGACATTCAATAGTGCTCTATCAAACCAATGAAAAAATTGCCAACTCACAAACACGGAGCAGTATGCTGCTCTCTCAAAGCGCATTTAATAATTATTTCCAAATGGTATGTCGGATTGAAGGAGGGGGGACCTGGATTTAGACCTCAGTGCTGTTATGAGCAGTCTCATGGAGCAAAATATGTAACGAAAGGAAAAGAAAACAGGCACAGATGCCACAATGATGTAATATTGTATAGGCAAGTATTTAATAATACATTTTTGCAACCACTCACAATAAGCTAATATCAGTATAGATTTTTTTATACACTTGCTTTTGTGCCTTATTTGTCACTCTTTCATAAAGCAGTAGCCAGATAGGAGGGTCATCTTACATGGCAAGGCTAACACACACACCAAACACTATGGTTTTTGTTCTGCTGTTTGTGGCCTGGATCCAAGTCAATGGATGTCAATGTGTTATTCATTTTGGAATGGTTCTGATTTCCTTTAGTGACTGGATAACTTGTGTGGTCACTTGTGTCCTGGAACTTTATTTTCCTTCCGCAAGCAATGTTCTATTTTTCTGCTTCCTTACAGGAAACAAAAGAGGGTTGGGCTTGAGAAACAATTCTGAGAGCAGATTTTTCTTTACAATGTTTGAGAAGATAGTTATGTTGTGCAAGACGTGTCTGCTGATCTCTCATGTTATTAACACATAAAAACTGATATTTTCACAACTCAAGGAGCAAGTGCTGTATCACCCATGTCGTGCTGCACCACCTACAGTAATAGAATCTGTAGTCCTGCTGATTAAATCATTACACAGGTGTTCTGTTAGGGCTCCTTGCCAGCAATGAGCAGATTCCAATATTAGCCCATTATAAAACCCTGTGTTGTGTCCATTGAATTCCATCCCAGCTGCGCTCATTTGAATTGCAAGCATTTATCAACTATTTTTTTCAGCAGATAACAGAATGAGCAGACTAATCCATTCATGATATACGATTTGATGAATCTTTGCAATACAAATTATGGGCTAAATAGAGGTTATCCAACACTTATTTGCCGACACATTCCATGTTTATCATTGATAATATATCAATGCTGGAAAAACAACATTAAACATATGCCTTGAAAAGAAACAAAACAAAACCCCAAAACAACCTACAGATCCAGGTTCGATTTAAGACACTACTATGCCTTGGCCAGACCTTTCAATAGTGAGCCCACTCTCCTATCAATCCCATCCATATTTACAAAAATATCAAAGATTACAAAAAGTAATTGGTAGAAAGAATACAAACTATCCGTGCTTCTCCCCCACCCACAAACCCCATTTTATTTCAAGTAAGACCCTGAGCAGTTTAGATATTAAATCTCGAGCAACAAAAATGCACTCTTTCAGATTCATACCTTTAGACCACGGAAGCTACCCGGGCTGGTGGGAGACGAGCAGGAGGATTTTGTTGATTTAGGCGTGGAAAGCTGGCTGCTTGGCGTTCCGTTGACTAAAATACATAATCCCAGCATAAAATTAAAACATAGAATAAAACAATTATTTTCCTACACACAGTGTCTTCAAATGGGTTATTACATTAGAAAGTCTATAAAAAGGAGCATTTAAAAATGTTTTATATGTTTTAATAATGCCAAGCATCTTCTCATTTTAATAATAATAATAATAATAATAATAATGGTGTTGAAATGCAAGAATGGGAGTTTTTCAAGGCTCTTAGTGCATACATAATTTAGGAGTTCTTAACCACTTAAGGAACCTTGATGGGCCTGGGATGTCATGAATGTTAACAAGTGGTATGGCCAATTAAAAAAATCATATTAAAAGAAATCCATGTTTTCATAAAAAACAGTATTTTTTTAAGAGTAAAATTATAGGTAAACTCACATAAGGAAAAATCTCAGAAAAGCTCTTGTCATTAACGGGCTAATACGTATGTACTTAACCAAATTAGATTTAATGGCTATACACAGAATTAACATATAAAAATAAAATCAAACAAGTTTTCAGGTACAAAATAGCTTGGACCTGTCACAACAGGTAAAACAGACATAAAGGTTACAAGCCAGGGAAACACAGAAAATAGTCTGAAAGGAAAGGTTAGTCTCATAATGGTGGCAAGGTAATAGTTGGACTGAGAGAGGTAGGGGCAGTTGGCAGAGCTGATTGCTGGACAACTGCATGAAATTCAACGCAAGTAGTAGTATTGGAAAAGAACAGATCACCTACCCACCTATATATCTGTAGAGGTAGCAATGATTATTGGAAAATCATTAATAAAAGCTTGACTAATTTAGATTTGTTCCTCGGCAAAAATAAGTGATTGGTGTGTAGCTAGGCAAGCAGTTCATTGTAGAACAACACATTGCTTCTAAGGAATGGTAAGTAAGTTAGAGGGGCCCTTTTCATATACTTGGCACACCAAACAATCTATAGAAGGATGACACCTTAGGATGGTGCAGTAAATGCAAATGTTTTTTGAAGTCTCTTCTTTCAAATATTGCCATGGCATTAATCAAAGTTTAAACCAGTTTTGCCGCTATGCTTAATAAACATAACTGATATTTAATTCCACAGATACTGTAGCACTTGATGCTGCTAAACAAATTGCCTGCAATTATTTTCACATTTGGAAAGTGGACAAGCATGATTTTCAAAGTGTAAAAATATCCAATCAAATTATTCAAAGCAAATGAATAAATAAATCAACAAACAAACAATAACGCCAGCATTTCAGCTACAGGGTCTTCTAGAGATAAATATAATTTTATTGAACCAAATACCTAGATATTAGGCTGACATTTTTACACTTCTGCCAATCAATGGGGTCTATTCACTAAAGGTCAAGAACAGTGCGAGGTCGACTTGGGAGGTTGAAGTTGACTTTAAAATTCAACCTCCTCGCGCTATTCACTAACTTAAACACAACCTCCCTTTCCCCCCACCTTGCCAAAGTCCATCTCGTTGTCCCATCTCAAACTGCCTTCAATGAAAAGCAATAAAAATTGCTATTCACAAAAAAACAAAGGGAGTTGGAATTGGGAGGTGAGTTGGAGTTTGACCACGAAAAGCAACTCACCTCCTTTACAGATGGCGAGCTCCATAAAAAAACCAAACCCTGTCTAAACAGGGTCCCAGGGGCTCTAAAAATGGCCCAGCGGAACTCTTAACACACATATGGGGGGACAGGGACCCCCCCCCCCCGCTACTATTGACAACACTGGGGCAGGACCCTGGCAAATGGCCCCAGACCCCTGAAAATGAATGGGTCAGGGACTCAAATAAATAATATTTATCCTATTGGGGACTTTCCCTAGACCCCACAGACTACATCAATAATAAATACAATGCTACCAAGTCCCCCCCATCCGGAAAACATACATAATTGATAAACTAATTAAAGTAAAATTAACTCCAACTATCCCCTCCCCTTACTACCGTGCTGATATGATGGGGGGGATGGGGGGGAGACAATTTAATTAAACTCGCCTGAAAAAAAATACTGACTTTCATGAGAGTGCCCTGTAAATAAAAGTATACCTTAAATAAAGATATGCCTATGATTAAGTGCCAGCGGGCACGGAACACGTGTTGATTGTTTTGCTTGTGGTCTGCAGCCAGCAAATGAATAGTTAATAAACACCATTAAAATTTCAAATGTAAACACTCTGTCTCCCCGCCATTACTCCTTTCTGTGCAATCTTGTTGGGGCTTGGAATGCCCAGTGAAGTAGAGACTGAAGGTGTCTAAAGGATTATCAAGCAGCTGTCATTGAAAGTTTGTGGCTTTTATTAACAAGGAGGCTAGAAGCACCGTTGAAGTCCCTAACATTTATTTATGTTTAATTAAATATATTCCATGATGATCAGAGACACCCTCGCTCCTCTTCTTCAGCCCAGGGAAAGGGGCCATCCCCAAAAATAAAGCCACTTAGTCCCAAAAAAAAAAATCTGTGCCACCAAAAAATAAATAAATAAATGCACAGCTCTAGTTCTTTTGGTCTGAGCTCAGTGGAGACATAGAATGAAATCCAATCAGAAGCCTCCCCTGTCCTAGCTCTACTATTGGCAGGATTTTCAAAACCAACCAATAGTAGGTTGGTATGAAAACCAGTCAATGGTAGGGCTGGGACAATGAGACTTCTGATTGGATTTTATTCTATGTCTACCAGTCTAATACCTCCTGCTATTTTTTTATTTTTTTTTTACTGTGTCTGCACTCCACTGAGAGCAACCCAAACGAGCTAGTGTTGCCCTTATTTTTTTATTTTTTTTTACTGGTGCACGTTGATAGTTTAGATCGCCCTGAAAAGCATTTTTTCCTTTGCCAATAGTAATGAGCGAGTTTCATCTCGGCATGGCTCACCTCATCTCAATCTTTTCAAAATGGTTACTGAATACTATTTTACAAGGTCAATATGAGGCTTCAGAGGGTTGGTCGGATAAAGGTTGGAGATCGAATTTAGTGGAAATCTCGGATTTTTGTGAATAGACCCCAATTTGTTCATGCAAATAAGAACAGACATAAAAATAAAGGTATACATAAGCAGTTTCATCTTTTGAGGACCCCCTAGTGCAAATGCTGTTATACTGAAGAGAAAAAGTGAATGCAGTACTGCCGCTTTAATGGGTAAGCTCAGATGTATAACATAACAGATTTATGAAGCTGGATCGAGGAGCGAGTTCACAGGTGAGCTGATCAAGCCGAGATAGAAAGCCACAACCAGAATGGCTCACCTGGGGATCTTGCTGAAGAATAGGCACTGGTGTAGTAGCCACACCTCTTTCCTGCATTCATTATTAAAAAGGGAAGAAATGTCAAGAAAAAAAAAATCATCATCACAATAATTCCAGCATGCATGCTACTCTCCAAATAAGGGAATTCTAGACTGAATTGACTTCTCTGTTAGTATATTGTTCATAAGTTTACATTACACATAGGCTGACATCGGCCTTGAACAAATGTCCAATTCAATGACAATGCTGCTTACTTGCCAACCTCCTGGGACCAGGTCTCAAAACGTGGTGGGAGCGCTGCTAAAAAGAATGGATTTGTGTTGAGTGACATCATTGACCCGCGAGATTGGACTACAGCCTCCACGGTATATGTATGTCCATGGAAGTTGAGATTAAACTCAATGCTGCCTGTGCACAATGTAAACCACTCCTTATAGGTGGGTATAGAGCCAAAACTATGTGACTGCCCCACCAAATCCAGGATTGTTGACAAATATAATGCTATATGCAGCAGTTCAAAGATATGCATTGGGGGAACACAAGTATTTCAGACCAAAAAAGGAATTGTAAATATATCTGCGTTGTTAAAGTTATCCAATAATATAATATGTCCTGGTTTTCAACCAACTGTGTCTGGTACACTGCCTTTATTACAGTGAGATGACATCTCCCCATCAAGGAATTAGGTCACTCTCCATTAAACCATATATTTTTATTATAATATATATATATATTTTAATTATTGAAAAAAACATTATTGTTGCAATATTAACATACACCTTTTATGTTATTACCTGTTGCAGGAGACTTGCTGCGACGTGATGGACCAGGGCTTTTTGACCCCGAGTGTCTTGGGGAACGGGAGTATGCAGGTTTCATAACACGGCACTCTGCAAAGAAAAGCAGATTAATAGTGCCCTTTATGGCTGAATAGTTCTAGCATTACACAGTAAAGAATCATAAAAGCAATGACAAAATATAAAACAAAAGCACTTAGTTTGAAAGGTATTGATCACTTATGGCACATAGTTCTGGTTACAGAAAATATATGAATTGTAATTACCGCTATGATCAAGTACAAAGTCATCTTGTGCATAACGATATTTCTCTGGTCCACAGGCAATGAAAACATCATCATCTCCAAAGAAATCCTGAAGACATGTAATCTGGAAAATCCAAAAGAATCAATCTATTAGAAACCAATGGAAATCTCCCTGCATAATGAAGATTTGTGCTTCATCTCAATCACATACATGTTCAAGTATTGACTATATATTAACGGGAAACATTTTTACAATCAACATACAGTGTACAGAAAGATGATAGACCAGTACAATAAATAAAGATTACATTTTCTTTAAACTGAAATCCAGCAAATAAAAAGTGTTATATTTTGGGGAGCTTGAAGTTGTATTATGGAAATTTACCCATTTTTAAACCACTAAACATCTAAACTTGATTCCCGTGGACAATATCATAACCTTAAATATATTCACAGAAATTAATCTACTTAGGTAATGGCCAGATTTAGTCACAGAGTACACCTGATAGGCCATTTTTATTTTATTAAGTAGCAAATTACAAATACAGATATATTACAACAAGCTATCTACAGGCCCATTAATGTAAAGGCAGACAGACACACTAAAGTTAGAGGTCAATGTATGGTGAAGAAAGGTGACCAATAGAATAAATATTAAGGGTGGCCAATGCACTTCAAGGGATGTTGCATCATGCCATCCACATGTTGTTAAGTAAGGGCTTGACAAAAACAAGGAACCAGGCAGCCACGGCTTCTAAAATCCAAACTGCTGGTGCCCAAATTTTTTTATTGTCTTACATCAAACACTTTGGAAGTAACATTTCCCTGACTTCTAAAAATAACCAGGAGTACTCCTAAGTTGGCTTGTTTGGCTCCTAAACTCTACAAATATTTGTCAAAACCTGTGTTAGGGAATCTTAGCTATAATATTACGACTCATTAAAAATATATATGGAAGACAACCTTGAACAGTACTCCATGTTCCTCATTTAGGGAGAGGGCATCTTTCTTTTAGACCTAAACAGACACCTCTGTTCTTCTTTCCTTTTCTGATGTCAATGCATTTTAAGAACATAGCATTATGGCATATTTAAACTAAAGTAATCAAGTGACTATATTACTAGTTTTAGTTTAACTTTGAGGATTAAATTAAAATGCATTATTTTATTTTGACAGAACACCCGAAGCTGGATTTATTCATAGGGAACACCAATGCACATGGCGCTCTTGACATAAATGGACTGCTGTAGCATGTTACAAATGAAAAATATGTTTAGAGATACACACATAACTGATGGATATCTTCTAAGATGTAAGCACCAAGGCTGGTGTGCTTTGAATAACCAGCAAATGGTACTAGTCATTGTTACATTATATTACATGAATAAATGTACCGTTGAATCATTTTCATTATGGTATTTGAACTCGGAAATCATAGATGATCTTTCGCATATGTATTTCACTTGGTAGCTTTGTGACAATTGAGGAAAGAAATGTTTGGACATCAGGCACATAGTTGTATTAACATAGAGGCCTGCATTCCACTTGGACAAAAGCTGACAGAAAAAAAAAATGCCGAGGCAGATTGCCAGCAAATATCTGAAAACAGCTGACTCAACCCAGACGCTGGGTTTCAGTGAATACATTAACCAGCAGCATGTAGGATTGTGTAAACTTCCCACCCCAGGGAGCTTAGCTGATCAGTTCATGTTTTCCACAGCCGTTCAATTTATTCAACGACGTTTCAACAATTCCAGCTCAATGCAGTTTGGCACCGCTAACACAATTTGCGAAACCTGAAGCGGAGACGCGTTTATTAAAGAAAAATGTAGACTTGGGCAAACCTTTTTCTCAAAGTGCCCTCTTCCTGTTCATAAATAAAAACTAGAGAAAAATCATCTTGTTCTTCCTGGTGTTCACAAGAATCAGCAAAATGAAGTTGATTAAAGCAGCCATGTTGCTTTTTTTGTACCAGATTTTAGCTAAAGTATTCATTTTGTCTGGATCTGCATATTAAAGCGACACTGTCAGTTGTAAGAATAAATACATAACAATATTTTAATCTTGTGTTCACTTAAACACATTCATGGCATAAAAGTGCAGTAAATATCTGCAATCCTGTCTAGACTGTAGATTATATTCCATGTTAGACTGGACATTATTAAAATGATTATGTCTCAACAATGAAGCCGGGCAACAACATTAAAAGACCCTGTGGACTATATCCAAACCTATAGAAAGAATAGGACAATACAAATCCCTGTATCCAACATCTCTCACATGTACCCTTAAATCCAATGTGACGACATAAATATATAAATAAAGTGCATAAAAAGCAATCTCTGTATTTGTACGATTTATTACACTTTACTATTATTTGATTGGGCTACAATACATAAATTCAGCTACAAACTTAAGTTTTAAAGAAATATATAATTCCCAGTAATTATGTATGCATTACAGATTTTAACATTTTGCTAACTTGTTTGTAGGCAAGTATATTTTCTGTTATTAGAATGAAAATAGCACACAGACATGCCGCTCTTTGTAGTTTACTATATAAAAAGAGTGTTTACAATATTAAAAAATGCACAATGCAATTAATTCATTATGTACAGAGATGCATTGATGGCAGCATTCTATGTAATCTATCCAAGTACCAGCTATTAACAATTCCATTTCCAATACCAATTTGTGATATCAGAATCCCCTCTTTACAGAAGTACAAAGCAAAAGATATTCGCTTTATTCTGGAATAAGAAAGATTAATTAATATTAGAACCTGAAAACTCCTGCCGTACAAAATTATATCTGTAAGCAGATGGATACTAATAGGAAAACAGACAAGGTCTTACCCCCTGTTAGATTCTTGATATAAATGATAAAAATATAGAATTTTTAAAATGTTAACAAGATTTCACAGTGTTCGTAAAGGATGGAAAGACAGGCATGCTCAAATGAATTGAATTTAGGTTTCTTTAATGGAAAAGGACAATGATTAATTTTACAAGCAATGCAAAGAGACACTTGATTCAAGCAGAAATGTTTCCCCTGGGTAACCTCCGCTAGACACCAGAAGGTCAGATAGAGCGAGGAGTTCTTCTGCATGAATAGTAGAAGGGTAACCTGTCAAGACTGAATTTCAGTCTACATTTTAGGGTTACTAAACTTTAAAAATAAATTTGCTACTTTGATGGGATAGTGATGCCTCAATAGTGAAAATAAGCATGTATTTTAGATGCAGGTGGAGGTCTGTAATTGGATGCTCATTTATTTTTATTTATGCATTTATCAGGCAGTTATTTATTTATTTATAAAAGTATTTTTACCAGGGAGGATACATTGAGATTTCTCTTATTTTTAAGTATTTGCTGGGTTTGTGAGCATTGCATTGTTACAATAGAGTACTATATAAATATAAAATAAACAAAATTTAGCACAGAACACAAAGAAATATAATCAACCATGACTACAGTTGATTAATATATTGTTATGTATTTATTCTTACAACTGACAGTGTCGCTTTAATATGCAGATCCAGACAAAATGAATACTTTAGCTAAAATCTGGTACAAAAAAAAGCAACATGGCTGCTTTAATCAACTTCATTTTGCTGATGCTTGTGAGATTGCACATACTGGTATACTACAAAAGAAATTATGGGGTGGGTATAATCTCACCACCTGTAATCCTACATTTTTGTTAAATGATAAATTGGTACCAACGACCTCTCATACACATTTTGTGTAATAACTTATGTTACATCTACATTTCTTGTAAATTGGAGGCCAAGTCTTACATTTCAAATAACTTTTGGCAGGTAAGGGCCATCTTATGATTTCCATATATGCTGAGATTATCTCCTCTCCTAATCTTATGATGTATTTAGCTCAGTCGATCTGGTATCTACAGAAGTGGTCAGAAGAGTGTGGTGTTCAAGAAAAACATGCACCTTGAAGAAACCGGTACAGGGCAAAACGAGTAATGTTGGAGCAGTAATACAAAGATGGCGTGCCAGAGAGGGATCAGCAGTGTGCAGAAGGGATTTCTTTAATCGGGAAAATGAATTGGTCAGCAAACTAGCTATGTGCCACAATTGAGGGCTTGTTGAGCCCATTTTGACACACGTGCCATAGTTTCGCCATCCCTAATATAGGAAATGGCTCTTTGACATCTCCGCATGCAGGTTTCTGGGTGCATCCGTAATGCAAAAATATTGGTCGTCAGTATCCAAAATAATGTATATCCCCCACTTGCTGGGACATGGTTAATGGAGCAACATATATGCGGTTTGTTGTTTTAAGGCTTTTAAGTTATTTTTACCAGTACATTTTGTTTTGTTTATCCTTGTTTTACCATGTTGGAATGCTAGAGGCTACCTATCCTTACTGAAAACTCAAGAAGAGCTTTACTTGAGATGGTTCAAATATCATTCCTGGTTAAAACACTTTGTTATTACACCTGTTTGTTTTTACAAAGATCATCCCCACAGCACATTATTCACAGACACTGCAGTAATAAAAACTATTTTGACAAATCGTTTAACATAATTTATTCCATCATTTATTGTGTCCTCTAAATCAGAAGCAATTCCAGCATGCGTGTAATTATGATTCAGAATAAGCCTTGATTAGCAAAAATTAACAATCCATGCTCTGCATCTGGGCTCTGACTGTGACAGTGAAACTTAGCTTTATTCCACCAGTATTTATGGGATACATTTCCCTTTTGATGAATGGTCTAATGAGAATTCATGTTTTCACCACAGTGCATTCTGTTCTCTGTTCCTATTCATTTTGAGAGGTGGGAGTGTCAGCTCCTTTAATCTAAGAAGGGTTGTAGATGTTAAACACAACCATCTTTGCATTAATTACCAATTGTACATGTGCCACCTGCAGCCCTTTTAACATAACATATCTTAAATGGTCCCTGCTATGTGAATGCAGCGTAAGCAGAACTGCAAATACACATCTGCCTGTGCAGTCCATTTATGAAATAGTTTTGGCATCATATGCAAAGAAATCCCCAGATTTAGTAGTTTGTTTGCTTATAGTGCCAGAAGGTGAAAATATAATGTAAAGCTTTAAGATAATTTTTTTCTATAAATATATGTATTTCTTTACAAAACAAGACTATTTAGAGTGCAAGAGAAAATTCTTAAAAAGACATTGAAACATGGTAACTCAGTTCATTGAATAGAATAGTCCATTTAAACAAGCTATGCAGGGTCTAGTAATCTGTAAGAATTGTGGTACCCTATTAATGTGAAAAAGTGTGGTGTATTAGGCGCTACCGGTGTGTCTAAGAAGAATATAAGTGTGCTGCTCACTTTGATGTAAGAAAAACACCTCTGTTTCTTACTAGCAAAAAAAAAAAATTAAAGTGGAAACAAAGGAGCGCAAGGGTTAATCAAACAATTATAAACAATTTTGTGATACAGGTCTATGGGACTTTAGTGCAAAGATACGTGCAAATAAACAATGTATAACCGAAAAATAAAAAATATATATAGAAAAAAAGAAAATATATAGAGAGAAAAAAATCAAATGAGTGGAATACTTATATAATCACTGTTGCTTGAAGGATTCGTTTGGTTATGTGTTTCTCAAAAAGAAGAAAAAAAAATAAAAATAATAGTGCTTTCCGTCTGGCAAATTGATATGCCTGATTAGTGTGTAAAAATAATACTCACGAATTTAAGAGCAATATACTGCTCTTTTTTATAGGCACATAAGGAGATCCCTGGCAGTGTATAGGGAATGATGAGATCAGGTGGTCTGCAGAGTAGCTCCCCCGAAGTAATAAATCTCAGAAAGCATTCATGTATATAAAAAGGAAAATGCCACCATAGTAAAGTACTGTGTAAACAAAATACTTTAATTTAAGAGACAAAAATCAAGGCTTACTTAAAAGTTTGTGAGTACAATCACGTAACTCACAGAAAACGCTTTTGTTAAAAGGCATGTAGCTCTGCTTACAGTGAATAGAGGACCATGCAGCATAGAAGGCACCTGGAATTCGGAAAAAAGCCGGATGAATCAGCTGTTCACAAGAGGTATTCACGGCAGATAGAATACAAAGTATCACGGAGAGGAGGGGGAGTGTCACAGATGCGTTTCGCCAGGCGTGGCTTCCTCAGGTGCATGCGCCTGCATGGTCCTCTATTCGCCGTAAGCAGAGCTACATGCCTTTTAACAAAAGCGTTTTCTGTGAGTTACGTGATTGTACTCACAAACTTTTAAGTAAGCCTTGATTTTTGTCTCTTAAATTAAAGTATTTTGTTTATACAGTACTTTACTATGGTGGCATTTTCCTTTTTATATACATGAATGCTTTCTGAGATTTATTACTTCGGGGGAGCTACTCTGCATACCAGCTGATCTCATCATTCCCTATACACTGCCAGGGATCTCCTTATGTGCCTATAAAAAAGAGCAGTATATTGCTCTTAAATTCATGAGTATTATTTTTACACACTAATCAAGCATATCAATTTGCCAGACGGAAAGCACTATTATTTTTATTTTTTTTCTTCTTTTTGAGAAACACATAACCAATCGAATCCTTCAAGCAACAGTGATTATATAAGTATTCTACTCATTTGATTTTTTTCTCTCTATATATTTTCTTTTTTTCTATATATATTTTTTATTTTTCGGTTATACATTGTTTATTTGCACGTATCTTTGCACTAAAGTCCCATAGACCTGTATCACAAAATTGTTTATAATTGTTTGATTAACCCTTGCGCTCCTTTGTTTCCCCTTTAAATTGGTACCCTATTAATGGTTACTTGTAAATAGAAACTTTTTTCTAAAGAACATTAATGTTTATTTACAGCACAATTTAAGTAAAGTGGGTCTGATGGTTAACACTGGCAATAAAATGGACAAGTGAAAATAAGAAATTACAGCCATAATAATGTGCTGTAAGAATCATTCCCAAAATAATATATAAAGAAATAATGTTACTTTGTATTTGTCCCCATCATATGGCCTATAATTATTTAAAACATATAAATAACAGATTTCCGTTTTTATTTCTAAATTATTAAAGCTACAAATCCAATAATACAGATATCTTGCTTTTTTGTCATGTTTGTTTGTATTAGTAGATACAGCGAGGCAACAAAAAAAATAAAAATTCCTTGTACATTATGCAGCTAGTGCTACTGATCAATAATCTGTGGTTTAATTTGCTCAGTATTGATCACTAAAGTGGTAGAAATGGGATGTGAATAATTTGGTTTACAATAACTATATATTTGCCTTTCAGCACGACTATCAGCGAATTTCTTGTTTTATCACACATATCATTTACTGTTGCAATCTGATCAGTTATACAAACAAAACATACACAAGTTAAAGAATATAAATAAAATAAAAAAGTGACCATATTTAAAGGGAATGTCTAGTGCCCAAAATGCCTCCTCTACATTTTAATGCATATTAAAGTACTTTCAAAGTACTTTAAAATGCATATTTTACATTTTGCATTTCTTAAAAAATGAAGAATTTACACTTAGATTAAAATGCACATTTACAGAGGTTCAGGACGGCCTACTGATAGGGCGGCTCACTTAGGCTCCTAAGGGAGTTTATTTTCCCAGCATCAGTCAACAATGGTCGCTCGGTACAGGAGGCGAAGGAGTATACCGAGCGGCGGTGGGCAAGCTGATGGGCATGGGGTGAGGTCGAGGGGGATCCTTGCTCACGATACTTCATGGGTGAAGAGGAGCAGCAGCAGGAGCAGCGGCAGGGAGGGGAGTTAAGGGGGAACACTGACCTGTCAGCTCATTGTGCCTGTTACCATGGCAGCAGGGATAGCCAACACAGACAGGGATAGGTAGCACTTGTTTGCTGGGAGAAATGTTAACTGCGCTTGTGCAAGAGCGATGCTCCCGCACTTTTGCAATACCAAGAGCTGAAACTTGGGGGAGAACTTCTATAGGTAAGTATTTTTTTTTTTTAGTGTTTTTGCATAGCAAGACCACTTAATATTATCTCACATATTTATTCTTATTCTAGACAAATTTACCACCCTAACTCCTCCCACAGTTTTTAAACTACATAGACAGTAATATACTGAAACGTGCAGATTGTTCCTGATTGGTGTGCTATTACTTTGTGGAACGTTTCGCCGAATGGTTCCCAAAATATCATCGTTTTTGTAGCGAAATTGGTCCCATAGGAATGAATGTCGGAATGTTCAAAACTAGAGTGGGAGCTGAAAAATCAGGACACAAATCTTATATCAAAACGTTCAGCTATCCCTGCTGCCACTAAACATGTCCACGGCTAAGCCATAGTCCTGATAGTTTTCACAATATGACCATTTGTTTGCAACTCACGCCGCCCATTGACATTCACTGAAACTCCACTCTAGCCACCTCAAATTTGAAGGGCAATATCTAAACTGCGACTGTGCTTTCATGTTTAATATTTCAGAGACATACTATGCATCAAAATATAGGTCTGGGTCTTGTGATTCTCACAATATAAAGTTCTTTGCTGTATGATTTATAGTTTTCAAAATACGACCGTTTGAAAATGGCAACCGCACTCCAACCTTTCCACAGTTACTCCAGCCACTCCAACCACACAACAGTTACTCAAGCCACTCCACCCAGTTACTCTGCCCACTCCAGTTGTAGACTACTGGTGGAGGCAAGAACACTTCACACAATTTCTCCAGAAATTGTAGCTTTTCTAGTTATTTTTAACGAAAATAAAAAACAGAAAACTGAAAGTGACAGCGTAGTTCACTCTTTGGTGCCTACAAGTTGCACCAAAGTCATAAAGGTGACTAGACTGTCCCTTTAATAATTTAATTACCGACTGTCGAAGGGTTTGTTTTCCATCTGGTCAAACCATAGCAAGGGTACAGATCTAATATCTCATACAGGTCAAGCACCTTGGAATTTTAATCAACTGCAACTGTTCATTGATGCACAATATGGTGGTATTGTATATTACAATTCATTACTCGCAATAAGAAGATATAGTAAGTGCTAATGTTAGGAGTCTCCAAAAGTGAGCCTATTGGGTAACTAGCGGGTTTCTAGAGTCTAAAATGTTAATGCAAAGGTTACATGATAATGGAATTTGATGGCGATACAAATACATTAATATATTGCAGTGCCCAATAGCAGTGATGTCTCCTGGCAGTGTACACAACAGGGGTCATCACTGGTGAGTTTTCACACTTGTGCTTCTAATATTGAAGTTGCTGACTGTCTCTCTCTGCTAGTGCAGTAAGAGATCTATATATATATATATATATATATATATATATATATATATATATATATATATATATATATATATATATATATATAATCAATAGAGGAGACACTGACTTGGTTGCCTCTACTGATCATTTGCAAAACCAATGATCTTTCTCTGCAAACAAAGGTGCATTAAGTTTATCACTTTTAATTCTTATAAACAACACCTTTTTGGTAAGTATAGTTGCAATCTAGAGGGATAGATAACACTTAAATCAAATGCTGTTATTTTGCATTAATTATCAGTTAAAAAAACCCCACTGTACATGTTTTTGAAGAGTAGGAAAAAGTCCCACTGCGAATTAGGAGTTTAAACATTTCAGGGGATGTAATGTTTTTGTACGTTGGTAAAACTAGTGTACATATTGTGTGGTAGTACATAAATAAAAATACAGTAAATACACAATATAAAGCTTGGTATCTTAATACACCTGCTAGTCTGCAGACAGTTGAAAGCATAGTACAGAATCCATGCTAATCAGGAGGAAACACAGCACGATATATTGTTATCCAGCTTCTTAGATTAATTTGCATTTTAAAGCAAGAGCTATTAGTATTCTCTACAGCTTACAAGCGAATTTAAACACTACACATAAAGGAAAATATCCAGACTGCAGAGCAGTGGGGAATGCAAAAGCAAAATCTTAAGCAAGATTAGTATAGGTAAACCACATTATAATGCTGTGTGGTATGGCGTGGGTCCATATATAGCTTGGTACCACACCATCTGCACTCTGCTTTAAAAGACTTAAACATTAAAAAAATCCAACTGTAATGTAGGTTTATAGAGTTGTTTATTTAAAAGTCCCCGTATCATTAAGCATTTTATTTTAAACCATCAAATATACAAGCAAGCTGTGGGAGAGGACTTATTTTGAGACTTTTCGGTTGGAGCTTGGTTTACCACCTGACAGGTATTTTACAGGCACTGCAGTTATTTCAGACTTTAAAGCCGGTGCCGGTAAAAGTAGAAAACCGGGCGGCATTGTTATGTCCGTTTTTGTTTTTTTTCATGTCGATCATGTGCGATTTGCAGCTGGAAACTCCAGAGCTGACAGACGGCAGCCTCTAAACTCTCAGCCAGCATTACCTTGCACTTCCTGTGAATAGTGGAGACTGCATTACCATGCACTTCCTGTGAATAATAGTTCCGATGCTGTGAGTCTTGCAGAGGAAGTGCGAGGTAACGCTGGCTGAGACCGACACACAGAATCACACTGCAGCTCCCAGGTATGGTGGAACTGCTTGGAACATGTGCACATGTAAGGCTAGATGGGGGAGAAAGACAGACAAAAGGGGAAATGGGAGGGGGAGAAAGACAGACAAAAGGGGAAATGGGAGGGGGAGAAAGACAGACAAAAGGGGAGATAGGAAAGAGAGACAGGCCAAAATCAGGGATGGAAAAGAGACAGGCCAAAATCGGGGATGGAAAAGAGAGACAGACCTAAGGGGAGATGGGGAGAGACAGAAAAAAGAGCGGATAGGAGAGAAAGACAGGCATCATTTTGTAAACTGCTAGTGTTTACTCCAGTGACACAAAGCTCTTAATTTCTTTTGGTTTCAGTCTCATTTTCAAATATATAAATTAAAAAAAAAAAGAGATAATTCCTCTATTCAATTTTTATACATTAAAAACAGTAATGATTAAGAACTTTTAAAGATAAGTTCCTTCACTTCATGATCAACATACTAGCGTAAGAACTAGTTTCAACACTGCTGGCATTATCCAAAATCAGATATTGATTTTTCACACGAAATATGTGATTTACAAAACCTCCCAAGATTCTATTACAAAAGTTTCACGCTCACCCACACTACTGGATTTAGAAGCATTATGGCTGGAAAATAAAACATCATTCCACGGGGAGTTACTATAGTAACACAGAGAGCAGTATTTATATGCAAATGTTAGAATTTAGTAAAAAAAAAAAAAAGTACACGTTTGGCACCAATTTATACATTTTATGGAGCGTAGGGCATTGCAGATAATGCTCTGTTCAGCAGAGGCAAGAAGCTTCAATGTCTACTTTAAGCCAGAATGCAGTTGTTAAGTATCGCACACCACTTCCAGTAGATTATAGGGCATTATAGGGCATGTGTAAATATTTATGGAATTGGCAGCAAGGTCAGGGATTAACCAGAGAAGGAGATCACCCACAACTACATGTTTCTGTAGTCAGTAAGTGACCTCCAGGTAGACTTTAGTTACCCAATCTGTAGACTACAGAAACATGCAGGAAAGATGCTAAAAGGAGACCTCTGATTTGTTGGGGAGCTCTCAGCCCAATTTGTGATAGCAGTGGGGCAGGGCTATAGGCAATGTAAATGTAAATATTTATGCCCTGCTATATGCCGCCCATATGTGTAACAGGGAGGATGGGAGCCATTTTGGCGACTCCCAGCCCTGGATTATTTAGGGGGGGGGGGGGGAGAATCAGAGCTACTTGTCCTAGCCCCCCATGAAATTTTAGGGGACCCACTGGTGCGAATACTTTTTTCTGGTTTTTGTCTTAATTTTAGGAGAAATTCTGCTATTTCCATAATAGCCAAATTCAAGTCTATAGGGATGATAGAAGCTATTTTCGATTCTGTGTATTTCGATCTGCTTTCTTTTTCAAAGGTATTCAGCGATTTGGCCATGATGGCAGAACTGCAAGGTTATTTGGGGGTCATATCAGGGCATACTGTATAGCACGAAATTCGGCTTCCTACATGATCCTGATGTATCCCAAATCTTTTCAAACATCAGGCCCAATGATCTCCATATTGTGTATACCCTTGAGTCAAGAATTAGTAGATCCATAAAAGTACAATTGCTACAACTGCCATATATAAGGACTCTTTTGCTTGTTTACCAATAATAATAACAATAATGATGATAATAATAATAATGATGATTACTCATGCTAGCCGATGTGAATTTATGATCACAGCCTGAGCTTAGTGAGCAAGCAGACAAAACCTCATGGGACCTATGACAACTGCTGGCAGAACAGAAAGGATTTAAGATTTTACCAGACTAATTAGCAGTTAATAACAGGATGCTCAGTGGGATACAATGTATATTCACCAGGACTTACACACAAGATCTGCCATTTAGCTTTAAAGTGACAGGTGGCATGGGATATATATAGTTCCTATTGATAATTCTGCTTGTGGGTGTACAGTTTCCCTACCCCTCAATTACAGCAGTTTCCAAAAAAACCAAAACTGTATGGTACATATATAAAAAGACAAATGTAGGTTAATAATTAAATCCACCAAATGTGACCAGGTGTTTGATGGTGCCATGGGAATACCTGAGTGCGCCACTGATATTGTTCAGCTCATAGCAGATATGTGGTTACCAATTTTTGGTCATGCAAATTATAAAGGAAATTCAAACTTCGCACTGCGTGTCAAACACGGCTTCATGAATACTATGTCCCTTAATAAATATAACCCTTATTCATTTCTTAATCAATATAAAAAGGGGGGAAAAGAATGACTCCACAGTTTTAGTTGTTTAATCAACCGGCTGCTGTTTAATCCCTGGTTAAATAGGAATGGCCCAGTAGATATGTACAATCTGGCATAATATTGTGGACTAGTTCTCTTATTATAGGGTTGGCTGGCCATTTTTGGCAGTATAATTCAATAATGTTATTAGGTTGCTCTTTATTCTCCACTAGTGGTTTATAAAATAAATCCACTAATCTCACAAATGCAACAGGTAACGTTATATGTGATCATTCCCTTGGCATGTCCAGCAAACAACATTCCAAGGGGAACCTATTTATCAATGCAATAGTCCTAATGCAATATGTCGTAGTCCATGGCAACCAGAGTGACAGGTTGCCAGTGCTTTGTTTGGCTTATTAATATTTACATTTCACTTCATCTCACAGAATGAAAAATGATGGACAGCTCCAGTGTACAAGTAATCGCAAGAAAGAGCCAGGCTCCATTTCAATAAAATTTTATAGTCATTTGGTTTCACGGATCACCATCTAACGGATACAAGGGATTAGGAGACTAACCACTGATTTCATGACATATGATTTCAAATAGATGATAAATACTTGCCACTCTGATTTTTCTTTTCTCCAAACGATTTATTGCCAAGACAAAAATCAAAAACTGCAACATACCCTCGCAGTATGAGATATTTGGCTTTATTTATACAAAAAAAGTTGTACACAGCCGCCTAGTCCTGCCCTCTAGTGATCCACAGGAGCCAGTAATAGAGCAGGGTTGTATCTTATGACATTATCATGCAGGCTCTGGCCACAGTTGTAAAGTGAGATGGCTGGAAGATTTTGGATGATGTTGCATCATGGGAAATATTCTCAAAATGGATGCTGGAGATAAACACTTAATTTTATTTGTCCTTTTGACTAAATGACAAGGTTATCTAGTTACATCTTATGTAAGTGCTAGTGTCTCTTTAAGGCCAAAGTAGCCAAGTTGGTAACATTCTTCAATTCAACTGAATTAAGTTTGAAATGTCCTTGTCAAGTCTTTCTTTCATGAATAAAACCCTATAATACATCACAGGACTTTTCCAATTATCTTTGATTAAATATGCACAATTCCTATTAATATCTTGGAAACCTAAACAAGCACATTAAAAACTAAACTCTTTATTCTGAAAGTGTGAAACGGGGAACGGCTTAGGCTGCTGACTGTGCTCTCCGTAGGTGGCGGATGTTTGTTTTCTGCTCCCCTGCTGTGTGTTCAGCTTTGATTTAGGCCAAAAGCACTGTAGGTTCAGCACTTTTGTCAAAATGTTTTTAAGCCAGATAAGTGCATTTTGACTGTTCTCTCATAGGAAAATAATAAACAATACGAATCACCAGTCTGCCATAAAAACTGAGGCAACCGGAAAAATGTTGTTTAAGAATTATTTCTTTGAATATATATAATTAATCAGATGGATTTTATGTCAGTGTATCAAATCCTTAACCTTTTTATATGTCTGGATTTTCACTTTAACATGAAGGACATGTTTCTTTCTACAGAAGAAAAAGAGGATATTGCATTTAAAAGCAGAATCAGTTTCCAGAATGCCATATTTAAGATGTTCAATGAAACTTATGAATAGCAGCTGAACTACAATTAGTGGTTGATGCACATCATTTTAGAAAGCACTTGGCCACTTTCCACATAACCTGTTACTACAGGCTTCTCCATCTGCCGACTTGTGTCCTTTGTTTTTCCCAAGCTCACTGATATTCTCCTGTGGTTTAAATGAAAATATATCTTGTGCTGTTAGGTTGCCTTAACCCTTTCCTTCGCTTTGAATGGAGACTCGTTATGACTTACACATGAGATGACGTACAGATGTCCTGGCTCCCCTTCATGCTAGATAGGGTTGCCGCCCAGCCAGTAATTTACCGGCACAGCCGGTAATTGAGAGGTAGGAGCCGGTGCCAGTAAAACTGAAATACCGGTCATGTTAAGACCGGTATTTGTTTTGCAGTCAGCAGGAAGAGGTGAGCAGCAAGCAGGGCACGATAAATCCCAGGCACCAGGTCGCCATGGCACCAGGAAATTAGACCTGGTGCCCGGTATTCATTCACATGGTCCCCTTGCTGCATCTGTTTTTGTTGCTCCGGCAAAAGGGGGAAGTCTGTATGAGCAGCACAGACAGGAAGCTCCACCCCCTCGTACATCAATCATCACTGTGTCTCCTGGCACTCAGCAGGAGTGAAGCACAGTGTGCATAGACCACATATACATATTTTTTTTAGGAAAAGGTGGCAACCCTAATGCTAGATGACTCACTAAAACAAAGCTCAGAATGCAACTTTAAGACTCTGGCCACCTATGCAGTATTTACTTCATAGTATAAGGGATGCAGCAGTGTAATTCATGGGAAACATAGTGTAAAGAACTCTGCAATATAGAGATATCACAATGGAGTAGAATCCATACTGTTATCTCTTACATTCGCCAAAAATGGAAATACCTATTTCAGATGATCCCATTGGGAGTTCAATATCACTGATTAGAATTGGTTCAAAACAGCTTTAAGAACTTCATATGGAGCCAAGCAACCTAGATTAAGTAACCCTCTCCTGGCTAAGAAGATAAATAAAAGAGACATGGGTTTTCCAATTAGTAAGAATAAGTATTAAGCCAGAGTTAAAACCCGTATATATAGCTCTGAAGTGGATAAGAATAAAAGGGATGGATGGTATGCTATTGAGTCACAAGCAGCACTTCTGATCTGGAAGCCCAATGGGAGAGGACATTCTGGTTTTCTGGATAACATGCTGCTATTGCCTTGATATGTTTTTATTTTATGTAATTATTTTATTTTTATATATTAATAAAAGATAAAAACACCTGATCTTCATCAATTTGCATATAATTAAACGAATATAACACATAGGTAACATGTTAGCTTTAATTTTCCTCTCTCATTTAATATACCCACTGATATATACTGTTTTTATCATCATAAAAAGAGCTTCCTTTAGATACCATCATTTTAATCATATGATATATTTTAACGGTAAAAACAAATCGTTACAAAAACCCCCATCTAAAATAGTTTCTACATTTTATTCTGAGTTTAGAGATATGCCATGTTTTTCTGGGGGTTTTTTGCAACTTTTTGCAGCACCTGATTGTCTGGTGAGCTACATTATTATGTCTAAGCTAGACGGGAAATACCTGACTAGTCTGACTCTATATTTTCTCTATTGATTAAGCCTAACCACGAGTCAGCGATTCCCATGTATGAACGTTGGGATGGCATGTATCTTTAAAATGTCAATGTACGCCCACATTACAGTCAATGTAAAAAATAAATTAAAATAAACTTATTGTTTCTGTTAAATAAACAGGAGTTATTTTTAAAGTTTTGTACACTTTGGTTCCATACTCTCTTGCATGTACTTCTATTTTAAATAAATGATTTTTATATTATCTTTACCATTACTTGCCCCTTTCCCAATGTGACTATCATTATTTGTACACATTTCCTTACAAGAGTGCTTAGCATCTATGGTCATGGATTGAATACAGATTCTACAGGCCAACAGCAATTTTGGATCATCAAGCAAGCAGCAGAGTAAACCAAGAGGCTTCTTTCTAAATGACTGTCTCCTAGCAATACTAATTAGCTCCAATTTAACAAATAAAAGAATGCTCATTATTCTCCTGGATGTGTCATACTACTCGTGAGTCACAGACCAATTATCTCTTTTTTTGTGTTTAAAGTAATTTAAAAGGTGTCTAGTTACTTGTATAGACATAGAGGACGATATTTTCAAAAAGTACAATGATATGGACTATGGATTGTCTATTTGTGCCTGCTTTACTCCCTGGCTGAAAAATTCTACCCTGCCTATGCGGCAGATTCTCATGCAGTAGTCATACATACCAGTATGACATGTTTGTATGGGCACACAAATAGCTATGTTCTTAAAAGGCAAATCTACTCCCAGTTCTGACATGATTTAGTAAAAATAAGAATATCTGGCCTGTACTTACTTTTGGATGCTTAAATAAAAGATGCTTCTTTTCAGATTACTGTTTCGGAAGCCAAGCATGACCTATTTGCTATTTAGATAATGCATGCATGAAATATTATAGTTGAACATATGTAATTTACGATTTTGGCAAATATATATACATATGGAGACAAAAAGAAGATTTACTAAAGATTCAAGTAATTCTGCTCTATAAAAATGTACTATTGTATATTGTATAAGAGTACATTATACTATAAATGTGTATAGACCTTTTCCATCTTTGGTAATTGAAATTTTCACATGACAACAAAGGAGACCAAATTCCCTTTTTTATAAAAACATTTTTTGTTGTAAAACCATTTGTCTTGATATACTACAATATATTCACATTTATATACCGTAAATAGAAAATAGGTCAGTAGGACTTTGCAGAGGAAGCAATTGTACTTTAATGGCAAACCTTTTAAGAGCTTTTGGATCAGCAGCAGCAGGAATGTGTAAAAAGGTTGAACTTGAGCCCTTTTCACCTAAAAAATACTCAGATAGCAGAGCTTGCTAACTAATGCACAAACGGAGAGCTAAGGATTCAAGGCTGTCTTCTGCCAGCTATGTTATCACACCAATTCCAAGATTTTTGCTCCCAGCAAATATAAACTATTAGACTGCACACATAAAAGCACTATTCTGAAATGTTAATTTTAAATAACAAAAGTGTTATTTAAGTGTTATATAGAGTGAGTGACCGTGCATAGCGGTTGTATATTAAATGCATGTAAAGATTAGCAATATGTAGAACTATGCAAGTCTAGAACAACGATACCGGGATCTTTGTGGGTTAGAATTTACTCCACCAGTCATATAATTTGAGTAACATGCTATAGAGCAAGGCTTGACAAATCCCGGGTGCCAGGTCGCCGTGGCGCCTAGGAAATTAGACCTGGCATCCAGGTAGTGTCATCCCCACATAGTGCCCCTGGCCATGCGGAGAGCAAGGGAGCAGAGTACAGATGTCCTGCTCCGTCCCAACGTGCTTTACTGTCAGAGTGGCACGAGGGGAGAGTCCAGCTATCCAGATGTTTTTGAACAACAGATACCATGATTCTCTATATTTTTAAAAGCTGTAGAAGGATTATGGGATATTTAGTTCAACAGCAACTGCAGGTCTGTAGTTGGATGCCTAGCTTCCAGAGAATACCTTTATGTAAATCTGCAATACATTTCTGAATTGGCAAACAAGCAAGCACTTTCATGTTTTTACACACAACTCTTATTCAGTGAAAGTGTACAAAGTTAATAAGCAAGTGTTGAACATGATTGGGTAATCAACTAGTATACATGTAAATAAACACTAATTTCTCATGAACTCATGAAGTTTAACACTTACATAACCATATCCGAGGCTGCTAGTTATACTCTGGTGCAGACTGCACCCTTATTTGTGTATATATATTATTTTGTATTTAATGTGCTATAAGTGTAGCTGGAAGACGTCACATGCTTCTTACCTGCTTTCCATCCAATGTGCACAATCGCTTGACAACACCGGAATCTAATTTTATGGCATCTGTGATATCGGTCAATACTTGTTCAAAGGAATGGGCGGTCTTTTTATTCAGAAGGATCCGGACAGCTTTGCGCGGTTTCACGCCACTCCGTATGACAGTCACTAGTTTGGGTTTGATGAAATCCTTAGTCTCTCTCATCTCATTCTTCAAAGCGGTTAAAGAGGAAAGGGAACGACCAGAACCAGTCCTTACATTCACTGACCAGTTTGGACTGGAGTTTCTGTTGTAGTCTACTTTACGGAAAGACTCATTAGAGGCGCACACATAGCTTTCACCTGAAATCAAGTACAAAAAGAAAAATAGCTGTGAATGTACATGTTTTAAATGATACACATTTGTACTGTGACATGCTAATAAAACTACCAAACAAATTGCGATGTTTCTTATTCCTGCCTTTTCCAAAGACACAGATAATGTAGTCCATGGATAAGTATAGTATTCATTATGTTTAGTTTGTTTTTGCACTTTCCATTTCTACTTACCTTTTCAGGAGCAGTTATTGGTATTTATCATGCATCACATTCTAGAATCTCACCATCATTAATCTGACCATTTCTGCATCTATTCTTTTTTTGTTGCTGGACTTTTTGAAACCAACAGAGAGCATAGCATTTGCCAGCAGTGCCTCTCCAAGATTGCTCTATAATGCTTTCTATTAGGGACAACAATATAGCAAGATGGCCAAGATGGTCTAATAGCAGCACATTAAAAGGCTTAAGCTGCTAAACATTTACAATAAGAAATATCATAACAGGCACCATAAAAAGAGTACAGCCATTCAAAGGAATGGAATTTCCTGTCTCTCTAGTAATGTCATTGGACAATGTGTTGCACTGTTAAGAGATCCTACTGTGTACAAGAGCAAGGTCACTTAGAGGACACACAATGTACTGAATTCCAGGAGAACAGGAAGTGACTAAATGAAACAAAAACTTTATATCTTCAGTGTCTATATAATCAGTGCCGCCACATCTGCAGTAAACATGCAGCGTAATCACTGGGTGAGGACTTCAGTAAAATATAAAAAGTAGATTTTTGCCTACATCAAAAATCACACTGGGAAAAAGCTGGTGCACTATACATGTAGTAGTCTTCAACGTGCACCAAAGTGCAAAGTTGAAACTGCAAATGAGTTGTACGGACCTAGAAATTCCAGCATGAGTAAGCGGTGCAAATTTCATGGTTCTAAAGTTCAGTGTTCAAGAGTTTTTCCTGCTGCAGACAACCAGACACCAGGATTTTATATTTTATGTATATTATGAAAGTATTTGAATTGTGTGTTATCTTATATTTCATGTCTCTTGATAAAATTATAATTACAGCATGGACATGACCACTTCTTTCTGACTGATTATATAGCCATCATTTAGATTTTTTTTTGCCTGCAAAATAAATAATATTTTTAAGTAAAAATAGTTCTTGTATGATATAGTGTTGCATTATAAATGTATGCTGCTCTCAAAGTACATTTTATGTTAATATTGTGGGTGTGGTTCTGTGCTTATTAATAACTCCATATTAATATTTTTAATTATATTTAAAATATTAATAGAATTAGATTTTTTTTTTATTTGTGTGTATTTTAAAATCTTTGTAACAGGCACAGAAATCATAAAAGTGGATTGGATCAGCACTATGTATTTATGCACATAAAGCATCATAAAACAAGGTACATAGGAAACTGTATACTCCTGTGAAGTATTATTTTGTTTATATTCATATCAAGTTTGGCATTCATTGCATTCTGTGTAGTATTTTCGAAGCTCACTGACTTAACCTCTGCAATAGTTTAAACTTTACATATAACAGTGGGAATAGTCGGCAGAGTGTGATACTTAATGACGTCTATAGGGTTAACATATCACGAAAGTAACTAATATAAATGGAAGTTTAAAAAAAAAAATACATTGTATCAATAAGAACTTTATAATTGTGTGCCAGAGATATTGTATGCAAACCCCGTTATAACAATGTGTAACAAAAAAAGAAATATAAAAACAGACCTAGCTTAAATATATCCAGTCTTCTGTATTACAAGTAAAATAAAGGAATTTAGACCCATTCTTGGCTTGTTTTTAGCTCTAACGTATTTGCTTAGTGTAAAAGACATCTGCTTCAAAGCAAGCCAAATATAAATGCTTTTCACTGTTATAGTAAAACATTGTCTTGCCAAAACAATACTCTTAAGAATCAGCTAATTTTCCACACGTTACAAGGAAAGGAATTCAAACCTATACAGAGTGCAAGAAAACCAATCCCATGAAACGTGGAAAGAAAAAATGGAGACCTGTGACACATTTCCCATGTTTTCGAGATTAACATGAAGCCATTGGCATGAATACAGGTTACTGGAAATGCAGTAAGTTCATGTGTAGGAGAGTTTTAGGAGTAGACATTTGGAAAAGGGAGATAGGGCCTCACCCGAGTGACATAAAAAAATAAAAAATGGCAACATTGACCAAACAATCATTTCACTAGTTGATACACAGCAGATACAAAACTAATCCTAGATAAACTTCACTTGGTAGCAAATCTCTTTTTTATGGATAAATAAAGCATACTATTATAACAGTATGTAAGAAATGCCTCACAGCACAGTTAGGTTTAAATCAGTGTAAGTATATACATCTAAACGCAAAATGGAACCCCAGCGCATGCCCTACACTATTACTGCAGACAGGGCCAAAGCTACAGTGTACAAGACATTTCTCACAGAATAACAAAAATAAGAACAAAATAATAATAAAACAATAGAAACAAAATATAAAATCAAGATCTTTATTTGACCCATTTTTCAATTCTTAAATAAAAAATTCAAATCTGGGGCAGAATTCTCAAATCGCTTAGAATCACCAACATACAGATGCTTATAGAGGAGGTAAGAAATCGGACTCTTTTGTTCTGGGGAATCCTACTGATAGGTTGATTATGGAATAAAAATAGATCTGCATTAATATTGTATACACAGTATATTTTTACTTTTCTTTTTAATAACACTATTTTTTCACTTTTACTTGTCTTCATTCAAATACAATTATACTAGGTTTCCAAACCTGGAAGGCTTTTGATGGCATAAGTAATCCAGGCAAAGTGTCAGTGGCTATATTCCATATACTTTATTGTTTAATGACAGGCTCACACACAGAGGAGAATAGTTAAAAGGAAAAAGAAAGAGAAAACTCTAACACAGTTGATAGAGGTTGTCTCTCTAACAGTTTGGTCACTGGTGATGAACCTCTTCTACACAGTACTTTCCTGGAGGATAAAACAATACCGTATTTGCTCGAATATAAGACAAGTTTTTTTTCAGAGCATATATTCGAGGTCGTCCTATAATCTGACCTCAAATCGAGGGGGACCTGGTTCCCCCTCGCTAACAGCCGGTGGATGTCTGCACAATGCGCACAGACATCCTCCGCTGCCACCCGGCACGACCGCCTGGACTTCTATGATGAAGCCTTCCAGGGGGAGAGACAGACAACATTGGGGGGAGGGTGGGGGAGAGACACAGACAACTTGGGGGGAGGATGGGGGAGAGACACAGACAACTTGGGGGGAGGATGGGGGAGAGACAGACAACTTGGGGGAGGGTTGGGGAGAGAGACAGACAACACTGGGGGGAGAGAGGGGTGGAGAGACAGACAACATTGGGGGGAGCATTGGTAAGTCTGGGGGGTAGGGGCAGCATTGGCACATAAAAGGTAAATAAAAACAAGAAATGCATTTTTTTATATCATAAGTTTGATTTAAATATGAAAAAGCAATTTACATGTTAATATATACAAGTTAAACTTTTTTCCTATAGGGTAGTCTTATATTCAGGCTTTTAGTTTTTTTCCTAAAGGAATATCCATAGTTTGGGGGGTCATCTTATAATCAGGGTCGTCTTATATTTGAGCAAATACAGTACTTCACATCTTAGCATGAAGGCATGCCCGAACCTAAAGTTCAGGCAAGGCGCAATGCAGAGAAATGTGTCTGGTGCTTACTTTGAGATTTGGTTACATTCATCCTGTCAGAATAAGACCATCAAGTGTGGCCTCATCTGATAGGAGATCAAGCAGCTGGGTCTAGTCCATGCAATTCCAAAAGGATACTACCATATGAAATGGTACACTGAAAAACTGAAAAACATTGCTGGCTAAACACGTTACTACAAGTCTAAAACAAATGTAAAATATTCCACAACTGAGAGTTTAAGCTAACGAACAAACATGTGACCCCTCTCCACCACCAAAATATACCATAAAATATTTGATATGGAGAATGGAAATGTCTGTATCATCATAAATTACTTGCAGTGGAGTAAGTCTAACATAGCTATAATAACAAATATTTAGCTTCCACACATTGCCATCCATTTCACCAAGAATCCCTTTGTTTTTAGGTCCTTTAGAAGACTATTGTATTTATGATTATGAGGTCTGCTTCAGAAAAAACACAGATGACATTGCTCCAGATTGTAAGTATGTGTTACCTTATCCAAAAGTCTGTGTCTGACTAACTGAATTTGTACGAAGAGATGCATAAGTTGTTGGTGCTTTTCAGAATAAAGTTACATTTACGGTAATTTAATGTAACAATACATCCTACTCATTTACATCATCCTAATGAAACTATAAGTATAGAAAAGCAGGTGCTAAATTGTGTTAAAGCAGTTAAAGTTAATTTGTTGCTTACAAGTGTAAGTTTAGCAATAAGGATTTCTTCCAATAAAGTAAAAGGAATTATTCCATACCACTGGTAGCATGCAATCTTCTGAAACATATCAAGCTGTTTTTGTTGTTTTGGTGCTTTACTACAGAACACTGGACTTGAAATAATACAATGCAGTACATAGAGGGTATTTATTAGATTAGATCAGGGCGGTCCAACATGCAGCTTGCGGGCCAAATGCGGCCCGCCTGACATGGAGGTGCGGCCCGCATTAGATTGGATGCGGTAACTGCACCTCCGTCCCGTGCATACCTCTGCTGCATAGGGGAGAGCGCAGCACGCTCCACTCCCATGCTCCGTGATGCTGTCGGAGCGCCTGGTGTCAGGTGACATCCAGGCGCTCAGAAGATAATGACTTCCGGATTGGAGGTAAACGGTGTGCCTGACATCAATGGCATATACTTTTTTAAGTAAAAAAGAAATGTGTGTAAGGGTATCTGTGTGTGTGTGGAAGGGAGTGTGTGTGTGGAAGGGAGTGTGTGTGTGAGTCTGTGTGTGAGTGTGGAAGGGAGTCTGTGTGTGAGTGTGGAAGGGAGTCTGTGTGTGTGTGTGTGGAAGGGAGTCTGTGTGTGTGTGTGTGGAAGGGAGTCTGTGTGTGTGTGTGTGGAAGGGAGTCTGTGTGTGTGTGTGTGGAAGGGAGTCTGTGTGTGTGTGTGTGGAAGGGAGTCTGTGTGTGTGTGTGTGGAAGGGAGTCTGTGTGTGTGTGTGTGGAAGGGAGTCTGTGTGTGTGTGTGTGGAAGGGAGTCTGTGTGTGTGTGTGTGGAAGGGAGTCTGTGTGTGTGTGTGTGTGTGGAAGGGAGTCTGTGTGTGTGTGTGTGTGGAAGGGAGTCTGTGTGTGTGTGTGTGTGTGGAAGGGAGTCTGTGTGTGTGTGTGTGTGGAAGGGAGTCTGTGTGTGTGTGTGTGTGTGGAAGGGAGTCTGTGTGCGAGTGTGGAAGGGAGTCTGTGTGTGAGTGTGGAAGGGAGTCTGTGTGTGAGTGTGGAAGGGAGTCTGTGTGTGAGTGTGGAAGGGATTATGTCTGTGTGTGCATGTGTGCAAGGGAGTTTGTCTGTGATTGTGTGCAAGGGAGTTTGTCTGTGCGTGTGTGAAAGGGAGTCTGTGTCTGCATGTGTGCAAGGGAGTGTGTGTCTGCATGTGTGCAAGGGAGTGTGTGTCTGCATGTGTGCAAGGGAGTGTGTGTCTGCATGTGTGCAAGGGAAGTGTGTGTCTGCATGTGTGCAAGGGAAGTGTGTGTCTGGATGTGTGCAAGGGAGTGTGTGTCTGGATGTGTGCAAGGGAGTGTGTGTCTGGATGTTTGTGCATGTGTGTAAGGATGTCTGTCCAACATGCGGCTCGCGGGCCAAATGCGGCCCGCCTGACATGTAGGTGCGGCCCGCATAAGATTGGATGCGGTAACCGCACCTCCGTCCCATGCATACCTCTGCTGCATAGGGGAGAGCGCAGCACGCTCCACTCCCATGCTCCGTGATGCTGTCGGAGCGCCTGGTGTCAGGTGACATCCAGGCGCTCAGAAGATGATGACTTCCGGATTGGAGGCAAATGGTGTGCCTGACATCAATGGCATATACTTCAAGTAAAAAAAGAAATGTGTGTAAGGGTATCTGTGTGTGTGTGGAAGGGAGTGTGTGTGTGAGTCTGTGTGTGTGTGTGGAAGGGAGTCTGTGTGTGAGTGTGGAAGGGAGTCTGTGTGTGAGTGTGGAAGGGAGTCTGTGTGTGTGTGTGTGTGTGTGTGTGTAAGGGAGTCTGTGTGTGTGTGTGTGTGTGGAAGGGAGTCTGTGTGTGTGTGTGTGTGTGTGTGTGTGTGTGGAAGGGAGTCTGTGTGTGTGTGTGTGTGTGTGTGTGTGTGTGTGTGGAAGGGAGTCAGTGTGTGTGTGTGTGTGGAAGGGAGTCTGTGTGTGTGTGTGTGTGTGTGTGTGTGTGTAGAAGGGAGTCTGTGTGTGTGTGTGTGTGTAGAAGGGAGTCTGTGTGTGTGTGTGTGTAGAAGGGAGTCTGTGTGTGTGTGTGTGTAGAAGGGAGTCTGTGTGTGTGTGTGTGTAGAAGGGAGTCTGTGTGTGTGTGTGTGTGGAAGGGAGTCTGTGTGTGTGTGTGTGTGTGTGTGGAAGGGAGTCTGTGTGTGTGTGTGTGTGTGTGTGTGGAAGGGAGTCTGTGTGTGTGTGTGTGTGTGGAAGGGAGTCTGTGTGTGTGTGTGTGTGTGTGTGTGGAAGGGAGTCTGTGTGTGTGTGTGTGTGTGGAAGGGAGTCTGTGTGTGTGTGTGTGTGTGTGTGTGTGTGGAAGAGAGTCTGTGTGTGTGTGTGTCTGTGTGTGTGTGGAAGGGAGTCTGTGTGTGTGTGTGTGTAGAAGGGAGTCTGTGTGTGTGTGTGTGTAGAAGGGAGTCTGTGTGTGTGTGTGTGTGTAGAAGGGAGTCTGTGTGTGTGTGTGTAGAAGGGAGTCTGTGTGTGTGTGTGTGTGTGTGTGTGTGTGTGGAAGGGAATCTGTGTGTGTGTGTGAGTGTGTGTGGAAGGGAGTCTGTGTGTGTGTGTGTGTGAGTGTGTGTGGAAGGGAGTCTGTGTGTGAGTGTGGAAGGGAGTCTGTGTGAGTGTGGAAGGGATTCTGTCTGCGTGCGCATGTGTGCAAGGGAGTTTGTCTGTGCATGTGTGCAAGGGTGTCTGTGTCTGCATGTGTGCAAGGGAGTGTGTGTCTGGATGTTTGTGCATGTGTGTAAGGATGTCTGTGTAAGTGTGTCAGGGTGTGCGTCTGTGTGTAAGGGTGACTGTGTTTATTTGTGTGACTTTGTGTGTATGCGGCCCACGCACACATTCCTTTCTGGTGAAGTGGCCCACTGAAGAAAAAACTTGGACACCCCTGGATTAGATGGTGAAATCATTGATGACCAATATCCAATAGGTCTGCAAATGCTGGGGGCGGGGGTAAAGGGAGGGGGCAGAGGAGAATGAGAATTGGAAGGGGGGCATGATACCAACAGGTTATTAAGAGGATAACATGCAGACTGTTCTCTTTTATTCAGGTTCCTTAATTATGTACCTTAATTATATAATTAATTATGTAGATTCATAAATCAAGATCTCTGTTGAAATGACCACACTTTTCATACATAATACTTTCATTTTAGGGAAACAAAATTTGACCTATTAACATAATCTCCGCAACATAAATCACTGTGCTACAAAATCTAAACTCTAAATCATTGTGTCATTGTTCAAAAACTTATGGACTGCACCATGGACAAATATATTATGTTGCAGGTGACCATCAGATCATGGGTGCAAATTGGGGCAGGCATGTATGAGACTAAATGATGACCTTAGTAAGGTAGTCTCCATGCTTATATAAGGCTATATCCTAGGAAAATTCTACGGGAACATAATTTAAGTTTGATTTGTATGTTCATAATCAAAGGTCTGATACCATATCGTACTCATAGAAATGGTCAGAATACCAATACATTGTATTAGCAGTGTAATCTATACATGTAGTATATTTTAGAATGTTCTAAATAAAGAAGTTACACATTGGACAGATGAATACCACCTTTAAAATATGTTGTTTCAGTGGTGGTAAAAGAGCATCTTTTAGCATATAATGATATCTTTCAGATAGGCACAGCCTATAGGTGCAGATCGAACTTAAGCCAACTAAGCTAATCAGACATAAGCAATCTTCATACAATATTTGGCTTCCTAATTATTACAGCCATCTTCTGGAGTAATTGAAATGGAAATAGAAACATTGAAAAATATTAATGGCATACCTAATTATTGTAACAATAAATAATGTAATATTGTAAATATATCAGACTGGGAATCGTAGATATCCAAAAGAGAAGGTCCACCCACATTTAAAACCCTGACTCAATTACAAATGTGGAAGTCCCAGTTAATAAATAAACAGACTAGCAAGCCGGTGCAATCAGCCTACACTCTCTGAGAAGCATAACAACTTTGTGTTTGATTGACAAGAATGAGCTTACGAAGATAATTTGTTTGCAATTGAGATTACACAAACAGGAAAGAAGTTATTTATAAGGTGTCTCTGAATCATTGGGCACAACCAGTTTTCTTTCACTATCTTGACAGGCAGAGAAGGGAGGGTATTGAACACACCCTGCAGTGGGATATTTTCTCAACCAGGTATGTGCAAAGTGATCAATGTCCTCTGAAAATGTATTTGTATTTTTAATATTATTAACTATAAATACACCTATCCATTAACTTAATTGAATTGTGTACTGTTTTAATAATTGTTTTATTAGTTCAAATATAAACTCCCGCCCTATTTTTCCTCCCACATAGCACTGGCTGCCATTTTATGGAGTCAAGAGGAACTCATCGTGGGCAAAAACCTTTGACATAATGCAAGAAAAGATAATGATTTAAAATGGCAGCGCCCATTAATTGGAAGAAGTTAATTCCTTTTATTACATATCCTTTGCTATGAAACAAACCCATAAAAATCAGTAGTCAGGAGTTTCTCCCAACATTGTTCATGGTGTACACTTACTGGACTTTGTAATGGACAATGTAATGATTTTCCATGGACCTTTTCAGACCTTGCCATTGATACTGATGTACTTATACTGAAATGTTCTCTAAGGTGCTTGCTAGGAAGAATTGTTCCTTAATACAGAAGATTTTTTGTTCTATTAATGTAAATTTATTTTTAGGTGACCTATCTACTTTAAAGATTTCATAGAAGTAGTCTTACTACTATATTCTCTATAATACCGCTTCACAGATGTATATTGTTTTATGTGGGAAAAAAAGCTCTCTTAAATCCTGTACCAAGCCCTGCATAAATTGTTGATGTAATGTGATATCGTACATATTTCACTTACTCCTATTTTAGATGGTAAGCTTGTTTGCAAAGACATCATAACCCTATTTTCCTGTTGATGGTTGTCCAAGTTATTTTATAGTATTGTCTTAATTTATTGCTGTTATATAAATAAATAATAAAATTAATTTTGTAAACACAAAGTTCATCCATCAACCACAATGAACAATGTAACCTCTTTGGGTTAAATTTATTAGAAGGCGACTTACTGCCTTAACCTGAGGTCTATGACATCAAATGTCTTCTTTGAAAAGATAATAGGAGGCTAAAAGAATTATACACTTTTTTCTTGGGTAAATTTGAAAGAGAATATGAGATCTTCCGTATTTGCTCGAATATAAGACAACCCCCAAAACGTTAGATATTCATTTAAGGAAAAAAGAAAAAGTCTGAATATAAGACTGCCCTAAAAAAATGTTTACTTGTAAATGTTCACATGTAAACATTTTTTTCATATTTAATAAAATGATGATAGAACACAATGCATTTCTTGTTTTTATTTCCTTTTATTTGCCAGTCTGACCCCAGACTTAGCCAATGCATCCCCCACACAGTCATCTGCCCCCAGACTAAGCCAATGCATCCCCCCCACACCCATCTGCCCCCAGACTTAGCCAATGCATCCCCCACACAGCCATCTTCCCCCCAGACTTAGCCAATGCATCCCCCACACAGCCATCTTCCCCCCAGACTTAGCCAATGCATCCCCCACACAGCCATCTTCCCCCCAGACTTAGCCAATGCATCCCCCCACAGCCATCTTCCCCCAAGACTTAGCCAATGCATCCCCCCCACAGCCATCTTCCCCCCAGACTTAGCCAATGCATCCCCCACACAGCCATCTTCCCCCCAGACTTAGCCAATGCATCCCCCACACAGCCATCTTCCCCCCAGACTTAGCCAATGCATCCCCCACACAGCCATCTTCCCCCCAGACTTTGCCATTACTGCCCCCCAGACTTAGTCAGTCAATGCATCCCCACAGCCATCTGCCCCCAGACTTTGCCAATGAATCCCCCCACCTCTACCTCAGACTTAGCAAAGGCTGTTGCTGCTCGCACCCGAACCCCCAGACTTAGCCAATGCTTCCCCCCCACCTTTAGCCAATTATGCCCCCTCCCACCTCCACCTTTAACCAATGCTGTCCCCTCCCACCTCCACCTTTAACCAATGCTGTCCCCTCCCACCCTCACCCTTAACAAATGCTGCTCACTCCACAAACTTGCTCCTAGTATCCCTGGTGGCTAGTGTGGACAGCCACTGGATGTCTTTGCGATGTGCGCAGACATCCTCCGATGCTGTCCGACACTTCCTGGCTTCCGTCATAGAACCCCCGGTGAAAGTGCCGGGCAGTACTGGAGGATGTCAGTGCGCAGCTCTATTTGAGGTCTGATTATAAGCGGGAGCTCAAATGTTAAGACAAGGGGATTTTTTCAGGAAATGCTCTGAAAAAGTCTGAAAAAACATATTCGAGCAAATATGGTATATCTGATCTGAAAATACACTTCAGTTCAGTGATGTAACCAGAAACCACCGGGCCACAGGTGCAAAAATTGCCCCATCACCCCAGACCACAAGCAAACAACATGTGTTGCAGTGCCATAGCTGTCCCCAAACAGCACTTTTCTGTGCAATCTTTGCCCCCAGCAAGTCTAAGCCATCTCCAGATACAATTGCTGAACAGGCTTTATATTGATCTGCTCAACTCAAGATAACTCAGGATACCCGTGTATGGACACATTGAACATAGCCAAGTTCATTCAGATTATATTTGCACAGGCCATCTTCACCAATAGGTTTTAGTAGCAGCCAGCATGGCAAAATATGGTAGGATGTTAAACACCACACATGTATTCTCATTAAAATTGTATAGCTAGCCTCACTTGGGCCAAGGCCTCAGGATTTATATACTTCAGCGTTACTGCAATTGTGCATTAAGACTTGGCCATACCTTATTTGCATAACTACTTACAAATACACAAAAAAAACCTGAATATGGCACTCTGTGTGCCGAAACCAATCAGTGCTATTCTGAAGCAAGATGTATATATTTTTGGTACCTTTACCTGGTGTGAGTTGTTTTGGATCTACCTGCTTACTTCAACAAAGGTATTTAGACACTTTGTTTTCTGTGTGTTTTTTTAACTGCGTTACTGTGCTCAAAGGTGTAATTTTGTCTTCATAACTACATACAAAGAAACTACATCCTATTTTAGTAACATCTTCTTTGGTATTAAAAACAGATAATCTTTGTTCAAATACTGGTTGAAATGTACATAGCACGTGTTGTATACAGCAGAGGTGACAATCGTTAATTGGGATTGTAAAAGAAGGGGGTTGACAGGCTTGTGGAGACTGAAGGATGCGTTGGGTGTATGAGATCTATAAGCAGGAAGGAGAATGTCAAATGCATACACAGATAACAGGAAATGAAGGGGGGGGGGTGTTTACACTTAAATGCGGGGAGCAGACACATTAGGTGTAATGAATTCAATAAAATCGCTACACTATTATTATTCTGCACTGTAGCTCATTAAAAAGCAAAATTAGATTTATCGTTATGTAAACATAATGGGGAAGGTATATATGTAGTGGATAGAAATTGCACATAATACTGGTGCAATGTATAAAGTTGTGTGTTTGTGCTACCTGCACAAGTTCCAATCTTCTGGTTTTCACTAGTGCTATTTGTGCCAGGGCTTGCGATGTATTAAAAAAAAAAAATAAAGTTGCAAATGTGCTAAAAATCCCACAATCTCACCCGAAATCTCGCAAAAGTGTAGGGACATAAGGAACAGGTGCAATATCGGTTGTAAATATGATAACAACCATTGCACCTTTTGTACCTTTTCACTGTGCCATCCGACCCCCCCCCCCCTTGTCGTCGTCTTTGGTAGTAGTGATGTCACAGTGCAAAATATATGTGGACTACACTGGACATGATAGGGTATTTTAGCAAGTGAAACACTTAAATGCAGACATAAAGGAACCAGGGCCCAGTAACTTTCTGGGACCCTCTGCAGGCTGGTATTAGTAAAATGTCAATGCAGTCACTCAATGGGAGGTGGCTTAATTATATTCATGCACCAGTGGCCTGTGCTGGCTAAGGGCAGAGTATGCATCCAAATGTAGTTTCCTTCCATGGTACTGATGAAGGTGCAATTGAGGATTGAAGCACTGGCTGAATATCAAATTATTGAAGCCATTTAAGAATCGGCATGTCCTTTGCCAAGCCAGCAAGGCCAGCTGTCTTAATTACAAATGATTAAAAAAATACAAATATAAAGCAGCAAAATAAAAACAGCACACTGAAGATTTGGATAAATTAGTTTAACCTCTGCTATCCTCTGGAGGTTTCCTTAATTGCCTGTGATGTCAGTAAATCCTCCTCTCTGCACAAACAAGAAGCTTCCCTGGTATTGATTTTTAGGTAATTTGAATGTTAGTATTTTCAGGGTAAAGACTATATAATTTAACAATTTGAATTTCATACATACCACCCCCCCCCCCACCCCCCCCCCACCCTTTCCTTGTATTTCACTCTCATGCCATGTAGTAATTCACACTAAATGCAAACTATAAAATAACAGAATGCAGAAGGGTAGAATACTGATCACTGCCCCCAACACATTGGTCTAAAATCAAAATTACACTTAACCATGACAGTTCAGCGTTTGTGAACTGCAGCTCCCATGATACTCTGTAAGCCAACTGAATATGCTGGGAATCTGTAGACCACGACAACTGGAGAAATATCTATGAGGTGCCTGTGATATAGTATTACACTTATTAATCGAAGGGTAGGGAATGAAGCTATAAATTATCCAAGATGACCACAAGAAAGCAGAGAATTACCTTCCTGCAGTTCATCCAAGCTGGTGATCTTTTTGCCTCCATCCAAGGTATATATACAGCGCACTCCCTGTGGCAGGCTGACATTGTCACACAGGGATCTGGTCAACTCCATAAGCAAAGCATCAAAGGACCTGAAGCGCTCTGTAGACACAGCATAGGGCAGCCCCTTGAAGTAGCGGTCCCCATTGCGGTAGAATCGAACCTTCTTTGCCTTCCTCTCTGAGCTCAGCGCCTGCAGAGTGCGGGTGCGGTAGAAGCTGCAGTGTGCACTGTGCGCTGGACTGGGTATCAGCCCATTATTACCCCGATGTACAGATCCAGAGCTACTACCTGGCCCTGCTCCGGCCCGTCGGGACTGCCTGGGCTTTTTATTTCTCTCTTCGAAATGCTCCAGCTCAATGCTCCGGGAGCTGGCCATTGCGGTTTCAAGCTGAAGAGTTTCACACACCAGCAACACTGGAGCCAATCAGTAGCAGTCCTGATGGAAACCAATATATCATAAATAATAGTATATTATAAAGCAAATGTGTCAGACCCCTTGGAATTGCAGCATAATCATTCCAGCAGTGTTTAGCAGAAATGGATAGATGCAATGTTCCTCAGGATGTAAAAGAGCCTGAAGATGTCAATGTCACTCCCCCCTGAGTCTTTTCTATGAGCGGCATCCCCCAAACGTTGGATATCTTGCAGCCGGTGTCATGGGGAGGGTGAGAATTCCTCCTGTTCCTCTGCAGCAGAACATGCAGACAATATTGGGTCTCAATCCAAACATGCAGCTCATGCCACACACTGGACCGCCTGTGGATGGATCAGTCTAGTCATTGTTACCGGGACGGGCACAATATCAAGGCGTATTCGCTCTAGCATCGGAGCAGCTGTTTCTTCTGAACACCCATAGCCTTGTAATGCAACAGGGTGGATGCTGGTAGGATACTTCCATTCAGAGCTTACACAATACACACCCTGCCAGCTGCTTGGATCCTGAGGATAGGTTGAGAAAAAAAAACATAGGGCCTCCCAATCTGATGCTGCTTCATGGCATGATAGCCTTGTGTGCATATAGTACTGACTATAGCAGCAATCAACACTCCCCCCTCTTCAGCCTTACATGATAGGTTCATTTTCGGCAGTGTAGGAGAACCCATCGCTTGTTTAAGCCTCGCCCTCTGACATCACGAGCCCATTTTACAAAAGGATGCGGGTCTGCTGCAGTCAGAGTAACCCATTCATTGTAGTTGATCAAATCAGCAATAAAAAATAGCCTTTTAATCCCTTCATCATAAGGGGTATTTAACATCCTGAACACCAGTGCACTTTACCATTCTTCATTTAAACTTGATTCTACTCTTTAATATTTTCACACAAATTAAATATTGTTTTGAAAATACAGTTGGGACTTCCATGTGATACCATGGATACACTTATAAGCCAAATGTTAGTATAAAATAAATGTGGGAAATGTCTAAAAAGGCTTTACTTTAAACATTCATAATCATAATTTGCATAGCACAAATTTTTTGGCACTAATAGGGAGAATACTTGAAGGAATACATTTCTGTTTCCAATATGTTTTTTTTTTTTTTTAATGTGTATGCCTGTGTTAATTGTTAATAGCGGTTAAAATACCTTTACACCTCCTATTTCTAATACACAGATGCAGGTTGGGACCAGAAGTATTTTGTCTAATGGGTTATTTTGAATAACCCATACATCCCAACAGTCCCGCTTTGCACGTTTTGGGAGCTATGTGCCGCCGCTCTCTACCTCTGTCCCGATTTTCGGGACAGAGGTAGAGCTCAGTAGGACAGCAGGAATCAGGACCACAATCTTGCGGTCCTCTTTGCATTCTCCGGTGTCCCAGACACCAGAGAATGCTTACTGCGCATGCACAGCATTGTGCACATGCACAGTAGCGATTCTGGCTTCAGATGCCAGGATCTAAAGTGGCTGACAGTGTTACTGCACATGAGCCGTAGCACTAACAGCCCCCTCCCAAGACTCTGCCCCCCGCTGTCCCTCCCCAGACTTCTCCCCGGTGTCCCAATTCACCCAGGGAGCAAAGTTGGGAGTTATGAAAATGGATAATTTTCACCAATTAGATATATTAAAGCCTCTCAGCACTTATGAAATACAGTAGAATCAGTGCAAATACCTGGAAATAGTAAATATTGTTTGACACAAGTAAAGTTCTGACTGATAAAGGCTTTTATAAAATTGAATATTTTATTGCAAACAATACCATCGTAACATGCCATGAATGTATAACAAAACTAAATGATAGAAATTACATTAAAGAGAAAAATTATAATAATTTATCAAATTTCTTATCCAGATATCTAGGACATCTTATTAATATGCCAGGATTTAGCCACCCAATATGCCAGGATTAAGCCACTCAATATGCCAGGATTTAGCCATTCAATATGCCAGGATTAAGCCACTCAATATGCCAGGATTTAGCCATTCAATATGCCAGGATTTTGCCCCTCAATATTCCAGGATTTAGCCCCTAAATATGCCAGGATTTAGCCATTTAATATGCCAGGATTAAGCTACTCAGTATGCCAGGATTGTGCCCCTCAATATGCTAGGATTTTCCCACTCTATGCCAGGATTTTGCCCCTCAATATGCCAGGATTTTGCCCCTCAATATGCCAGGATTTTGCCGTTCAATATGCCAGAATTTTGCCACCCTATGCCAGGATTTTGTCGTTCAATATGCCAGGATTTTGACACTCTATGCCAGGACTTTTCCTCTCAATTTGCCAGGATTTTCCCTACTCTATGCCAGGATTTTGCCCCTCAATATGCCAGTATTTTGCCACTCTATGCCAGGATTTTGCCCCTCAATATACCAGGATTTTGCCACTCTATGCCAAGATTTTGCCCTTCAATATGCCAGGATTTTACCACTCTATGCCAAGATTTTGCCCCTCAAAATGCCAGGATTTTACCACTCTATGCCAGGATTTTGCCCCTCAATATGCCAGGATTTTGCCACTCTATGCTAGGATTTTGCCCCTCGATATGCCAGGATTTTGCCCCTCAATATGCCAGGATTTTGACACTCTATGCCAGGATTTTGACCCTCAATATTCCAGGATATTGATCCTCAGTATGCCAGGATTTTGCTTCCCTCCTCCCCCCTTGCTGGATCTCCGGTCACTTCCTCCGTGCATCTTGGAGACACATGACCTGGTGCTGGGTAACTGCGATCCCTTGGAGGTTTGGGACCCCAAGTTTTTGCAGCCTCAACCAGGCCCTGTGAAGCAGCTGCTGTATCCAGGGCCTGGTTGTGGCTGCAAAGACCATAGCTCCTGATCTCGGGTGCTCACGGTCCCTTTACCATCCTGGACCCCGTGCGTTACATATGGCTGTAGGCATAAATAATAAACAAGAAAGCAATGCAAGAAGGATAAAGAAAAGCCTGGATACAGCCTGGATAAGTCGGCACAAGGGTGCATGGTTACACTTACACACACTTACACTGACACACACACACTCACTCACACCTACATACACATACACTCACACTGACATACACACTCACTCACACTGACATACACACAATCTCACTCACATACACACACTCACTCACACTGACACACACACACTCTCACTCACACTGACATACACGCACTCACACTGACACGCACTCACTTAACTGACATACATACACGCACTCACACTGACATACACACTCACACTGACACACACATTCACACTGACATACACAGACTCACACTGACATACACACACTCACTCACACTGACATACACACACACACTCATTCACACTGACATACACACTCACTCACACTGACATACAGACACACTCGTTTTTAACTCAGTCAATCATGGGAGGCTTCTGAACTCTCAGCCAATCAGGAGAATTGAGGAGTCTCACCTGATTGGCTGAGACCTCCTTCAATCAAGCTCCCCTGGACACAGAAAAAAAAGAAAGAAAAAGACGGCTGCAGGGAGAAGCAAAGTGTCGTTTCTGACAGGGCCGGCCCTGTGCCTTTCCCACGCATGCTTAAAATCCTTGACTGTGTTTACCTCTACCACTTCTGCAGGAAGGCTATTCCATACATCCACTACCTTCTCAGTAAAGTGCCCCTTCTCATTAGTGAATATTTTACTGATTTTATCGATAATAATTAGCAGTAATAGTGAGCAATCTAGTCTGTGTAGGTGCAATTAATTTTTTTGTTATTTAATTTTAATATTTAGTTTTATTATTCAGTTCCAAGTTGTTTTAGTCCAAACTAGCTTAATGAAATTCTAAATCTAAAATTACCCACACAGCTACATAAATACATTTGTCAAAAACTATAGGCACAGCTACACTTGCAATTTAATATTGATATCCTTTGAAAAGGGGGCGTTGATCAAAAAAAGTTTGGAAAACAGTGTACAAGAATGTGGAATACTAGAAGATTCTTAAGACCACACTGTTCTTATGACCACTCTTAGCAGGGAAAGAAGATTCATGCTATGTTGCACTGGTTAATGATAACAAACACATGATTAATAATAATATTAACCCCTTAATGACAAGACATTTTCACCTTGACTTTCCCTTGGTGACAAGGGGAAAAAAACGGTTTTGACATTTCTGGGGTGTTTGTGTTTAGCTGCAATTTTCTTCTTTCTTACATACTGTACCCACACAAATTATAGGTTGCTTTTATCGCCATAAGAAGGGCTTTCATTAGATACCATTATGTTCATTATATCTTATAATGTACTACCCAAAAAATCATAAAATATGATGAAAAATTTTAAAAAACACACTTCTTCTAACTTTGACCTAAAATATAATTTAGACAAATACAATAATTAAAAAAGACCCCATCTAAATAGTTTCTAAATGTTGTCCCAAGTTCAGAAATATGCATGTTTCCATATTTTTAGGTATTTTTTTGTGAGTTATGGGGAAAAAAACAAAAATAGTGTTTTTTGTTTTTTCCTATATTGGCCTTTTGACCCCAACCCGAACCCAAAATGTAACCTTAACACTAACTTTATCCCCAAATCTAACCCTTATGCTATCCCTTAATATATTTTAATTTAATTTTAACCCTATCCCTTATTCTAAAAATTATTTAATTTTAACCCTATAGGCTATTTTAACTATATAACCAGTTTTTATTTAATTAAATATTTATTTTTATTTTTTTACATTGCTCTGCTACTTAACTACCACTAGGGGCAGTCAAGTAGCATATTCAGAGCGACAGAAGTGAAGTTACTTTCACTTCTGAAGCTCAGACCTCCAGAGGGCATAGCCATATTGATGGAGCATGCTGCTCCGTCAGTATGGCTCCCACGATCGCTCCGTGGGGGCCCCAGAAAATAAATTTCGGTGCTGACTGAGCTCTGCAGGGCAGGGGAAGGCTTCTAAAGCCTTTCCCCACCCTGCAATTAAGCTCAGAGCACTCTGATTGGTTGGATTTCAATCCAACCAATCAGAGTGCTCTGTGTCATTTTACACAGCGTGGGAAAGTTCTTTTGAAGTTTCCCACTCTGTTTAAAATGGCTAGCACTCTGATTGGTTGGTTTGAAATCCAACCAATCAGAGTACACTGTGTCATTTTAAACAGAGTGGGAAAATTCAAAAGAACTTTCCCACGCTGCGTAAAATGACACAGAGCACTCTGATAAGTTGGATTGAAATCCAACCAATCAGAGTGCTCTGAGCTTAATTGCAGGGCGGGGAAAGGCTCATATTATGGTTTTTTATTTGGCCTTTTTTGGGGCTGGAGAAAGAAAAAAGAAGACATCAAATGGTAAGTATTATATATATATATTTTTTTTTTTTTACAGGTTAGCACACTAGGTTCCCCCCTCATTATTATTATTAGGGTCCCCACCCACCGCTCATGGATGGGGACCGGGGGAGACACTAGGTCCCCTCCTCATTATTGTTATTAGGGTCCCCACCCGCCGGCAATGGAGGGGGACACTGGGCCCCCCTCTCATTACCCTAGGAAGTTCGGGATTCAGGGTCAAGTTTGCCATTTCCATGACTTTTTTAGAGGCATTTTAGTGGCCAAAAGTTTGTGTCCCCATTGACTTCAATGGGGTTCGGGGTCAAGTTCGAGCACGGACCCGGACATCGAGGTGTCCGCTGAACTCTATCTATTTCCCTTCAAATAAGAGAACCACAATAAATAGTATAACACACATAAAAAACGGGTGCAATAGGTGTGTGAGCTCCATGCAGATGAACTGCACTGAGGGGACTAACCCAATGTTCCCTCATTTATAGCCACAATTCCCTTGCAAAGCTTAGACACAGCCAATTGAAGGCCACTGCTTAGCATGTACTGAATCAGTATAAAGCCCACGTTGAGCTTGTGGCACTTCATGAGAAAGCCCTCACAAGTCTTCTTCTAGTTAAACTTATTTCATATTTAAACCAGTACCTGCCTTACCCAGCAACCTCATGTGACTTTACGTGCTAATGGTCCCTTGATTCAAGAAACATGTAACTAGTCTCCTTAACATGAGTCATTACTCTCATAAGCATATGACAACATGCATAAGAACTCCTCATCAAACGCAAGATTGTCCCAGCTTCTTTATTCAAGTCTTTAATGCCTTTATGTGAACATTTCTGTCATTGGTATGATCTATGATTGTGCCACAGTCCGGCTTTCAAGTCCATCTCTGAATGCATAATTTACTTTCCTTTTACTTTAGACATTCAGGGAATTGGATATCCAGCTATAAATTGTCCGGATAGAATTCTCTGTGACTGAAAATGTCATGTGAAAACATTCCGCTAAGCATGTTAGCCATCTGGGCTCCTTACTTGCTCCTGATTTGTTGAGATGTCCCCATGGTAACTTTTCTTCATACATCACTATGGTAAAGTTCATTGTTATATGGCAAAGTTCATTGTTATAGTAACGAGGGTGAATTTGCGGAGCCCTGGGTTACATGTACATGTCTCCCATTTCTCCAATACCCATCTAAAAAGGCATTAGTAGTAAGGTCGAAACCTTCACTTTATCCTTCCTCTCAAATAGCTAACCAACCAAACAATCAATCAGTTGCTGACATTATTACAGAATAAGCTGGCTCTGTACCTCAAAATGACCAGAATTTAACATATGTCAATGTTCTCTTGTATCGTGGTTGATTTACAGACACCACATTTGTTTCTTAGCATAGAATTTGTTTGTAAATGTAGGCATGATGATCCAAAATGCAGTTTGTGTTTAAATCATTGTTACTATTAATACAGACCACTTACAGTGCGTATGTTATAGAAGTAAAATGGGTTGCATATAGTTTTTGAATGTATTGGTCAAAGTTATGATGTGTTATTCTCTTTGTCATAAGTCATCCAGTTAGTAATATTATTTTTAATATAAATGTATTGTACTGATACATATAATGTTGATATTTTTAATATGATTCTCGTTGTTTCCATTACAATTAGAATGCAATGCTAAAACACAGTAAAGGAAGAGAGTATATTTAAAAGAAGAAAAACTACCACAACTAGAGGACATAGTCTTAAATTAGAGGGGCAACAATTTAAAAGTAATATCAGGAAGTATTACTTTACTGAGAGGGTAGTGGATGCATGGAATAGCCTTCCAGTGGAAGTGGTAGAGGTAAACACATTCAAGGATTTTAAGCATGCGTGGGATAGGCACAAGGCTATGCTAGAAATAAGATAGGGAACGGGGGACTAATAAAAGTATTTAGTAAATTGGGCAGACTAGACAGACCGAATGGTTCTTATCTGCCGACACATTCTATGTTTCTAAGATAGGATTAGGAGACTAGAGCCCATAGAAAAATACCCCCAAACCACTCAAGCACTTTTCAATGTAAAGTTAGAACTACAAACAGCATGGATTATTTTAATATTCAGGAGCTTTCAGGTTCAAGCTTTCTCTTCTCCTCTTAGGCCTCAATTTTATTTCTGCTTTTACCTCTCTCTCTTCTCCTCATATGTACTTCATCTTACTTTCCCCCACTCCTTATGTCTGCTACCCTCTACTCTCTCCAGATCTGCTTCAGTCTCGTCTCCCTTCCTCCAACCATGTTTGCCCTCACTAACCTGGCTCCTTTTCACTATATCTGTTATGTCCACTGATGGGTTATACGTTGGCCCTATTCTATTGATTTAATCTAGTTTTTATTTAACTTTCTATTATGTTTTGTTATGAGAAGATATCATTGGTTATGTAGATAAGAAACCAAGCAGTAGGTGAGTTGCCAACAGACATGTGTTATTGGTCTGTTACTCTGTCAGACTATGAACACCCTATCTAAACATAACTTTCCATTACAACATCCATGCTTATCGAAGTCCAACCTCATCTTGACCCTTTATCTTCTAAGTCTATTCAGCATACTAACCAGTTCAGCAGCACAAATCGCCAAATTAGCTATTTTATGTGGCTTATTTTGTCCAAAGTTCATAGATTTTTGACAAATTCGGGCAGACATTTTGGCCCTATTTAGTTGGGGGAATTTGGCCTTGGAAATCCAAAAGATTCTCTCTATTCAGAGAGCACGAATTTCCTCCATTTCAATTCTTTTTTTTTTTTAATATTTAATTATTTTATTTGTTTATTTTAACAAACAAAAACATACACATAGTCTTCATACTCTGTACATAAATATTGCAACCCTGAATCTTTCCTTTCCATTTGCCTTTTTAAAGTTCTAAGATTAAAATACACTTTCTCAAGTAAACATCAATATTTAATCACAGCATTATATTAAGAAGGCAGGGAAGAAAGGGAAAAGTAAGAAGTAACATTTTGTTTATTTATCTCACTGTGTCCGAAAAATGTTTTATTTGTTTATTTATTTATTTCCCCCGCTTTTAAACGTTCTTTCTCAATTCTCGGCTCCTTAGAGTGCATCATGCTATAAGTTTAGACTATATATATGTATATATTTTATTTTATTTTCCTTTTCTTTCCTTTTTCCTTTTTTCTATTCCTCTCTTTTTCCCTTTATTCCCCTCCTTCATCCTCCTTCTCTCTATACACTTTAGGTATTCAGATTAATTACATAAAACTCAACAGATATTTAAAATTATATGCGTCTTGGTCTCTCCCCTCCTCACTTTGTTATCTTTTCTATTCCTTGTTTCCTTATTTTTCCAAAATCTTATCACCAGGATTTTTATTGTTTCTTTGGTGTGTTATTATTATTTTTTTTTTCCCTTTTTCTTTTTCTCTTTATTCCTCCATATACTGACCAGAGTTTTCCCATCTCTTTTAGGGCTTTGTTTCTTTCTTTTTCCATCTCTATCTGGTACCCAATTTGCCTTTTCAACATTTCCCATGTTGGTATGTCTTGGCTTTTCCATCTCTTAGCTATTAGATATTTAACTGCTATCATAATGTGAATTATTATATGTCTTTGTACCACCTTAATCTCTGCAAGGCCAATATGTAATAGTGCCACTATTGGTGAAAACTCCATTCTTTCTATTTTCAGATCTTTTATGACTTTATATGCCATCTTCCAGCATGTCTGCACTCTTTCACATTCCCACCATATATGCATTGTTGTTCCCCTCCCCTCTTTATATCTCCTACATTCTGGGGGTGTCTGTTGGTATATTTTATTGATCCATGTTGGAACTCTATACCATCTTTAGGACACTTTATATTGTACTTCAAGTTAGTTTACACAGTGTATTGATTTTTTTGTTAATGGTATTATATTTATCCAGTCTGTGTAATCTATTTCTCTTCTTAGGTCCCTTTGCCATTTAGTTAGACCTTTTAAATTTGTTAATTCTTGTTTGTCTTCTATTAATCCTGCTTCTAGAATTGTGTTGATCTTGATCTTCTCAATAAACAGTATATCTACATTCAATTCCCTACTGATTTGATTGTTCATTAGGTATTTATTCAGGGCACTTTTTATTCTAAGGTATTTGAATATATCTCTACTGTCAATTTGAAATTCACTAATTAATTCTGGGAATGTTTTAATTTGATCCAAATTTACCAAGTGTCCAATTAGTTCTATCCCTTTTAGTTTCCATTCTTTAACTCCTATATCCTGTATTACCGTATTTGCTCGATTATAAGACGACCCTGATTATAAGACGACCCCCCAAACTTTGTATATTCCTTTAGGAAAAAAACTAAAAGCCTGAATATAAGACTACCCTATAGGGAAAAAAAAGTTTAACTTGTATATATGTAAATTGCTTTTTAATATTTAATAAAAAATTGATATTATACAAATGCATTTCTTGTTTTTATTTCCTTGCGGCCTCTCTCCCCCCCCCCAGCGTAGTCTCTCTCTCTATCTCCCCCCTCCCTCCCCTAGTCTCTCTCTCTATCTCCCCCCTCCCTGCCCTAGTCTCTCTCTCTTTCCCCCCTCCCTCCCCTAGTCTCTCTCTCTCTATCTCCCCCTCCCTCCCCTAGTCTCTCTATCGCTATCTCCCCCCTCCCTCCCCTAGTCTCTCTATCTCCCCCCTCCCCTAGTCTCTCTCTCTCTATCTCCCCCCTCCCTCCCCTAGTCTCTCTATCTCCCCCCTCCCTCCCCTAATCTCTCTCTCTCTCTCTCTCTCTCTCTCTCTATCTCCCCCCTTTCCCTGGTGGCTAGTGGGGGTAGCTGGGGGATGTCTGCACGATACGTGCAGACATCCTCCATGCTGCCCGACACCTCCGTCTATTATGACGGACAGCTGGTCCGTCATAATAGACGGAGGTGTCGGGCAGCATGGAGGATGTCTGCACGTATCGTGCAGACATCCCCCAGCTACCCGCTTTTCCCTGGTGGCTAGTGGGGCAGCAGAGGATGTCTGCGCGATGAGCGCAGACCTCCCCTGCTGCCGCCCGGCACGCTCGCCGGGACTTCTGTGACGAAAGCGGAAGTACCCGGCTTCTTCATAGAAGCCCCGGCGGTCGTGCCGGGCGGAAGCAGGGGAGTCTGCGCTCATTGCGCAGACATCCCCTGCTGTTAGAGAGGGGGATACAGGTCCCCTGCAGCTCTGCTGGGGACCTGTATCCCTGTCTTATAATCTGACCTCAATTTGAGGTCAGATTATAAGAAGACCTCGAATGTAAGACGAGGGGGATTTTTCAGAGCATTTGCTCTGAAAAAAACCTTGTCTTATATTCGAGCAAATACGGTACATATTCCAATATATCAATAGGGTGGTTAATTGGGATCAGGTTTTGTATCTTTTTTTTTTAACCTTCTTCCAGAAACCAATCAGTTCTGTCACGATCCAGTTTTTTTCCATCTCAGGTTTTTTTTCTTTATAACTCTCATTTGTCAGCCATAAGACTAATTCAAGACCTTTTATGTTATTACTTTCTAAATCAAACCATGGTTCTGCTTTGTTTTCCTCTATCTGCCATTTGCTTATATGATATATCATGTGGGCATCATGGTATTTGTGTATATCTATTGATCCCATTCCTCCCCTATTTATCTTCTTTGTTATCACACTTCTCGCTATTCTTGGCTGTTTATTTGCCCAAATAAATTTATCTATTGTCTTCTGAATTTCGGATAGCCACTCTTTCTTCATTGGGATTGGAATAGACCTAAACAGGTATAGCCATCTTGGCAAAATATATTCCTTGGCCGTATTCAGTCTCCCCCACCAGGATAGATGCATTTTGCCCCATTCTTTCATATATTGATTTGTTGAAGAAATTAATTTCTTATAATTTATCTCTAATGTTTTTTTTATAGTCTTTGCGATATCAATTCCCAAATATTCTAGTTTTTCTTTACACCATTTAAATCCATATTCCTTCTTTATTATGTCCTCTGTCTCCCTTCCCACGCCCAGTCCCAGAACATTTGATTTATTTATGTTTAATTTATAATTGGATAGTTCACCATATATCTTAATCTCTCTCAATAATTCTTCTGTTGATTTTATTGGATCAGTCAATGTCATTAATATATCATCAGCATATAGGCTTATTTTTAGTTCTTTCTTTTTTATCTTTATACCTTGAATTGCCGGATTAAATCTGATATATTGTGCCAATGGTTCCAGTGATAGGACGTATAACAAAGGAGACAGAGGGCATCCCTGTCTTGTTCCATTTTGTATCGTTAACCACTCTTATGTTATTCCCCCCCCCCCTACAATCCTAGCTGAAGGTTTGGAGTACAGAGTCATAATTGCTCCCAGTATCCACCCTTGTAATCCAAATTCCACTAATGTTTTTTCTACAAAACTCCACTCCACTCGATCAAACGCCTTTTCGGCATCTAGTGTTACTAGTAGTAGTGGATTTCCCTGGTTGGATTCTTTATCTAGGATATTTATTATTCTTCTTATATGATTTCCCAAAGATCTTTTATGGATGAATCCAGCCTGATCTCTATGTATCAGGAATGGGATGATTTCTTTTAGCCTATCAGCCAGGATTGCAGAATATATTTTTATATCACTGTTTATTAATGATATGGGTCTATAATTTCCCATATCGGTGGGGTCTTTTCCCGGTTTCAGAATGGGGCTTATATTGGCTTGTAGTATTTCACCTGGTGGGGGCCCTCTAGTAGCTATTTCATTAAAAAATTCCCCTAGGCTTTCCTTAAACTTATCTTCAAAGATTTTATAGAAAAGGTTTGTGAAGCCTTTCCAATATCCCTTGAGGAATACCAGTCTCTATCTCCATCTTTAATTTTAAATATTCTTCTTTTTTCTACTCTTTTTTTTAGTTTTGCTGTAAGCATCCTATCTGCCCGATTTCCTTTATGGTAGTACATTAAGTTCAATAATTTCAAATTTTTCTTGGTGTTTATCATTAATTGTTTTTTAATTTCTTTTTCTACATCTAATATTTTTTTTGTAAGGATTTGCTCTGGGTCTTCTTTATTACATTTGCTCAAATTATATTTATATACATATAACTCATTTAATTGTTTAGCTTCTTCCTTTTTTTGTCTAGATCCCAATTTTATTAAATATCCCCTTATTACACATTTGTATGTACACCAGGTATTTGCTGGAGAAGTATCCCCCATCTTATTTTCTTCAAAGAATTTATTAGTCATGTCTCCAATAAAATTTTGGTTTTCTTGACTGGATATCAATCCCTCATTTAATCTCCAGTTTTCCCTCGGTTTTTTATCCTGTCTTTCATTAAACTCTATGATTACAATGTTATGGTCAGTCCATACTAACTCTTTGATTATAGATTTTTTTACCTTTTTAATAAATTTATTGTCACCCCAGATCATGTCGATTCTTGAATATGAGAGATGTACCCTTGAAAAATGAGTAAAATCTCTCACGTTGGGATTGAATACCCTCCACACATCGTACCATCCTCCTGCTTTTGTTATCTTCTGTAACATTTTGGATTGTTTTACTAGATCCTTTGGACAGACTTCATCATTTGGACATCTTTTATCTAGAGTGTCTTCCATTATACAATTGAAGTCTCCTCCAATGATTGTTATGCCTTTCTTAATTTTATCCAATCTTGTTAACACCTTTCTCAGGAAACACACTGGGCCGTTGTTGGTTGCATAAATATTAGTTATTGTATCATTTTGTCCCTCTATTTCCCCCACTAAAATTATATATCTTGCTTCTGGATCTTGATAACAGTATTCTATCTTTATATTCAACTCATCTGAAATGATGATTGCAACTCCTCTTTTTTTTTGTTCTGTCATCGAAGCTTCCAGGATGATGGAATATGCTCCAAATTTCATTTTGTCTACATCTTTTTTCCTCCAGTGTGTTTCCTGTATCAGGCATATATCTGCTTTCTCCTTTTTCAGGAGGTTCCATAATAATGATCTCTTGTGTTGGGTATTCATTCCTCTTACGTTCAATGTTATGCATTTAATCATTTTTTAATTTTTACATTAACTTTTCCCTTGTAGAATTCTTTTTTGGTTCTAAGATTTGTTGGGGTGAACCAGACTGCATATAGTACATATATAAAACAACATACAACATAAAAACATTCCAGATTTGTGTTGGTTTTACCTATACCTTTGTAAACCAACTTAAGGGAAGATTTTCCCATCTTCTCTACAAATCTTGTCCTTTTCTAGGACTGAGTTGGGGATTCTTCAAAGGGCGCCTCTGAATGTACCCTATTTTATTTCTGTATTACCTTAAACCGAGAAATCCTCCTTGCTCTCTTATTCCCTATGGGACTAATATTTATTTGTTTCTCTATTTCTTTCCTTTCAACTTCTCCTTTCTCTATCTCTCTCTTCCTCTGTCTTTTCTCTTTTTTCTAAGATCTACCATACTTTGATTTGAGACAAAATTATTATCATTATTATTTCCTTTATTTCCCCCTTCCTTCCAGGATGGGGTATTGGGGGGGGGGGGGGGGCATCCATTCGGGGACAGAAAGAAGAGAAGAAATGAAAAAAAAAATACATATTTCCTCTCGTGGTTATTAGGTGTTTTTTTTTTTATTTCTACTAGTTCTTTGTAAATTGTTACTTCCCTACTCTTCTGAATTTCAGTTTCTATCCTACCATGAGAGGAAAGAGAAAACAAACAAAAAAAACACCTCTTCTTGTGTTTATAGGTGTCTTTCGTATCCTTACTTATTCTCGTTAATTTGTTTTCTCTATTATTCTGTGTTTTGTTTTTTCCTAATCTTCTATCCCCTTAAACTTTCCTTCTTCTTATATTTCTACATTTCTTCTTACTTGTTTACCACAAAAACAAACCTATTTCTTCTTGTGTTTATGAGTGTATTTATATATTTACTTATTCTCTTTACGTTATTACTTAATTACCTCTTCTCCTGTGTTATAATTTCTACCCCACCCGAAGAAGAAAAAACAAAAAAACAAATCTCTTATAAATTTTAACTCCACTCCTGTACCGTCATTGTGTTTACATAGTGGTCAATCTTTACTGGAACCATTTATTTACTATCTTTGTGTTTACATAGTGATCAATCCCAACCAAATCCTCATCAGTACTATTTATATTTATATTTCTTCAATCCTAAGTTTCCTTCCTTCTCCCCTTTCCCGTGCCTTTATCTTTCTCCCTCTAACATTCCTGTGTGACAAAAAAAAACAAAAAAACACTTTACTATTTCTTCCCCCTCTCCCTCCATAGTATCCCCTCCCTCTTTATCCTTTCCCTCTCTTTTCCTCTCCCTCCCCCCAACCCCTCCTTTCCAGTAGTTTATTTTACTTCCTTAAGTCCTTTTGTCTTCAACCATTCTTCTACCTTCTCTGGTGTTTCCAATCTAACTATAGTATTTTCTACCTGTATATTTAGATTGCTTGGAAAACCCCATGTATATCTGATTACCCTCCAAAAACCATTTTATCCAGATCTTTGTATATCATGCCAATGATTTAAATACACCTTAGGACATGCCTCATTACCCGCATTGCACATCCAAGACTTAATATGCCGTAGCCAGTGTTAGTTTATCCATTAATATGCCACTGATAATTTGTCCATTAATATATCAATGATAATTTGTCCATTAATGCCACTGATAATTTGCACATTAATATGCCACTGATTGTTTGCTCAGTAATATGCCACCGATAATGTGTCCATTAATATGCCACTGATAATTTGCTTATTAATATGCCACTGATAATTTGCTCATTTAAATGTCACTGATCTTTTGTCCATTAATATGCCACTGATGATTTGGTCATTAATACCAACTGATAATTTGCTCATTAATATTCCACTGATAATGTACCCATTAATATGCCACTGATAATTTGTTCATTAATATGCCACTGATAATTTGTCCATTAATATGCCACTGATAATTTGTCCAATGTTTTAATGTCATATCTAAAAACACACTTATCCAATAGGTCACTTTTAAAAGTTAGGAAATGCCTAATATGCCAAACAAAAGTAAGGGAATTGCCACATCTATACAGTAACATATATTATTTCACATGCCCCCAAACACTCTCTTGTGGTTTGCATCACATCACTGGTTATTGTTTACCGTCAACAGCTGTTAAATAACATGCACCGTCCGGTGATGTCACAGTACCATTTCTAACATGGCCCATAGTAACATGGCCTTCTGACCACATAGCACATCCCCACATAATACCACCATTGCAATACACCTCCACTGTCCACCATACCAGCTCTGCCCACATCACTGTAAGAGCATTGGATGCAGATAAACTGCAACTGGACACGCTACCCTAGGTGACTGGGTGACCCCCTGCATCACTAAATTATTTGAGTCAGTTACATTTGCAGTCTATAACAGGCTGGGAATGTCAGGGTTAATTTAATATTTGAGATTTACTGTCTGTAAATTAAATTAAATATGTTCCAGTTAAAGGTCAATCTGAGGTGGGCTAAGGGCATCTATTGAATGTGTAGACTGAAATGGATTGTTTTCTGTACAAAACACAGAAGACAAGTGGAATACATTAAAGCACATACTACAAAATTACACATATCAATAGATACCTTTAGGAAACAAATACAAAAGACACAAATGAAAACCAATGTGGCTTACCAGTAACATAAGACAGGAATAACAAAACAAAAAAATGGAATTCAAACATTATCAGCAGTATAATTTATAGAATACAAAGAAGCCAACAAAGCCTGCAAAAATGTGATTAAAATGGCTAAATTGGAAAATGTGAAACAGATTGCTAAGGAAAGTAAAACTAACCCGCAAATTTCTTTTTACATATGTAAATGGAAAAAAGCTAAAGGCAGAAAATGTTGAGCCTTTGTTATCCAAACTGGGAAATTTGGTCAGTGAGGACAGAGAGAAATCTATTAACGAAATAAAAAACAAGCGATAAACTTAATGTACATCAATCATAAGTTCATTTTTATCGACAAATACTTAATTTGTGTTCATTTCACTTGATCCCTAATTCATCCTACCCAGCACAATGCCTGGGCAGTGGTGAAATTAAAGGCTCCAGTTAACCCCTTCGCGACAATGGACGTGTCAGGCATGTCCTGCCGGGAACACCGTTCCCGACAATGGACGTGCCCGGCACGTCCTGCTGTGAATCAAGTGGTTTTCGTGATCAACAATCGTGAAAACCGCTTTAACAGTGCTGGTCTATTGCCTCGATGTCGAGGCAATAGCCAGCCCTGAAATTTCTGATCTGGGGCACACACGATCGCCCCACGGAGCGATCGTGGGAGCCATACTGACGGAGCTGCATGCTCCGTCAATATGGCTATGCCCTTTGCAGGTCTGAGCTTCGGAAGTGAAAGTAACTTCACTTCCGTCACTCTGAATATGCTACTTGACTGCCCCTAGTGGTAGTTAAGCTAGTTAAATAACTAAAAACTTGTTATATCGTTAGATTAGCCTATAGGGTTAAAATTAAATAATTTTTAGCATAAAGGATAGGGTTAAAATTAAATTAAAATGACAACATATTAAGGGATAGCATAAGGGTTAGAGGTGGGGTTAAATTTAGTATTAGGGTTAAATTTTGGGTTCGGGTTGGGGTCAAAAGGTCAATATTGGAAAACAACAAAAAACACTATTTTTGGTTTTTGCCCCATAACTCACAAAGAAATACCGAAAATATGGAAACATGCATATTTCTGAACTCGGGACAACATTTAGAAACTACCGTATTTGCTCGAATATAAGACAAGGTTTTTTTCAGAGCAAATGCCCTGAAAAATCCCCCTCGTCTTACATTCGAGGTCTTCTTATAATCTGACCTCAAATTGAGGTCAGATTATAAGACAGGGATACAGGTCCCCAGCAGAGCTGCAGGGGACCTGGATCCCCCTCTCTAACAGCAGGGGATGTCTGCGCAATGAGCGCAGACTCCCCTGCTTCCGCCCGGCACGACCGCCAGGGCTTCTATGAAGAAGCCGGGTACTTCCGCTTTCGTCACAGAAGTCCCGGCGAGCGTGCCGGGCGGCAGCAGGGGAGGTCTGCACTCATCGCGCAGACATCCTCTGCTGCCCCACTAGCCACCAGGGAAAAGCGGGCAGCTTGGGGATGTCTGCACGATACGTGCAGACATCCTCCATGCTGCCCGACACCTCCGTCTATTATGACGGACCAGCTGTCCGTCATAATAGACGGAGGTGTCGGGAAGCATGGAGGATGTCTGCACGTATCGTGCAGACATCCCCCAGCTACCCCCACTAGCCACCAGGGAAAGGGGGGAGATAGAGAGAGAGAGATTAGGGGAGGGAGGGGGGAGATAGAGAGAGAGAGACTAGGGGAGGGAGGGGGGAGATAGAGAGAGAGAGACTAGGGGAGGGAGGGGGGAGATAGCCATAGAGAGACTAGGTGAGGGAGGGGGGAGATAGAGAGAGAGAGACTAGGGGAGGGAGGGGGGAGAGAGAGAGAGACTAGGGCAGGGAGGGGGGAGATAGAGAGAGAGACTAGGGGAGGGAGGGGGGAGATAGAGACTACGCTGGGGGGGGGGGGGGGAGAGAGGCCGCAAGGAAATAAAAACAAGAAATGCATTTGTATAATATACATTTTTTATTAAATATTAAAAAGCAATTTACATATATACAAGTTAAACTTTTTTTTCCCTATAGGGTAGTCTTATATTCGAGCAAATACGGTATTTAGATGGGGTCTTTTTTAATGATTTTATTTGTGTACATTATATTTTAAGTGTTTTTTTTTAATTTTTCATCATATTTTATGATTTTTTTGTAGTAAATTATAAGATATGATGAACATAATGGTATCTAATGAAAGCCCTTCTTATGATGATAAAAACAACATATAATTTGTGTGGGTACAGTATGTGAGAAAGAAGAAAATATTGCAGCTACACACAAAAAAACCAGAAATGTCAAAACAGCCATTGTAACCAAGGGAAAGTCAAGGTGAAAATGTCTTGTCACTAAGGGGTTAAAGCAAAATTGAACCTTGTTTGACTCTTGCTTCCTTGAAGGAAGCAAGGGTAAAAGGGACACTACCACCTACTTAAGATGTAACTAGATAACCTGGTCATTTAAAACAAATACATATATAAATTATATGCCACAGTTTTTTTTATATGATTGAATTAATTGCATGTAAAAGGAAAAATAAAATTAGGTGTTTATCTCCAGCCAGTCTCACTTTACAACTGTGGTTAAAGCCTGCATGATGATGTCATAAGATACCCCCCTGCTCTCTTACTGGCTCCTGTGTATCATAATGGGCAGGACTAGGTGGCTATGTACAACATTTTGTTACCTGCCTTTCAACACAAGAGAGGAGATTAGCCTGATCAAACAAGATCATAACTCCGCCCCTTGTGATGTAATAGTTACCCTCCCATTCAATGCAAGTCTATGATCAAAATTCTAACTTATAGACTGCATTCTGTGTCTCAAGCCCCAAAGTGAGAAATTTGTGCTGTAAAGTCACTAGGAGGTGGCACCCAAAAACACTATCTTTCACAAAATGGCAGCTCCCAGTCACACTTGTTTAGTTACATATTGAATTAAATACAATCACATAACAAAAACAAAAGACATATCTGAAATCAACAATACAAAAAAAAAACCTTTTCATTTTTTTGGTGGGAGTGTCCCCTTAAACAAAACATGTCCCGGACTTTGAAAGTAAACATGACATGTTAATAATAGATACATGCGGGTTTACCATCTGTTGTGTTGCACATGAGGTTTTCGCGGGCATACACAGCCAATCAGAGCGGGGGCTCACACAGAGAGACCCTCATTTTTGCATGGTATCAGCATGATCCCATATAAAAACAAAGGTCTCTGCATAACAAGTGAGAGACTGTTGCCGACCTGACTTGGCTGCCATTTTCCTATGGAAGCATGGCAGCTGTCGGGCAGAGGATAACCTGGTATGTACGATTAAAAGTACATGCCAGTTCATCCTCCCAATAGGCACTACAATTTCACTTGTGTACAAGTGAAAATAAATGTTTAGTGTTCCTTTAAGAAATATTTTTGTCCTTAATTCTCCTGAATATCTTTATCCACTTTTTACCTCTACTTCCTTTTTCTCCATTTAGCTCTACTACCGAAGCACTTCGATGGTGTTCTCTGGGAAAATGGCCACATTGCCCATTCGATAAAACAGGTCCACCACCAAGGACAGAACTGTATTCACAATTTGTTAATGTGATTTGAAGTGACTGATTTGTTTTTGAATATGACCTAATATAAGATTTTATTAAAGGGACACTACCACTTACATAAGATGTAACTAGATTACCTGTGCATTTAAAACAAAAAAACCAAAAAGACATATATAAGACATATGTCACTGTTTTTTTTCTGTTTGAATTAATTGCATATAAAAAGTAAAAATAAAATTAGGAGTCTATCTCCAGCATCCATTTTGGGAGTTTTACCCATGATGCACCCCCCCCCCCCAAATAAACTCCCATAACAAAAACATATCTGAAATCAACAATGCAAAATAAAAAAATAAACCCTTTCTTTTTTTGGTGGGAGTTTCCCTTTAAGATTATTTTTATATGTAAGACATGAATGATATGTTAGAAAAATCCCTGTGTGTTTGCTTCAGTGCCTTTTTGGAGCACGTACATGCACATTACTAACCTTTTGCACTCTACCAAGTGCAGATTTCCCACGCTGCTCTTAAGGCTTTTGTGTGAGCATGATGAACAATATAGTTCATAGCATCTGAAGCGCAATAGATAAGACATCCCAGATGCACACATAAATGTATATATCGACACAAATACATAAAAAGACATATACCTACACAGGACTATCAGATCAGCAGTTTACCGACACAAGACTATGGCTTCCTTCCTCTGCTGATGACATCACCCCAGACTGTACTTTTTTTTTACTATTTCCTCTTCCCACATTGCCCACTCATGATGCAAATTTATATATTTTTTATAGTTTTTTGTCTAAAAACCAATTCACATCTTTTATTTTCGATTGCGAAATTTAAGACTTCTTTAATTGATGGGATATTTATCGATTTCCAATATTTGGCTATTAAAGAGTTGGCTGCAATTAATAAATGTTTTAATATAATTGATTTGTTTTTTGGTAAATTTGGGGGAGGTTTTTTAAATAAACAAATTTCAAGGGTCATAATTATTTTATGGATTGAACCGCAATATTGTTTTATTAAAGGGCACATCCAAAAAATATGGCCTAATGACCCCACTTGTCCACAATGCCTCCAACATTTGTTTGAATTTACTAATTTGAATTTGTGTAATTTTGAGGGGGTTAGAGACGCACTGTGTAGTACCGTTTAGTGATAAAATAAAACCACTCCAATCATCCAGATCAAAGGCCAGGCCTAATTCCCGCTGTCAGTTTTTTTTTTTGTAAGATTATAAATATCTTTAATCGAATGAGAGGACCAATATGCAAAATCTGGTATCTTTGGTTAAAAATGATAAGGGAGCTACTCTTGATAAATTTGTTTTTGGACTGATCAATTTGAAAATTAAATTCCATGCTTTAATTGTTGCTTTTGTGGTTGGAAATAATGAATACAGTTTTGGTCTCAAATTTGTGGGAATCCATAGAATTTCTTCAATTGAGAGTGTGTACATTTTTGTTGATTCCATTTCCAAGCATTGGAGTTTATGTGAGTTAAAACGGAATTTAAGGGCCACTGCTGCATTTGGCTCTAATGAAATATAATATTTTTGGGAGGATATTCATCTTAATTGAGTTAATTTTGCCTAACCAAGAGATTTTGAGATCACACCAATTTTCTATGTCTTCTCTAATTTTTAGCCAAATTTTTCACAAGTTGCAATCATGCATCATTGATAGATTCTTACATAAGTTTATGCCTAAATATGAAATATATGAATCTCTCTAATCAAAATCAAATTTATTTTTTAGAGTATCCAATTAAAGTCTTTGGACGAAAAAAGAAAGAGCTTGTGATTTGGTAATGTTTAATTTATAAAGGGAGATATTGACGAATTATTCTAACATAGATATTAGCGTTGTCAGTGAGGACAGTGGGTTTTTCAATGAAAGCATAATATCATCCACAAATAGGACAATTTTATGTTCTTTATCTCCCACCACAATGCCTTCAATCTCTGCACATTGTCTAATGATTTCTGCCATAGGCTCCATTGCCAACACAAATAAAAATGGCGACAACGGGCAACCCTCTCTTAGCATTAGACAATGAAAAACTATCTCATATGGAACCAGATGCAGAGACTTTGGCTGTTGGATTAGAATAGAAAGTGAATACGTCCCCAAATCTTGTCAAATCTTGACATCATTTCCCTAAGATATTCCCAGTGAATCCTATCGAATATCTTTTCTGCATCTAAAGAAAGAAGCAAACAAGGCATGCCAACTTTTTTTGATGGATTAGATTAATGTATCTCCTGGTACTATCCAGGGCCTGACAATTTAAAACAAAGCCCACTTAGTCATTGTCAATCATTGAAGGCAGAAATTTTGATAAACGAATGGCCAACATTTTTGCATACATTTTTGTATCATTGTTGATTAAAGATATTGGACAAAAATTTGAACAAGCATTTGGTGCTTTACAAGGTTTAGGCAATGTTATGATCTAAGCACACAGATTTTCCTCTGGCATTGTACAATTTTTCCAATATTGGATAAATAGAAACATAGAAACATAGAATGTGTTTGCAGATAAGAACCATTCGGTTCATCTAGTCTGCCCAATTTTTTTTGAATACTTTTATTAGTCCCCTGTTCCCTGTCTTATAGCTAGGATAGCCTTGTGTCTATCCCACGCATGCTTAAAATCCTTGACTGTGTTTACCTCTACCACTTCTGCTGGAAGGCTATTCCATACATCCACTACCCTCTCAGTAAAGTAATACTTCCTGATATTACTTTTAAATCATTGCCCCTCTAATTTAAGACTATGTCCTCTAGTGGTAGTTTTTCTTCTTTTAAATATACTCTATTCCTTTACTGTGTTGATTCCCTTTATGTATTTAAATGTTTCTATCATATCCCCCCTGTTATGTCTTTTCTCCAAGCTATACATGTTAAGATGCTTTAACGTTTCCTGGTAAGTTTTATCCTTCAACCAATGAACCAGTTTAGTAGCCCTTATCTGAACTCTCTCCAAAGTATCAATATCCTTCTGGAGATACGGTCACCAGTACTGCGTATAATACTCCAAGTGAGGTCTCACCAGTGCTCTGTACAATGGCATGAGCACTTCCCTCTTTCTACTGCTAATACCTCTCCCTATGCAACCAAGCATTCTGCTAGCATTTCCTGCTGCTCTATTGCATTGCCTACCTACCTTTAAGTCCTCTGAAATTATTACTCCTAAATCCCTTTCCTCAGATGTTGAGGTTAGGACTGTACCAAAAAGTCTATATTCTGCTTTTGGGTAAGTGGCGCCCAAGGTGCATAATCTTGCACTTGTCCACATTAAATGTAAGTTGCCACTGCTCTGACCATTTTTCTAGTTTAGCTAAATCATTTGCCATTTGGCTTATCCCTCCATGAATATCAACCCTGCTGCAAATCTTTGTATCATCAGCAAGAAGACATACTTTGCCAACAAGACCTTCTGCAATATCGCTAATAAAAATATTAAAGAGAATGGGTCCAAGTACAGATCGCTGAGGTACCCCACTAGTAACAAGACCTTGCATCGAATATACGCCATTGACTACAACCCTCTGTTGCCCGTCACTCAGCCATTGTCTAATCCATTCAACAATATTGAAATCCAAACTCAAAGATTTCAGTTTATTGATAAGCCTTCTATGTGCGACAGTGTCAAAAGCCTTACTGAAATCTAGGTAAGCAATGTCTACTGCACCACTCTGATCTATCATTTTAGTCACCCAATCAAAAAAATCAATAAGATTAGTTTGGCATGATCTCCCTGAAGTAAACCCATTCTGTCTCTGATCTTGAAATCCAAGCGACTTTAGATGTTCAACAATCCTATTCTTTAACAAGGTTTCCATTATTTTCCCCACTACTGAAGTAAGACTTACTGGTCTATAGATGCCCGCCTCCTCCCTACTACCTTTATTGTGAATGGGCACAACATTTGCTAATTTCCAATCTTCTGGAACTACTCCCGTTAACAATGAATGGTTAAATAAATCTGTTAACGGTTTTGCTAGTACACCACTAAGTTCTTTTAATAACTTTGGATGTATCCCATCAGGTCCCATCGACTTATTTGTCTTTACTTTAGACTGCTGAAGGAAAACCTCTTCCTCTGTAAACTTATGCATCAAAAGACTCATTAGTCTTTTTCCCTAAATGAGGTCCCTTACCCTCATTTTCATTTGTAAAAACTGAACAAAAATATTCATTAAGGCAGTCTGCTAAGCCTTTATCCTCTTCTACATAGCATCCTTCTTTTGTTTTTAATCTAACTAATCCTTGTTTTACTTTCCTTTTGTCATTTATTTATCTAAAAATTGTTTTATCCCCCTTTTTCACTGACTGGGCTAAAGTCTCTTCTGTGTGTGCTTTGGAAGATCTTATAGCTTGCTTTGCCTCTTTCTGCCTACTCTTATAGATCCTTCTATCTTCCTCACTCTGAGTATTTTTATAATTATTAAATGCTAGCTTTTTATTTTTTACTGTTTTGGACACCTCTGCAGAGTACCACAGTGGTTTCTTCAATTTTTTGCTCTTACTGACAAGCCTAATGCAATTTTCTGTTGCCTTCAGTAGTGCAACTTTTAGATAATCCCATTTCTCCTGGACTCCATTTAAATTACTCCAGTCTGATAATGACTCGTTTACACATAATCTAATTTTAGAAAAGTCTGTTTTTCTAAAATCTAAAACTTTTGTTTTTGTGTGGTGTAATTTACTTAAAATGGGATTAACATACCAGAGAATGTTCTGTAATATAACATCATAAAACCATCAGGTCAAGGAGCCTTTCCAACAGGAATACTATTGATCATGTTTTTATTATGGGAGATTGGTGAGTTTAGGGAGGCAAAATTATCTTTCGAAATTTGTTTCACTGGGATTTTATCCAAGAATGAACATATTGTTTTGTAGGTGGTTTGATTTACAGTAGAGTCTGTAGCCAAATTGTGTAATTTTTTTGTAATAATTAGCAAAGGTATTACTAATTTTATAGTATTGGTTGTTTTAGAACCATCATCATTTGTTTAGTGTTCAATTCTTGTTTGGGAAATGTGATGTCTTAACTTAGAGGCCATGTTACCTTTTGAATAAAATATTAGCCTCAGTCTCCTTAACATCAGCGGTGTATGTTATAATTCAATCAAATTAATTTTATTTTTAATTTCGATAATTTTTGTGCTGAGAGATGAAGAAGGTACAAGTTTGTTTTTAAAATAAAATTATAAAGCTCTTTTTCTAAATCTTTCAGGTTTTTAGATCTGTTTTTCTTCAAATAAGAAGACCTTTGAATGAAATGTCCTCTTACAACTGTTTTATGGGCGTTCCAAATGGAAGAATCAGATACATTTGGGTTCAAATTTTCTTCAAAGTAATTCTTTAAAGTTATTTCTGTTAAGTTTTTATTTTCCAAATCCATAATTAAGTATTCACTAAGTCTCCAAGATCTATTTGGGTTTGCCTGAATAGATTCATCTAAATGTAGTACAATAGGGGCATGATCTGACCAATTGATGTCTAGAATTTTAGTTTTTAAAATATTATATTTAAATATTTATTGTTTGTTCATTTGCTAAGAACCTATAAATACAAAAATACATATTACAAGATGTAGAGTAAAATGTGTAATCACTTTCATTTTCATGCTGGATTCTTCAACAATCGAACAAGCCATGAGAAAACAAGTATTTTGAACATAAACTTGACAATTTTTGTAATCCTTAGTTTGGTATTTATTTTCTCTAAATATGTCCAGCTCGCAATCCAACACGAAATTTGTGTCACCCACAATTATAACTTTACTGGTGGCATTTTTTAAAACTCGAGTAATTATTTTTTTAAGGAACTGAAAATCCCCATAATAAGGAAAGTACGCATTTGTACATATTCTATTCCATTAATTTTGCATATTTTATCCATATTATATATCTGCCCTCTTTGTTTATTTTTACTTCATCAGTATTGCATGCCACATTTTTATGGAAAAAGACAGAGACTCCCCCTGGACTTTGATCTGAACATGGAATGCAATTGTGTGGAATAACTTTTTAGTATTTGTTTTTTGGGATCTTGTCCCTTTTAAAGTGCGTCTCTTGTAAGACAAGGACATCATAACAACATTTTCTTGTGTCTTTATATATTAATCTGCGTTTGTGTGGTGTGTTCAGGCCCCTTACATTATATGATAGTATTTTCAGTACCATTTTACCTTCTTCTTTTAAATGGAAAGAGAGAAGATGCTCCAAACACACCAGACAAATCAATGTGTATCACCAGAAACAAAATGCCACTATTTTGTCTCCCCAGTCGACCAAGACATTACGAAAAATAAAATAAGTTATCAAATCGTTAATCAATAAATTGATTTAGTAATATGCATATTAACAATCTGGATGTATAATATAAGACATAAACAATAAAAACAGGGAATAGAAACTTGGTAAAAAATCACAAACCGAAAAATAAAAATTAATATATGTATAAAAACTAAAAAACGTCTCCCATCCATAATTTACAGGCCTATTTGGGTTGAGTGAAATTACCCTGACATCAATAAACATTAACTTTTATTTGAAAAAGAAAATTATGAATAGCTATTTAAGTAATTAATATTAATATGTTTAAAATAAATAGACTAGTATGTATAATCTTATAATTAAAATAATGTATGTTCATTTTATTTATGATTAACTAATATATTTAATGTTTTACATCTAATAGTTATCTACGTTTTATTTACAGTAATTAATAAATAACACTAGTACCTATTTATTACTATATTTTATAGCCTTATAAAAATAATTTAAAAAAATTAGGAAACAATTAAACCAAAAATGAAAACAAACTAATTCTCTATTTTTCAAGTCGCATGGTACCTTGGTTCACTTAAATGCGAAAAACAAAACAAAACATGCAAATGAGAACGTAAGCTAACCTAACAGATATATATACGAATTAACTTGTTCGATAAATTAGGTGTTGAACTCTATTTAAGTTTATCACAAATTAAGTTCGTGGGAATAAACTTGCGAACGATCAGCTCCAACTTAGTGAGCAATGTAAGAAGTATTCAGCATTCGGTAGTTTTATTATACGTATTGAGTGCAAACAAAGGTGATTTGTGTAAAGTGAACCTAGTGCAGAATAAAAATTAGATACTTGCGGTACCACACTCACTGCAGCCTTCTGGAGCACTCCGAAATGCTCAATACACAGTAACAATAAAAAAGCAGATGGGCGCGAAGGAGTGGGTACCTTAAATAAAACACACAGTATAATAGTGCAATATTGCCTCTATAGAATGGTATAACAGAAAATATAAGTGGATGCACTCACAAACGAACGTGAGTGTCAGTCAAATCAGCTGAGAACTTGTGGGTCCATAAAAACAGCTTTAATAATTCTGAAATAAATAAAGAAATATACATGTGCAGGACCAGTGGGTAACATATGCTGGCCCCTAGCACTGAAAAAACTCACAGAGTAGTAGATGTAAAAGTCGTTGTAAAAGTAATAAGACTGTTCCTGCAGTCACAAGCGGAGCTGGACTCCAAATAGGTCGTGGGAGATGCAGCGCTGGAACAATAGTAGCCTCTACGCGTTTCTCCGTGTGTGGCACGGCTTCATCAGGAGGAGATGAGAGAGAACTGTCGGCATCGTTGAAAAAAACCCTTTCTTAAGCGCCTCTGAGTAGTAGCCACTCCTACTTTTCTGACGTCTGAGTGGCTGCGACGGAGCAAAGCGTCCTGTGTTGTCATGGTAACCGTTGTAGCTCCGTTGAGCTGAGAATCAGGTTTAAACAGCTGATTGAAGGGGGAACATCCTCCGTATCACAGTAACTCCGTTGAGCAATGAATCAAGTTATCACAAATAGTTACAAATAGTTAAAAAGGGGAACAACCTCCAAATATGTTATAAAATCATTTTGAAACAGGGCATATACAGGGTATACAGAAAAAGGAACGATATATAAAATAGAATTAGTCAGACATTAATCTTAAGGAAAAGACCAAAAACAAGATAATTAGACCGAGAACATAATAGTTAGAACTACTTAATAGAGAGGTTCTTAAAGAAACATTTCGGTGGGACTCATTAGATATTTAGAACGGCCTCATTATAAATTCATAAATGCAGGAATGCATGTAGGAAAAATATGGATAAGAGAAGAATATGGATAAGAGAAACCAGGTGATGTCATTGGACACGGAAAAAATGAAAAATTGTGTCTAAAATCTTTTATCAATAGAAAAATCCTCTTATTAACAAAAAATAATAATTAATAAAAATTGATAAAAAATGCTTACAATACTAATCATTATAAAAGGACATAATGTCCAAATCGGTATTCAAACCCTTTCCGCTTTTTGTTTTTAATTCATAGATCCACCTGGTTTCTTTTTGTGACAGGATTTTAGTTGTGTTACCACCCCTCCAGTGCGGATTAATTTTTTCGATACCCAGACATAAAAATTTGTCAATAGAAAAAGATATGCATTGTTTGCAATGTTTAGGGACATTTAGATTAGTAAGTCTGGGGTTGTCACTCTGGATGCCTCCCAAATGTTCGAGGACTCTTTCTTTGAATGGTCGAATAGTCCTCCCTACGTACTGAGCGCCACATGGACACTGGAGTAGATATACAACATTGCTCGAATTACAATTGATAAAATCTTTAATTTCATAGGTTTTCCCAGTGGCATGGCTGGAAAAGGTTGACGTATGTCTAGGTTGGTCCTTACACATTTTGCATGTGCCACATTTAAAAAACCCTTTCGGTTTAGTGCTTAAAAAATGTTGGGGTGTCTCTTTGTTAATTCTTGGTAAAGCACTAGGAGCTAAAATTTGCTTAAAACTCCTGGCTTTTTTGAAAATTACTTTGGGGCGGTCGGGTATTTTTCCATTAAGATACTGATCACCTTTCAGGATAGGCCAGAATTTCTCTAGTGCCTTGGTGATGGCCTTAGCTTGAGAATTATATTGTGTGGAAAAGGAAAAGCTAAATGCATTATCATTAAATAGATCTTTAGATGAAGTTTTAACTTTATTCTGTAATAGGGAAGATCTATCCAGCTGGGAAACCTTATTAATACTCTCTTCAAGGAGTTTAGATGGATACGCCTTTTCTTTGAATCTATCCTTAAGTATTGAAGTTTGTTGTATATAGTCTTTATCTGAGGTACAATTACGTCTCATACGGGTGAATTGTCCTTTCGGGATATTTCTTAGCCAATTAGGGTGATACTCTAGATGGCATACTCTAGAGATTTTTTCTCCCAAATGAGGGAGAGTAGATCCAAAAGACTTAATGGTCTTTTTTCAGATGATGTAGAACTAGGACCGAATAGTAATACTATGTTTAACAAATTTGAAAAGCTAGCAGAGAAGGAAGTCAGAAAATGGTGGGAGGTGGTGTTCCTCGAACAGTACATAAAATTGGGGATTGTACCCCGGGGTCTGAGGATCCAAAAAAGTCCAGCATTCGGTACTGAGGATAGCGCTTTTATGACTAAATGGAACAATCAGTTGGAAAATTGCTCAATAAATTTGATGAAAATTTTGATTGAATATCAACAAGATTCTTTGAGCAAGATTGAGGGAGAGATAAAGGACTTAGAGGAGCAACTCCTTAGTTCTGTTGACATTGAGACTTTTGATGTAAGGAACGATAAGATTAAAGAAAAGATTTTAGCTCTAGACGAAAAAATCATGTCACTAAAAAACCAAAAGTTAAAACGTGACAAAGATGACTATAAAAATGGCCAACAACATGATCAGAAAAGAGAGAGGATTTACCCTTCACAGACCAATTGGTCTAGAAGAAATAGACAAAATGGAGCCCCCATAAGAGAATACCAACGCCCTAGTCCTCTGATAAGATCAAGACAGGGGAACAATAACTTTGACAGGAAACCAACACAGACTAGTTCTAATATAAACAATTACAGCTCAGATAATCTACATGGGACATATACTCGTACCAATTTAAGATCCAAACCGAGTAGGGATTTTTCAGATAACTCTAATAGATCTTATTTTAGGTCTAGAGAAAATAGGAACCCTCTAACATCCCCGAATAGCCAACGTACTAATATTAAGGATAGGGAGTCTTTTTTAGACAAGGGGCTATCCCAAAGAGACAGACTACACCCGCCAAAAACTCAGTATCCTCTAGAAATGCGGAATCGGTTTGCTCCCCTGACACACACACCTCTAAAAAGAAGACGTTTTCAAAGAGAGGATGTAGAGGACGGAGAAATCCAATCAGACTAAATAATACAGATGGAGTAATTAATATCTCAGATATACCCCTAGAAACTGAAGAGTTAGACCTACTCTCTAAAGGACTTAAATTTGCCCCCCTATGTAAACCCGACAACTTTTCATTGTTTATAGACTTAAAGACTTATAGATTAAAGATACTTTATTAAGAACAAGGACAAAAAAATCACTCAAACCACCGTCTAAATTTTACCCAGTCTGGGAAAAAGGTAACCATATAGGGGTTTTTGAAGACCTCTTAACCACTGAACTAGATAGGATTTGCCAATTACACGATAGACGTCCTAATTTAACTAAAAAAGAAACAACCACTTTAAAGTTACTAAAAGAAAAACATGATATTGTAGTCAAGCAAGCCGATAAAGGGGGGGCTACTGTTATTATGAACAGAGCAGACTATCTAGAAGAAGCTTTTAGACAACTCCAAGATAAAGGTACATACATTGAGCTTAAAAGCGACCCAGGCCTACAATATAAATTCGAGGCTAGGACTATGCTAATGAAGGGCCTCAACCAAGGGGTTTTGAATAAAAATGAAAACGCTTTTCTCTATAGGGAACACCCCAAAATAGCAATTTTTTACCTTTTACCTAAAATCCATAAGGGTCTGCAAAAACCTCCCGGTAGACCTATAGTGAGCGGGATAGGCTCCCTCACGAGTAACATTTCGGAATATGTTGATACTTTCTTACAAAAGTATGTAAGCCAAGCACCCTCTTACTTAAGAGACACTAAACAAGTACTGACATTAATGCAAAACTTTAGTTGGTCTCCGGATTTTTTATGGGCGACGGTAGATGTCACTTCCCTATATACTGTGATCAAACACGAACATGGTCTAGAAGCAATTCATAATACACTAGATTCCGATCCCGATATTAAACCGGCACAAAGAGAATTTCTGATTGATTGTATTTTTTTCACTCTCACACATAACTATTTTTGTTTTGATCGCCGATTTTTTTTACAGATTTGCGGAACAGCTATGGGGACAAAATTCGCCCCAAGCTACGCTAACATTTTCATGGCCAACTGGGAAAAACGAGCAATTTGGGAAAACGATGCCTTAAGAACAAATCTTATTCTATGGCGTCGCTATATAGACGACATTTTGATTATTTGGAAAGGGACCGAATCCTCTCTACAGGAATTTATAGAGAGTATTAATCATAATGAGCTAGGATTACAATTTACTTCTACAATTAATGCAGAAAAAATAGATTTTTTGGATCTAACCCTTTATGCACACAACGGATCAGTCAGTACAAAAACCTTTTTTACACCCACCGATGCGAATGGGTATATTGATTTTAATAGTGGGCATCACCCTAATTGGCTAAGAAATATCCCGAAAGGACAATTCACCCGTATGAGACGTAATTGTACCTCAGATAAAGACTATATACAACAAACTTCAATACTTAAGGATAGATTCAAAGAAAAGGCGTATCCATCTAAACTCCTTGAAGAGAGTATTAATAAGGTTTCCCAGCTGGATAGATCTTCCCTATTACAGAATAAAGTTAAAACTTCCTCTAAAGATCTATTTAATGATAATGCATTTAGCTTTTCCTTTTCCAAACAATATAATTCTCAAGCTAAGGCCATCACCAAGGCACTAGAGAAATTCTGGCCTATCCTGAAAGGTGATCAGTATCTTAATGGAAAAATACCCGACCGCCCCAAAGTAATTTTCAAAAAAGCCAGGAGTTTTAAGCAAATTTTAGCTCCTAGTGCTTTACCAAGAATTAACAAAGAGACACCCCAACATTTTTTAAGCACTAAACCGAAAGGGTTTTTTAAATGTGGCACATGCAAAATGTGTAAGGACCAACCTAGACATACGTCAACCTTTTCCAGCCATGCCACTGGGAAAACCAATGAAATTAAAGATTTTATCAATTGTAATTCGAGCAATGTTGTATATCTACTCCAGTGTCCATGTGGCGCTCAGTACGTAGGGAGGACTATTCGACCATTCAAAGAAAGAGTCCTCGAACATTTGGGAGGCATCCAGAGTGACAACCCCAGACTTACTAATCTAAATGTCCCTAAACATTGCAAACAATGCATATCTTTTTCTATTGACAAATTTTTATGTCTGGGTATCGAAAAAATTAATCCGCACTGGAGGGGTGGTAACACAACTAAAATCCTGTCACAAAAAGAAACCAGGTGGATCTATGAATTAAAAACAAAAAGCGGAAAGGGTTTGAATACCGATTTGGACATTATGTCCTTTTATAATGATTAGTATTGTAAGCATTTTTTTATCAATTTTTATTAATTATTATTTTTTGTTAATAAGAGGATTTTTCTATTGATAAAAGATTTTAGACACAATTTTTCTTAATTTCCGTGTCCAATGACATCACCTGGTTTCTCTTATCCATATTCTTCTCTTATCCATATTTTTCCTACATGCATTCCTGCATTTATGAATTTATAATGAGGCCGTTCTAAATATCTAATGAGTCCCACCGAAATGTTTCTTTAAGAACCTCTCTATTAAGTAGTTCTAACTATTATGTTCTCGGTCTAATTATCTTGTTTTTGGTCTTTTCCTTAAGATTAATGTCTGACTAATTCTATTTTATATATCGTTCCTTTTTCTGTATACCCTGTATATGCCCTGTTTCAAAATGATTTTATAACATATTTGGAGGTTGTTCCCCTTTTTAACTATTTGTAACTATTTGTGATAACTTGATTCATTGCTCAACGGAGTTACTGTGATACGGAGGATGTTCCCCCTTCAATCAGCTGTTTAAACCTGATTCTCAGCTCAACGGAGCTACAACGGTTACCATGACAACACAGGACGCTTTGCTCCGTCGCAGCCACTCAGACGTCAGAAAAGTAGGAGTGGCTACTACTCAGAGGCGCTTAAGAAAGGGTTTTTTTCAACGATGCCGACAGTTCTCTCTCATCTCCTCCTGATGAAGCCGTGCCACACACGGAGAAACGCGTAGAGGCTACTATTGTTCCAGCGCTGCATCTCCCACGACCTATTTGGAGTCCAGCTCCGCTTGTGACTGCAGGAACAGTCTTATTACTTTTACAACGACTTTTACATCTACTACTCTGTGAGTTTTTTCAGTGCTAGGGGCCAGCATATGTTACCCACTGGTCCTGCACATGTATATTTCTTTATTTATTTCAGAATTATTAAAGCTGTTTTTATGGACCCACAAGTTCTCAGCTGATTTGACTGACACTCACGTTCGTTTGTGAGCGCATCCACTTATATTTTCTGTTATACCATTCTATAGAGGCAATATTGCACTATTATACTGTGTGTTTTATTTAAGGTACCCACTCCTTCGCGCCCATCTGCTTTTTTATTGTTACTATACGTATTAACAGATACTTAAAAAAATAAAGGTTGTTTGCATGATGTAAATTATGTACAGGCTATTATAATATACAAACACCGGAAAACTATATATTAAAAATAAAATGGTGACTTATAAAATATATTTTCAAATTATATCACACAGACCTATGCGATATTGTATTCATTCGACTAAATATACAGATAGAGTCTGACAGTACTTTGGCTCGAATAAATATGAAACAAAAACCATACACATGAAAGTACGAGTGAAACTAATAGAGATATATAAATGAACTGTTTGGTACATTACGAATGGTCGTTCACATGGTTCTATGTGTACAGGAATAGTGTTGTGCAGTTTAACTATGTGAATGTGAACCACTATTTAAAAAAAACCTTATCATAGTTAAAATGCTTTACATATTTTAAATTAATCAATCTACTAATTAAAAAAACCCTATCTAAAAAAAACCTAAAAGACAAAAAGTTATGAAAAAAATAAGGAAAAAGAAACAAAAATGCAAATAAACAAAAGAAAATAATATCAACGACAATAAGCAAAAGAGATAAAGCGAAAATACTTAATAGACATATAATCACCTCAAATTATTTGATGAATAGAAAATTTTATAATTTCATTTGTTTAGTTGAAGCTTATATATAACTGTCAATTTTCTTTTTCTTTAGTTCATGTTCCTCCTAAATTTATTTTGCAGAGGGTGAATCTTGGTGTTAACTGCCCTGGAGGGGTTCTTGGACATTTCTCAGATGAAAATGTTTTTAATAATTGTAATCCTTCTTCCATAGTATTTTTTATTTTTTAAATCAGTTTTTATTTTATTTTTGAGAAATAGTAATACAAGCACACTAAATCCATGTGTTCGGGGGGGGGGGGGTACCGAAAATAAAAGGACCATCAACAGGGGGAGGGGGGGAGGGGAACCACCACTGACGCAGCAGTGTGTACAGAGTATCATCGACATATATCATGACATTTCTTGCAGTTTGTTACTTATTGAGCACTTGTGCGCCAACTGAAAATTTTTTGATCATTGTTGCTCACTTAATGAAATGTTTATGGTGTTCTCCCATTTGCCCACAAAACTAGGCAGGGCCCCATTCGTGGCGTCTAAAAGAAGCCGGTACAATATAGATACACCGTGATTGGGCAACTTCTCTTCCTGGCTTAAAGCCTCAAAATTTGTCAGATCTCTCGTAATATTGTGTTTCAGGGGCAAAGAATGGTAGAAATTACACAGTTGCGCATAATGGAAACGGTCAAGCGGGGAGGGAGTATGGTTTGGTAGCAGTTCTTCTAGCGGTATCAATTTATGATTGCTGATCAAGTCACTGAATTTGGATCTCTCTGTCAGCGTCGTTTCAAGAAAAGGTCCCATCGTCATGCCTGGTAAAAAATCCGGGTTACCCTGTATTGGAGTGCAAGGTGATGGTTAAGTAGTAAGTGCGAGTCTGCGGTGGGCATTATGAAACATCAAAAGTGTGGCCGAAATCAACGGGTGGGTTTTAGTTAGAGGGCGTACTGTATTGGGCGTGATCCAGGGGAGTACCTGAATGGGGAGGTCTAGAAACGCCTCCTCAACCTGTATCCACTGTTTGTGAGGTGGACGACAAAAGCGAAAAAAGCTTGTGGGATCACAATGGGAATAGTTTGGAACAGGTAAAGTAAACGCGGACGTATATTCATCTTTAAGGTGTTGACTCTACCTGTCCAGGTTATGTGCTGTGGTCCCCATGCATAGCAGTCTTTCTGGAGAGCTGCCAATGAGGGGGGGGGGGAGGGGGAAGTGTGTTGATACAACTGAGTTGGGTCCCGTGTCAGCCAAATCCCTAGGTATTTAAGTTACTCCTTACACCATTTGAAAGGGAACGATTCCTCCAGTCGTTTCGCTACAGGGGTAGGAAGTGTAACATTTAAAATTTCTGATTTACCCATGTTAATTTTGAAGTTTGCTAAGATTCCATAATCTCTAAATTCTCGTAGTAAAACTGGGATAGAGACAGCCGGAGAGGTAAGTGGGAATAACATGTCGTCTGCATACCCTAATATTTTATGTTGCACTTTCCCTACTTGAATCCCTTTAATGTCCAGGTTCGTTCGTACCGCCGTCATAAATGGCTCTAGTGATAGGACGAACAACAGCGGGGAGAGTGGACAACCCTGTCTAGTCCCGTTGCAGATCACAAAAGACTCAGATAGTGCTCCATTAATTAGGGAGATAGGTCGGTCTAGATGTGTCGCGTCTTCCTGCGAAAGTTTGGCAGTGAGGTGTTTAGTAAGGTATGATTTAATCTCCTCCTTACGCTTCACCGCCAAACTAGGCTGCAGGATATCTGGGGAAGAATTGTAAAGGTTTTTTATAAAAATCGACGAACTCATTGGCTATGGCTTTGGGCATTAATTGGGTAGATCCCCGTTTATCTCGTATTTTCGATATGTATGTCAGATTTTTCCTTTTACCTAGTGCCCTAGCTAAGTATTTTCCCGGTTTATCACCGTGTTCGTAATAGATTGATCGCAGCTTTGTGAAATTACGGAGTGCCTGCTGATTCAGAATATCTGCTAATTCCTGGCGTAAGAGCAGTAGTTTCTGAAATTCCACATCGCTGAGAGAAATCTTATGCGCCGTTTGCAGCGTTGCGATTTGAGTGCACAAGTAACAAAGTTTTGCTGTATACATTCTTTTGCGTTCAGTCGCAAGTTTGATAAAATGGCCTCTCATGACAGCCTTATGTGCTTCCCAAACTGTCAGAGGGGGGACGTCTGGGGTCAAATTGTCTTCAAAGGATTGGGTCAACGCCACTTTCGTCTTGTCGTTAGCATCCTTGTCTGTGAGTAGGGCGTCGTTCAGTCTCCCCAGTTAAGGTCAGCATGAGTGGGGTGTGGTCGGACCATGTCATCGTCCCATATTGGGCTGCACGTAATAGGGGCATATGCTAGTGAGTCATAAACAAGTAGTCTATTCTGGAATATCTGGCGTGGGGGAAGGAATAAAAACTGTAGTCTTTTGTAGTGGGATACAAGGCACGCCAACAGTCCACCAGGTGGTTGTCCATCAACAATTTCCTGATTTTCCTCAGGGTGCGGGTCGGTGTATAAGTGGAGGCATTAGAGGTGTCAAGCACCGGTTCAAGCGCTATGTTAAAATCACCTCCCATAATTGTGAGACCTTCCTGGAATTCCCGGACTTTGGTCAGGGCTCTGGCTAGACAAATCTGTTGGCGTGTATTAGGCAGGTATAAATTAGCTAGTGTGTACTTTTGCTGTGCAATGGTGCCCTTTTTTTAAAACATGGGTCGTTACTTAATGTACCCAAGGGGGTAGTCACGGTATAAAGTTCCCCTAACATGTGTTTCTTGTAAAAAGGCTGTAGACGTTTTATGAAATTTGAGATCTCTCAGTATAACACGCACCGCATTTTAAGAAGGAAATTTCAGGAAAAAAAACTTACATTTCAAATAAAGAACTTTGAAGCCCAATATGCCATTTAATATGCCAGGATATTGCCCCCAATATGCCATTTTAATATGCCAGGATATTTCCCCCAATATGCCATTTAATATGCAATGATATTGCCCCCAATATGCCAGGATATTGCCCCCAATATGCCATTTTAATATGCCAGGATATTGCCCCCAATATGCCATTTTAATATGCCAGGATATTGCCCCCAATATGCCATTTTAATATGCCAGGATATTGCCCCCAATATGCCATTTAATATGCCAGGATATTGCCCCCAATATGCCAGGATATTTCCCCCAATATGCCAGGATATTGCCCCCAATATTCCATGTAATATGCCAGGATATTGCCCCTTAGTATGCCACCCTCCTCCCCCCCTTCCCCAGACCCCAGTACTTACCTTGTTCTTGCTCCGTCTCCCGGTGCTTTGAAGGTGCGTGGCTGTGAGGGAAGCGTTGTGAGCTTCCCTCCAGCCGCGCGGAACAATAAAGTTTGTTTAAAAAAAACACACTTTATTGACCGCGCGGCTGGAGGGGAGCTCACAACGCTTCCCTCACAGCCACGCACCTTCAGAGCACGGGGGGACAGCAGGAACGAGGTAAGTTTTAGATTTTTTTTTTTTCCCCAGCCACCGATCGGCATATAACACGCACCCATCATTTGCTCCCTATTTTCAGGGAGAAAAAGTGCGTGTTATACGCCGATAAATACGGTATGTTAAGCCCTTTTGTATTTAGCGAGGAAATCTTAAGATCTGCAGGTGCAAACGTAGGTTTGTTACCGTTAGGGTTCATGATTGTGACCGCATCAGTTGGTAGGGGAAGAAAATTGGGTGTTATTTGGTTTGGGGTGGGGATTAACCTGTACATAGTTCGAGGAAATAGAAGGGGGGGAGTCAAACAGGTCAAGAAAAGAAAAAAACAGAGAATTTGTTTACTTTGAGGCGTCTATTGGCCGAGCACACCAGCCAACCACCAATTTGGGACTGGACCGGTGCCCTGGCCGATATTATTTTGTGGCCTCAGTAAGGGTGGAAATGGTAGTCGTCCTAATCAGGGAAGACGGCTCTAGGAAAGAAGCCGTGGCACCACTCAGCTCACTGGAAGCAGTTAACTTAACTCCAACCTGAGCATGCAGCAGCGTCACTGCCCTCTCCACATATACATATTATAACACATAGAACACAGCCAAAAACGGCTAACAGGATAATAAACACTTTGCAGTAAAACATTCAATAACTAGAGTTTGTGAAAGAAGCACTGGTCTAGATCTTGGTCTGAGCCCCTCTTCCCCACAATGGCTGGTTACAGCCAGGGCAATTTTGACCCATCAAGCAGCATCCTGTAGAGGGAACTGGTATATATAGCCTAAGTGCCCCCCCCCCCAACTCCCCGTGAGATAGCAATTCTGAGTTGCTCCCAGTGTCTCGGTCAGCTAATTTAGAAGCCTCCTCCAGTGTTAACATGGCGTCTCATGGGTGCCCAGGGTCTATTATGTATCCCTGTGTCACCCCCTCCCTGCGCTATATCTGAGGAATAGGAGGGTGGGTCTGGCCATCGTGTCCGCAGGGCAAGACAAGCTACCACAACCCTGGTTATATCTGTGCGTGCATCAAACATAAATCACTGTTATGACAACAGTCTGCTTGCTATCAGTCCAGGCTCCATCTTTCCACAGCTGGCATATCTGTTAGACATCATGTCTATGTATCTAGGGGGAAAGCCATGCGGTCTCCTGGGGAACATGTCCAGCATCCACAGTACCATGAGAAAAATCTAAAAATGATTGTGCTTTCAGTATGTCGAAGATCATCGTTGGGTGTAGTAACAACCGGAGGTTTGTATCTCACTTATGTCTCTCCGCAAGCCTGGTTGCCCGCATCCTCAATCGGGGTCTCAGATCAGACCTAGTGCTCTGTATCACATCATGGTGCATAACTAAACTTTACTTCACTCCTCCATATCAACCGCCCGGTAGTACCCTTGGGGATCTGACTCAGGATCTTTTGTAGCCCTGGGCCTGGGATGTCTTGAAGGCCCTCGGTATGATTTCGGCCGTGGACCCGCTCGGTTTCTCAGCTCCATCTCATTCCAATCTGGGATATTCAAGGTGGAGATGCCCAAGGCCTCCAGGATTGCCGGTAGCTCTTGATGGACTCTGAGTACCAGGGTGCGGTTCTCCATCTGAATCGTTAGACTGAACCCTTCTTCCATAGTATTAATCAAAATAGTATGTCCATTGTGTAACAGAATAACTTACGTCGGGAATCCCCATACATATTTTATATTCCTGCGTAGCAGTTCACTTGTAAAAGGACAAAATTCCTTTCTTTATTTTATTGTCTGTGAAGAAAAGTCTTGAAATACTTTCAGGTGGTTGGATGTTTGAGAGATATTTGCCTTGTAGAAATTTGACATAAATTCCATTTTGATGTGATGATAATGAAATTTTACTATCACTTCTCTAGGAGCATCTTTTGGTGCATTTTTATATTTAGGCAATCTGTGTAGTCTGTCAAAAGAAAACTACCGAACTGTCAGCATTCGGTAGAACATTAGGTTTTCTATTAATATTCCAGCGTTATTGTCCTCATTATATACCACCCTCCTTCCCCCTTCCCCAGTACTCACCTCCAGCTGCTGTGTGAGACTGGCCAGCGGGGGCCCCCTTAGCCAGAAGGCCGTGGGCAAGTGCCCACTTTTCCCATTGGTTAAAGTGGCCTTGTTTGGGTTATATGCTTTAGTGTTTCATATGTGTATTTTGCTCTTCCATAGCTCCATATATGTGTTTTTTTACCTCTTGTTTTTTCCCTCAGGTACTCTCCACCCCTTTCTCATCTCATAAGTGGCAATACCGCTTTCACACTTTCTCTCCCACATTCAGTTTTCCTGTAAGGCCATCACGCCTTCTCTACCCTCATTGTAATTTCATATGTGCGCAGCGCGTTGAGCTTGTCCCATCATTAGCAACAACATCCTACTGCACACTAGGCCTTCTCTCGTGGGACATTCCCAGTTGCGTGCTAGATCTAAGGATCTTCCCCGCACAGTGCAGGGGTTCCTTTGTTTCTTACACTGGATTGCTCAGGGTTGTTTACTAGGGTGACCCCCTAGACATGATGTATTATGTGGTTTTTGCTCTGGGATTCTTGGGCACCAGGAACTAGAAAATCCTATGTTCAGACATGGGGGGTACAATTTATTGATCCCTTTACAGCACCTAATTTCCTGGTTCATCTCTATTCCCAATGGAAATTCTACAGACCAATTAACTTGTTTCGTTTGGCCATCTCGGCGGCTCACATTCCGATTCTCGGCCCTGGAGTAGGTAAAGACTCGTCCATCTGTTGTCTCCTTTGGATATCTAGACCGCCTGGTACTAAATATTTCTCCTGGGATGTTTAGGTTGTGTTTAACTTCTTGGAGGAGTTGCTGGACTGTGTATCTCTGTCACAACAACAGCTCTCTACTAAGCTGGCAATTCTCCTGTGCCTCGTTTTCTTCTGGTGAGTTTCGGACATCCGGGTGTTTGACGGGGAGTCTTTTTCTTTCCTCCCTGATGGGGTTTTGATCTCTATTGCCCGTCGGACTAAGGGACGCTCTTTTGAGGTCTCCTACCCTTACTAAACTGTGCGTAGCTTGCTGTTTCCAATCCCTCCTTTCAGCTATGGTGGCCGACCCGTTCATGTTTCTTCAAAGGGCCCTTTGTTAAATGTCAAACCCTTTCGTCCAGTTTGGGCTCCTACCATCACTAGATGGATCCAAGGGCTTTTGTGACTTGCGGGTGTCCAGTGTTCTTTTGGTGCTCATTCTGTTAGGGGAGCTGTGGTTTTGGTAGCTTTTGACTCTGGGGGTTCCCCGTCGGACATTCTTGTGGCTGCAGATTGGTCCAGGCAATCTACTTTTCGGACTTTCGACTTTTGTCCTCGGCCACACGCTTCTCTCACTCTTGTGACGTGGGGTTAAAATATGCAAATATGAAGCCTCCTGTTCTGCCATAAAATTTGTGATTTTCCTAGCCTTGGTGTAGTGATAATCTAAATTTTATTAAGGACAGGAGTCACGCACCCCATTATTTATTATGATTCTTAATTTTTTCATGCTTATGTTGACTATTATTATGAGTTCATATTGTTGTCATGATCTTTCATGCTATATTATACAACTCATGGGGATGGCTTACTTTCACAATGTTTCTACTCTAGTCTAGTCTGATCTTCTCGTTGGAATTGTTCTTCGTTTGTGAGGTTGAAAAAGAGTCATCTGTTTTCTGTTTGGTTCCACAAAGAAAGGGGAGGGAGGAGTTTCACAGTCTATTATACTGTTTGCTTGTTTCTGATTGTTTTTTTTCTTGAACTGTTAACCATTTCTTTGCTGCTGGAGGTTTCAGTAAAGCAAGTTATGCAAATACTTGCCTCTTGTCCTTTATAAAATTTAGATTATCACTACATTCAGGCTAGCATAATCCTTAATTGTTACTGCTCCCTAGTCCCTCACTGTGGGGCATAGTGCAGACAGAGCAAGAAAAGAAGTAAAAACAGAAAGTACAAAAGGCAGCAGCTTTGATCCCCTGTACCATGTTGGTCCCTGGGAAGTTGCCATTTGTGCCCTGCCTTAAAGATAGACAGCTACTATACTCTTTGTGAGGAGTTGATGGAAGAAGAAGAAAAATTGGCAGAGGTGAAAGGATAGAGAAGAATAGGGCTCAATTTGTTCTTTCCATAAATATGTAAAATTGTTTACCTTTTATTTCTGTACAATCTTTATTTGTTAATGTTTTAATTGGTTGCATAGGAAATAATACATATTTTAGTTATTAGGTAATCATAAGTAGATGCATAAGGCACGTTGGGTGTGTTGTTATTTTTGCTATGCTGTAACTAGTTTTGTTCTCATTTAATACACACCTTATAATTACATTAATATGTTAGTATATGTCAATCATGCTTATCATGTTTACTGTTAAAAAAAGATTTCTTAAATGTCTATAATTCTGGATTACGTTATGCTATATCGCAAACATATGCATATATAATCAGAATTTCACCTTAAGAGAGCACTCTCACATGTCTCACAAACATAAATTAGACCTAGGTATACATTTACACTGATCCAATACAAATTGCCTGGGCTCATGCAGTGCAAACTCCTTTAATTAGTAGTGGATACATCTGGGCTCTGAATACGAGGGGCTGGACTCAGACCTCCGACACAAACAATTAACAGCATCACTTGATGCGCCACAAAAGTAAATCCACACATGTTTAAAATGGGGCTTAATCATAAGCTCAAATGTTGATTCCCAAAAACAAGCATTAAATACACTTGAAATAAAAAAAACATTTTAAGAGTTGAATCAATATACATATTGTCCCAAATTGGATTCGGGCTAGTTCAGGCCATTTGGAAATCGAATAAACATATAAATAAAACTGGCTCCTGCTCTTGTGGGCTAACAAATAGTAAGGTATACTACTTCCTCCGGGTGCTGGAACACATAGAGCCTACTCCTGGCTCTCACTTCAACAGTAAAAGTAAAACAGAAAGGTCAGCTGAATCATCCGGAACAAAATGAGGCAGGCGTCTCTGTCCCCCGTGGGGTGTGTCTCTGTGATCTGGAGCATTGCCTCTAGGGGCAGGGCTACATCGCTCCTCGTTTAAACCTGGTGTCTTGGTATGTTACTGATTGTGTTTTAATTGTATTTTATTTGTTTGCTTATATATATCTGCACATGTATCTTTACTAACAGACTGCTTTTGTCAAAGCACTTCGGTGTGAAACACGTCTAGCGTTCATTTGTTTTCTTGTCTCACCTGTGCCCGTTTGATGTTTTTTATTCGTCTATGGACCAATAAAGCATTTATACTTTTTCACTTACAAAGACACCTGCCTCATTTTGTTCCGGATTATTCAGCTGACACACCTTTCTGTTTTACTTTTACATTTGGAAATCGAAGCATCGGAGGCAATCAGATATTTTTGGCATGAAAACCATACATTTTCTGTTACCCAATGCATGCCAGTCACCTCTGAACATGGTCCCAATTCATGTAACATTGGCAGAATTCGTCCATTTCAATTCTGCTGATTTTAGCTGGAGAATTCAACTGTAAAGGACCCGATCACACTGGGAAGAATTATAATGAAACCAGTTGCATGATCAATCCCTCAATGTTTAGATCATCTGTGATGCAGGATGCCTATTTGTCACATGATGCACCCAGGGGTATTGCTTGACACCTATGGTTGACATAACGGAATAATTTCCCTTTCTATTCTATCCACAGTTTATTGGATATATCTGTGCAGACGTGCACCCATGGCGCCCGGAACACATATGTTAACAGGTATGTTCAGTGATCTAACTGATCATGACATGGTAGCTTCGATCATCGGGGATATGTATTCACCTAGAAATAACTGATAACTTAAAACCAGACTGTGGGGTAAAAAAATGGCCACAGCACTTCATTTAAATAGTCATTGCATTACATTTATAGATACATTCCACACATATACCAGTATTATACAATGACTAAACATAACAATCCATATAACAACAGAAAGACCAACCAAGCATGCACAGGTATCCAGGTGGCTGCTAAATAACTCCTTGTTCTGGGCATATACCAATGCCCCCAATACCTGAGGTTCGAGGTACCACTTTCCCCTCGAACCTCCCACCAGAGTCCCGATTGACTCCCCCCATTCCGCTCTTCCATCAACTATCCTGGATACTCTGCAAGCTTCCGCCAATGCTGTGACATGAAGATAAAAAACACACAACCAGCAAAAAAGAGGGAGGGTGGGTGAGACAACAGGTAGGGGAAAACTTTATTCTAAAATGTCTCCCAAACTTCCTGTTCCCTAACTTTTATAACTTCCCAACTCCTCCCACTAACTCCCACTATAGGCTGGAAATATCCCCTCAGCACCCTGTCATGACTGCCCCTCCCCGACTTTGTCTGGGGGCTACATGTCACTTGTGCATGTGAGTGTGATGCAAATTGCTCAGCGATAATGACACAGTGAGTATGTGGGTGTGTCATACAGACATGTGACTTTGTCAGGCACGTTGTGTCCACTCAGGTAACAAACACACTAAAGGTGTGTTTGTTATGAATGGAAGGGAATGTATCATGAGGTCCATGATCGATGAGTATTGTGACATTTCTTACCTTTTTTTAACAACAGCTAATGATCTCGTCTGCTTTCTGACTGTGACGTTCTTGGTGATCCAGTTCCAATGTGTTCTTAAGTTGAGAATTGTACTGTTCTAAATTCATGTGGAGTGTGGGTATGTCCTCGCTTGTACTCTTGTTCTTATCAGTCATTGGCTGCATGTAGCTTTCAACCTTAAAAAGTATCATTTTGTTGGGAAAAAAATTCAGATTTTCTTTCAGCATCAATTCAGTAAACTTTCTGTGATTTCAGTATCCGAATGCTCCTATAGGATATAAACATATATATATATATATATATATATATATATATATATATATATATATATACATAATATATATATATATATGTTACTATGGAAAATTTCACCAACAAAAGCCTCCATTTAAAAAGATACACAGGAAAGAGATTTCAGAACAAAACTGGCTTGAATCTTTCCCATTTAAAGTAATAGATGGTGAATTCATCAGAGCTATTTCTGAGAAGTACATGCATAAATTAGGAAAAACATGTGTTTTTAATGTGTCTGTGTAGTCCCCTGTTTATGACATCACCTGTGACATGGTATGCAAATGACACATTTCCCATTGAAAAGCAGTTCATTTGCATATAGTGCCACAGTTGACGCCACAGACACATTTAAAACACATTTTTCTCTGAATTTAGGCATTTACTTTAGGCATTTACTATGCATTATACTTTCAATTTCCATTACATTCAACGGGGAAGATTCAAACCTATTCCCCCCCCCCCCCCCCCCTAGGTTAAACTTGCGTATCGAATTTGACCTTCAAAGTCAAATTTTAGTGAAAGGCCCATCTGTCAAATTCGGCACCCAATTTTGAAAAAAAACAAAGCAGGTTTGAATCTAAAGAAAAGTCTGCTTCCAAAGTTGAATTTTAGTGAATAGGCCCATATGTGCACAGTAAAAACAATGTTTAAGTGATACAGTCCATTTAACTGAAAGCAATATAAATGGGATCCTACATGTTAATGGAAATAGCAATATTGAATAGTTGTACAGAAGCACATTAAGTAAGTTACATGGGCACAAAATATTATTTCAAATGTAATACTTAAATATTATCAGTAATATAATAGTGTAATTTAAATACAATAGCAGTACAATAGAAAACACAATTAATAATTATGATAATAGTAATGGAAGTGGTTATACAGCCCAGATGCAAAATATTTTTATCAAAACAATATATCTTTCTAATCCATTTCTTATCTTATTTCTTTCTTATCAAAAGATTTATACCATACAAAAATAAATTAAATTAAAACTGAATTGCACAAAAAGAGAAGAAATCACTGTCCTAGAAGAAATGTGAAACATCAGATTGAAAATTCATGCCTGAAGGTAAGCATTTCAAAAATCCAAAATACTTCCCTTTGGCATAGTCTTCTAAAGGTGTCTCCTCCTCTGTTGGACAGCTTGACAATGTGTATACCCTGAAACTAAAATAGTAGGTTTTACCTCTTACACAGCTGCTGAACTGTTGAGCATACATGGAGAAGGGACATTTATGTAAAATATCTCCAAAATGCTCTTTAATTCATCCCTTTAATTCCCTGGTTTATTTCATCCCTTTAATTCCCTTTTTCTGACAGGGTATTTTAACACTTCTGTGGTGTTTGTGTTTAGCTGTAATTTTCCTGTTTCCCGTATAATGTACCCACACATATTAAATATTGTATTTATCAGCATATTATACCTTTTTTCGTATCATATAATTAGAACATGTGATGAAAAATTGAAAAAAAAACCTTTGACCTGAAAAATCTTTTATGCCATTATAAACTGTTAGAAACAATCTAAATTGTTTCTAATATTTGTCCTGAGTTTAGAAATATGCCATGTTTACATGTTTTTTCTGTTTTTTTTTTTTTGCAAGTTATAAGGCAATAACCGAAACTAGTGTTTTTTTGTTTACTAAGCATTTCCTTCTACAGTTACCTTTTGATCCTAACCCTAAATCTGACCCTAAATCTAACCGTAGTGTTCACCCTAATTCAAACTCTAAGTCATCTGTAACCCTAACTCGAACTCTAACCCTTCCTTTATTAGCTTTTGTCAGATACAGGGCAGCACCATATTGGAGGAGCATGCTGCCTTTCAATATGGTACCCATGATCACCAGGGGTCAAATATTGGTGTTGCTTAAAGGACAACTGCACCAACAAATGAACTTGTGTTTAGTTGAAAGATCGCACCAAGTGTAGGCATTTTACATAGAAACGTGTTAATGTAAGAATACAAATAATGTACTTTATTGAGACCTCTTTGCTTCATATATCTCTAACAGGGGGCAGACATATTGTTTAGAATCTTAAGGGCAGATCTTCATTCGTCTGCATGAAGGTTACTAAAGATCTGACCCAAGATTCTATACACATAGTTGCCAACATTTGAAAACATTTTCCAGGGACACTTTGCAGCTCAGCTTACTTTAAGACTGACCACACCTACTGCCAAAAGCCCCACCCACTCCAAATAATTAGCATAATGTAACTCCACCTACTTGTCACAGTGTAACTTATATCACCAAGTTCCCACCAGCATTATCATGCATCCTTGGTATACAACAGATACATTCACTGCACAACATCTACATCAGGCAGGTGCATTTTATCGCTTTTACATGAAGTATAGTAGGACCTGGTGCAGATGTGCTTCAATCAGAGAGCTGTGTGTACACCATAAAAAATACATTAGTATAAACCTACCACTTCTGCTGGAAGGTCATTCCATGTATCCAATACCCTATCAGTAATCTAATACTTTCATTGGTCTCTGGCCTTATATTATATCTAGGATAGCTGTATACCTAGCCCATGCATGCTTAAACTCCTTCACTATATTAACCTCTACCACTTCTACTGGAAGACTATTCCATGCATCCACTACCCGCTCAGTAAAGTAATACTTTCTTTAGTGCCTGGCATTATCTTATATCTAGGATAGCCTTATGCTTATCCCATGCATGCTCAAAGTCCTTCACTGTGTTTACCTCTACCACTTCTGCTGGAAGGTTATTCCATGCATCCACTACCCTCTAAGTAAAGTAATACTTTCTTTAGTGCCTGGCATTATCTTATATCTAGGATAGCCTTATGCTTATCCTATGCATGCTTAAATTCCTTCACTGTGTTTACCTCTACCACTTCTGCTGGAAGGTTATTCCATGCATTCACTACCCTCTAAGTAAAGTAATACTTTTTAGTACCTGGCATTATCTTATATCTAGAATAGCCTTATGCTTATCCCATGCATGCTTAAATTCCTTCACTGTGTTTACCTCTACAATTTCTGCTGAAAGGCTATTACATGCATCCACTACCCTCTCAGAAACTAATACTTCCATTAATCCCTGGCCTCATATTATATCTAGAATAGCCTTATGCTTATACTCCTTCACTATTAACCTCTACCACTTCTACTGCAAGACTATTCCATGCATCCACTACCCTCTCAGTAAAGTAATATTTTCCTTAGTCTCTGGCCTTATGTTATATCTAGGATAGTCCTATACCTATCCCATGCATGCTTAAACTCCTTCATTGTATTAACCTCTACCACTTCCACTGGAAGATTATTCCATGCATCCACTACCCTCTCAGTAAAGTAATACTTTCATTAGGGCCTGGCCTTATCTTATATCTAGGATAGCCTTATGCCTATCCCATTAATGCTTAAACTCCTTTACTGTATTAACCTCTGCCACATGCTGGAAGACTATTCCATACATCCACTACCCTCTCAGCAAACAAATATTAAATATTTCCAGCCTTTTCAAAAGCATGAGGTGGACCACAAATATATGTATATAACTAGTTGCATTTATACTTGTCTGCCGTCAATTTGCCCACCAGAACATACCACACTGTCCCTTTGTCCAACTGAACTGCCCCTGCAGAACATGCCACGGTGTCACTTTCCCACAGAGTACATGTTATTTTGCCCCACAGAACATGCTACACTATCACTTTGGCCACAACCAATTTGTCCATTAATATGCCACAGCCAGATTGCCAATTAATATGCCACAGACAGAGAGACAGGGGGGACAGAGAGACAGGGGGGAGGGAGGGGGGCAGAGACAGAGTCAAGGGGAGGGAGGGGGTTAAGAGACAGAGACAAGGGGAGGGAAGGGGTTAAGAGACAGAGACAAGGGGAGTGAGGGGGTTAAGAGACAGAGACAAGGGGAGGGAAGGGGTTAAGAGACAGAGACAAGGGGAGTGAGGGGGTTAAGAGACAGAGACAAGGGGAGGGAAGGGGTTAAGAGACAGAGACAAGGGGAGTGAGGGGGTTAAGAGACAGAGACAAGGGGAGGGAAGGGGTTAAGAGACAGGGGGAGGGAGGGGGGGCAGAGACAGAGTCAAGGGGAGGGAGGGGGTTAAGAGACAGAGACAAGGGGAGGGAAGGGGTTAAGAGACAGAGACAAGGGGAGTGAGGGGGTTAAGAGACAGAGACAAGGGGAGGGAAGGGGTTAAGAGACCGAGACAAGGGGAGTGAGGGGGTTAAGAGACAGAGACAAGGGGAGTGAGGGGGTTAAGAGACAGAGACAAGGGGAGAGAAGGGGTTAAGAGACAGAGACAAGGGGAGTGAGGGGGTTAAGAGACAGACAAGGGGAGGGGGGAGAGAGAGAAAAATGGGGGCAAGGGAAAGAGAAAGGCAGTATTGGCACATAAAAAGAAATAAAAACTAGAAATACATTTTTTGATATTATAATTTTTTATTAAAAAAGCAATTTACATATGAATATATACAAGTTGAACTTTTTCCTATAGGGTAGTCTTATATTCAGGCTTTTAGTTTTTTCCTAATGGAATATCCAAAGTTTGGGGGGTCGTCTTATAATCAGGGTCGTCTTATAATCGAGCAAATACGGTATTTTGCCATTCATTTGCCAGTGTTATTTTGCCCTTCATTTGCCAGTGTTATTTTGCCCATCATTTGCCGGTATTATTTTATCCATCATTTGCCAGTATTATTTTGCCCATCATTTGCCAGTGTTATTTTATCCATCATTTGCCAGTATTATTTTATCCATCATTTGCCAGTTTTTGTGTGCCCATCATTTGCCAGTGTTATTTTATCCATCATTTGCCAGTGTTATTTTATCCATCATTTGCCAGTATTATTTTATCCATCATTTGCCAGTGTTATTTTGCCCATCATTTGCCAGTGTTATTTTGCCCATCATTTGCCAGTATTATTTTATCCATCATTTGCCAGTGTTATTTTATCCAACATTTGTCAGTGGTATTTTATCTATCATTTGTCAGTATTATTTTATCCATCATTTGCCAGTGTTATTTTATCCATCATTTGTCAGTGGTATTTAATCCATCATTTGTCAGTATTATTTAACCATCATTTGCCTGTTTTATTTTATCCATCATTTGCCAGTATTATTTTATCCATCATTTGTCAGTATTATTTTATCCATCATTTGCCAGTGGTATTTTATCTATCATTTGTCAGTATTATTTTATCCATCATTTGCCAGTGTTATTTTATCCATCATTTGTCAGTGGTATTTTATCCATCATTTGTCAGTATTATTTAACCATCATTTGGCTGTTTTATTTTATCCATCATTTGCCAGTATTATTTTATCCATAATTTGTCAGTGTTATTTTATCCATTTGCCTGTGTTATTTTATTCATCATTTGCCAGTATTATTTTATCCATCATTTGTCAGTGTTATTTTATCCATCATTTGCCTGTGTTATTTAATCCATAATTTTCCAGTATTATTTTATCCATTATTTGTCAGTGGTATTTTATCCATCATTTGTCAGTGTTACTTTGTTCATAACGTCACCCGCCTCCCCCTTCCCCACCACTCACCTCTTGGCTGCTCTGTGTCCCCGTCGCGTCCTCTGTGCTGCAGACTTCCCTCCTGCACGGCTGTCATATGGGGAGCCTGCTAACCGGCTGAGAGGTGTAGCTCCGCCCCCACCCAGTGAAGCAGAGCAGCGTCTGCTTCACGGGGATCCACGGGCAGCAAAAGAAAGTGCTACTCCGCTCCCCCATGCTTGCATTAAAAAAAAGCCGGTAGAGGCACTGGATTGGGGAGATCAAAATATCCCCCCTCAACAGCCCTCTGCTCGGCAAGCTTAGCTGGATCCGGGAAGGGGGCGAAGCTAACCGGCTGAGAGGTGTAGCTCCGCCCCCACCCAGTGAAGCAGAGCAGCGTCTGCTTCACGGGGAGCCACGGGCCGCAAGAGAAAGTGCTACTTGGCTCCCTCATGCTTGCATTAAGCATGGGGAGCCTAGCAGCACTTTCTTTTGCGGCCCGTGGCTCCCCGTGAAGCAGACGCTGCTCTGCTTCACTAGGTGGAGGCAGAGCTACACCTCTCAGCCAGTTAGCTCCACCCCCTCCCTGGATCCACTTTTGCAGGCAAAAGAAGGGGGGGGGAGGCAGAACAGGGGAGGGGGGAGAGAGAGGCAGAACAGGGGGAGGGGGAGAGAGAGGCAGAACAGGGGGAGAGGGGGAGAGAGAGACAGAACAGGGGGAGGGGGAGAGAGAGATACAGAAGAGGGGGATGGGGGGGAGAGAGAGACAGAACAGGGAGATGGGGGGGGAGAGTGACAGAACAGGGAGATGGGGGGAGAGACAGAAAAGGGGAAAGGGGGGGGAGAGAGAGAACAGGGGAGGGGGGAGAGACAAAACAGGGGAGGGGGGAGAGACAGAACAGGGGAGGGGGTGGAGAGAAAGAATGGGGGGGAGACAGAACAGGGGAGGGGGGAGAGAGAGAGAGAGAGAGAGAGACAGAACAGCGGAGGGGTGGAGAGAGAACAGAGGAAGGGGAGGAGAGAGACAGAACAGAGGAAGAGAGAGAAGGGAGAGAGAGAGAGAACAGGTATGGGGGAGTTAGAGAGAGACAGACATGGCAAGGAAAAGGAAAGGGACAAACATGGGAAGGGAGAGGGGGGCGTGTCCGGATGGCCGAGTGAAGCAGTCGCATTGAATCGGAGCTCCCGCCACCCAGACCCAAAACGACCAAATTAGACCAGGGAAAACGCAACGAACATGGGGAAAAACGGTAAACACCAACCCCACACACCGAATGCAGCTAAAAAATCTGCCAAAAAGCTTGATAACACTCTCACAGCTTACCTTATCTCGTCAAAAAAAAACTCTTCCCGCCGATCCAAAATGGCGCAGAAAGAACGAGAGCAGGCATCGGCCTCCAACACAGACATGTCGGATGCTGAAAGTATAGCAGAGGATGAGCCAACGTCCACATGCTCCCAATGTGTCACCAAAACTGACATGCAAACGTTTATGGCCCAAATCACTAAAGATTTCGCTACCGCTGTTGAGCAGATACGGTCGACGATCAGAGATGAGATCTCAGAGATCAAACAAGACCTGAAAGACCAAGGAACCAGGCTCACAACTGTGGAAACGGATCAAGTAACCATCCGGTCCTCGGTAGCTGCACTAGCAACCCAATTACGAGAACAGAAAATGATCTCTACCCAACTGACACATCAAGTCCTGGACCTAGACAATCGAGGTCGCAGGAATAACTTGAGGATCAGAGGATGGCCTGAAAGCCACGAAGAAGACGTCATGACACTGACCAAAAAAATATTCTGCAGTTTGCTAGATAAAGAGATGTCAGACTGCCCACAAATCGAGAGGTCCCACAGGGCCCTCAGACCAAAAGACATGGATAACCCTACACCTAGGGATATAATCTGCTACGTGCACTCTTACACAACTAAAGAAGAAATACTCCGTATCGCCAGACAACAAAGACCACTAATATATGAAGGAAAAGAGCTGCAGATCCTACCGGACATAGCCTGGGGTACGTTGCAACTACGAAAACTACTGAAACACCTGACGGAACTCCTGAAAAAGGAAAATATCCCCTTTAGATGGGGCTTCCCCCTCTCACTATCGGTGAGACGAGAAGGAGAGACACATACCCTACGCCACACGGATGATTTACCAAACTTCTGCCTAAAGCTGGGGCTTACACAACCAGACCTACCGGACTGGTCAAAATACACTCAAGGCGCAGCACATATCCTGATGGAAGCCAGGCCGAGAATACAGCCCAGACCTCAGCGGAGAAGACGCATGAGACCCATGGAAAGGAGGAACCCATCACCAGAATAGGCTGGGGAGTAAAAGTCGGATTTATAAACGCAGAGACAGTGGAAACTCGAGCCATATGAGATCTACAAATCGCAAGTATAATCCACCCCCTACACACTGTGACCCCAGACATGGGAGATTGCAAGTGGCCAGTATACCACAAGAACCACAGCACACACAGGGGACTATCTGAAGAAGCCAACAAAAACGTTCCCCACTAGACAATCACGGCCGTTGATCATGACATCCATGTTGCCATTACCTGCAGGCTTGACAGGACATATGTCGAAAAAACAAAGATTGACAGGTGCCCTGATGCGGAAAGAGCCGAGGAGGCACAACATATGCCACACACCAAATATTGGCAAGAGAACTGAAGGGGACATTTATGCGATCCTCTCATATGTCCCGAGTTTCACTTTGCGCTAAAACTGTTGTACTTTTTCTGTGATATAACCCTCATGCTACAACCCCCCCATAATCGGGGTATTCCCCCTCAGTCAAACCCTATATATGTCGACCCCTGGTCTAAAATATAACATACACAAAGTCCTATTACACAAAGGTGTGGGATGGCGGCCCTCCATTCCCACATGAAACTTTACGTTATGGTAAAACCTGATTCCAAGGCCTACCGGCTAGAAACCCCCAAACTCCCAGTATACCTACTACACCGAGGATTTATGTCACCCTGGAGGTGTAGATCCCAATACGGCGAGTATTACGCAGGATTCAACCCCCTAGTCTTAGATGCTAGGGCGAAAGACCCCCTGCTCCCCCAATCCTGGGTCACCGACCCTGTTGAATGTCCCCAAGTTTATGTTATTGGTTACATAATTGTTCAGACAGTATATACATGTGCACAAGAATTAATGATTGATACGTACACAACCCCCAATGACGCATAATTCACCTACCATGAAATGTCTCACTATCAACGCTAAAGGGTTAAACACCCCCTCTAAACGATCTCGATTATTTGGGGAACTGAGAGCTGCTAAGGCAGACATTGGCCTGATCCAGGAAACCCATTTCTGCAGATCCAAAGTCCCCTCATTTCAAGACCGCATATACTCAAAGGTATTCTATTCACACTCCCCTTTTAAAAAGACCAAGGGAGTCGCTATTTTTTTGAATAAAAATTTCCCGATACACATTAGTGACACCTGGTCAGATAATGACGGAAGGGCAATATTTCTGAAAGGCTCGATAGGTAATGACATCATCACGATTGCAAACATATATGCCCCCAATGTAAATCAACATCTTTTTCTTTGTTCAATTCTTGCTGAACTAGAGCAATTTGCAGAAGGCCTAGTAGTCATGGGAGGAGATTTCAACCTGGCCATGGAACCCAAACTGGATACCTCTACCGGAGCAACAACCATGAACAAAAATCGGCTTCGTAAGGTAAAAAACAAATTACACAAGACACAATTGGCTGACACATGGAGAATAACCAACCCCACGGTCAGAGACTACACATTTTACTCACATGCACATAACACATACTCACGGTTAGACTACATATTTATTTCACACAGACATCTCCCCCTGCTCCAAAAGACACGAATACACAACATCACCTGGAGCGATCATGCCCAGTCTCAATACACCTTCACCTACCCTCTATGGCTAAACGAACATACCACTGGAGACTAAATGAAACTCTTTTGAAAGAGGAGTCCCACCTAGACATGATACGTTCTACCCTCACACACTATTTTCCAGAAAACACCTCCCCTGATATTTCGCCACAAATCACATGGGAAGCCCATAAAGCGGTGATTAGGGGGACGTTTATTAAAATTGGTTCATACGTAAAGAAACAAAGGGCCCGGTCAATGACCCGCATTTTAACAGATATCCACAAATTAGAATCCACACACAAAAAAGCACTTTCACCTCAGATCCACATCAAACTACTTGACTTGCGAGCGCAATTAGCCTCCTTGTGCAACCACAAAACACAATTAGCCCTCAAAAAACTACGCAACACTATGTTCCACACAAGAGACAAACCAGGTAAATACTTGGCACGAGCCCTCAAACACAAACACGAAACCTCTTTCATAGCCAAAATACGGACCAAAACCAACACTTTAGTACACGCAACCCCAGATATAGCTAGTACCTTCCAAAAATACTACCATGAGCTATATAACCTCACCGCCACACACACTTTCCCAGCAGACCCAACAATACATCACAAAATAACGGCATATCTGACCCAACACATGACAACAACCTTGACAGAGGAGGCGGCTGCCTCTCTGGACTCCCCTATCACCCTAGAGGAAATAGAAAGAGCTCTGAAAGAGACACCAACAGGGAAAAGCCCTGGACCGGACGGACTAACGACCATTTATTACAGAACTTTTAAAGACATTCTTCTACCCCACCTAGTGACAGTATTTAATGCTCTCGCCACGGGTGGTACATTACCCCCTCAGTCCCAAGAAGCTCATGTGACAATCATACCCAAGCCAGGGAAAAACCCTGAATTATGTAGTAGCTATCGCCCTATCTCACTACTAAATGTAGACATAAAGCTGATGGCGAAAATTTTGAGCTCCAGACTGAGTGAGTACCTACCCTCTCTTATCCACAAAGACCAAGTGGGCTTTGTACCGGGCAGAGAGGCTCGAGACAACACGGTAAAAGTCATAAACCTTATACACCAGGCCAACAAAACTAACACACCCATGATGCTCTTATCCACAGACGCTGAAAAAGCGTTCGACAGAGTGAGCTGGCCCTTCCTTAGAGCAGTCTTAAGACATATCGGATTGGGAGAAGCCATGTATAGCTGGATAAACGCACTATACCATGCCCCCACTGCAAAGATACAAGTTAATGGCACGCTATCGGAGCCGCTCACTCTGTCGAACGGCACACGCCAGTTATGCCCCCTCTCCCCTCTCCTTTTTGTCCTGGTCCTGGAACCATTCATTTCAGCCATAAGGACAAATCCGTCTATACATGGCCTAGATGTCGGACCACACTGTCATAAGGCAGCTGCTTTTGCTGATGACCTCCTACTCACTATGACACAGCCGACCATCTCCCTGCCCAACCTCCTAGCAGAAATACAAACATATAGTGCCCTTTCCTTTTTTAAAATAAACATGGCCAAATCAGAAGCCCTCAACATAACTATCCCTCAGACACAACTAGACACCCTGACACAATCATTCCCATTTAAATGGAGCCAAGTAAGCCTGACATACCTAGGAATCCAGATCCCCCCCCAACTTGAACCAATATACCGCATAAATTTTCAACCCTTACTAAATAAAATCCACACGGACCTAGCCAGATGGACCAAACAACACATTTCATGGTTTGGTAGGATAGCAACTATCAAAATGAACATACTTCCACAAATCCTCTATGTCATCCAAGCTCTCCCTATTGCTCTCCCCAAATCATTTTTTAAGGAAGTCAAAACGGCTTTTACCAAATTTATATGGTGTGGCAAACCCCCGAGATTAAGATATGAATACCTAACAAAACATAAGGACAGAGGGGGTTTAGGTCTCCCAGATTTAGAAAAATATTACCAGGCAACACTGATAGCCAGAGTAGTCGAATGGACACGGCCTGCACCTAAACTGTGGGTCTCACTGGAACACGCTTCAATGCGGGTCCCTATACCCATAGCAGCATGGGTGTCACAGAATCCACTCATCGACTTCACAGCCCCACACCCCACTATTACTCCAACAATCCAAGTATGGAACAAACTAGCCACCACACCAGGACTATTAAACGCGCCTTCCCCCCTGACCGCCCTATCACACAATGAAGCATTCCCCCCAGGGGTCTCGGGAAGACCGTTTGACAGGTTTTTCACGGAGCACGTCCCATTCCCAAGACTAGGACACTTCATGAATGACAATGGCTCACCTAAAACCCTACGCGAAATGGGGAAGTCTAATCCGCTGATAGGCATAACCTGGCTGCACACACAAATTGGTCATTACTACCGTAGCTTAACCCCGCTCATAACCCCAAATTTTTCTCTCACCTTGATTGAGACTATGTGCCTAACCAAACACAGTCCCTGTAAATTGATATCTTCCCTACAGACACACCTAGCCAACATACAACCCATGAAGAAACCACATTTCATATCAAGCTGGGAAAGGGATTGTGATATCAAATTTACAGACTTTCAGTGGCAGAAGATAACAACTCTGGTACACAAATGCTCCGCGTCGGTTAGAATCCAAGAAAACTCGTACAAAATATTGACTAGATGGTATAGAGTTCCAACGACCCTACACAAAATCTACCCTTTGGTCCCGGATCTTTGTTGGAGATGCAAGGCAGAGAGGGGAACTTTTTTGCACATATGGTGGTCTTGTCCCCTGATTCACAAATTCTGGTCCTCCGTTAGATTAATCATTGAAGAATACTCAGACTTAACAATCCCTTTCACCCCACAAGCATATCTAATACACTTCAACATTTACCCACTTAAAACATATAAGAATTCTCTGACAGTCAAACTACTTTCAGCAGCTAAAACACTGATACCCACCCACTGGAAACAAACACACCCCCCAACTATAAAGGAATGGATTGCTTCGGTAGAGGATATCCACGCTGCGGAAGACCTTATAACCTATACCCATGATAGAGAACAACCACAAAGAGGGACTTGGCTCCTATGGGCTGAATTTCTACACAGCTCGGAATGTTTAACCTTATGTCAAGATGTATAATAAAGACGACATATTATACCATGATCCCAAACGTACGTAATTAATGACACTGTATCAGTAATAGCACACATATACTGTCTAATGTTTCCCCCTGTAGTATAATTTCTTAGGATTTCGTACTGTACCTCCCTCCCGGTTTTTCCCCCTTTTTTTTTTTTTAATTTTTTTCTTTTTTTTTTCTTTTTTTCTCAGAGGCTGTTTATATTCATGATTCAATTATTGAAATGTTTTAATGTCCAACGCTACCTCCTGATATATTTTGTAAATTTCTATATTATTTAATATATGTATTGTTTTATACTCCCCCCCCCCCCTATTTTATATGTACCCTCTAGTCTGATGTTGTTTGTAACGACAAGTATATTTGAAAAACCTAATAAACAAAATTTAAACAAAAAACATGGGAAGAGAGAGAGAGACATACATAGGGGGGTAAAAGATACGGGGGGCGCCACAGGGGAAGCCTGCACTGGTTGCCGGAACACTTAAGGCCGGCCCTGCACACAGTAGCCACAGTATTTGCTTATAGCAGCCCAAGAAAGCATCATATGTACTCTTAGTACTTGTAAGTACTCCCAAACAGCTATTTTGGTGAAAATGTACCTCCAGCTGAAGTTGTGAGGCTAGCACTGTCCAGTGATAAATTCTTTCCACAAAATACAACTGTCATATCTGTTGAATGAAACCTTCCAAGTAGAAAAAAATGCCGCAGTAACACTTTAATATGTCAGCTCTTCTTAACCTGTTAACCCAGGAGGGCCTTCTATGCCTTTTTACGAATTCAGGTTTAGTTTTCTTTGTAGAACCCCTTACTTTTATTAACTTGTTCGTCAAAAAAGTACTTCCAGGTTGATTCAGAGACCTTTGCACTGTTGCAATTCAGTTATAAGAAAAGGTGCCGATATGCAGCAAAATTGCTCCAAAAATCTTCACCAACTAAACTTTTTTTTACTTCCCAACACTTTTTCAGCGCTAACTTCCATACCTGACTCATTTTGTGTTTTATTCATGTATATATATGCCTGGACACAAATATATTGTTTTCTTTCTATCTGTCCAGGGTGTCTCATATACACTTTATTTACTTTATTTTATGCTGGAGAATTTGATGGCACAATACACACAAATGATAATAATAAAAGTGATAATACCACCATTTTCCAGACTTGGTTAGTTTGTATAAGGATGTGTGAAGCACAACAGACCATACAATGGAATGAGCCTTTAGCTGAAAGCACTGCAAATAAAGAGAAGAATCAATGTCAGCAAGAGAATGTTGTAGAATGGTGGATAAATCAAAGAATATAAAGAGCATAATCATGAGAGTTTTGTAGGAGCCAAAATTCGTAAGTAATGGCAAAATGTTTATCTGCTGCTGAATAACAAACAAATCATACTTCACAATGATAATAATAATAATAATTACCAACCCTGCTATTGTGGTAAGGTTAGTCTCAGAAATCCATTAGTCTCATCTTTATTCTTTACTAAACTTTTACCATCTCTTTTTTTTACTTTTACTTTTTTCACTATTGCATGTAACAAAAGCTACCCATTCCATTTTGTGTTTCATCTCCCCACAGCTTCTTCTTTCATTGCTATGGTTACAAGACGTAGAGATAAATGTGCCCTGGCTGGTAATAACAGCAGCTTCGTTTTCCACTCCTGTCTGGAATATGCATCCATAAATCACTTATAAGCAGTTCCATAAAAAAAGAAACACATGATCTTTTAATTTTAATGACAATGATTACATGTTTATTTAAAATTAAGGTTTCTTTTTCTTGCCCTAGTAAATGTAAACGCTAAATTATGTTATGTGGGCATGCAGGAATAGTATCGTTTTCTGAAAGAAAGTTATTATCCTTTTTATATACTAGGATACATTGTTTAACAGTATAAAAAAATATATAAAGAAAGTATGTGTGGTCTATTCACTAAACAGTGCACTGTCCTGACCTGCCAGCAGAGTTGCAATTATCAGATCAGAATAGCCGGTTCGGTAAAATTCTCCAGCTTGTCTGATTTTCCAAATCAGCTGTTTGTGACAACCTAGTTGTCAGTTTACCATTCAGTAATTGATATTACTCAAAAAAATTGGGCAGACTAGATGGACCGAATGGTTCTTATCTGCCGACACATTCTATGTTTCTATGTTTCTATGATATTATATATTATCTCTCAATTTTTTAAATTGATTAAAAATTAAATGAATGTATTAATGTTTTAGGTTTTTCAACTGTTAATTATTTTGATAAGTTTGGATATTTTCAGAGAAGGTATTTTTCTTGGTGTGCTTTTGCGTTCAGCGTATTCAGGACTGCCCAGTTCAAAGCTTCTAATAGTTGGCCACCTGTACTGTAAAACCATTCATAATACTGCATACTGTAAAAAGACATCTAACATGATAGACAGAAGCACCTTGAACTGGGACTCTCTTTCCCAAATCCCTCTCAGGCCTGACTAGAGACCCGAGTGTCAAACTGATCAAAACTCATTTTTTTCAACAAATGCTCAGTCATTATTGCAGTAATGTCTTCTAACTTTAGTTTGAAACAATCTCAAAATCCACAAGGATACCTGCTACAGTGACTCTGCACACTTACTAAGAGTTCACTGTGACGGAACCCCCTCCATCCAAGTCTACTTCCTTGGGACAGACAGTGATTTTAGCCCTGGGATCTCCTGATCTCTCCATCCAGCCAAATCACTAGCTGAAGCACTTAGTTTAGGATGAATTTATTTGAACAGAAACACAGTCTGACAGAGGGGGTTCGTTCACATTTGTGGCAGCGGTGGGATTGCTTCCTTGTCTATGGGACATTCCAAACCACCATTGGGATCTATCTCCAGAGTCGAATATGTCTGAGGCTGTGGAGGACGTGGTTTTATGGATGGATCGTGCCCGTTAGGATTTCTGAAGAGAAGTGCTCCAAATGGAAAGTATCTACCGTGGAAAGGTCCTTCCAACCTGTGAGTAAAAGTTCAGGCGGCAGCAAGACTGTGCTGCTCAAGGCAGATATGGTGCTAGATGATGACTACAGGACCTCCTTTATCTCCTGGAGGTGTGCTTTTACCTTACCAACTGCAAACCAGTCTGTGCAGAGGCATAATTAGAAACCACCACTCCCCAGTGTTTCCTGCAGGGCAAGTATTTTTGGAGTATGGACAGCAGGAGAAAACGGGAAGGAAGAAGGATCCAAATATTAAAAAGATAATACAAAGTTTAATAAAAAAACATAATAAATTCTTACATTAAAATCAGTACGTTGTGCTTGTCCTCTCCGCAGTTCTTCTGTATCTCGGGCAGAGGATCTACGTCTTCCGTGAATGATTTTTGTGGAGGCTCCTCCTGCTTCCTGTAATGATACATATTTTTATTTTCAATCTGCCTTGACGCCCAGAGCCTGGATGAGTGGCTGTTCACCACGTGAGTGGTAAATTTAAGGGAGTGGATATATATACTCAATCAAGTTGCCGACTGTCTATACTATGTGGTTTCTTTTTGTGTTTTTTTTACATGTAATGGAGTCTGTGAAATAGGATAATCCACAAAGATAAGTCTCATTCATGACCATAAGCGCACCTTCACTTTACTTTATTTTTGCACAATTTATTTAAGGTAGTGTATCTAGGGGGTACATCGCTAAAGAGGTAGCAGCACTATCACAAAGCACTTTGAGCGCCAAATACACACTTCACTGCTTTTTACTGAATAAAAGACTACCCTATAGGAAAAAAGTTTAACTTGTATATATTCACATGAAAATTGATTTTTCATATTTAATAAAAATTATGATATAAAAAAAAACATTTCTTGTTTTTATTTCCTTTTATGTACCAATGCTGCCCCTACCCCCCAGACTCGCCCAATGCTCCATCTCCCCCTCCTTCCCCCAAACGCTGGCTCTCTTCCCCCCTTCCTCACCCCAACGCCGCCTCTCTCTCCCCTCCCTCCCCCCAACGTTGCCTCTCTCCCACACGGATGTGTAGACATCCACCGGCTGCCTCAGTCTCCCTGGTGCCCTGCACTTCCGCCGGGACGTCTATGATGAAGCCAGAAGGTCACATGACCTCCCGGCTTCCGTCATAGAAGTTCTGATGGAAGTGCAGGGCAGCAGCAAAGGATGTCTATGCGCATTGCGCAGACATCCACCCGCTGCTTGAGAGGGGGATTCAGGGCCCCTGCAACTCTGTGGGGGACCTGGATCCCAGTCTTATAGTCAGACTATAAGACGACCTCGAATAGCAATTGCATTTGCTCTGAAAAAAACAAGCAAATACGGTAAAACCTTATTGAAGTAGGTGAACATGTACTTTGCAATTGTAGCTTTTGTAATGAACTCTTAAACACATCTGTTCATGTAATGTTCGTGCCTGCAGGTGAATTTGAATCAAAGGCCTCTTGAGATCCACAAGTAGATTCTGGAAACTTGAGGTTGTAGAGCGCCAGCTCATACTCCTTGAGGTTGGATGGGGGTTACTGTGGCACATCTGTTTTTTTACCTTGGCTACTGAGCAGGTCACCTTGGCAACAGCACAAACACTCATGGCTATTTAATTCCATAGGGTTTTTCTGATACACAGGGTGGTATTTCTTTCTGTTGCTCCAAAAGATGGTAAGATTGGCCCAATTCCCGCATTAATGTCTCACAGGGTCACTGTTTATGCGATGATTAGCATTCGTTTCCAGCATCTTCATAGTTTCCTTAACGAGTGTGGTAACGACCTTTTGCAAGTATAGAATAAAAGACAACACAGCACTGTTCTTGAGAGGTTATTAAACAACAGATTCCCGACAACCAAAATCCACCCGTCACATTATCTGCAGTTGTCCAGCTTTCATTTGTCTGTTTTGCCCCACCTTTCTGACCTGGACAAATCTAACCCACTAAATAACCTCACCATCGTCAGTGCTACTCCAACTTCAAAAAATTCTGTAATTTATAGTCTCCTGCGGCCAACTCTAGATCTGGAATCCCCTGGTTCAGGTATGCACTCCTGGACGACAGACATCCCAGAGAATGATTTAGTCCAAATAATTGATCTTACCAACCTAGCCTCCAAAATCCTGGTATCCAGATCTTTTAGCGAAATGTTTTTCATATATGTGAAGCCTGACCAGCTTTTGGGCGTGCACTCCACCCACTCACAGGTGCTCTGTGTATGGTGTCCAGTGAGATTTGTATAAATTCTAGTTCAAGACATATTGTCAGAGAGATTCATTCCAAGTAAGTAGCTAGAGATAGGACTCACCAAGTTTGGAGTACTTTGACGTAGTGGTGGGATAAGCAAAATATGGCCATATATTGTGACTAAATCTCCAATATTTTTTCATTTAAGCTAGGTGCTTTTAAATGTTTAAAATTATTAAAAATGTTTAAAATGATTAAGATAATATGTTGTATGGGTGCACACTGCATTTATTTCATTGTAAGAATTAAGGTCGCCTTAGTGGTGCTCTGTGCAACATATGCCGGTTCTGGGGTGCTGTCCAAATCATTGTTTTTGCATATATGTGAAGCCTGACCAGCTTTTGGGCGTGCACTCCACCCACTCACAGGTGCTCTGTGTATGGTGTCCAGTGAGATTTGTATAAATTCTAGTTCAAGACAGATTGTCAGAGAGATTCATTCCAAGTAATTAGCTAGAGATAGGACTCACCAAGTTTGGAGTAATTTGACGTAGTGGTGGGCTAAGCAAAATATGGCCATATATTGTGACTAAATCTCCAAAATTTTTTCATTTAAGCTAGGTGCTTTTAAATGTTCAAAATTATTAAGATAATATGTTGTATGGGTGCACACTGCATTTATTTCATTGTAAGAATTAAGGTCGCCTTAGTGGTGCTCTGTGCAACATATGCCGGTTCTGGGGTGCTGTCCAAATCATTGTTTTTGCCTATACCATTCCAGACCACGTGCTTTACACATATTGCACAATGCCTATCCACGTATTAAAGAAATCGAAATTCACCACTTATGGCCTATATGAGAGAGGGAACTCAACGAAAAAAATTGGTTAGGGCTGAATATGTCTCACCTAAAAATTTAGCACCACAAGGGTTTTTAAGTACATGAAAATTTGATAACTTCCCTTGTACAGTGCCTTGCTAAAGTATTCACCTCCTTGGCATTTTTCGTGTTTTTTTGCCTCACAACCTGGAATTAACATGGATTGTTGGAGGATTTGCATAATTTAATTTACAGGACATGCCCACAACTTTGAAGATGTTTTTTTTTTATTTTTTATTGTGAAGCAAACAAAAAATAGGACGAAATAACAGAAAAAGTCAATGTGCATAACTATTCACCCCCCTAAAGTCAATACTTTGTAGAGCCACCTTTTGCGGAAATCACAGCTCCAAGTCGCTTTGGATAAGTCTCTATGAGCTTGCCACATCTTACCACTGGGATTTTGCCCTTTCCTCCTTGCAAAACTGCTTCAGCTCCTTCAAGTTGGATGGTTTGTGCTTGTGAACAGCAATCTTTAAGTCTGACCACAGATTTTCTATTGGATTGAGGTCTGGGCTTTGACTAGGCCATTCCAACACATTTACATGTTTCCCCTTAAACCACTCAAGTGTTGCTTTAGCAGTGTGTTTGGGGTCATTGTCCTGCTGGAAGGTGAACCTCCGTCCTAGCCTCAAATCACGCACAGAGTGGTACAGGTTTTGCTCAAGAATATCCCTGTATTTAGCACCATCCATCTTTCCCTCAACTCTGACCAGTTTCCCAGTCCCGGCTGCTGAAATCCACTACATCTACATCTACATCTACATGCTACATCTCCACAGCATGATGCTGCCACCACCATGTTTCACTATGGTGATGGTGTTCTTTGGGTGATGTGATGTGTTGGGTTTGCGCCAGACATAGCGTTTTCTTTGATGACCGAAAAGTTCAATTTTAGTCTCATCAGACCAGAGCACCTTCCTCCAAACATTTTGGGAGTCTCCCACATGCCTTTTTGCAAACTCAAAACGTGCCATTTTGTTTTTTGCTGAAAGTAATGGCTTTCTTCTGACCACTCTGCCATAATGCCCAACTATATGGAGCGTACGGCTTATTGTCATCCTATGTACAGATACTCCAGTCTCTACTGTGGAACTCTGTAGCTCCTCCAGGGTTTCCATAGGTCTCTGCTGCCTCTCCGATTAATGCCCTCCTTGTCTGGTCCATGAGTTTTGGTGGGTGGCCGTCTCTTTGCAGGTTTGCTGTTGTGCCATGTTCTTTCCATTTGGTTATGATAGATTTGATGGTGCTCCTGGGGATCCTGACTTGTACTTCTCAACAACATTGTCCCTTACTTGTCTGGAGAGTTCCTTGGTCTTCATGGCAGTTTGGTTAGTGGTGCCTCTTGCTTAGGTGTTGCAGCCTCTGGGGCCTTTCAAAAAAGGTGAGTATATGTAATGACAGATCATGTGACACTTAGATTGCACACAGGTGGACATCATTTCACTAATTATGTGACTTCTGAAGGGAATTGGTTGCACCAGAGCTTTTTATGGGCTTCATAACAAAGGGGGTGAATACATACGCACATGCCAATTTTCTGTTTTCTATTTCTAAAAAAATAGTTTTGTGTATATATTTTTCTCATTTCACTTCACCAACTTAGACTATTGTGCTCTGACCCATGACATAAAATTCAGATTAATAAAACATTGAACTTAAAGCTGTAATGTAACAAAATAGGTAAAAAGTCAAGGGGGTGAATACTTTTGCAAGGCACTGTATGTCATGTGTAGATTTCTCAAGTATAATCAACGGAGATAGATTCCAACCTCCTCACAAAAACAAATGGAATTACTTAAAATCATATTACATGAGTGACTCTGCATATGTGGTAACATTTTATCTCTTTCCTTTTATTTTTCAGATTACAAATTGTAGCTCAGTTTCAGGTGTCATCATGTGACGTAACTGGTAAAGGTTTCTTTCTTTTTGTATATAGTTTAAAAAGTTATTTATTGCACTATAATGTTTCCTTATATGGAACAGATGCGTGCTTGGACCCCAATATATTATGATATATGGTCAAAATAATAAATGGATTAAATTTATTCGGACATTAAGGTCCTATTTCGGAGACAGTAATTTGTTTTTTTATTGGTGTTTATATGGATCCACATATCTGGGAGATATAGCCCCTTAATATCATTGTCTATGCACTATATGTATATTTGATATCACTATTTGTATTCACATGCTGTGATTTTGATGCACTGTCACTTTAAGTGTTGTTTGCAACTAACTGTGATTGTTGAGTCACACCCATTGTTTGATGGCATTTTATATAAATTCACTTTGAATACATTTGCACATTAAGGCTTGAGAAAGTTGAAGTGTTGCCTCTTCTGATGGATTGAATCACCTCACAAGAACAGTGCTGTGTTGTTTTTCATTTGAGACATTGGAGGAGTGTGGTACCTTGCCCCGAGCACTAATAATTGTGAGTTCACCTTTAACTTCATTTGTCTCCATTACAAGTATAGGGCGTTTTTGTAACGGTGTGCCTATGATTTTTAGCATGGGCTGTAATTTAAAATGTTGGGTATTTTTTGATTGTAGCATCAGTTGACATCATTAACGGCGGGTATAGGATCACCACTGCCCGATAATGGCTGATTTTAAATTAACTGGAGCCATAGAATCTACGCTATTTTGTCAAATATCCATTACTGTAACTTTTAAGTTGAAATTTCCTGTTAGAGTAGAAGTGCAAGTTTTTACATATATCAACATAATTACATTTGCAATGGTACACTACTTTATCCACAAGCTTCGTTCTTAGCGTGTATATTTGGAAATACAGAGGATGTTACTCAAAGAACAGGATTTCTAATTAAAGAAATTTCACTCAGGTATTTAATGCAATTTTTAATTTACTATTATTACTTGTGATGTGTCTTATTTTAGCAAATTATTTTTTTTAGGTATTATGGGCCTCTGCATTGTTGTGACTTGCACAGGCTGTTGTGACTTAAGGACTTTTATTTACATCTATTGTTCCAAGATCTCCTTGGTTTGCACAGTCTGTCAGGGTATAGAATTTTTTGGTTATAAGCACGACAGGTTTCACAGAGGCCTATACTGTCTGGATGGACCTTCTCAGTAGGAACTGTATTTAATGGAGGCACCTCAACAATGCTATACTGGTCCAACAAACAAAACAAAACTGTACAAGTGTACAGTTATCATCAATGTCATTCATTGAAGGAAGGGGGCCTTGATCCTCCATATAAATTTACCTTTTTTAGTATATACATATTGCACCATATTGTATGCTTTATGTTTTTCCAGGTCATCTTCCATGAACCATGCTGTATATGTAAGACCTTTCCAGTGTCACTATATTGCACAGGCTGTATTGTATGCATGGGTTTTTTATGCACTTGTGACAAAATATTTTATATCACTAACAGATATTTCATAGTTGCCAACATTTGAATTCCAGGGACACTTTGCAGCTCAGCTTACAATTACTTACTTTAACCCCTTCGTGACGCATGGTGCTTGCTTCCCAAACGACGCAAGCACCAAAATGTCACGATTTGTTCCTGGCCACCGATAACAAGGTGATTGGTAGCCAGGAACACTCTGGCAGAGACCCGATCAGGGTCTTAATAGACCCTGTGGGTCCCTGCCAAAAAATCGCGATGACGTCACGGAGGCGTGCCCGAACCCGGAAGTTCGGGCACAACGCGATTTAGCAAAATGTAGCCGGTGCTCAAAGTGGCCTCATCTGACAGGTGGGATCCCGCTGTAAGTGCCTGCAGCGGGATCCGAAAACAGCTCATCGCGGGGAGCCACGATGAGCTGTTTAGTACAGGACGTACTATGCCGTCCTAACGACTTTAAGGCACTTAAAGTCAGGACGGCATAGTACGTCCTAACGTCGGGAAGGGGTTAAGATTGACCACACCTACTGTTCAAAGCTCTGCCCACTCCACATAATTAGCATAATGTAACTCCACCTTATTGTCACAGTGTAGATTATATCACCAAGTTCCCACCAGCATTACCAGGATCCTTGGTGTATATAACAGATACATTCACAGCACAACATCCTCATCAGGCAGGTGCATTTATTCACTTTTACATGCAATATAGTAAGACCTGGTGCGATGTGCTTCAGTCAGAGAGCTGTGTGTACACCATAAAACATACATTAGTATGAACCTACCACTTCTGCTGCAAGGCCATTCCATGGATCCACTACCCTCTCAGTAAAGTAATACTTTCATTAGTCCCTGGCCTTGTCTTATATATAGGGTAGCTTTATGCCTATCCCATGCATGCTTAAACTCATTTACTGTATTAACCTCTACCACTTCTACTGGAATACTATTCCATGCATCCACTACCCTCTCAGTAAATGAATACCTTTTATGGCCGATTATAAGACGACCCCCCAAACTTTTGATATTCCTTTAGGAAAAAAACTAAAACCCTGAATATAAGACTACCCTATAGGAAAAAAGTTTAACTTGGATATATTCACATGTAAAATGCTTTTTAATATTTAATAAAAAATGATCATATAAAAAAATGCATTTCTTGTTTTTATTCCCTTTTATGTACCAATGCTGCCTCTACCCCCCAACCTTGCCTAATGCTCCCTCTCACCCCACGCCTTGCCCAATGCTACCTCCCCCCTCCAAATGCTGTCTCTCTCTCCCCCCTTCCCCCAAGCCCTGTCTCTCTCCCCCCCAACGTTGTCCCTCTCTCTCCCTCCACCCAAACATTTCTCTCTCCCCCCGCCATCCAAACATGGTTCTCTCTCTCTTCTACCCCCTCCCCCCCTATCTCTCTCTCCCCCCTCCATCCAAACATGTTTCTCTCTCTCTTCTACCCCCCCCTGTCTCCCCCCCCTTGTCTCTCACTCCCCTCCCTACCCTTGTTTCTCTTTCTCTTTCCCTCCCCCTGTCTCTCTCTCCCTGGTGGCTAGTGGGGGCAGCCGGGGGATGTCTGCACGATACGTGCAGACATCCTCCATGCTGCCAGACACTTCGTCTATTATGACGGACAGCTGGCTGCCCAGATATCCCTGGTGGCTAGTGGAGGCAGCCGGAGGATGTCTGCACGTTATGCGCAGACATCCTCCGCTGCTACCCGGCACTTCCGCCGGGACTTTGATGATGATGCCGGAAGGACCCGGCTTCATCATAGAAGTCCCGGCGGTTGTGCCGGTCGGCAAGGGATGATGTCTGCGGCTGTTAGCGAGGGGGATCCAGGTCCCCTGCAGCTCTGCAGGGGACCTGGATCCCAGTCTTATAGTCTGACCTCAATTTGATGTCAGACTATAAGACTACCTCGAATATAAGACGAGGGGTCTTTTTCAGAGCATTTGCTCTGAAAAAACCTTGTCTTATATTCGAGCAAATACGGTACTTTCTTTAGTGCTTGTCCTTATCTTATATCTAGGATAGTCTTATGCTTATCCCATGCATGCTTAAAGTCCTTCACTGTGTTTACCTCTACCACTACTGCTGGAAGGTCATTCCATGCACCCACTACCCTCTCAGTAAATTAATATTAAGTTTCTGACCTCCACTGTATTAACTTCTACCATTTCTGCTGGAAGGCTATTCCATGCATCCACTACCCTCTCAGAAAGCAATACCTCCAATAATCCCTGGCTTCATCTTATATCTAGAATAGCCTTATGCATATACACCTTCACTGTATTAACCTCTACCACTTCTACTGGAAGACTATTCCATGCGCCCACCACCCTCTCAGCAAACAAATATTAAGTTTCTGACTACAAAAAAACTGTAAAATATTAAATATTTCCAGCCTTTTCAAAAACTTGAGGTGGACCCCAAATATATGTATATACCGTATCGTGTCTTACAATCGAGGTCTTCTTATAATCTGACCTCAAATTGAGGTCAGCTTATAAGACATGGATCCAGGTCCCCAGCAGAGCTGCAGGGGACCTGGATCCCCCTCTCTGACAGCAGGGGAAGTCTGCGCGATGAGCGCAGACTCCCCTGCTTCCACCCGGCACGACCGCCGGGGCTTCTGTGAATAAGCCGGGTACTTCCGTTTTCGTCACAGAAGTCCCTCTGCTGAAGATGCGGCGCGGAAGTGTCCTAGACCTGACACACACTCATAGATACAGTCTGTAACATAGACACATACACTCATAGTCAGTCACAGACACACACTCATACACAGTCTGTCACATACACCCATAGAGTCTGTCACATAGACACACACACTCATACATAGTCTTTACCATATATACATACATACATACATGCATACAGTCTGTCACATAGACACACACTCATAGATACAGTCTGTCACATAGACACACACTCATAGATACAGTCTGTAACATAGACACATACACTCATACATAGTCTGTCACATACACTTATACATACATACATACATACATACACACAGTCTGTCACATTCATGCATACACTCATACAATCTGTCACATAGATACATACAGTCAGTCACATAGTCACACACACTCATACATACAGTCTGTCACACGCACATATAGTCAGTCACACACGCATATAGTCAGTCACACACGCATATAGTCAGTCACACACGCATATAGTCAGTCACACACACATACAGTCAGTCACACACACATACAGTCAGTCACACACACATACAGTCAGTCACACACACATACAGTCTGTCAATACACTCACACATAGTCTGTCAATACACTCATACATAGTCTGTCAATACACTCATACATACATACACTCATACATAGTCTGTCAATACACTCATACATACATACATACATACATGCATACATACATACAGTCTCTCACATACACTCATACATACATAGTCTGTCACATACACTCATACATACATGCATACAAGTGAATGTTTGTTTTTTTTTTCTTCTCAAAAACAAACAAAAGAAATGTAGATCAATATGTCCCCCTTCCCTGCTGCTGTATCTCATTGCAAGGAAGGGGGGCATTTCCGTTCCAGGTTTGTCTGTGCAATGCGCAGACCATCATTACTTATTAATTACATTATTTTGCCCATGTAAGAAATCAAATGAACCCTATATTTCGTACACCCATTCATTTGTCAGTCTTATTATGCCCATCATTTGTCAGTCTTATCATGCCCATCATTTGTCAGTCTTATCATGCCCATCATTTGTCAGTCTTATCATGCCCATCATTTGTCAGTCTTATCATGCCCATCATTTGTCAGTCTTATCATGCCCATTCATTTGTCAGTCTTATCATGCCCATCATTTGTCAGTCTTCCCATGCCCATCATTTGTCAGTCTTCCCATGCCCATCATTTGTCAGTCTTCCCATGCCCATCATTTGTCAGTCTTATCATGCCCATCATTTGTCAGTCTTATCATGCCCATCATTTGTCAGTCTTATCATGCCCATCATTTGTCAGTCTTATCATGCCCATCATTTGTCAGTCTTATTTTTCCAATTCGTTTATCAGTGATATTTTGCACATTAATGTCACCCTCCCTCCACCCTCTTCCCCAGTACTCACCTCCGTGTCCCGTCGCATCCTCCATGCTACAGGCTTCCCTCCTGCACGGAGGAGGGAAGTACATTAGCCAGATATGACTAGCTGTCAAATCCGGCCGAAGAAGATTTTTAAAAAATTGCTGCTGTGAGCATAACAGCTCAGTTTCACAGGACTGTCCTGCAATCGCAGTATACGCAGGACATTTGCATAGTTGGCAACTTTTGTGTATTTGCATGTTATATATTCACAAACAACTCTCAGACAAGTAGTAAAATAGAAAAGTGAAAACACCCTCCCCGTGCAAAACAAAGTGATCAAGCAAAATAAAAACAATACTCTCCAGTGAAAATGCAGCTTCCCACAAAATACTCCTCGGGTATTCTTAAACAGCAACACAACAAATGAGGGAGCGCAAAAACATGGAAGGGAAAAAACAAAGTATCTTAGTGTAACACTGTATGGTGTAACAGGAGGTGTATAGTGGGGTGTATATACACTCACAAACGAATCTTCTTAAAAAGCCTGTCGACAGATAACACTGATGATCCTCATGTTCATGGAAAAGTTTTCTTTTAATCTATAAAAGATTAAAAAGCCAATGGTGCAGTATCCAAAATCAAACACAGATAAAATACAAAATGACACTTACAGAAACATAGGCACATACACATGTGCACTATGAGCTTGCAACTGGGGGAGAGTCTGTGTGCACTTTATTTGTCTGGACACTTTATTTCTCCTGAGGAAGACGGATATTACTGGTGAAACGCGTTGAGAAAACATCATATTTGTACCTCGGAGTGGTGGGAGTTGGAGTAACTCCCACCACTCCGAGGTACAAATATGATGTTTTCTCAACGCGTTTCACCAGTAATATCCGTCTTCCTCAGGAGAAATAAAGTGTCCAGGTGCAGATTAGCTGCTAATCTATAAGGTTTTAAGAACCAATTTACAAGTAATAGAACCCTCATCTGTGCCGAATTATCCTCTAACACCCCAATAGGGGGAAAAGGATTTGTTAACAATATATGCGCACTGCATGTTTGTTTTTTATGTGTCATGTTTGTGCTTTTTTGTTGTGTTTTTTTTCACCGTGGGGTGTAGACGAATATCACCCGACGATATTTTACAAGCAATTTTATTAAAAGTTAATTTTTAAACTTTACCCAATTTCCAACACATGCAATTGACTTAATTATGTTTTCATTACCTCCCCCAGGGAATCTGGGAAATGAAAATTGAGCTCGACGTGGCTCTGTTTTCTGTCTCTCCATAACTTGCTTTGATTATTAAAAAATAGCCCTAAATAATGAGTTTATGTAGATTTTGCCACACATCCTTGAACTCAAAAGTGTAAATTTTTATTTTGTGCTTGGGTCTTCCTAATATGCCATCTAAGGTTCTGTATATACTAATTCCCATGTCCTGCAGAGCCTGTCAGGACTTTTATCCTCCCCAGGATCTGACAGTGTTCTGCACCTGCTGCTATTGAACTTTTACTATTGAAAGCTTGTTTTATACTAGGTATCTACTGTAAAATATCATTTTTTCCCTCTATGAACTGATGGGAACATGGTCTAGTGCAGTGTTTCCCAACCCAGTCCTCAAGGCACACCTACCAGTCCAGGATTTAGGGATTACCTGGGTGTGTCTAAGGTGTTTTTACAAAGAAGAAAAAAAACACCTTAGACACAACTGGGTAATCCCTAAATCCTGGACTGGTAGGTGTGCCTTGAGGACTGGGTTGGGAAACACTGGTCTAGTGTTGAGATATTATTTTATTATGTCCTTGGGTCTCCCTAAACTGCCAGAAATGTTCACTATGAGAGGGCAGAACTGGCTGCTAAAATGTTTGAATCACACTATTGGCCCAAAATCACAGGCCATGCATGGAGAACAATAAGCCGGCGAGGAAAGATCTCCTGTGACCTGCCCTACATTTCGCAAATGCTGCATATGAGGCTGTGTGCAATAACGATCTTAATGGAAGCCTGGTATTTTATTTGCCAGGCTTCCGTCGCGCTGTAGCTACCCCCTCTCACATCAGGGCATATGACAGCACAGAGTCCTTAAGGAAGTTTGGAAAATCAAATGGCAGGCGGCCCTAGCGTTTCACTTGCGTGTCTGCACCGTTTCAACTCTCGGGGCACTGTGACACAGGGTTCTTACGGCAAAATTTCTACTGTCTGCAAAATTATAAGTTATGGAAAAATTATTTTTCCGAATGGAAAATGTGTAGAGATGTCTTACTAGGACATGTCCTCTTTTTGAGGACTTAAATGTCTGCTGCATGTTAATCCTTACAAAAACCACTACTCGCGAATCGGAAGTTATATGGCATGTCCTCGTTTATAGTCACCAGGATATGGTAACTCTAAAAATGGGTGCAGTCTAAGTTATAACCATCCACAAGCAGTTCAAATAATTTGGTGAATTATAATTTATTATAATTTCTTCTGGATGGTTATATCTCATATTGCACACATAATTAGTTTATGTTATGGATCTATAATAATAATTCAATTATACATTGTGTGTTGAAAAATAAATTGTGTTTTATTTTCATTTGATATATTTCCATAAAAGGATCACCAACATTTTCAGCACCAGGCCCATGATGGGGTGCTGGGGCAAGTCCTGAGTGTGCATGTAAGTAACCTACCTTATTTTTTGTAGCAGACCTGCATGTAGTTGAATACAAAATGCGGATTCAGCTGAAATAGTGGAATGTGTAGTCAAATTCACTTAATTAAACAGTTTGGACTTTTCTGCTAGGGATTGGATCAGAGCTCGCTTGCGCCATCTGGTGTCATATATGAAATAGTGAAATGAGAATAATTGACAACAAAAAATAAAATAAAATAAAATGGAAACAATGAATTTAACTCTTTTAGCCAGAATTTCTTCGCACTTTTTTGTAGTTGACTGTTACAGCTGGGTTCACATATGTACCACTGTGTGCTATTTACGTAATAGTTGTGGAATATCATTGCTCGCCAGTGATAAGGTTTGGCTATTTCCGATATAAGGGTCTATTAAATACTTTGTTCACAGCATTTTAAAATGAATCCATCACAAAATAAAGTAATATTTCCATTCTTTATCTCTTGGCATATTTCTGGAAAGTCAATTATCCATCCTCATTGTTTGTATTAATGCTTTTTCAGATAGTTATAAGATATGATTCTCTTATGGCCTAAGCATCCAACTGTGACCCCCCAGCTCCTGCGTAATACAAAATCCCATAATTTCCCACTAGTTTTCTAGAATGCAGCCTTACGGCTGTAATGCTTCAGCTGGACATCTAGGCCATAAGAAAATAATCACTCAATAGGGATGCCTACTTGAATTCGAATAAATATGGCAACTGCTTCACGGTCCAGACCCAGAGCTACTACTAATAGGCAAACTATGTGTTTGCCTAAGGCTTTGGCACTTGGGGGGTGGCTGCTGCCTGCCTTGTGCTATTCATGTATTACTGAAGGAGGTAGCGGAGTTAGGGCCAGCCCTGTTCGGGGCAGACAGCTGGATGTGTGTGCTATCCAGGTGCACAGACATCATCTCAGGCTGCCTCTCATGCTTCCCGCACATCTGTGGATATCAAAGCATTGGGGTCATGTGACATCTCTGCATTCCGTCTCCAGAGATGCGTGGGGATCGAGAGAGGCAGCCGGAGAAGATGTCTATACATCTGGGCAGTGCACAGCCAGCTGCCCACACTAGACACCAGGGAACTACTAGGAGGGTGCTGGAGCATGTCTGGTGGATGCAATCTAGGTGTTTGGGACAGTGGGTGTGCTGTCATTGTGACATTGCATGTGTGTATATGTATGTGCCAGAGGGCAGGATAAGTAAGGGGGGACAAAAATATATTTTGTATGGTGGCCAAAAGACTTGCACCAACCCTGTCAAGGTCTTATATAGGTGCCAACTGTCACAACAATTGGTGTAGTGCATACCTGCATCTACTATCCGGTAGAGATGGTATGACCTTTGTGATCTGAAAAGCTTTACAACTTTAGTGCTTCCTTTGAAGCTGGGACTGATGTTACAAGGGGTGAAATGTTACACTGAGTTAGTTGCCAGCAAGTCTATCTAGCATAGGTCTGTATACCCTCATAGATAGTTTGTTCTTTTGATTAGCTAAGTGGCTCTTACCAGTTAAAAGTCTTGTCCTGCAAAATTCATCTCCCAAACATGCATTAATAATAACTCACAGATTATTAATCATGCCTCATTTTGTGAATATTTAGACAGGGAATTGTACACCCTACAAAATGAGTACAAATATGGCTGGTGCAACTTGAGCCATTTGGAAGCTATTGTGAAGTCTGTGGTATAGAGTCATGGGTAGCAAGTGTGACATATCTATGGACTTCATAAATTGCAACAAATTAATAGAGGCAAGGATTATGTATGTGACATGCACTGGAGGGAAATTAGAAAAAAGATTTCCTATTTTGACTGGGGTAGTTCCACCACACAAGGGGGAGGACACTTCTAGATACACCTTCCCACCTCTGGACTGGCTTGGAAACCTGAGTTGACCTGACCAGGTATAAATCTAATGATGGAACAATATCCAGTGTGCTTACTAGGAGCCAAGATCTAATTTTGCATAAGTTGAAGTAATTTCCTTGCCGCAGTCCTTCAGACAGAAAATACTGGTAGTAGTTATGTTTTCTGTTAATTTCTCCTTTTTTTATATTATCTGTTTTGGTGTAAATAATTTGTCGTCTGTTTTATTTTATGTATGCACTGTGACTATTCTTTTTTTTTTCTTTTTTTTGCTCATGCTTATTAGCATTCATCCTCTGAACATTCATCCATACGTACATTCATACCTTGGTCTCGTGGTGATCATGGTATTCCTTAGTATAGCTATGATATGGTCGGGGGTTTCTTGTTTGGGATTGCCTCCCGCTTGTTTGGTTAGATTTGAATTTGACGGGTTTCCAGTTAAGTTTGGCTAAAGGTCTGCCATGGGGCCCATATTTCATAATATGTGTTTAAGTTATTGGTTATTTTATAGAAATACTTCTCCATATTATATTGGTAATTTATTTAATTTAGAATATTCAGCCATATTGGAGGGTTCTGTTCCTTCCAGCTTTGAGCTAGGCATATCTTTGTTGCGCAAAGATATTTATCGCTAAGTCCACATTAGCTTTCTTCTTCAGCGGGACCTCTATGTTAAATAGAAAAGACTGAGGTTTCGGTGACCAGTCCAATCCGAATAAAGCCTTAATAAGTTTGCCCAGTTCCATTTTTGTTGAATCTAATTTTGGGCAGCTCCGCCATATATGAGACATGGTTCCGGGCATGGTCTGGCACCTCCAACAGCTCCCCGTGGAGGATTTAAACATTTTATGCATGACTGTTGGAACATAATACCAATGATGCATCAGCTTAAAAAATTGCTCATGTAAGTTTATGCAGTGAACTGCTTTCCTCATTCTGCCCCATGCCCGGAACCATGTCTCAATTGGGTACTCCAACCCCAATTCCTCTTCCCATTTGCTTATGGCTTTAGTTTTCACCAAGTCCGTCCCCCGTCTATTGAGCTCGGTTATTTTGGATATAAGGTGTTTTTTATAGTGAGCGTCCATAAAGGTATCTAGATCTGAGTGAGCTCTTAAGGGATTAGCGTTTAGGGTACTCTTGATTCTTATAAATGTATATTGTTCTGTGTTTGGTGATTTATATTTACACTGCAGTTCATCGAAAGTCCAAGAGGAGAGAGCAGGCAGTAAATCTGAGACTTGTGCGAACCCCGCCCTGTGCCACTGTCTCAGATCCAGATCTTCCGTCAATAGCTGAAGCGTCTCCAACGGAGCCCCTCCAGTCAAAGAATCAGAAGAAGCGAATTTTCTTTTAAACTTGAACATCTGCTTAACAATGTTTATAATAATAGGATTTAAGATGTCCAGTCTATTGAATTGCTCCTGGTTCAACCAGTAGAGACAGATTGGTTTACAATTGTTGCATTTCCACTTCTCATAGTTGTACCAGCCCAAATTGTAGCCTTGTTTACAATCCCAGACCATGAAGTGATAGACCATACATGACTCGTACAATTCAGCAATGTTTGGGTAGTTAACTCCATCTTGTGATAATTTATTTCTAAGTGTGGCCCTTGCTATTCTTGGAGATTTCCCATTCCATATGTATGTGGAAAATATTACTTCAAACTGTTTTAGAATTTTTCTGGGTATGGGCAGTGGAATGGTTCTAAAAAGGTATGTCAGTTTAGGAATGACATAACTCTTTATAATATTCAGCCTGCCCAGCCATGGAATCTCATAACCCTTCCAAGACGCAAATTGGGATTTTAGTTTATTAAGTAGAGAGGAATAATTCCCGATTATCATGTCTTTAAAGTTTTGGTGGATTTGGATTCCTAAGTATTCAATGTATGGCTGATCAAATTTGAATGGGAATTTTATTTTAAGATTGCTCAGAAGTTGATGATTTAGGTTAAAGTGTATTAATTGTGTTTTATTGAGATTGAGCTTATAATTTGAATAATGACCATAGTCTGCTATCTGTGTTAGTACTTCTGAGACTGATTTTTCTGGCTTGCCCAAGGTTAATATGATGTCGTCCGCATAAAGCGTAATCTTATGAGATATTGGGCCTGTGTTTATGCCTTCTATTCTCTTATTCTGGCGTATTAAAACGGCAAGTGGTTCTATAGTTAGCACATATAGCAGGGGTGCTAAAGGGCACCCCTGTCTGGTGCCGTTGTTGATGTGAAAAAAATCAGAGGACTATTCTTTTATTAAGTTCTGCGTTTGTCTGGTAAAGAGACTCACGTTACCTGATTAGACCAATTTATTGGTAATTTAAATTGCATAGATATTGTGTTAAAGCATATTTTGTGGGTTTAGACTAATTTGCTTGGGGGACCAAGGCACCCCATTTATAAATTGTCTTTGTGGTGGCATTGTTAGGACATTAGTTATATCAGTATAATTAAGTGTGGGTGGTGTTAAAGAAACATAGAAACATATAAAGTGGGGTTTTATTATTATTTCTAGTCTAGGGCAGACAGTTAATTTTAATCCTTGTACCACCATAACCCAGTCACATGCACTCTTGGAGTAGGGTGCATTTTTTACCCCAAAAGTCCTGAATTTGCTGGTACAGTCACATTTGTTGGGTCCTGTACTGGGTTTCACCCAATATAAATACTGCAGCAATGCATTTAAACTGTCCATATCTGTCATTCATACACAGATTAAATGTTATGAAATTAAATCTAAAAACCCGGTATCTCTGTATCAGGTAGCCTGGAGCTTTGCCACCCTTCATGTCATGTGAATAAAGGTTTTATGGGTACATTAGATGGGCATGAAAACATGATGTTGTTGAGACATGGTCCCTTATGAACTCCAGTTTGGTTGGGTGGTTGCCTCAAAGAGGGAGCATTATAGAGCCACAACAGCATTGGACTAGCTAGTAGCTCTGTCCCCAATCTTATCTATAGGGGTGCAGATCCATTTGGGTGGCATCAAGCCCCGGTTACGATTAGGGATGGGACAGGGCTACTTCCCCTGGCCCCCCAATCTCATGTATAGGGTCTAGGAGCTTTTTTTTGCTATGTTTCAACATTTTCATTTCAATTCTCTGTCTCAGAGAAGGAGAACTGAAATTTGGCTATATTAGTTAAATTCAGAGTGTGTTTGGGGGTGATTAGGGCATATTGGGTAGCCAAAAACCATTGGTTTCATGGCAAAAATGTCCTGATCTGAATGATTTCTGAATGGCCGGAACTGACTATTTGGACCCTAATTGGGTATACTGAATAGCCACATTTCAGAGATTAGTAAATTTTGGCTACGGTCCCCGACCCAAATCAAATTTGGGTAAAATTGTGTAACCCTTTGATGCTTCTTATACAGTTCTTCTCGGAGAACTAAGAACTTCCTGCCTAAGCATCTGGCTTATTTATTGACACAGAATTCTGCAAACATACTCTGTCTGATACTCTGTCAAGCTAAGTCCTGTCTGATGCTGCTAGAGGCCATCGACAGGAGGTCATTGCATCTTGCCACCATTACTCAGGAAATCTTGCCCATGGAAATGTCCATGGGCAAACTGCATAGAGAGAACTTGTCACAGAACGTAATCACTTCTCCCTTATGTCCTGGGATTCCTCTTGTTGGGGCTCAACAACCCCCACATAGATTAGGAAAACAAAACAATTGCATAGGTTCCTTCCTGCCCTGTACGTTACCTGCCACCTTCTGCCCTTGTACTGCTAACAGGAACACTGTCACCAAGGGGAAGCATGTACCTAGGGTTGCCACATTTTCTACAAACAATACTGGCCTTGCTATTGCCTCTATAGACTTAACATTGGCAGCAAGCCATTTTTTTACAGGCCTGCCAGCTGGGTGACAACCCTAGGTGTACCTCTTATCACTGCCTGAAACGGCGGCCATCTAGGAATATGAAAAGGCGAGCCAGAGGAGTTTATCAGAACATTCACTTCTACTACATTCACCACTTGTAAAACGAGTCTATAATTGTTACAAGTTAACCAGATTTATGCCAAAAAAGATAAATGTCTGTATGAGGTGGATAGGGTGACCTTCCTTGGGAATATCATCATCAACACAGTTTTTTCCCTTTGTCAATTACTATAGAAAGTTTATTTGCGACTACTCTAAAATAATTGGAGAGGGTGCCAATATGTATACTGACCAACCACAAGAATTTTACTGTATTTAAGTGAAGCCAAGCGTATGAATCATAAACAGGCCAGATGGTCCTTGTTCCTGTCTTGACTAAGCAACCTGCTGATAAACTACATCTCCCATAATGCTCTCTCAGCTAAGAGGCTGGCAAAGTAGTATGGTAAATGTAGTCCTGCAACATATGGACTGCAGCGGGTTGCCTACTCCTGAACTACAACATCATGTATAAGTTTAAAAAAACATTAAGGCCAAAGCCCTGTCTCGGATACAAACACCTCCTTCTGAGGAGAAAACAATTAATGAAACCATTGTGGTCCCCATTACGTATAAGTGCCACTGTACATTCTACCTTGTATTCTCCTCTCCTGGAAAGAATACATGGGACACAATATTATGACCCTGCACACTACTCAACACATATTGTGTGTGGGTGCAACCAGGTGATGTACATTTGTACAATCAGGTGATTTGGACATGAGTTCAAAAATATTGAGTAGCCACCTTTTGGAGATTTGTGAAATTCAACTAAAGTGCCCGACCCAAATCGAACTTGGTACAAATCTGAATATTTTGTCGACCCTCAACCGATTTTGTACAATGCTATGCTTCAAACTTTGTGGGAACAGTTTGGAAAAGGCCCTTTTCTATTCCAGCATGACTGTGCTCCAGTGCACAAAGCAAGGTCCATAAAGAGATGGTTGGATGAGTTTGGTGTGGAAGAACATAACTGGCCCGCGCAGAGCCCTGACATCAACCCCATTAACACCTTTGGAATGAACTGAAAAGGAGATTGTGAGCAAGGCATTCTTTTAGAATGAATTGTCATAAAAGTCCCTGTTGGTGTAATGATCAAGTTTCCCAATACTTTTGTCCTTATAGTGTATATTCCAATGTCCCTGGTCCCATTCATGAATGTATTTTGTGGTGGACTTGCCACCCACTAGAAGTCATAGCACTATACTTAAATTATAGACACCTTATACCTCTTTGCAAACTGAACACTGCCAATAAATTGGCACAGGTCTTCCTTCACATGTGAACTTCCAGTAGGGATAGTCTATGAAAGCGTGAGACAGTTTGTATCCCAGTTCTGGAGAGCTATTTGCAAAAAAAAACACCTTGAATAAAAAAAAAATCCTTAAGTTTATCACTCCAGCTGAGAGGGACAATCAAAAGCATGGAACAGTACTTAAGGCCCAATGATAACCAAGGCCGCTGGGCCGACCTTTTATCATTGACCAGCACTTCAACACTTTTATCGAGCTAAAAAAAAACTTTGTTGGGGTTTGAAATGTTGGCTGATTTGCCGAGCCAAAAAGCCATGGTACAAAAAAGCCATGGCACAAAAAAAGCCATGGCTCGATTAAAAACTGTTGGGGGTTGAAACATTGTCTGATTTGCAGAAAAATACACATTTTCACTCAAGTGCTGTGAGTACATTTATTTTTTGTATTTCTGAGTTTTGGGTGTGACCTCGACTGTGACACACATGCTTTATTTAGTGCTAATCCTCTCATTATCTGTGCAAACCTGTTATCAATGGCTAAATTTGACCACCAACAATTCTCCAAGTTATCCCCTTTCTATTTCCTTCACCCTGTGGCTATGCACGCTGTCCTTCTTGATGTTGCTTGCAGTGGGACACCATCCATGCCAATCTCCAATAGGCCACCCTAAAACAAATTTATTGTGGGGTTTACTGTGTTTGTAAGCGCGGACAGTTCAGCACTGAACTGTCAACGCTTAAACTGGCGCTATGAAACGGACACGTTTCCTTTCACCGCTGACAGTTCAGTGCTCAAACTGCCGTGCTGAACTGTCAGCGGTCTAACGGCTGTGCTGAACTGTCCTAGACGCACATATGTATACCTCTGACCTTGCATTCAGCAGCAGGATACTGTTTACTACTTCTACTACTCTGACAGATAGAGGTGCAGTATATAACAGCATAACTAGGGGTCTGTATTGTTTTGCAAAATGTGATACCCCTGCTGTAATGTGTGCTGCTCCATAGAGCCCCTCCATGCAGATGCCCATGCATGGTGCTACATAACTTTGGTAAGTCAAGTAATGTTTATTTTGCTTATCAATAAATCCCCTCTTTTACTCCTCTCCAAGAAAAATAGCGAAATATATATATTTTTTTTTGTAACAAACACCTGTTATCTCTTGTTTCGTCAAAATCTGTTGCCAGTCTATAGTTTTTGAGGAAATGCAGTAATGAAAGTAACTCGGAATTTGCAGTTTATAAGTCTAATTCAAAGTTTAGAAATCCTGAAGGTGGCAGTATTGGTGAAGGAAAAACTACTGTATTTGCTTGAATAAGACTACCCTAATTATAAGACGACACCCCACAACTAGAATCTTAAGTTAGTGAGACAAAAAAAAAAGTATAGCTATAAGGTGATCCTATGGGATTTTTTTTTTTATACTAGTAAGTATTCCTTCATATGTAAACTGTTTTCTTATTTATTAAAAATAAATGTATTGTTTTTATTTCCTTCCTCTGTACCCCTTCATTCTAGTTCTTTTGCTCACCTTTCATTATTGCCCCATAGCAAAATATTATACACCCAGGACTTGCCAATGCACCTCCAGGGCTTGACATTTCTCCCTGGTGTCTAGTGGGGCAACTGGAGAAAGTCTGTGCACTGTGTTGCAGCAGAAATCAGGGGGTTTATCAACCAGCATAATTCCCATGGATTTGAATTTCTTACTTGCTACAATGATAATAAAACTCACACATGATGGAACAGAGCTATCCAGGTGATGACATTCATAATGATACAAAGGACATGTAGCTGGGAGTATCCAAAATTGGTGAAGAAGTAAGTAAGAAGAATCACACAAAGGTAGTATGCAGCGGCAATAAATCTTTAACTTTCACGGCAGAGTGTGCTGGGCATTCTTTGGATTAATTTAGTAGAAAGTGTCACATCATAGCAAGCTGCTTTAACACAGATGAGACCAACAAGGATGGTCAAACGGTATTCAGTAGATGAACGGTGCACGAACCAGGCTTCATAAGGTCTGCAACTGATAAACATAAACAAAATAGCCCAGCACTCAGTAATAGCGAAGTCACATTTATTTTATAACTGCCAATGGAAGTGTTTCGACTGTGTGGTCTTTGTCAAGCAATAGTCATGCCAAAATTTGACCATGTGGTCTTTGTCAAGCCATGGTCATTTTATCTAGAAAATTGAAATGAAACCCCCGCTAGGGCTATCAGACTCCCTCTGGCCCCATTTATAAAAGGGTCTACTCGGAGGCGTCACTGGGGTTGGTGTCACCCGGTGCGGTAGCTCATGGTGTCACCCCCCTGGATTTCCTCCAATACCACGCCAAATAGATTCCTTAGTAATGCCAGTCAGATGGCTCATTAAATATGCCACATACAGGAGCCCCACAAAGTATGTCACACACATTGGGCCATTAAGATGCCAGTATTATTGTGCCATTATTATGCCAGTAATATTGTGCCATTAAGATGCCACAGCCAATTTGCCCATCAAGATGCCAGTAATATTGTGCCATTAAGAGCTTTATTGAGTGCTAATCCCTTCATAATCTTTGCAAAACTGTTATCATTGGCTAAATTTATCAAAAACAATGACATGGGCGCGTATCAAAATTCCAAGTTGGAAAACCAAAAAGCACATCTCCCAAATGTGGTCTTTTAGCCCCAAACAACCTGACAAACCTATTCATGGGTGGTATCCCTGTACTCTGGAGAAATAGTAGAATGAGTAAAAAAATGTTCAAAAAAAAGTCAGAAAATATGTTTTTTTTTCCATATTTTATTATTTTTTTATTGTATAATATAGGATATGATCAAAATGATGGTATCTAAAGAAAGCTCTTCTTGTCCCAAAAAAAAACCAATATAAAATTTGTGTGGGTACAGCAAATGACAAAGAAGAAAATTACAGCTAAACACAGACAGCACAGAAATGTTAAAATAGCCATTGTCCAAAATGAACAAATGTTTCAAAGGGTCTGTCCTTAAGGGGTTAATTTCAGACATGAATGATGTGGTACTTGTGTTTCTACTTTGGCAGTGAATCCCTGGGCTGTCCTGTACAGGAGCCGAAGATGAAGAAGAATGCATTGTTAACCCCTTGCCGACAAAGGACGTGCCAGGCACGTCCTGGGAGAATCTCCCTTAATGACAAAGGACGTGCCTGGCACGTCCTGCAGTGAATGAAGCGGTTTTCGCGATCAACGATCGCGAAAACCGCTTTAACAGTGCTGGTCTATTGCCTCGACATCGAGACAATAGCCAGCACCGATATTTCTATTTTGGGACCCCCACGATCGCCCCACGGAGCGCTCGTGGGGAGCCATATTGACGGAGCATGCTGCTCCGTCAATATGGCTAAGTCCTCTGCCGGTCTGAGCTTCGGAAGTAAAAGTAACTTCACTTCCGTCGCTCTGAATATGCTACTTGACTACCCCTAGTGGTAGTTTAGTTGCATTGCAATGGAAAATATTTAAAATACATATTTAATTAAATAAAAATAGGTTATTTAGCTATATTAGCCTATAGGGTTAAAATTAAATATTTTTTAGCATAAGGGATAGGGTTAAAATTAAATTGAAGTTAAAAAATATTAAGGGATATAATAAGGATTAGAGTTGGGGTTAAATTTAGTGTTAGGGTTAAATTTTGGGTTCGGGTTGGGGTCAAAAGATCAATATACGAAAAAAACAAAAAACACTATTTTTGGTTTTTGCCCCATAACTCGCAAAAAAATACCGAAAAATATGGAAACATGCATATTTTTGAACTCGGGACAACATTTAGAAACTATTTAGATGGGGTCTTTTTTAATGATTTTATTTGTGTAAATTATATTTTAGGTCAAAGTTAGAAAAAGTGGGTTTTTTTTAATTTTTCATCATATTTTATGATTTTTTTTGTAGTAAATTATAAGATATGATGAACATAATGGTATATAATGAAAGCCCTTCTTATGACGATAAAAACAACATATAATTTGTGTGGGTACTGTATGTGAGAAAGAAAAAAATTACAGCTAAACACAAACACCCTAGAAATGTCAAAACAGCCATTGTCACCAAGGGAAAGTCAAGGTGAAAATGTCTTGTCACTAAGGGGTTAATGTTGGGTACATACAGTTTCACATCAACGTTTTCAGTGGGCTTCATTCATGAAAGAGGGAATTGCATGTAATGGAGAATGGAATTCCCAAGTTAAGGCCATAATAGTCAAATTGTAATTATTATGAAGAGCTGCTGATATTGAGAATGTTTTAAGTCAGCTATTCTGGCCATAACTTGGGACTGCCATTCACAATTCCATGCAATCCTCTCAATCACGAATAAAGCCCTATTTGTTGCACATGTTTCAGCCACAGGTGATATGCACATACATGCACATGTATTGCTATGTTTTACTTACTTTCAGGATCCTTCCCACTCTCAGGTTCCATCCCATATGCAGGATCATCTTTTATCTAGTTTTATTCAGTTTCTCTGCTTTCCCCTCTAGGTTTACTATTCTGTTCTGCTTATTTGTTATTCTTGTTCCTGGGTTTTTTGTTATTTTGTTATCCTTGTGTGTTCTACACTTCCTAAATCTGAGTCCCGGCCACATAGTAGCATTTCCCTGTTACAGACACATGGTGGCATTTCCCAGTTCCGGCCACATGGTGGCGCTTTCCTTTCCGTCCTAGTTCCAGGCCACAGTGGTGGCATTTCCCAAGTCCCTGTCCTTAGTGGCACCTGCCCAGTCTGGCCCCAGAGTGACACCTGTCTATCCTGGCCCTAGAGAGGCTATAGCCAAGTGGCATCTGCCTAGGTTGGTGGCTAGGGTGGCTTCTGCCCATGTCCTGAGTCCCTTAAGTCGGATTTCTTGTCCTGAATCCCTTAAGTGGGATGTCTTGTCCTGTGTCCCTTTAAATGTGATCCGGTTTCCAGCCTTGCTCCCTGTCTAAGTTATACCCCACTTATGTACCCAGTTTCCATGTTTCTGTGTTCTCTGCTCCAATCTATTTCTGGTTTTCCTTTGTCTGTGATTATGTTATGGGTTTTCCTGGATTCCTTCTGCCTTGTAACTTTGTTCCTCTATATAAGTGTGCTCCACCAGTTGCTTTAGTTTATTTCAGTCCTCATTCTCTTTACTGCTTCCCATCACCCGGTTATAATATTCACACAGTTTATGTACCAATGCTGAATTTTCCTCCACTGAGAAACTCTACTGTTACATTTTAACTCTTGACTTCCCCCTATTTTTGAGTGTGTCAGAATTCTCCCATGGGATATAATGACTATTTAGAGGCTACCACTTTGGTTCAGTGTTTTTTTCCTCCTTCATTCAGATTTGGCAGGTTTCAGCATGTAATCGTCTATGATGTCCGAATTGTGATTCTTTTCAGGGGCACATTAGGGCATATTGGGTAGCTTGAACTTTGCCACCCGATATGTCCCAGATGTGCTCTGATTCATTCTAGACTTCAGAAGTACCATTTCAGTGCCGGAAATCAGCGCATATTGATTAAACTTCAAAATAATAATACCCTTACCCCAATAAAAATTAGGTCCTCCTAATGGTAAACGGAACTGGGAACCGGCAAAATGGTTCCCATCCCCCAAAATATACAGGGGGGAAGGGTATGTAGCCCTTAACCCATCTATCAACAACTGGGTTAGTAGCTGTCAAAATTCCTCCGGACTGCCCCAATACAAAATAAATCCCCCCCCCCCCGTGGAGTGTTGGGTCCGGCCAAAGGCCCCTAGACCCCATATGATAAAATTTTAAAAAAATACTCAGGGGGCTGTCCAAAGGCAGGTAGTTTATTACTTTTTTTTATTTTTTATATTTATTTAGCAGTAAGACACTACCAAAAGTATTTGAGTATTGTGCATTCCTTCTACTTTACCTCTACCAAACAGACAGTGGGCATATGTGTTTTTGGATGTACAAAATCCCAGTAAAGTAATTTTGGAATATCTAAGTTTCTAGGAAGGTATAGTTTATCTGCTACTGAATCCTCTAATTATAAGTAGCTGGATGTAGAGCTGCGATACTTCCTTCAAAAAAAGACCAGCCATGCTATTGCTTCTAATGGTCGGCAGATAAAATACCAGCTGGATGGCACACCTAGCTGCATACAATAATCCAAACATTTCCTACACGGAGTTGAGTTGCAGTTAGACACTTGACACGATAAGCTTACACAGGAAAAGTGCATGCAGTCCAGTGCGGTGACATATCTGGGCTGATAAATGAGTCAGGAATATCATAAACTGTAAATAAAGTGAATTCTGACAGCCTGCCTGACTGGGGTTCTTGGAGGGGCCGGAAGGCCAAACACCTCCTCATATTATGGGCCCTGGCTTATGTGCCATAACTATATACGTTAATATTGTTAGTTAGTTATATTCTGTGAGTATATTGGTTTATGTGTAACGTTTAATTCTGTGAGTAGACCACTCTGAAGGATTATAATGTGTCGGTGACAATAATTGATAGTTTACTCCAACATCCATTGTTCTGAATTAACTGTATTAACTGGTAAACTGATTATGTTGTGTACATTATGTGTCTTACTGTGTATTTATTGTATGGTAATTCCTATTTTGGTTGCAGTCTGAAAGTCTAATGTTTTCCTAGCCCCAGTTAGTTGGAGAACTATGTTTATTTCCATCCCCCCCATTGTATACTAATGTCTGTGATGTCATGTTTATGTCTTTTCTATAAGTCTGTGTTGTTACACAAATAAAGAGTTGTTCTTCTTGCTGTACCTAACTGCTAGATGTCCTGTCTATTTGGGTACAAAGAGCAAGGGTCCAGGAAAGACTTGCTGGTTGAATGCTGAGCTGTAAATGGGGGCTAAGGAGGTGATTTCACACAACGGGCAGAGGGTCTACTGCGTATGGTAGACGGTCCGCTACAGTATTATTTTTGGAAAATGAACATGTGTGTTTTTCAGAGCTTTGGCTTTTATTGACAAATTCCTTGTTTATGATTTTCATTTTGCACAATACAGTTTCTTTATATGTAGCTAAGAAATGCATTTTCCAGTTTATCATTTGATCATTTTTACATTTTTAACAATCTGTAATTGTTGCTTTTGCCAGCAGAGTGCACTGTTGAACTCTCCTTCCCAATTCCTGTTTTCTTGTAAAAGTTCTAATTCACTGGACATAGGAATTGGGACGAATTTATTGTTACTTGTTTGTTTGCCAAAAAAAAAGAACATATCAGCCATGAATTTACTAGCTATGGTGATGGATTGAATTGTCTTTTGTGAGATGTTAGTGAAAACACCATAAAGTAATACCAAGTACTACCAAAATATGGTGTGAAAAAATAATTGTGACTTGTGCAAAATTGGTTATAATAATGGTACATGCTCCTTATGGCTTGTCATATCCTAATTTTTGAGATATAGAAAATGTTCTTACTAGTTTCAATAAGATTAGTATGCATAGGCATGCTTCCTTACATGGTCCTAATATGATGATCAGACAGCTAGCCACAACATAGAAACATAGAATGTGTCGGCAGATAAGAACCATTCGGTCCATCTAGTCTGCCCAATTATTTTTTTTGAGTACTTTTATTAGTCCCCCGTTCCCGGTCTTATAGCTAGGATAGCCTTGTGTCTATCCCACGCATTCTTAAAATCCTTTACTCTGTTTACCTCTACCACTTCTGCTGGAAGGCTATTCCATACATCCACTACCCTCTCAGTAAAGTAATACTTCCTGATATTACTTTTAAATCGTTGCCCCTCTAATTTAAGACTGTCCTCTAGTTGTGGTAGTTTTTCTTCTTTTAAATATACTCTCTTCCTTTACTGTGTTGATTCCCTTTCTGTATTTAAATGTTTCTATCTTATCCCCCCTGTTACGTCTTTCCTCCAAGCTATACATGTTAAGATGCTTTAACCTTTCCTGGTAGGTTTTATCCTTCAACCCATGAACCAGTTTAGTAGCCCTTCTCTGAACTCTCTCCAAAGTATCAATATCCTTCTGGAGATATGGTCTCCAGTACTGCGTACAATAATCCAAGTGAGGTCTCACCAGTGCTCTGTACAATGGCATGAGCACTTCCCTCTTCCTACTGCTAATACCTCTCCCTATGCAACCAAGCATTCTGCTAGCATTTCCTGCTGTTCTTTTGCATTGCCTACCTACCTTTTAGTCCTCTGAAATTAATTCTCCTAAATTCCTTTCCTCAGATGTTGAGGTTAGGACTGTACCAAATTGTCTATATTCTGCTTTTGGGTTTTTACGCCCAAGGTGCATAATCTTGCACTTGTCCACATTAAATGTTAGTTGCCACTGCTATTACCATTTTTCTAGTTTAGCTAAATCATTTGCCATTTGGCTTATCCCTCCATAAATATCAACCCTGCTGCAAATCTTTGTATTATCAGCAAAAAGACATACTTTGCCAGCAAGACCTTCTGCAATATCGCTAATAAAAATATTAAAGAGAATGGGTCCAAGTACAGATCCCTGAGGTACCCCACTAGTAACAAGACCTTGCATCGAATATACTCCATTGACTACAGCCCTCTGCTGCCTGTCACTCAGCCATTGTCTAATCCATTCAACAATATTGAAATCCAAACTTAAAGATTTCAGTTCATTGATTAGGCTTCTATGTACGACAGTGTCAAAAGCCTTACTGAAATCTAGGTAAGCATTCAACAATCCTATTCTTTAACAAGGTTTCCATTATTTTCAACACTACTGAAGTAAGACTTACTGGTCTATAGTTGCCCGCCTCCTCCCTACTACCTTTCTTGTCAATGGGCACAACATTTGCTAATTTCCAATCTTCTGGAACTACTCCCATTAACATATAGTCTGGCAGAATTTGTCTTGCTCTGCTGTTCCATTGGGCCAAAGAATAGGCAAAGCTACACACTTTGTACATATGGTCATCATGAAGTCTTCTTTTGTATTGTAGTTCCTGATCATTCACAATTATGTCCTCTCCACTAGTTTGTTATAACAAATGTTTCATAGAATATGCACTTTTACTAAGTTTAACTGTTTTATATAAAGTACAACAGTATACTTTCACTGTACTGTATATATTTTTTTGTGATGTTAATACAATTCATTATATATTGTGCTATAATCATTTCTACAAGAAACTTGATTAAACAGTTAGTCAGTAACATAACCCACATGTGAAATTTATTTCAGGATCAAATGTTCAAAAATGGTACTAAATTGACCATTAACCCCTTCTTGACGCATGGTGCTTGCGTCCCAAACGTCGCAAGCACCAAAATGTCCTGATTTGTTCCTGGCCACTGATCACAGGTGATCGGTAGCCAGGAACACTCTGGAAGAGACCCGATCAGGGTCTCTGCCAAAAAATCGCGAGACCTCCGGACATCACGTGTGATGTCACAGAGGTGTGCCCGAGCCCAGAAGTTCGGGCACATCGTGATTTAGCAAAATGTAGCCGGTGCTCCCTTTGAGCACCGGCTACATTTTCCCTGTCAGACTGAGGCCACTCAAAGTGGCCTCATCTGACAGGTGGGATCCCGCTGTAAGTGCCTGCGAAAACAGCTCATCGCGGGGAGCCACGAGGAGCTGTTTAGTACAGGACGTACTATGCCGTCCTAACGACTTTAAGGCACTTAAAGTCAGGACGACATAGTACGTCCTTTTTTTATTTTTTTATTAAGGTATCAAAAAGAGACATATAAATTATCATTTCATATTGACATCAATTTGTGGATAGCACAGATAAATATACAATTCATATCAAAAATATGAGGTCACAAATATCAATTTCTAAGGTGTTTTACCTATCTTATTACCTTCATTTTTATTTATGTTGCACAACTTATCTTACACCTTTGAGACCTCTCTCCATTTATATTTCCCTTTTAGACACTTCGACATAGTACGTCCTAACGTCACAAAGGGGTTAATGGGGAGATGCCCATGATGTGATGTGACAAGCCCACGCATGGAGGCGCGTCCTTGGTATGGTGGAGGAGGTTTGAATCTACCCGACCGTATAAGCTTTTTATGCAGCCACACTAAGAAGTCTACAAGGAGGACGGTACAGCACCGTTATGCGAGAGGTCCCCTGAAGTTGATGGATATCCGACTGATGGCTACTTGAAGAACGCATGTGGATCTACCCGCACCTAGGCTGGAGCAGCGGTCGATGGCTCGTCTGCTCGTGCCAGAAGAAGAGGAGATCCAGCTGGCGTAAATCTGAAGAAGACAGGGAGTGCGGTAGGAGTACCTATCTTTCAGTCCAATTTAAGATTTTATGGAGTGAGCAACTCAAGTAATCTAACAGTCGCAATAACCTATTACATATAGGTTCTCTCCCTTCACATACAAAAACTCTATGGGAGCTGGACTTCAGTGCTTTCTTAGTTATTGATGACACACTACTTAAAATATTGCCCAAAGTAACTCGGGTAGGTGTGATTTATAGGCCCCCTGGACAAATAGAGGAGTTAGATAATCTACTAGTTGAGGAAATAGCTAAAATGACAATGAAGGGAGAAGTGATCATCATGGGTGACTTTAATCTTCCTGATGTGAACTGGAAATACAAAACAGCTACTTGCGCCAGGAGTACGCATATCCTAAACTCCCTACTGGGATTATCTCTAAAACAAGTAGTGGAGGAGCCACTTAGTGTTCACAAATGGAGATTTGTTATCAAATATTAATGTAGGTGAAAGTTTAGGACCTAGTGATCACCAGACAGTGTGGTTTAATATAAGAACAATGACACAGTCACACCACCCAAAAACAAAAGTTTTAGATTTTAGAAAAACAGACTTTTCTAAAAATTAGATTAGGTGTAAAGGAGTCATTATCAGACTGGAGCAATTTAAATGGAGTCCAAGAGAAATGGGATTATCTAAAAGTTGCACTACTGAAGGCAACAGAAAATTGCATAAGGCTTGTCAGTAAGAGCAGAAAATTGAAGAAACCACTGTGGTACTCTGCAGAGGTGGCTAAAATAGTAAAAAATAAAAAGCTAGCATTTAGTAATTATAAAAATACTCAGAGTGAGGAAGATAGAAAGATCTATAAGAGTAGGCAGAAAGAGGCAAAGCAAGCTATAAGAGCTTCCAAAGCACACACAGAAGAGACTATAGCCCAGTCAGTGAAAAAGGGGGATAAAACATTTTTTAGATACATAAATGAGAAAAGGAAAGTAAAACAAGGATTAGTTAGATTAAAAACAAAAGAAGGATGCTATGTAGAAGAGGATAAAGGCTTAGCAGACTGCCTTAATGAATATTTTTGTTCAGTTTTTACAAATGAAAATGATGGTAAGGGACCTCATTTAGGGAAAAAGACTAATGGGTCTTTTGATGTCTGTAAGTTTACAGAGGAAGAGGTTTTACTTCAGCTGTCTAAAGTAAAGACAAATAAGTCGATGGGACCTGATGGGATACATCCAAAGTTATTAAAAGAACTTAGTGGTGTACTAGCAAAACCATTAACAGATTTATTTAACCAATCATTGTTAACGGGAGTAGTTCCAGAAGATTGGAAATTAGCTAATGTTGTGCCCATTCACAAGAAAGGTAGTAGGGAGGAGGCGGGCAACTATAGACCAGTAAGTCTTACTTCAGTAGTGGGGAAAATAATGGAAACCTTGTTAAAGAATAGGATTGTTGAACATCTAAAGTCGTTTGGATTTCAAGATCAGAGATAGCATGGGTTTACTTCAGGGAGATCATGCCAAACTAATCTTATTGATTTTTTTGATTGGGTAACTAAAATAATAGATCAGGGTGGTGCAGTAGACATTGCTTACCTAGATTTCAGTAAGGCTTTTGACACTGTCGCACATAGAAGGCTTATCAATAAACTGAAATCTTTGAGTTTGGATTTCAATATTGTTGAATGGATTAGACCAGGGGTCCTCAAACTTTTTAAACAGGGGGCCAGTTCACTGTCCCTCAGACCGTTGGAGGGCCGGACTATAGTAAAAACAAAAACTATGAACAAATTCCTATGCACACTGCAAATATCTTATTTTGAAGTGAAGAAACAAAACGGGAACAAATACAATATTTAAAATGAAGTAAAGTTAAATCAACAAACTTACCAGTATTTCAATGGGAATAGTGTGCCAGTCAGATGCCCAGGGATATTATGCCAGTCAGAGTCCAGTAATATTATGCCAGTCAGAGCCCAGTAATATTGTGCCAGTCAGAGCCCAGTAATATTGTGCCAGTCAGATGCCCAGGAATATTATGCCAGTCAGAGCCCAGGAATATTATGCCAGTCAGATGCCCAGGAATATTATGCCAGTCAGATGCCCAGGAATAGTGTGCCTGTCAGATGCCCAGGAATAGTGTGCCTGTCAGATGCCCAGGAATAGTGTGCCTGTCAGATGCCCAGGAATAGTGTGCCTGTCAGATGCCCAGGAATATTATGCCATTCAGATGCCCAGGAATATTATGCCATTCAGATGCCCAGGAATAGTGTGCCAGTCAGATGCCCAGGAATATTATGCCATTTAGATGCCCAGGAATAGTGTGCCTGTCAGATGCCCAGGAATATTATGCCATTCCGATGCCCAGGAATATTATGCCATTCAGATGCCTAGGAATAGTGTGCCAGTCAGATGCCCAGGAATATTATGCAATTCAGATGCCCAGGAATAGAGTGCCAGTAAGAGCCCAGGAATATTATGCCAGTCAGATGCCCAGGAATATTATGCCAGTCAGAGCCCCAGGAAATTATGCCAGTCAGATGCCCAGGAATAGTGTGCCAGTCAGATGCCCAGGAATAGTGTGCCATTCAGATGCACAGGAATATTATGCCATTCAGATGCCCAGGAATATTATGCCATTCAGATGCCCAGGAATAGTACAGTGCTCGTTATACCTCCCTCCTCCCCCCCCCCCCTTCCCCATCACTTACCTCCAGCTGCTGTGTCCCCGGCCGGACGTCTCGCGCAGTGTTCCCTCCTCCCTGCACGGAGGAGGGAAAAAGTTACCGGATCCGGATGTGACGAAACGTCACATCCGGTCGTGGTGATTTTTATTTTATTTTTCGTTTTCCTGCAGCCGCATCTTGTGCGGCTGCAAGAAAAAAAAGGTAAACAGCGGGGAGCGCAGCCGGCAGCACCCCCCGCGGGCCGGATAAATGTGCTCGGCGGGCCGCATGTGGCCCGCGGGCCGTAGTTTGAGGACCCCTGGATTAGACAATGGCTGAGTGACAGGCAACAGAGGGTTGTAGTCAATGGGGTATATTCGATGCAAGGTCTTGTTACTAGTGGGGTACCTCAGGGATCTGTTCTTGGACCCATTCTCTTTAATATTTTTATTAGCGATATTGCAGAAGGTCTTGTTGGCAAAGTATGTCTTTTTGCTGATAATACAAAGATTTGCAGCAGGGTTGATATTCATGGAGGGATAAGCCAAATGGCAAATGATTTAGCTAAACTAGAAAAATGGTCAGAGCAGTGGCAACTGACATTTAATGTGGACAAGTGCAAGATTATGCACCTTGGGCGTAAAAACCCAAAAGCAGAATATAGACTATTTGGTACAGTCCTAACCTCAACATCTGAGGAAAGGGATTTAGGAGTAATAATTTCAGAGGACTTGAAGGTAGGTAGGCAATGCAATAGAGCAGCAGGAAATGCTAGCAGAATGCTTGGTTGCATAGGGAGAGGTATTAGCAGTAGGAAGAGGGAAATGCTCATGTCATTGTACAGAGCACTGGTGAGACCTCACTTGGAGTATTGTACGCAGTACTGGAGACCGTATCTCCAGAAGGATATTGATACTTTGGAGAGAGTTCAGAGAAGGGCTACTAAACTGGTTCATGGGTTGAAGGATAAAACTTACCAGGAATGGTTAAAGCATCTTAACATGTATAGCTTGGAGGAAAGACGTAACAGGGGGGATATGATAGAAACATTTAAATACATAAAGGAAATCAACACAGTAAAAGAAGAGAGTATATTTAAAAGAAGAAAAACTACCACAACTAGAGGACATAGTCTTAAATTAGAGGGGCAACGATTTAAAAGTAATATCAGGAAGTATTACTTTACTGAGAGGGTAGTGGATGTATGGAATAGCCTGCCAGCAGAAGTGGTAGAGGTAAACGCAGTCAAGGATTTTAAGAATGCGTGGGATATACACAAGGCTATCCTAGCTATAAGACCGGGAACGGGGGACTAATAAAAGTACTCAAAAAAAATAATTGGGCAGACTAGATGGACCGAATGGTTCTTATCTGCCGACACATTCTATGTTTCTATGTTTCTATGTGTCTAAGTTTGTGTGAAACATATTTAACAGCACTAGCTGCAACATATACTGTCACGTGGACTCAAGAGCTTGCCATTTAAAATTTTTAATCTGCTCCTCTTTGAAGGCCGCTCACGTGGACAGCATATAAAAACGAAAGCTGAACATATGACCTCCCGATACAGGGGTCAGAAAATATATTTCTATTGTTAAATAGAGCTATTCAAGGGAACTGGACTAATGGAACGGGGAGTTTGGTTTGTGGGTATCAGCATCCAAATATAACCTAGATATATCAAGCTATATCAGTACAAGCTATATCTCTATTAGCACTAATTACTCTACAACATAAGATACTAAACGGGCCTAAGATTCTGCTATTCTGATATTGAAATCTATGTATTACTACTCTCTCTTTGGATATTACTGTTGGACATTTTAGAGTTAATTATTCTGCAACACAGGACACTAAACAGGCTTAAGAATCTGTTATTCATTTATTGAAATCTACATACTATTACTCTTTTTTTGGGGGGGATTACTCAGAATTATCTCAAGAGCATTTTCAAATAATACTTATTGAACACAAACCCTTACTCTTCGTATTATTATTCCTTTTTGGATATCCTTGAGTGTCTTTGTTTCCTTATTCTATACTCAGAATCAGACTGAGAGCATTCTGAATAATACTCACTGAACAGGAACTTCCATTGAATCAGAGCTATGCCTCCAAAAAGAGATAAAGACAAGGAAAACATCTTCTGCTCACCTAACGTACAAACTACAACATGTAGAAAATCCATGATGGAACATACTAGAGAAGAAAATCAAATTTCTCTATTACAGTCTCAAGTTACAGAACCACCGGATACGACAAAAAACGCTAACGAAAGATTTTATAACCGATGCAGATCTTTTATACGAAAATTAAAGCAGACCTAGAATCTAATTGGTCTCAGATTAGAACGGAAGTCTCCCAAGTTAAGGAGATCTTCATAAGTCACAAAACAAAACTACAAAAAATCCAACAGGATAATATAAACTTACAACAGACTAACAAGGTTTCTAGAAAGCAAGATTATATAGCTTGAGCAAAAAGCAATAGACATAGAAGACTGCAGCAGAAGGAATAATCTAAGAGTAAAAGGCATCCCAGAGTCTATTCAAAATGATCAATTGGAACAGTACCTTAAGGACCTTTTTACATCAATCATCCCAACCCAAACTTTAGGAGATCACCCTTTCGAAAGATTTCACAGGATCAACAGATATAGCCAATCAGATATGTCAAGAGATGTCATGATATGCTTTACGAGTTATTTTATAAAAAATCTTATTCTGACACAAGATCGGAAAAATAATGGGTGAAAGAACCATATAAAGATATGCAAATATTTGGTGATATCTCACTGGCAACAAGACAGGCCAGAAGAACTTTCCAAGATATAACTCTGGTTCTTCGGAACAGCAACATAAGATATAATTGGAACTTTCCGACTACTTTGAACATATCCTATGAAGGAAAGAAATTCCTGTTTAAAGACTGCAAACTGGCTAAAAAAACAACTGATATCTTGGGATTTGATTAAACCTGAATAGAAAGAACCAAATTAAAAATACCTTTAGAAAAGAACCAAGAATTAAACATCGATAATCTAAGTGAAGTACCAAATGGAGGGTGCTAAATGCATGCTCGGAGACTGATTTTTACAATTAACAAAAAGACTTATGATGCATATATACTCTGATTATGTTAAAAGGGGATAGAGATAGAGGTGGAGATGGAGAGGTGGGCGGGCAGGGGGGAGGGTGAGGAAAAATTCCTTTGTTTCATGTGTTTTCTTTTCTCTCCTGTTATATCTCTACAAAGCAGTCTGTGTTATGTAGTAGTTAGCACATTTATAATACCACCCTATTATCACACAACCTCACCTAATGTAATAACATTACACATATTTCCTTAATTTAAAAATAATAGGACCTGAGAGCCAGAGGCCCTACACCACACATATTGCACTTATAGCACTTCATATCTTTAGTTAATAGTTTAGTTTAGTTAACCCACTATAACTCTGATTAATAAATATACTTTAAATTATTTTATTTTTTTCCCTCTCTATACTTTAACACAACCCGTAATTCCACCCACATCACCTCGAAATGTAACTCTAGGATAGGTTTGAATCAGTCAAAGTATACACACCCCACATATTTCACTTACATTATATAACATTTTTATTATACTTTCATATTTTTATTTAAGGACCCACTCAATTGTTTTGTCTTTCCTCTCTCCTTCTTGCCCTTTTGTTATGTCTCCTTTCTCTGGGTCCTCTTTCAGCGATCCCTGCCTCCTATTAGAATCTGAGCTGATTAGCTTAGGGGGGGGGGGAGAAAGAAGGAAAGAAAAGCTGAATGATTTGAGACCCTAACTCCCCGAACATCCCAGGACCAAATTATTCCTGCTGAGGTCGCAGGATCTAGAGTTAGACACAAACAAATTTGTTTGATTAACTCTTGTATTTATGAAGTATGTTAGATGGTACGACTGGACTGAATGGAAGGATTGTTTGTTTATTAAGACATGGTTGGACATTGTGGTAACTCATAGGGCCTGGGATGTCCCTTAGGCTGATGCCTTTGAATGCTCAGGGCCTGAACTCCCCACAAAAGAGAGGCCATTTAGATAATACACTGGTAGAAAAGAAAATAGATATTGTTTTTACCCAGGAAACACACTGGATTGAATCACCAACCAGATTGTGGAGATATAGTAAATACCCAAAATTGTTTGTCGCAAATCTAGAAGGGGGGAGTAAGAAGAGAGAGGGGTAGCGATCATTTTCTCTAGGGATCTTAAGTTTGAGCTTGTTTTTGAAGAAGCGGACCCTAAAGGCAGATATTTGATTCTGATAGCTAAGATAAACAATACTACCTATACTTTCCTCAATATATATGTCCGAGCCAAGCCCCAGCAATATTTTTAGACAAAATATTAGATAAAGTCGACTCCATCAAAATGGGTTCTCTTATAGATGGAGGAGACCTAAATGCAGTAGCAGATCCGAAAGTAGATCGTAGCTCAAACGGAACAAATCCCAGTCCCACCCATATGGCTCAATCAGTAGATATTTACAAGACATTTAACAAACATATTTTATTTGACCGTTGGAGGATTAATAATCTATCAGAAAGAGATTACACATTTTATTCTAACTCACATCAAGCCCAATTACTGGATATTGAAACTAACAATAGGACCGATTACATGGTCAGATCACGCACCAGTATTTATGGAGATTAAAAACAACCCATACTTCAGGAATAAATGGAGATTAAATGAGCAGCTCTTAAACAGGAAAGATATCCTGCAAAAACTCAGTGAAAATGCAAATTGTTTTTTTAGATATTAACGATAATAAAGAAGTTTCAGACATAACACTATGGGCTACTTATAAAGCCTTTATGAGGGGTGTGATAATTAAAATAGCCACACAGGGGAAAAAAAAGAGAGGCTTAACTCTAGCAGAATTGTATGTTAAACTCGCAAAGCTAGAACAGTTGAACAAAACAACAACAAACCCCTATCCCGCTAAAGAAATAGAGGATATCAGAGCAGAAATTAAAACAAAAGAATTATATAAAATACAGTTTATATTGTTAAAGCTAAAACAAAACTGGTATCAGACTGGAAATAAAGTGAATAAATCTCTGACAAAAAAATTGAAGAATAATAGAAAGACAGAAACAATAAAAATAATTATTTTAGATGGGAAATAACTTCTTACCCCTAAGGACATTTCTAGAGCTTTTGACACATACTATAAATCACTTTACAATCTGCCATCCCAGAACAATTACCATGAAAAAGTAGAAAATTTATTTGACACAATCAAGCTTCCAAAGATCTCAAATGATCATAGGAATTCTCTTAACAGGCCATCAATGTAGCCATAGCCAACTTAAAAAGTGGTAAAGTTCTGGGACCAGATGGTTTCTCGGCCCCTTTTTACAAGAAACTTCAAGAAATAACCGCCCCTTTACTTTTAAGGCTATTCAGTGCGATACCAACTACCAACCCCCTACCAGATGAAATCTTACAAGCTACCATAACACCTATACCTAAGCCGGGCAAGGATCTAACCTCAATTTTAAATTACAGACCTATCTCACTTATTAATTTGGACATAAAATTAGACTCAAAAATTTTAGCAGATAGATTAAAAACAGTGATCCCATCTATTATTCACAGTGATCAGACCGGGTTCGTCGGGGGCCGGAGTCCTTCTGATAATACCCAAAAATATTCAATTTGATACATAAAGTAAGCACCCTTCGAATTAAGACGGCCTTTTTGGCACTTGACACAGAAAAGGCATTCGATCGAGTGAGCTGGAGATTTTTGGATGTAGTTTTAAACAAATTTGGTATAACTGGGCCTCTCATAATTGTGTGATGTCCTTGTACTCAAACCCATCCGCTAAAGTCACTGGACAGTTGGACTCAGATCGGTTCTTTATCAGGAACGGCACTCGACAAGGCTGTCCATTAGCCCCACTGCTATACATCCTTAGTATAGAACCACTGGCCAAGTGCATTACACATCAACATCAGTTTTAGGGGTGGAAATAGCTGCGGCTTCTCATAAAATATCCCTCTATGCAGACGATGTTCTCCTGGCCCTGACGAACCCGCTCTGGTCAATCCCAGCTGTATTTAAAATAATAGAACAAGTTTTGTTTAATTTCAAACTACAAAATTAACCTTAAAAAAATGCAGATATTAACGATGATCTGTCAAGAAACAGATTACGATTAGCTTGGATCCTTGTATAGACTTATCTAGGAATAAAAATTACAGATGATTTAGAGACCCTAGTAGATGTTAATTATAGTTTTATAATATCCGAACTTAAAATCCAGGTTAAAAAATGGCAAGGCTTAGAAATCTCATGGCTGGGACGAACAAACGTGGCAAACGCCTATATACTCCCCAAAATAATGTACTTATTCAGGACAATCCCCCTAAGAGTTCAAAATAAATACTTATCTCAATTACAAGAAATACTGGTACAATATATCTGGGAGGGCAAGAGACCGAGGGTGAGCCAACAGATACTTAAAAAAAAAAAAAATTGTTGAGGAGGACTTTCATTTCCAAATGTCGTGAGTCTACATGAAACTGTAATGCTTACACATTTCCTAGCGTGGAACAATCATGTGAATAACCTTTCAGTATGGTATCAAATAGAACAACTGAAAATCCCCAATTGTAATCTGTTTTCACTCTTCTGGGCTTACACCAGGTCTCTTAAGAAGTTGATAAAATCCAATTCAAACCCAATAATTACTAATACTATCACTTCTATAATTAAATTCAAAAACAAGCATGCACTAAATGACTCTCTTCTACTCTCTACCCCATTAGACTACAGTTTTTAATCCCAGATATACATTTGAACAGTTGGATACAGAAAGGTATACTAAACATAAGTAATATACTGTCTCAGGAAAATTTATTCCCATTTAACCAGATCAGACAGGCATATAATCACTCTCAAGACAAAACTTTTACCTACCTGAGACTAAGAGGACTGGTCAACTCCTCCAAACTGAGCGTGAATATACATATTGAAGATTGGTTAGGGTCGCATAAAAGGCTCAAGTAAATTACTAGAACTAATAGACTAATTTATCCATTAACAAAAAACCATAAAGACCCCCCAGTCATTAAATGGGAGAATGAACTTGGGATAACACACACCGAAGAGGAGTGGAAGCAGGCATTTATATATACCAAAAAAAGTATACATTCCCTTAATCTATTGGAAACAAATCACAAGGTTAAACTCAGGTGGTATCTTACACCAAACAGATTACATAAAATAAATAAAAACAATTCTGATATTTGTTGGCGTTGCTTGTCTGAGATTGGAACAATAAAACACTTATGGTGGGATTGCTCAATGTTGGACAACATGAACGCATCTGTCGGTGAGGGATCTCTCTCTTGGTGCAACGCCAATTTTGCCACAATCGATTCTTTTTCAACTGCAACTTTCTCTTCTTAAGGAACACCAAAGAAGCTTAATCTTACATCTCTTTACAGCAGTAAAAATTTCCATCGCTAGGAAATGGAAAAAATATGGTCCGGTTTTATGGATAGATGTAATTAAACAGATTAAGTTTCGAAACATAATGGAAAAAGGAGTATACATGAGACAGGATAGGTTGGAAGAGTTTGGGAAGATCTGGGCCCCCTGGGATAGTTATACTCAGCGTCTCAATGCTCCCACGGATGTAGGGGGGGATGATCACTCCGGGCCCTGAGCATTCAAAAGGATAGCGCCTTGGGTCCAATCCATGTCCATTGCATGATGAAAGGAAATTAGAATTTTACAATCAATCCTAGATGAATGACTGTAGTATGAATGAGTATGTATGGGTTTTTTCTTTTTCATTTTTTCTTCCTTCTTCTTTCTCATCGTATGCGTACTATTTTCATGTTTGGAGACAGTGGAGTCTAGTAACTAGGGTCTGCACATCAGATATAATTTAAATTCGATACAGAAGACTGTTGCAATCTGATCTTGAATCCGAAATTCTCTAGTATGTGGCTATTCTATTGTATTTATTTATTTATTTATCTATTCTTTTCTCCTTTCCTCCTTCTTCTCCTCGAGTATATGGAGGTTGATAAAATTAAGTTAAATTGTCACACATATATGATTTGGAAAACTGTAAACCTGTACTGTCAAATGATAATTTTGATGTGTAAGACAAAGAATCAAACAATAATTTTCAATAAAGAATGATAAATTGAAAAAAAAAAAAATGGAACTAAATTTACATTAATATTTAGTTCCCTGGAGTTTAAATCAAATGTTAGTAATAAAGTGCACAAATATTGTTAAGATGGCATACTTTAATGTACGTGAGATATTGCATACATACAATACATCAAAGCAATAAAAAAAGGTGAGGCAACTCTGAGGCACTAGTCTCAGGTGCACACAGTTAAGGAGGCACATTGATGATAGTTACCTAACTAGACTGATACCCTCTCATGCATTGGAGCTGCAGGTCTCTCCCTTACAGGCCAGCTCTCAAGTACAAATCATGTGGCCTGAATGACCACAAAACCACACCGCAACACCACAACCCATCATTCGGCAAGACTTAATGATACCTCAACACCTCTGATAACTATGGAAGAGCCCATAGGGAAAAAAAGGGAAGACATTACCCTCCAAGCCAGAAGACCTTCGCAAGGACGGGGTGTATCTCATTTCATTTTTTGTGTGCAAAATAACTGCTATGAAACTAATGAATAGGATTTTCTATTCTTAGTTTGGTGTGGAAAAAGGTAGTTATGGCTCTGTGATACATGTCTAAAAACATAGCAACATGGACTGAACTACCTCTCAATTGTTTTTTACTGTTAACCAGAATTTGGCTCTATAACTATATTTTAATGACTGCCAGAAAATATACTGGCGAGGTAAATGTAGAGAGCACCCGCAGTGCTTTACAGGTAAAATTTTATTTTTGTAGTGGAATTTTGAGGATATAGTTATTAGTTGACAGGTAATGATAATGGTGTGTTCTATTTTCTAACACATGTAATAGAACCAGTCAAATGTGTGCTTTACCAGTTGTTTTCTTGTTATTATTCTAGCACTGATATTATCAAAATGGTGTATAGTGGATAGTGAACAAGTGACTTGAAATATAAGGTTAGTGCTAACAGCAGTGTCAAATATTTGATATAATATATATAGAAAGGAACAACCAGCCATTACCAAAATTGTATAGTTCATTCACATTGTCTACTGACTGTGAGACAAAAGGAAATTATACTTCCTTGGCCTTTGCTGAAATAATAAGAAAAAAACTGTTATGGGATGTGAGAAGAAACATAATTTTCTCTATTACATTTTACTTCCAAACCTCCTGAACTTTGCAAATATGAAGCCTGAATGTTGCCATTTTTTTTTTTTTACAAACATGTACAATAAGTGACTCAGAAAAATGTTGCCTTTCCAATCATAATGTAATTACAAGTAGCTTTCAATCAGGTAGCTGGGGAATCATCTTTTTTATATTCTTGCTAAACTGAGCAAGGTTACTCACACACAACTATATTAAATCTGAAGCAATTCTAAGAGCTCTTCGGCCTTGCAGGTTAGTACAATCAGATTGAAAGAATATACCCTTCAGTCTGCTGCAGTAAAGTTAGAAAATTAAATTCCTTGGGGATTTGACTTCACTGCAGGTATTATGGCCTTTACATAATTATAATGTTAAGCTGTCACTCTAATGTTTTACTTATCTTCACTATAGTTCTCTCAATTATCATTTTCAATTTTTCTAAATAGTGTTTTTTATGGGTTTGTAATTAGTACTGACATAAATATGGTTTAGTCACTCTACCGCACATTATTTCCTACTTCAATTAGATACCTGAAAGCATATTTTGAAATAAGTATTAAAAGTGAATCATTTGAGAGACAGCACAACTGACAGGTGGCAGGCCGGCGGAGGCAGTTTGATGCTTTGGGAAATGTTCTGCTGGGAAACCTTATGTCCTGCCATTCATGTGGATGTTACTTTGACATGTACCATCTACCTAAGCATTGTTGCACACCTGGTACAGCCTTTCATGGTAATTGTATTCCCTGATAGCATAGTCAGAGGCGTCACTAGGGTTCGTGTCACCCAGTGTGGTAACTCATGGTGTCACCCCCCTGGATCTCCTCCAATACCATGTCAAACAGATTCCTTAGTAATGCCAGTCAGATGGCCCATTAAATATGCCACATACAGGAGCCCCACAAATTATGTCACACACAATAATAATATCCCAGTATTATTTTGCCATTAATAAGCCAGACAATTTGCCTAATATGCCAGTAATATTGTGCCATTCAGATGCCAGTAATATTGTGCCAATATAGATCCCCCAGTCAATTGTGCCATTCAGATGCCAGTAATATTGTGCCATTAAGATGCCAGTAATATTGTGCCATTAAGATGCCAGTAATATTGTGACATTCAGATGCCTGTATTATTGTGCCAGTCAGATGCCAGTAATATTGTGCCATTAAGATGCCAGTAATATTGTGCCATTCAGATGCCAGTAATATTGTGACATTCAGATGCCTGTATTATTGTGCCATTCAGATACCAGTAATTATTGTGCCATTTAGATGCCAGTAATACTGTGTCGTTACAGTGCTTGTTTTATTTTGAGATTGACATCTGTGCATGGAGGTCAAATTTGACAAAAAATTCACAAATAAGTCTCAAGTCTCAATTCAACCTTCCAACTTGACCAACTGTTGCTACTCAATATGAGAAATACAACCATGCTTTTTATGGGATTTGATGGTGAAATAGGAGTATGACTTTGATGAGGGGTATAGAATGGTGGTCAAGTTGGATGCCACCTTTAATTTAGTTAATTGTTCAAGGTTGTCGAGTTGGGAGGTCAAATTCAATTTGGATAGTCAAATTTGACCTCACAAAGCAAGCACCTTGAAACTAATTTGAATTTTAGCACCATTGAGTATCTTAACAAAGAGTCATGGAAATCATCTGAATTTCTTTTTATATCTTCTTGTTTCCATGATTTTTGTTCACTTAATTCACAGTGTCACTATTTTCAAATACATTTTGCCTCCGTTTTTTGCAGTGGCATGAAAAGTAAATGAACCATTTGGCATTACCAGCATTTATGTATAAATGTGTCTTAAAATATGGTCTGATCTTCATTTAAGTCACAAGTTAATGAACAAACACAATCTGCTTCTAATAAACAAATTATTGTATCGTTCTTGTCCACATTGAATTGATCATTCACAATGTTGGAAAAAGTATGTGAACCCTAATGACTTCAACAAAAGCTTTTGAGTCAGGAATTAGCATACCTGGAACCCAATCAGTGAAAGGGGATTGTGTTTTAGAGCTACTTTGACTTACAAATAACCCTCAAACATTTTGAGTTTCCCATTCATAAAGAATTGTTGATTAGCATGAAGATGGAAAGGGTTACAAAGTAATCTTAAAGAGTTTACATATTAATCAGTCCACAGATTTTTTTTATAAATGATTTAGTAGTGTGGCTACTCTCCTTAGAAGAGGGCGCCCAACCAAGGTGACTCCAAGAATGAGGTAAAAATGAACCCTAGAGTAACAGCCAAAGGCACGAGAAATCATTGGAACTGATTACCATACGCAAAACATTGAACAGGATGGATTCCACAGTATGGCAGAAGCTGCTAACTCCAAGACTGCTGTGTGCCTGAAAGTGCACCTTGACACTCCACAACACTACTGGGAATATGTTTTGTGGACTGATGAAACTAAGGTTGAATTGTTGGAGAAGAACACTAAGAAGAGCATAAAAAGGCCACTGCATACCAACATGAGAACATCTTGCCAGTGATGGAATATGGTGGATGGAGGAAGCATCATGATTTAGGGCTGCATTGCTGTGGTAAGGCCTGGACAGCTTGCCATTATGATAGGGACAGCACATTCCAAAATGTATCTAGGTATCATATAGGATAGTGTCAGGTTGCATAACTGCAAGTTGAAGCTCAGTAGGCGTTGGGTGATGCAGCAAGATAATATCACTAAACATTGAAGTAAATCGAATACAGAATGACATCAAAAAAAGAAAATCTGCCATTTGGAGTGACCCAGCCAGAACCCAGACTTTAACCCAACAGAGATGCTGTAGAATGACCTGATGAAAGCCATTCCCACCAGACATCCAGAAAATACAGCTGAGCTTAAGCAGTTCTGTAAGGAAGAATGATCCAAAAAGTGCTCCTGTATGTTGTGTAGGTCTGATCTGCAGCAACCCGAAGAGCTTGTTTGAGTTTATTGCTGCCAAAGAAGGTTTAACCAGTTATTAAATCCAAGGGTTCACTTACTTTTTACATCAGCACTGTGAATGTTTAATTGAATGTTTGCAAGATGCATCATTTTTAGTAGTTATCATTGCAGGTGCTGTATTATGTGTACCCCAGCTTGTTAAATGCCATCTACCTGGACCCTGCTGTAGCGCATGCTGGGACATGCATGATACATATGTGAGTGAATTATTGCAAAGGTCAAATACATCATCATTTTGGAAGGTGTATCATTATCATGCCTGTGATGATCTATTCACTGGGACAGAGATGCTGATGCTTCACCTTGGTGGCTTTGAATTATTAGCAGTGCAGGTGACAAGGTTCTTCCCTTTTGATGCCTGCTTTATATGTGGATTGGTCTCACAGCACATAAATTTGAGGAATTGCTCAAAGTTAGTTTAGCTATTCCATATCTCATGGGAGGAAGATTTGCAAAAAGAGTTTGGCTTGCTTATATTTCTTTTATAATTTTGACCTTTTTAAGTAAAGGTTATATGCAGTTTACAGAAAAAGCATTGTCAGTATGCTATTTCTCAGCACTATTTGGCAAGTTTCTGCTCTGACTAATGTACAAATGCACCTCCATCATTTGTTACTTATGATTATTATTTTTTGGAAGTGTTGTTTTTCTTCTCCATTGATCAATCTACTTCTAACTTTGATTTTATGATGTGACCTATTTCTCTCAGTGATAAAAATCAGGTGGGGGTACTAAAAATAAGTCATAATCAGCTGCTGGAATACAATATTTTCTTGTAAGTTAAAACACAATTCATCCATTTGCATTCTGTTGGAACCTTCCAGTTGTTATTGCATTACAACTTTCAACATACACCTGTCTGTCATGCAATGGATAACTGTAATTCATTGTGCATAGGACTCTAGATTTTGTTAGAGAACTGACCGATACAACTTGCAATCAATAAAGTGGTCAAGAAAAGCTTCCTGACGTTTACAGCCTTAAACATTCAGGGTTCACATTAACAGCAAAACCTCTTGACACTCCATCTGTCTCTCATGTATTCACTTAATACACATATGACCAACAGGAACTTATAGCTTGACATGTATTCACCTCTATCTTTACTTTCTCTCTCTTTTGTTCTTAATATTGTCATTAAAGTAAACTCAAATGTCCATAAAATACTCGCACCATGAATAATGTGTTTTATTAAACATGGTTTGGTTAATCCAGGAGTATAAATGTCCAAAACATCAGTAAGTTAATATCTAAGTACATGTCAACTCTGACATGAAACGCAAATCCAAATCAGTTATTGCTGTGTTCAAATACACATATGAGGTGTATTCACCAAACCACTGTGAATCATGTTGACTTGAAAACTGAGCTGTAAAATCAAACCTTATTGGCTGAGTTATAAAAAAGGGGAATTTTTGAATTTTGGAGTCATTTTTGGGACATGGTTGTCACCCTGTTGGTTGGGATTTAGCAGTAGGAAACCCCTCTAGAATATTGACCATAAGTGCTCCAGGATGAATGATTTGCATGCTATAAAGTCTGGGGTGACTGACCTGCATCTAACCTTTTAGTGAATAGACCCCTTTGAGGTTGCTTGGGAGGGATTTCCGGCCAGAAGTCACAAGATGTGAACAGGGCCGGACATTTAATGGGGCAGAGTGGGGCAGCCATCCCAGGGGGCAGTTGGCAGAGGCGGCACTTTGCTGCTCCATGCAGCTGTCTTTTTCTTTTCTGTGTCTGGGGGGAGCTTGATGGAAGGAGGTCTCAGCCAATCATGTGAGACCGCTCAACTCTCCCGATTGTCTGAGAGTTTAGAAGCCACCCTTGATTGACTCAGTCCCTCCTTCACACGAGGAGCTAAAAGCACAGAGATGCCTGGACCAGGTAAGTTAAACAGTTAGACAGTGTGTATATGTCAGTGTGAGTGAATGTGTGTATGTCAGTGTGAGTGAGTGTGTTTGTATGTCAGTGTGAGTGAGTGTGTTTGTATGTCAGTGTGTGTGTGAGTGTGTGTATGTCAGTGTGTGTGTTGTCAGTGTGAGTGAGTGTGTTTGTATGTCAGTGTGAGTGAGTGAGTGTGTGTGTATGTGTGAGTGACAGACAGTCTGTGTATGTGTGTAAATGAGTGTTTGGATGAAGGGGTTAACTCCTCTGACACTGCCTATATCTGTCCTGCAACCCAAGGGGTTAACTCCTCTGACACTGCTTCTTTCTGTCTATGCACCCAAGGGGTTAACTTCTCTGACACTGCCTCTATATGCCTAGCCACCCATGGGGTTAACTCCTCTGACACCGCCTCTATATTTCTAGCCACTCAAGGGGTTAACTTCTCTGATACTGGCTCTATATGCCTAGCCACCCAAGGGGTTAACTTCTCTGACACTGTCTCTATCTGTCTAGCCATCCAAGGGGTTAACTCCTCTGATACAACCTATATCTGTCTAGCCATCCAGGGCTTAACTCCTCTGACACTGACTATATCTATGTGGATTTTGTTATAGGTCACTGGTCACATTATATTTTAGGTAATTGCACAGGCTATTATCATAATAATGTTTTACCATGACTCTCTTTTCTCCTTATGGGTGAGCTCAAAATTATTTTATTATGTATATAAGAAGTGCTTTAGTGAGTATATAAAAATAATTTTTTTCTAAGAGCTCACCCATGAGGGGAAAAGAAAGAAATGGTAAAACAAACAATATTATGAAAATAGGCTGTGCAATTCCTCAAAACATAATAAGTGACCAATGACCTTTAACATGACTCAAATATTGTACATTAAGTTTAAATGCTCAAACAGTTAGGGTACGCATTTTAATCATGGCCTGACAATACTCATGCCAAATAATTTTGCACATAGAAAGGTGCTCTTGCATTAAATTATCATTATCATGACTGTGGGCTTTTTTTTGGGGGGGGGGGGGGGGGGTGCAGCATTTCCTTTTTAGCCCCAGGCAGCACAATGTCTTGGGCCGGCCCTGGATGTGAACACCATGAGAGAGCATGGCCTGGGCCTAATGCACTGACATTGACTCTTTCTGCTCTGCTGTCGTGTACACCTACCTGTACTTTCTGGAGTGACAGAGCACAGAGTGTCAGTGTATTAGGTACAGACCAGATGTCTCCTTCATTGGACAACCAGTCAACATACCTCCTGTATAAAAAGAAAAGAGAGTAGTGCTAGAGAGATAAAGAAATACATGTTCTACAAACCCCAAAACAGTAATATTCCCTTAATCACTATGTAATTATACATCCCTCCTGTGCCAAGAAAAAGATGCAATTGGGAGGAAGGGTAAATATTTTTTCTCCCTGTGTATGTGAGTGTGTGTATTTTAACCTGATGCTGTTAACTATCCATGCTGTGATGCTCACCTAACATCAAGGGAGATGATACTTAAGAATCATAACATTATACCTGCTGGTGTGTTGATAGTGTGCTAAAAAAATAAAAACTGCAACATCGTGTTCTATTTTGTGTATGGATTGAATTTTTGCATGTTACTTAGAAAATCCTACTCATGTATTTAAATATTATTGTTTTTTAACCTTCCAAGTGTGTGTCGTTGACACACGTCCCTTAGACAGGTACGAGCCTGTGGATCCAGCTTTGTATCCTGTGTTTTTGTGTTTTAAATGCACGAATAAAAGTTAAATTTTTTCGAAAAAGGTTTGATCATGGTATAATAACTTGTGATTAAAAATTACTACTACTACTGTTGTATTGCCTTGATGTCGAGGCATTAGGCAGCACCAACATTTTTAATCTGGGGCACCAGCATGTTTTTATTTATTTATTTATTTATTTAGAAAGTGTTTTACCAGGAAGAATACATTGAGATTTCTCTCGTTTTCAAGTATGTCCTGGGGACCCAGTCCAGAATGGAGTTACACAGAGTTACACATTTAACAGTAGATTAAAAAATAAATACATACATATATTAAACAAGTTGGAAGGAGAACATACAGGGTAAATCATTATTGATACAAAAAAGGAACAACATGTACAGTATACGAAAGAGTTTGTAAACTAATAACAGGTACAATCTGTTTTGAGGATTTGGGAGATACTTATTTTCAGGGATCTTAGAGTAGATGATGATTTAGCAGAAACGGGAAGGCTATTCCACATATGAGGAGCTCTGAAAGAGAACGCACCTCGACCTGCTTCCTTTTTGAAGTGGGGAATCGCTAGTGAAGGGTTGGTGCAGGATCTGTTCCTCCAATATGGCTGCTGCCCTCTTGTGGGTCGAGTGTTGGAAGTGAAAAAAAAATCACTTCCATTACTCTGATGAGTAGACATGTGCATTCGTTTTCGGACGAATGCATTTTCGTCCGAAAATAGCATTTTCGTTCATTCGTCCGAAAAACGAATAACAAAAATGCTAAGCTAACGAAAGCCGAATGAACGAATGGTTAATAAACTAAAATCATTCCTTCATTCGTCCATTCGTAGTACTATTGGCATTCTATAAGCCGAAATAGAGTCGGTTTATAGAATACAATAGCATAGTACACTACATTCCATAAACCGACATAATGAACGACTTTCGGTTTATGGAATGCATGTAAGTCTATTGGCATTCTATAAACCGACTCTATTTCGGTTTATAGTAATGCCAGTACTATAGCACGAATGGACGAATGATTTTCGTTTATATTAAACCATTCGTTCATTCGTTCAACTTCTTAGCTTTCTATAAACCGAAACAGAGTCCCCATTCATACATTTTTATGAATGGGAACTCTAGTTCGGTTTATAGAAAGCCCATAGTATTACATGTATTCCATAAGCCGAAAGTCTATAAACCGAACATTCGGTTTATAGACTTTCGGCATTTGTAATGAATGTAATAGTACTATTGGCTTTCACTACACAGAGACAGTCTCCATTCATAAAATGACATGTAATTCTATGTATTCTATAAACCGAAAATCTATAAACCGAACGACCTTCGGTTTATAGACTTTCGGCTTATAGAAAACGTGTAGTACTATTGCCTTTCTATGAACTGAACGAGAGCCCCATTCATAAGAATTTCTTATGAATGGGGCTCTCGTTCGGTTTATAGAAAGCCAATAGTATTACACGTATTCTATAAAACGAAACAAAACGAAAATAATGAAGGAATTTCGTCTGAAACGAATGCAGTAATGGACAAAAACGAAACGAAAATTTTAGTTTTGCACATGTCTTCTGATGAGTTGCTTGTTGCTTAATTAGCTAAAATCTAGGGTTAGGGTTAGAATAATTCTTAGGGTTACAATTAAATTAGGGTTGTAATAAGGGATAGGGTTACAATTAAATTAAAAATAGAATTAATTAAGGGTTAGAGGGGAAATTTAGGGTTAGGGTTCAGGTTGGGGTAAAAAGGTCACTGGAGAAACCCCCCACTATTTTTTGTTTTTTGCCCTACAACTCATAAAAAACTGCAGAAAAACATGGAAACAAGTGTATTTCTGAACTCGGGAAAACATTTAGAAACTATTTAGATGGTGTCTTTTTTAATGATTGTATTTGTTAGACATGTGCATTCGTTTTCGGACGAATGCATTTTCGTCCGAAAATAGCATTTTCGTCCATTCGTCCGAAAAACGAAGAACGAAAATGCTAAGCTAACGAAAGCCGAATGAACAAATGGTTCAAATAGAGTCGGTTTATAGAATACAATAGCATTTAACTATACGGAGACAAAGTCTCCATTCATAATTTTATGAATGGAGACTTTGTCTCCGTATAGTTAAAAGCCGACAGCCTATAAACCGAACGTTCGGTTTATAGACTTTCGGCTTATGGAATACATGTATTCCTATTGCTATTCTATAAACCGAACGTTCGGTTTATAGAATAGCAATAGGAATACATGTATTCCATAAGCCGACAGCCTATAAAGCGAACGTTCGGTTTATAGGCTGTGGGCATTTTACTACACGGAGACAAACTCTCCATTCATAATTTTATGAATGGAGACTCTGTCTCCGTATAGTTAAATGCCCACAGCCTATAAACCGAACGTTCGGTTTATAAGCTGTCGGCTTTTAACTATACGGAGACAAAGTCTCCATTCAAATGAATGGAGACTCTGTCTCCGTATAGTTAAATGCCCACAGCCTATAAACCGAACGTTCGGTTTATAGACTTTCGGCTTATGGAATACATGTAATCCTATGGCTATTCTATAAACCGAACTTTCGGTTCCATTTATGAATGGAGACTTTGTCTCCGTATAGTTAAAAGCCGACAGCTTATAAACCGAACGTTCGGTTTATAGGCTGTCGGCTTTTAACTATACGGAGACAGAGTCTCCATTCATAAAATTATGAATGGAGACTTTGTCTCCGTATAGTTAAAAGCCGACAGCTTATAAACCGAACGTTCGGTTTATAGGCTGTGGGCATTTAACTATACGGAGACAAAGTCTCCATTCATAATTTTATGAATGGAGACTCTGTCTCCGTATAGTTAAAAGCCGACAGCCTATAAACCGAGCGACTTTCGGTTTATAGACTTTCGGCTTATGTAATACATGTAATCCTATGGCTATTCTATAAACCGAACGTTCGGTTTATAGAATAGCCATAGTACTACATGTATTCCATAAGCCGAAAGTCTATAAACCGAAAGTCGTTCGGTTTATAGACTTTCGGCTTATAGAAAACATGTAGTACTATTGCCTTTCTATGAACCGAACGAGAGCCCAATTCATAAGAATTTCTTATGAATGGGGCTCTCGTTCGGTTTATAGAAAGCCAATAGTATTACATTGTATTTCTATAAAACGAACGAATTAAAATTAACGAAACGAAAATAATGAACGAATTTCGTCTGAAACGAATGCAGTAATGAACGAAATTCGTTTTAGACGAAATAAATAACATTTTCGTCCGAATGGACGAAAACGAAACGAAAATTTTAGTTTTGCACATGTCTAGTATTTGTGTCAATTATTTTTTAGGTCAAAGTTAGGAAAAGTGTTTTTTTATTTTTTCTTCATAGTTTATGGTTTTCTTTCTAGTAAATTATAAGATTATGAACATAATGGTATCTAATGAAAGTCCTTCTTATGATTCATATTTTATTTTTAGCTCTAAGCATATTGATAGTTTACATAATAAAACATTCTTTCAGATGTAATTATGGCAATCAAGACTAATTACATGCTCTTTACTAGGTATGTTAGGCAGTGTGGGTTTTCACTTATGGCTGACAGTCAATCAAATACAGGGCTGGCCTTAAGTGTTCCGGTGCTCTGTTCTGTCCCCCGTCTCCCAATCTGTTTTCTCCCACCTCCTCGGTTCTCTCCCCTCCTCTGTGTAATCTCTTCCCCATATGTTTTCTCCCCCCTCCTCAGCCATCTCTGTTCTCTCCCTCCCCTGCCCCTCCCATTCTTAGAAGCGGGCAGCACAAGCAGGATGCCCTGCATTTTTACTGAGTGCGGGAAGCGCGAGCAGCACTTACGACTCTATGTGTATTTAACAGAGCTTATGCTGCAAAGCAGATGCCACCCTGTTTCACAGGGTGGGGACGGACCTTCACCTCTCACCCTGCAGAGGGCTGGTGAGGGGAGATCCTGTACGCTCGCACATTTGTGCAGCTCCCACCCGAGTTTGCTGGTACCCACACTCTGGGGTTTTATCCTTTAACAGCTGTCTCTTTTTCTGTATGTCTTTTCTACTTCCATTCTTATCTTTATCCAATTGGTTTTTCCTTTTCAGGGTAACTTCTTCTCCTTTTAACATATATTAGATACCACGTTTCCTGTGGCTTACAAATTAACCTACTATTCCTCTTAGGGGGTTCAAACGATGGTCGTCTTTCTTCTTGTCTGATAGACATTGCTGGTTTTATTATCTAACTGGGTTTGTCTGTTTTATATGCATTATCTAAATTTACAGTTGATATTGACGCAAACTTAATAACATAGTAATTTGGGTAGAAAAAAGACACAAGTCCATCAAGTTCAACCCTTCTACCGATCATTCCAGCTTTTTGATCCAAAAGAAGGCAAAAAACCCTAAGGAAGCTATTTCGAATTTTGCCTCCTAGGGGAATTCCTTCTTGACTCCAAAAGGGCAATCAGATTTCTCCTTGGATCAATAAGCTTTATTATTAATGCTTATTCTATTATTAATAGCCCTGTATGTTCTGCTTTTCTAAAAAAACATCCAGACCATTTTTAAATGCATCTATTGTGGTTGATAGCACTACCTCTCTTGGCAGTGAGTTCCATAACTTTATTGTCCTCACCGTAAAGAATCCCTTTCTTTGCTGTCTATGAAATCTTTGCTCTTCCAGTCTCAGGAGGTGACCTCTTGTTCTTTGTACATTTCTGTTAATGAACAGGTCCCTGGAGAGCTCTTTATATTGGCCCTGCACATATTTATATAATGTTATCATATCCCCTCTGTGAAATCAAGATTGGTCTTTATTACCTTACCTAATTTATTGTCATCAGCAAACACTGAGACATGGCTCTCAGCACAACGTGCAAAACAAATTATAAAGAAGAGGTCCTAAAACAGACCCCTGAGGTACTCCGCTCAATACCCTGGTCCAATTTGAGGCTTTTCCATTTACAACAACCCTATTCTAGGGTTCTGTCTTTTAGCCAATTTTCAATCCAAATACATACATTTGCCCCCAATCCTATTTCTCTCAATTTCCATACCAGTCTCTAATGTTATTCACACTGTACATTTAGGATGACTTTTATATATCAGATATAAGGATCTGATATAACGTTGTGTTTGTTCAATCGCTATTATATGTGTATATGATTAATAAAACGTTTATTTAAAATAAATATATATATATATATATTATATATTATATATATATATATATATATACTCGGAATTGTAATTGTCCATCAATCAACCCATTTAACCCCTTGCCGACAAAGGACGTGCCAGGCACGTCCTGGGAGAATCTCCCTTAATGACAAAGGACGTGCCTGGCACGTCCTGCAGTGAATGAAGCGGTTTTCGTGATCAACGATCGCGAAAACCGCTTTAACAGTGCTGGTCTATTGCCTCGACATCGAGGCAATAGCCAGCACCGATATTTCTATTTTGGGACCCCCACGATCGCCCCACGGAGCGATCGTGGGGAGCCATATTGACGGAGCATGCTGCTCCGTCAATATGGCTAAGTCCTCTGCCGGTCTGAGCTTCGGAAGTGAAAGTAACTTCACTTCCGTCGCTCTGAATATGCTACTTGACTACCCCTAGTGGTAGTTTAGTCGCATTGCAATGGAAAATAATTAAAATACATATTTAATTAAATAAAAACAGGTTATTTAGCTATATTAGCCTATAGGGTTAAAATTAAATATTTTTTAGCATAAGGGATAGGGTTAAAATTAAATTAAAGTTAAAAAATATTAAGGGATATAATAAGGATTAGAGTTGGGGTTAAATTTAGTGTTAGGGTTAAATTTTGGGTTCGGGTTGTGGTCAAAAGATCAATATAGGAAAAAAACAAAAAACACTATTTTTGGTTTTTGCCCCATAAATCGCAAAAAAATACCGAAAAATATGGGAACATGCATATTTTTGAACTCGGGACAACATTTAGAAACTATTTAGACAGGATCTTTTTTAATGATTTTATTTGTGTAAATTATATTTTAGGTCAAAGTTAGAAAAAGTGTTTTTTTTTAAATTTTTCATCATATTTTATGATTTTTTTTGTAGTAAATTATAAGATATGATGAACATAATGGTATCTAATGAAAGCCCTTCTTATGACGATAAAAACAACATATAATTTGTGTGGGTACTGTATGTGAGAAAGAAAAAAATTACAGCTAAACACAAACACCCTAGAAATGTCAAAACAGCCATTGTCACCAAGGGAAAGTCAAGGTGAAAATGTCTTGTCACTAAGGGGTTAAAGTAATGTGGAAAGCAATGAGAATGCTCCATGGTGAGGTCATGATCATGATGGTGCACACACAATCACGCACATTTATGGTACATGTCCATACCTCTCATAAGTGATGCACACATTCTGCCAAGGCCAAACTGTGAAATACTGGCCTTGCACAAATACATGCTGAGGACACCAATTTGTAAACAACAAGAAAAGCCTAACACATGCAAATATCAAAGACCACATAAGGCGTTCACCCTCTTCTTATGTCTCCTTTAACTCTCTGTGTCCATTCTGAAATTTCTACTTTTCTTCTTCCATATAAGTCTCCCATTTCATTCCTTCAGTACCTGCACAGGTCTCCTCCATCCCATTCCTTCATCCAGACTCTATTTTACCTTCATTATAGACTAATATCAGCACTGGCACAACTTGATCTCACACTGCTTCAACTGCCTTTTATTTGAGTCTCTAGTATTCATGGCTACAATGTACGGAGATACTGAATGGCACCTATCTGCATCACTGTCCAATGTGGACTTAAATATTCTAAGGCAAGGACTGTTTTGTTTCATATCTACAAATGTATGTCAATAACCTGGTATATATATCCCAGAGATTCCTTGATTGAGGCTATCCTAAACAAACAATACAACAATCACTACATCGTGCTTTACATCCAAACGATTCCTTGAACACCACTGGTCAATCTAAACAACGAGTAGTATTCTCCACTAAGTTTCACACCGCCTCACACCATGTGAAGAGAATCATACAGAAGAATTGGCATATACTCCAAAGTGACCATTCCCTATCAAATGCCTTTAAAGAACCACCTCTTGTTTGTTACAAAAGAGGTACTAATCTTCGTGACCGACTGGTAATCTCTGACCCTTCCCACTGCTACATTCCTCCGGACAGAGATACAAAATATCAAAAACCAGGTTGCTTTAGATGCCTCGGATGCGTGACTTGCTCACATATGGCAACAGGATCACGCACCCTCATACAGGGAAAAAATTCGGCATTAAACATCGGATAACCTGTACCACGAGAGTGTTGTATATATGATCACTTGTCCATGTAGTCTGTCCTACATCGGGAAAACTGATCTAACATTACGTGACCGTATGAGGGGTCATAGATCTTCAATTACTCTAGCGTACCGCGTTCTCGTCCTTAAGTGTATTTACATTGTTTATGTGTATTTACATCTGTGTCTTATATTATTTGTTATTGTTTTAGTGTGTGCATCCATATGTTCTTGTGTGCGTTTTTTCTTTTTCTTTTACTTTTGACATACACGTGGCTCTTTAGGTCTTTGTTATTATTTATTTTCATTTGCTGATTGTTTCCTATATTTGTCATACACTATCCCCCTCTATACTCCCTACAATCGTCACATTATCACTCTCCACCTCCTTATGCTAGGCTCGCCTGGCAATCGGAGTCTGCTTCTATGCAACCAGCTTTTTGCTTTTTAATGACACAGGAGGTGGAGCACTGTTTCTCTTTAGATCTGTTTTTGGTGGTGTGGTTCCCTTTTTTGACCACCTGGATTATTGTCTTAAATAGTTGTTGGGTAAGTAACCATAGTTGATGTTCACCTATCTTGAACACTCTCCGATTTGGATACGCTCTGGCGGCCAGCCTATTGGCCAGCCCCCGTAGCGTCTGATCGCCTTGACAACGCTACCGACGCATGCGCACTGGTGCCGTTTTCTACACTTACCTCTCCGGTTCCTGTCATTTCCGGGTACTCGGTGAGTACGTATTGGCTGTTTTTCATTTACTTTGCTACACTCTGTTATCCTATTGGTGCTTTTAGTCTTTATATACTCGCCTATGTTTTTATTGCATTAGTCTTGATAAAGGTCCCTGAGGGGGACCGAAACGTCGATTACCTGTATATGATATTGTTTGGAGTATCGACTAAAGATAATATTGATTGAATTTGTCCCGTGAGTGCATGCTTTCTACTTTCTCCGTTGGACTTTTGTGTGTTTCTGCTGCACAGCACCCGGGCACATCGAACCTGCTGCTCCTTATAGCTGAGTGCACCGCCTTTGGATCTTATATATATATATATATATATATATATAGGCATATTTTAGAATCCCTAGCTGATTGGCAGCATGAGGCTGTTATGTTATTTTGCATCTCTCACCCCTAAAAATAGAAATATAGCTGTATTTAATGAACCACCATACTAAATATAACATTATGTTGACAGGAATCCAGAAAAACAAATGGATTTTATTTCAAGAACAATAGCTACAACATTAAAAATATTCTTGCTCATAGACAATAACAAAATAGCCTTTTTGGTTTTTCCTAAAAAAAAATGTTTCACTAGCCAACTTCCTATTGTGATGCCTATTGGGACATACTGGAAAATATTGCAATTGCTTCTCTATAAAAATATCAACATTTGTACATTCTCACGTGGCAATTTATGTAATATATGAAGCTATTTTAGAGGGCAAAAAAGCATTGTATGTGAATTGTAAAGTGCCTTGAAATAAGCATATCCCTTGATAAACCTTGTAAAACTTGGTAAATATGTCTCAGAGATGTGCTCAATGGTCATGATCCCAGAAAACATAACAATTATGATAATGTAATGCAAACAATATGTTTACTATTTTATGACCTCTGAATTACAAACCTTTTTATTTCTCTTATGTAAGCAATTTAACCAGGAATATTCTTTAGGGGGCTCCAATGTGAAATCATACATTGAAACTGACTATGAGTGTTTCATTACCAAACAAATTTAGTAATTTCTGTAGACTTCTGTAAAAGTGGTATTCAACCCTGGGGAAACCTTTGGCAGCGAAACACATATTTGCTATGCATCTCATTTATATTAATTTCATATCCTTTTAGTCTAAACTTGTGTTTGATAGTCACTTTTCAGCTAATGGAATTACAATAGTGCGTTGCTCAAGGCACAGTGCTTTACCTAGTAAGTGCTGATGTAGAAAATCTATAAGAAACCAACTGCATTTTGAAGATAAGACAACATTTATATAAACCTTATTTTCTATAACATGGATCGCTTAAGTTTCGCAAAATGTCTAAAACTTGTATGCACCACTCCATGTGTTTATTATTAAATATGCATACTAAACAAGTGTTTTGCAATACATAGAAAATAAGTAAACAATATACCACAGTATTAATTGATATTAATTAGAACATGCTGGAATATATCATTTTTGCATGGCTATAACTCTCATTTCTATAATATGTTTTCATCAAATTCTCCCTTATTTATATAGTTAACATTTTTTTTTACATTAAACAGCCATGTAATGAATTAAAATGTATATTAATGACATATTCTCCCTGCATATGTGTTCAATAACATATATGTTTTTGGGTGCATGTTATTCAGAATGGGTTAACTTTTAAAATCTGGAAGCGTACCATATTATTGAATCTTTCTCCATGAAGTCGGGGAGGAATGCCATCTTCTGCATATTCCCCAAACATATTTCATGTGCACACAATAAGGAGGGTGTTCCAGCACTTTTTGAGTAAGTGATTACATTGTGATTTTCAGGAATCAGATTAACCTTGACTGTATTTGTTTTATGGTTATATATCTTTTGTATATTGTTGCTCCATACACATCACAATACATTATTTAACAATCTATAGGACAGAGTGGCATGTACACCTGCTTAGCTATGTAGGTGAATAAAGAGCTACAAGCTTAGTAAGCTGGTCAAGCCATAGGTTTATTGTTATAGTGGTTCAATGGAGACAGTGCATAAGTCTTGACCTAACCTGATCCTGACCTAACATGATCTAGCCACAGTATTCGATCTATCACCAAAGTAAGTATGAACATTATTCATTTGAGAATCAACTTTTAGTTTGTTTAATTGTGAAATACATTCCTTAACTTGTGTCTGGCTATTAACAAACAATACATTGGAGTGTATTCACTAAACAATGAGTTACATGTGAACTGACATTTCATCTCACCATCTTAGCTATACATAGTAAAGGTTAAAACCTAGTGAGTTGCTCATTTGAGAAAAATAGTGTTAGCTCTGCATTGTAATGTCAGATTTGGACCCTTGTTATACTGTGGATGGAACATGGCACACCAGATGAAGTGGAGAACCCCATAACCAGGATTCAAGATGTAGTGTTCATCCTGATAGCAAGGTTTCCAAAGATAGAGCCATAATATTAAATGGCGAAGGATTATGCAGCACCATCCCGATACTAGGAATGCCACTATTGGTGAAACCATAAAATAAATGTCAGCTTGATCGACGGATCAGAAATTGGATGATTGGAGGATGCCGCACCATACATACGCATACATAATGTACTGTTACAAAAGTGTCTTTGTGTGGACCCTGTTTTGGCATTCAAAGAAAACAGCTGTGATTTGTTTTACCTCCGCGACCCATCTCCACCAAGGAACTTTCAAAACCACAATTCTGTTATATCATGGGCAAACCAAATGGACGTATTTGGCTACGAACCAGCAAAGAAACTGAAAAAAAACAATAAAGCTTAACAAAGAGGCTTGGTGCCCTACTTCCCACTGAGCCGCCTATGAATCAAAGACCTTATGAGGCCTTGCAGGCCAATTGTCCCACCATGTCACCATCCTAGGAAGAGACACATGAAAATGTCCCCTGCACCAAAAGACACTTTCTGAAACTTATTCAGCTTCTTCATACCTAGAAACAGGAACTCTGGGAGGATTTGAAGAAAGGTCTTGCTCCCCTGACCACATTTGTTGATAATTAGTATTTTTATTGACATATAGATATTAAAATAGGCATACATGATTATCGCCATTTACATTTTACAATAGATAAAAGTGATAAAACTGAGTTGTTCCAATATACTTAGGTCATGTGACCTTCAGGCAGCAGCAGAGGTTGGCTGCACATATCATGCAGACATCCACCGGCTGCCCCCACTAGCCACCAGGGAGATTGGTGTAGCCGGTGGATGTCTGCATGATACGTGCAGACAACCTCCGCTGCTGCCCGGCTCTTTGTCGGGACTTCTATGACAGAAGCCGGGACGTCACCCGACTTTCCAGTGGTCCGTTATAGAAGACGCAAGTGTCAGGCAGTATCAGAGGATGTCTGGTGGCAGTAGAGGGGGCATTGGCAAAGTCTGTGTTCAGCAGGGCACAGTCTGGGGGAAGCATTTGTACTGTCTGGGGGCAGCATTGGCAAAGTCTGGGGCTGTATTGGCAAAGTAACACTTTTTTCCTATAGGGTAGTCTTATATTCAAGCAAATACGGTAGTTGAAATAACATCTAGATAAGAGAGAAACAACATTTTTAAACCTAGTGCCTATGGCTCTTTCTATTAATGTCTCTGAACTGCTCTGACACTAATATATTTAAAATAGATAAACAGTGATGCTAATTAAAAAGTGACCAAACTTCTCCTTCAGCTAAACAAGATTGCGATGTTTAGTTGTACCGCAGCCACATGAGGAGGCTTCAGGTTAACCGCTCATATTAATAATTAAACACTTGCAGAGGTGACCAAAATACGAAAAAACAAAAAGCTAGTATTTAGTAACTATAAAAAAAAAACTCAGAGTGAGGAAGATAGAAAGATCTATAAGAGTAGGTAGAAAGATGCAAAGCAAGCTATAAGAGCTTCCAAAGCACACGCAGAAGAGAAAATAGCCCAGTCAGTGAAAAAGGGAGATAAAACATTTTTTACATACATAAATGAGAAAAGGAAAGTAAAACAAGGATTAGGTAGATTAAAAACAAAAGAAGGATGCTATGTAGAAAAGGATAAAGGCCTAGCAGACTGCCTCAGTGAATATTTATGTTCAGTTCTTACAAATGAAAATGAGGGTAAGGGACCTTATTTAGGGGAAAAGACTAATGAGACTTTTGATGCATGTAAGTTTACAGAGGAAGAGGTTTTACTTCAGCTGTCTAAAGTAAAGACAAATAAGTCAATGGGCCCTGATGGGATACATCCAGAGTTATTAAAATAACTTAGTGGTGTACTAGCAAAACCATTAACAGATTTATTTAACCAATCATTGTTAATGGGGGTAATCTCAGAAGATTGGAAATTAGCAGATGTTGTGCCTATTCACAAGAAAGGTAGAAAGGTAGTAGGGAGGAGGAGGGCAACTATAGACCAGTAAGTCTTACTTCAGTAGTGGGGAAAAAAATGGAAACCTTGTTAAAGAATAGAATTGTTGAACATCTAAAATCGCATTGTTTTCAAGACCAGAGACAGCATGGGTTACTTCAGGGAGACCATGCAAAACTAATCTTATTGATTTTTTTGATTGGATGACTAAAATAATAGATCAGGGTGGTGCAGTAGATATTGCTTACCTAGATTTCAGTAAGGCTTTTGACACTGTCGCACATAGAAGGATCATCAATAAACTGCAATCTTTAAATTTGGATTTCAATGTTGTTGATTGGATTAGAAAATGGCTGAATGACATGCAACAGAGTGTTGTAGTCAATGGAGTATATTCAATGCAAGGCCTTGTTACTAGTGGGGTTCAGGATGTACTTGGACCCATTCTCTTTAATATTTTTATTAGTGATATTGCAGAAGGTCTTGTTGGCAAAGTATGTCTTTTTGCTGATGATACAAAAAGATTTTCAGCAGGGCTGATGTTCATGGAGGGATAAGCCAAATGGCAAATGATTTAGCTAAACTAAAAAAATGGTCAGCACTGTGGCAACTGACATTTAATGTGAACAAGGGCAAGATTATGCACCTTGGGCATAAAAAACCAAAAGCAGAATATAGAATAGTTGGTACAATCCTAACCTCAACATTTGAGGAAACGGATATAGGAGTAATAATTTCAGGACTTAAAGGTGGGTAGACAATGTAATAGAGCAGCAGGAAATGCTAGCAGATTGCTTGGTTTCATAGGGAGAGGTATTAGCAGTAGAAAGAGGGAAGTGCTTATGCTATTGTACAGAGCACTGATGACACCTCACTTGGAGTATTGTACGGAGTACTGGAGACCATATCTCCAGAAGGATATTGATACTTTGGAGAGAGTTGAGAGAAGGGCTACTAAACTGGTTCATGGATTGAAGGATAAAACTTACCAGGAAAGGTTAAAGCATTTTAACATGTATAGCTTGGAGGAAAGACATAACAGTGGGGATATGGTAGAAACATTTAAATACATAAAGGGAATCAACACAGTAAAGGAAGAGAGAATATATAAAATAAGAAAAACTACCACAACTAGGCGACTCAGTCTTAAATTAGAGGGGCAACGATTTAAAAGTAATATCAGGAAGTATTAATTTACTGAGAGGGTAGTGGATGTGCGGAATAGTCTTCCAGTAGAAGTGGTAGAGGTAAACACAGTGAAGGATTTTAAGCATGCGTGGGATAGGCACAAGGCTATTCTAGATATAAGATAGGGAACTAATATAAGTATTTAAAAACTAGATGGACCGAATGGTTCTTATATGCCGACACATTCTATGTTTCTATGTTTCTGTCATATGTGAAAGGGGTGTGTGGTCCATGGAGGGCAATTCAACGTAATTAAATAATTCTGACTTATTGGACTAGGTATGATTCAGCCATCATTAATTGAACATTGCCCTCTAGTATCTTCATGATACTACGTATTCAAATATAAATACTGTAGTAATAAGTAATTTACTTTATTGTGTTCAGATTTAACAATAAACTGTTTGTATAAAACGGAGAGGGAAATTGAGGAGAGACAGAAGTTAAGAGTGTTAAAGCAAGTGCAGAGTGAGGGAGAGGCGTGAAAAGATATAGTTAAAGTCAGCTTAAGGGATGGCTGCCAGTTGGAGCAAGTGAGCACAGCCAAAAATGGGCTATAGGTCACATTTTATGACCTGCTGTTATAGAAATGATATTTTGTGCTTTAACAATCATATAATAATTCATTTTAATCTTCAGGTTTTCTTTTTCTTTAAAATGGCAGTTACCAGAACTGGAAATGTTAGTTTCAAACAAACAAGGTGTTTGTTTGTCCCACCATTAATTAGTCCAGTTGGGGGTTCAAGGTGTGACTCTAAGAGGGGTTTGTAATTTTGCTAATGCTATTCAGGTAGCTAGGGACACCCTTGCATTGATTGAGCAACAGTGAAGATGTGACCAAACTATCCACCCAGAATGCAGGCCCAAAATGCAGCTAGGCAATGTGGTGTGTTTAGGCCTAGTAACTTCCTTCAGAACCACCAGAAACCAACTGATCCAGATAAAGCTCATCAACATACCTGGGGACTAAGTATAAAAGAAGTATATCATTTTTATATTTTTATACTTCAGTTAAATTTAACTCAGACAAACCCATTACTAGTCTTTTTGCTTAACATATAACATTTATGGTACTAAAGATAATTTATATTGTTAAGACAATTGTTTAGCTGGTATTTTTTATGTTAATAATGCAATATTTTATGGGAAACAAGTAGTACGTTGTGGTATATATATATTTTATAACATTGTTTTATTAAATTATTATGATTTCCTTTCTGAGTGTTTTTAATATTGGGGTTTAACTGCTATCATACAATTCTGCCAAAATTCCAAATATTAAATGTTTGGCCTTTGGGGTATTTAAGTTAGTGCAATTGGTTTCAATGACTGTGTTAGTGTCTCTTTAACACATCAGTTATTGTGAAACACTTTGCGCCATATTAATCCATCCAAAGTCACGAACCACTACACCTGCAAAAAGTGATGTTTTGGTCCTAGCAGGTAGCAGAGATAACCTGGGCGGTATCTTCATCTCTTTTGTGTGCTCGGATTAGTGTGTCTGGCTGTGTGTGCTACCAAAGCTAAAAAAAAAGAGTATTTTCATGTCGAGTTCAATCAAACATGGTTGGAGAGTCTATGCTTCCTCCCTGTCTTCACATGTTCTATCTTCTGGAATGATGGTGTTCTTCATTGGAGGTTCTATGTAGGGAATCCCCAGAGACTGCACAAAAGAAATAATGACCGACAGATCTTCTATGGAAAGTTATTTATCTTCACTAGTGACTGTGAGGAAGGTCGGGGACCTCCAGAGATACTTAACATCATGTTCCCTAAAGTACTGACATAGATCTGCACCATCTTCAGGGGCTAGGGCCTCAAACAATTGAATTGAGCTGCCAGCATAGAGAATATGGTGGGTATTTCTCGAGGTTTGTAGAATTTCCAGCTTGTCAGTAATGTTGCGTAATTTCAACATGATGTCGCTGGCTGCATGTTGTAGGACCTTTTTAGTTAAATGTAGGGTTTACAGAAAGTGTGCTATTACCACATAATAAAGAATATTAAAATACAAACACTTATCTTAAATGTATGTAGGGGTACAGGTGGCTCAAACATGTATAAAAAAAGACATACAAACATAGGTAACTAGATAGTGTGGTATATTAAAGACACTCTGGGAGGTGTTAGAAGCAGATAAAATGCCCACTCACTTATTTGACAGCAGTATAATGCATTCAATTAAAGAATCCTGGGTGGTTCTGGGTCCACTATAGAGGATGTATCTCAGGCAGATATAAAGGACAGCAGTGTCAGTTTAGAAAATACATTTTTTACATAAAAAGCAATAAAATACATTACATTAAAGTTAAATTCAGCAATCACGATAACAGGAAAGAGGATCTGAGTACTCCAGATCTTCTTTACAGGATGCAGCAGGGAGAACTCAATTTTATTTGCAGTCACAATCAGTCTGGCAACCAACTCTGTAGAAGAGCAACTGGAAACCACGATCTGTATAAAGTCCTCAACAAACTGCAATAAACCACATAAAAAGTAGGTCAGCATTGTTAGTTCTCAGTTACTAATGCGTTTTGCCCAAAAAAATATCCAATGTGGGCTTTATCAAAAGTGTTTAGCTGCCTACTGTTAATCGCTGGTTAAAATAAAGACAGCACTTGCAGGTTTGTGACGTAATGATTTGCGAGATCTTGGTACCTGGCCTATTGCAATGATCTTTGGTTGGTGTGTGATTCTCGCAGGATCTTGTCCTCTTACATTCATTAGTGAGCTAAGTGGTTAAGATCATGTTCTTCTGATCTCATGGGATGTGAACTTGCAAATTGTGATGTTCAGCAGGTGCTGAGCAAACCACGCCGCTGTAGTCATGGCGCTCGGAGGAAAGCAAAAAAGCAGAGAGATAACAGTAAAAAAAATCTACAATATATTAAAATAACATAAAAATCATAATAAGCCAATAAATAGGTAAAACCATGCTTATGATGTTTATACAATGTATATCTCTTAAAGTGCAAGTGAAGGCATAAAAAGTGGATAATAGATGCAAGATAGGGATAAATCCTTTAGGATAAAATCACCATTGAGCGTGAAGAGGTTTAAGTTTATTTGACAAAGCTAGAATGTTTTATCTATTTATCCAGAAAAATAATAACAATAATAAAAAAATGTAATTATTACACAAATCTATGTATTTTTCAGTCTCCCTCATGTCACAGCATAGGTAAGTCCTTGCCAGGTAAATGCACAGATGATCAGTGGAGAAAGACTTTCCACCATTTCTACATGGTGGATTATTGAGAGAGATGCCTCTACATTATAACATGTATTGTGACATTACACAGAGATGATAGATGTCTGGGTTGGCAGATGATGATACAGCCCAGCTTATCATATGGGTAGAGGCAGTCCTATTTTACAATGCTGAACATGAGATATTGTTTGGTGGAGATTGTCTTATTAATTTTACAATTTATGATGTGCCGGCATGTTTCTATTCTTGTTATGTGTATAATGTGATAATAAAATGCCATGCCATTCTATCTATAATTTGTGTCTGAGTATTTAATTTGTAAGAGAGCAATTACATTATTTATGATGGGGAGCTATGGCTATGCTGCTAAGGGTTCCACAAGTTCTGTAGGTTTTCAGAATGTGTGCCTTCGGACATTGGTGTTTTGAGGAAATATATTGAATGACCAATTCTCCTTCATCCAAAATACAGCTAGATATTGTACTTGTATAATATTCTATTCTTTTTTCTATTACATTCCCTAACAAGGATGCTTTCAATACCATACAGCCATTGCACTCAACAAAATTCATTATCCTAAACACTTACACAGCAATCCATTTCTCACTGTCTTGCTGTTGAAGTTCCTTGTTGACCTGACTGCGGTTTTTGACATTGTAAATCATTCTGCTTCTTTTCCATCACTTCCTGGCTTTGAAATAAATGACTCATATTTTGCTGCATTCCCAATTAACTGGGTCACACTTCATTTTATCCAAATCATACTGGTTCCTGACAAGGTCTTGGTCTGCGGCATTTTATTTGATCAGTTTTATTGCAGATATCATATTTTGTATGTCACATCTTGCATTCCTAAGTAAATAAAAAATAATTTTGGTTCTAAGCATTCAAATCAATATTTACTACTTCATGGAGCCTGTGGATATGCAGAATACACAGTGGATGAGTGTAATGTAAAATTCATACTCATCCAAAGATATTTGATGGAATATAAACAAAGCATCTGTATTTTAACACAATATAGTAGAAGATAGAGAATAGTATTATGGATATAGGTTTTGGGAGAAAACAAAAGTAAAAAATGAAAATGAGTTGCTATAACAGTTTTGATGCAGGATTGCTCACTTTGTGCAAAGCACATCATTGTCATGGTTGCAGTGACATTTAACACTAGTATGCCAAATAGAGCACCTGTCACAGTTCTACCCCATTTCCCTGGTTCCTGGTTTAGACATCAACCTCTAGTCTTCTGTCTCATCTACCAGTCCTGTCTCAGCTACCAGTCCTGCCTGAGATTCAATATGGTCCTGGGCTATGAATCGTGGAGTGCAGACAGACCCCACATCGTTCCCTGCAATGAGGCTCCTCACCGGTGTGCTATCAGGTTGTGACAGCACCTTCCTTTGATGGTCAGTGCTAAATTTATTGTAGTTGCTTGTGGATTTGCAGAAACACCTGTGGATGCAGAGCCTATTATTTATTTATTTCATTTAAAACACAAAATAAAAATTCCAATAAATATCTTAAATATACATAGACATATAGAATAATAAGATCCCTATTAGAGTAAGCCCAATCTATCATTTTACCAAATCATAGCGATGAACTGACAGACATAATTTTGCTGAGACATGGAGGGAAGCACAAATGTCCTATTCTTCCAACAATTTCCAACTAAATCTAATGCCTGAGCAGGACTTCCCAAATCTCCTTGTGGTAACATCCCTTGACTACTCCACTACTATTCTGAAAGTCTATCAATTACTGTCTTCTATCTGTCCAGTTTGGTTAATCGATAACCATTAGTTTAAGTAAAACACAGTTCTATTTTGCATTGATACAAGGCTTGTGCTTTATTTCCCTCTATTTTAGAGTCCAGCTACACCTTCAGTTTCTAGCAAGTACCAATTTTGTGGCCAGAAAATGGTTTATCTAATTTCCATAGACATTTTACGCCGATCCAGATGCAGGAGTAACCCAAGTCGAGTCAATTCGACTTCCCACTGGATCTTTATTTGATCTCCATTACGACTCCATTCTTTTTTTAATTATTCCACAATGCCACTGAACAATGCCACCGAATATGAAGGTAGTCCCTTTCATCTCCAATATCTCAACAACTGTTTTCACTATCCCTATATATTTTAGAAAGCCTTTCAGGACTAAATACCACCTATGTAAAAGTTTATAGAAGGTCTCACAAAATGTAGGCAGTGTACCACACTATTTAATTTGTTTATAGCCATAATCCAATTCCCTGTTAGTATCCCTCTTTTTCATGTCTTTTACCATACTTTCATATCTCACAAGCACCTTTTGACATCTCCAGCAACTCTGTGGTTCCAATGGCTAACATTAACGTATGTGAGCTGGCACCCAGTATCATGTCGTTAATAACTTGTAAGACGATTCCTGTGTCTTACATGAAATAGACACCTTTTGTGTTTGAGAATGTGAGGCTGAGGACTTGCTCCCATAGTCGTTTAAAGTTTGGAGTAGTTTTTGTTGAATCCGTTAACATCACATTATAAAAAAGAGATATGGAGTAGGTGTTGGATTATTGAGGAGCATAGTATTTCAAGAGTTGTTATAGAGTTTGGAAATTCACATTCTACGTGGGTACATTACTATATAATGTTTAAGTTGATGGTATAAACAAATTTTGACAGATAATAGATTATGTTTTGATAATTCTTCTGTTTTTTTTAATCCTCTATGAGTGCATAACATGTATTAATCTATCTAAACTTGTGTTTTCTGGTGTTATTAATTCTATAGATCGCGGTTCATATCCATGGGAAAAATCCGCGTTATATAACAGGGACAGGAGTTGGCTTGGGGAAGTCATAAGATAACCAATTTAAATTATTGTATTCCATATGTTTAGGGTTTGATAACTTGTAGGGAGATTTGGGTCAGTACATTTTTGTAGATGGCAGGACATTTATAGGGACTGATGGATAGTTTCTAAGGAGACCCAAGGCTTCTCTGTTTGGTTAGACTAATCAAATAGCCTTGTAAGATGAAAAGCTTTGTGATATCTTTGTTTATCAGGTACATCAAACCCTCCCTTGATGTTTAATTAAATAGTGGGAGGCCAGTCTTTGGCATTTACCTGCTAATATATAATAAATAAAAAGGTTCTTACATTGACGAATGTATTGGGAATTAAAATAGGCACAGTTTGTAAGGGATGAAGTATTCATGGAAGGATATTCATTTTGAGAACTATTATTTTTTCCATTCATGTGATATGTTTATTTAACCAATAATGGAAGTAATTTATTATACTTGTGAGGAATGGAATGAAATTACGATTATATATTTCCAAGTTGTTACTAGAAATTAAGACTCTCAGGTATTTAATATTTAATACCATCTTAAAAGTAATTTTTAAAATGTTTGTTTAAGAAGTTTGATAATATTTCTAGGTCTATTCATATTCATTATTTCAGATTTTGACATGTTAATTTTAAAATTAGCTAATGTGATGTATTTATTGATCTTGGATACTATTTGGGGGAGGTTTTAGTTTTTTATATAACAAACATAAGACGATTAACATAAGCCTCTAATTTATGATTAACATTTTGTATTTGAAAGCACTTTATTAGTTTGTCATTATATATAGCTTTATATATAGCATTTGTGAAAGGCTCCAATGATAGGGCAAATAGTAACGGGGAAAGTGGGCAACCCTGTCTTATACCATGTTATGGCAATGTTAATTTTGATTTAGTTTTAGTCCTAATCTTTTTACTAAAATGCCAGTTGTATTTTAGATATCAGAATTGTTTCAATAATAGTCTAGTTTCTCTAACAGTGAGGGAGGGAACAGGTCTGAGAAGGCTGTTACATAGTGTTACGTTAACTTGCTAGGGAAACTGGAGGGGAAACGCTAACATGACTGTACCAGGTGAATCTCTGCAGTTTGCAGGGCATTGTTCCAGGGGCAGACAGGCACAGGGAACCAATCCAGCTGCAGATGAAATCAGGTGACTGGGCTGTGGCAGAGATCCATGGGAACCAGAACCAGAAGTCCAAATAGGTAAATGCAATAGTCCCACCCTAATATTTTAGTCACATTTTATTCAGCTGACAAAATTTGCAATGAATTTTAGTCATAGTTTTAGTCCTATTAACTTATTTTTATTTAGTTATTGTATAGTTTTAGTCAGTTAAAACATGCAGTTGACGAAAACTATGAGCACAATATTTAGTCGACAAAATTAACACTGTGTGACAGGGTGAGCTCTTCTAACAAATCTAAATTGAACTTGATTCTTGCACAAAGTTCATTATATACTGTCGTTATACAAGATAGCTTTTTATTACCCTGACCTATTGCGTTGAGTGTTTCAAAGAGAGAGGAGCAGCTCACCCTGTCAAAGGCTTTTTTCGGCATTGATAGCAACAGAATGGGTGTTTTTGATTTCTGTGCTTGGTAAATAATGTTAACTATTTTTGTGACATTATCTCAACCCCACTTGATCAGCATTTATTACATTGGGCAGTAATTACTTTAGTCTTGAGTCCAGGACTTTTGCAAATATTTTCAAATCAATATTTAGTAGGGAAATTGGCCTGTAGCTAGAACATAACTTAGGATATTTATACAGTGTCTTCTGTAATGTGTAATGTTAGGGTCTAGAAAGAGAGTATTTAAGATTTAATTTATGATTGATAATAAATAGAGGCCTATGGTTTCTGGAAAATAGTTTGATAATATCTATGGGTCAAACCATCTGGGCCAGGACTTTTTCCTGTAGATTATGTTTTTATTGCTAAATTAAGTTCTTCCACTGAGATTATCAAAAATCACAAGGATGCTCAGCACTCAAGGTTTGCCACCTGGTTTATATTAAATCCTCACTACTTGAGTGCTGAGCATCCTTGTGATTTATGATACTGTTAAGGATTTGGTGGAGTCCTGCTCTGACACCTCCTCATAACTGGGTGCTGTTTTTCTGTTTTTTATTGATGCATCAAGAGCTATTGAGGATTGAGCAGGTAAATGTTTTGTTAAGTTTTTTTCCTTGATCCATTAATATGTTGTTTGTTTCATATAGTCTGTTCTCTAGATATATAGTATAGATTTCCTGCTGCATCTCTTATCTTATAAATTACATTTTTGATTTGGAGGATTTGAATGTTTTCACTTTTTACTTAAGATTTACTTTGTTTGTTCCAAATTCAAAGAATGTTCTCTGAACTCTATGATAGGCAGAATTAAGTTTATTATTAATACGTGTGGCTAATTGTTAATTAGTTCTACAAGCAGTAAGCAATTTAAACATTTCTTGTGATAGAGTTAAAGGGACTGTATCAACTAAATATTGTTTTACTGTGAAAGTAGAGAAAAAAAGTGATTGAAAATGTGCAAGCACATGCCTAAATTTGGAGAAAAATGTGTTTTAAATGAGTTTCCTGTTTATGACATCACCTGTGGCTTAAAATGCATATTACAAATGTTCCACTAAAGACCAGTTCATTTGCATCTCAAGGCACAGGTGATGTCATAAACAGGATATCTGTGCAGAATTTTCCTTATTAATTCTACTTTCTAATTCAATTAAGTGACCTTGTGTGACACCTGTATGTGCCTCCCATAATGTTGATTTAGAAGAGGCAAAAAATTATTTTTCTGAAAAAATAACTCTATGTGTTGAACATGACTTTGTTCTTTCACTAATTTCCATGACGATATTTAAGGTCCTGAAGATATATATAGGGGCCTAATGTATCACTCCATGTGATATAATCTATTTAGAGGAATGAACAAATTCAAATGTCGATGTGAGAGGAACAACATATCAGTTCTCATATATATTTATTGTGTAGTGCAGAGAAGTATGTAAAGTTTCTTAAACCAGGGTGCTGGAGATGTCAGACATCCACTAGCTGTGCTGAGTATAATGTTATTTTGACTTTATTAATTCTTGAGTAGGGGAGCCATTGGAACAATTTAGTTTAGGATCAAGTAACATATTATAATCTCCTCCTAGGATAGTAACAACTTCTGCAAAGGAAGAAGGTTTGTTTATGGCATGTGTTATACATTTTTCTTATTATAATTAGGAACATATACAGTTGCAAGTGTATATAGAGAGGTATTTATTATTCCCTTAATGAATAACATTTTACCTTCTGTATCTCATGATACACCTTATGATGAAATTAGTTGTGCTAGATAATAAAATAATGACTACTTTACCTTTTGAATTTAACAAATCAGAAAAATAGAAATAGAGAAAATGTTTATTAGATTATTAAATGTGACTACTAATAATCTCGAAATGCCTCTTATAAGAATGCAATATTGGTTTTATAATATTCTCAATTTGATGAAATTATTGTCTTTTTTTTAGATGAGTTGAGTGATTTTGCATTAAGGGAAGTACATATTAATTTAGTAAGTTCTGTCATTGATTACATGTATTCATGAAGAGTTGTCTAAAAGCTGATTGGCATCAGATATAAAGTTTGTATATTAAAAGCCGATTGGCATGAAATATAAAGTTTATGCATTAAAAGTGGATTGGCATGAGATATAAAGGTAACATAGTAACATAGTAACATAGTAATAACATAGTAATTTAGGTTGAAAAAAGACACAAGTCCATCAAGTTCAACCCTTCTACCTATCATTAGAGCTTTTGATCCAAAAGAAGGCAAAAAACCCCTAAGGAAGCTATTTCGAATTTTGCCTCCTGGGGGAAAAAATTCCTTCTTGACTCCAAGAGGCAATCAGATTTCTCCTTGGATCAATAAGCTCTTTTATTAATGCTTATTCTATTATTAATAGCCCTGTATGTTCTGCTTTCCTAAAAAAGCATCCAAACCATTTTTAAATGCATCTATTGTGGTTGCTAGCACTACCTCTCTTGGCAGGGAGTTCCATAACTTTATTGTCCTAACCGTAAAGAATCCCTTCCTTTGCTGTCTATGAAATCTTTGCTCTTCCAGTCTGAGGGGGTGACCTCTTGTTCTTTGTACCTTTCTGTTAATGAACAGGTCACTGGAGAGCTCTTTATATTGGCCCTGCACATATTTATATAATGTTATCATATCCCCTCTGAGATGCCTTTTTTCTAACATATATAAATTTAATTTTTTAAGTCTCTCTTCATAACTAAGATCCTCCAAACCCCTTATTAATTTTGTAGCTCTCCTTTGCACTTTTTCTAGTTCCTTAATATCCTTTTTAAGGACTGGTGCCCAGAACTGTACTGCATATTCAAGGTGAGGTCTTACCATTGATTTGTAAAGAGGCAAGATGATATCCTCCTCCCGTGAATCTATACCTCGTTTTATACATGCCAATATCTTATTGGCCCTTGCAGCTGCTGACTGGCATTGGGCACTGTTGCCAAGTTTGTTGTCTATAATTATTCCTAAATCCTTTTCATTAGTAGTTTTTCCCAGGGAAAAACCATTTAACGTATATGTTGCTTTGTTATTATTTTTCCCATAATGCATAACTTTACATTTGTCTATATTGAACCTCATTTGCCACTTTACTGCCCAGTCCCCCACTCTGTCCAAATCTTCCTGTAAAGAAAAAACATCAAGATTAGTTTTTATTGCCTTACCTAATTTAGTGTCGTCCGCAAACACGGAGACATGGCTCTCAGCACAATGTAGCAGATCATTAATAAACAAATTAAAAAGAAGAGGGCCCAAAACAGACCCCTGAGGTACTCCGCTTAATACCCTTGTCCAATTTGAGGATTTTCCATTTACAACAACCCTTTGTGTTCTATCTTTTAGCCAATTTTCAATCCACATACACACATTTGCCCCCAAATCTATTTCTCTCAATTTGTAGAGTAACCTTTTGTGTGGAACTGTATCAAATGCTTTCGCAAAATCCAAATAGATCACATCAACTGCCACACCTAGATCTATATTTTTACTGACTTCTTCATAGAATGTTATTAAGTTTGTTTGACAAGACCTGTCTTTCACAAAACCATGTTGACTTTTACTAATTATATTCTGGTTAAGAGATGTATTCTTGAGTGTAGACCTTTAGCAATCCTTCAAATAGTTTCCCCACTACAGATGTCAAGCTCACTGGCCTATAATTACCTGGCAGAGATTTTGATCCCTTTTTAAATATTGGAATGACATCCGCCTTTCGCCAGTCTGTTGGCACTGTACCTGAACTGAATGAATCCCTAAAGATCATGAATAGTGGTCTGGCCAGAATTATGCTTAACTCTCTAAGTACCCTTGGGTGTATACCATCTGGTCCTGGGGCCTTGTCTATCTTAACAGAGTTTAATTGCTTAAGCACTTTTTCCTGTGTCAGCCAATCCCATGTTTGCGGCGAATGTCCCATAACTTCCTGTAGCAGGGGCTTGTCCATCTGCTCTTCCTTAGTGTAAACAGAAGAAAAAAAAGTATTTAAAATGTCTGCTTTCTCTCTGTCCTCACTTATCAAATTTCCCATTTGGGATAACAAGGGCCCAACATTTTCCCTCTTTAGCTTTTTTCCATTTATATATTTATAAAACATTTTGGGGTTAGTTTTACTCTCCTTGGCAACCCTTTTCTCATTTTCCAATTTAGCCATTTTAATTGCCTTTTTGCAGGCTTTGTTGGCCTCTTTGTACTCTATAAATGATAATGCTGATCCCGTGTTTTTATAATGTTTGAATGCCATTTTCTTGTTTTGTATTTCCTGTTTCATGTTACCGGTAAGCCACATTGGTTTTGATTTGTGTCTTTTGCATTTGTTTCCCAAAGGTATATATTGGGATGTGTACTTTTGTAATGTGTGCTTAAAGGCTTTCCACTTGTCTTCTGTGTTTAGTCCAGAAAACAATCATTCCCAGTCTAAATGTTCAATCGATGCCCTTAGTCCATCAAAGTTAGCCCTTCTAAAATTAAGTGTTTTGGTGGCGTAGTTACCAATTTGCTTTTTTGCATTAATCTCAAATGAGACCATATTATGGTCACTATTCCCCAAGTGTTCTGATGTTTGAGATAAGCTCCTCATTGTTTGTTATTACCAAATCCAGACAGGCATCCATTCTAGTTGGGGTGTCTACTAATTGTGCCATAAATGTGTTATTAAGCAGGTTCAGAAACTTGCTGCCCCTAGCTGAACAAGTTGTGCCAGACTTCCAATCTATATCTGGGTAATTAAAATCTCCCATGCATACACCTACAAGTAATGTGCGATTCTTTTTAGCGTCTAAGCTAATCTCCACCCACAGTGTCTCCACATCAGTTCCAGTTACATCATGTACACCTTCTTTAATACTGGGCTTTAATTTAGGATTTACATACAGACAAATCCCTCACCCTTTTCTATTTACTCTGTCCTTTCTAAAAAGTGAGTAACCTTGTAAATGAACTGACCAGTCGTGGGTCTCATCCCACCACGTTTCTGTGATTCCGATTAAATCATACTGTTCAGCACTTACCAATATCTCCAGCTCACCCATTTTGTTTGTCAAGCTTCTTGCATTTGCTAAAAGACATTTAAGATTACTAGCCATTTTCTGTTTAGTTGACAAACAGTTAATGTGTGCAGGTTTAATTATATGGACCTCCCTTTGGTCTATGTTAACCCCACCACTGCTTTCCTCCTCCTCTTCCATAGCTATACCCACCTTCCAATCTACACTAGCTACCATTGCTTCATTTTGATCTTGACCCTCCCCCCCAGAGCTTAGTTTAAAAGCTCATCTAATCCTCTAGCCATCCTCGCCCCTAATACTGCAGCCCCCTCATCATTGAGGTGCAGCCCATCCCATCCAAAGAGTCTGTAGCCGACTGCAAAGTCTGCCCAGTGCTCCAAGAACCCAAATCCCTCTTGCTTGCACCACCTTCGCAACCACGCATTAATCTCTCTAAGCTCCCGCAGTAGTCTCACTGACGTAGCGCGTGGTACTGGTAATATTTCTGAGAATATTACCTTGGAGGTCCGTTCCTTTAGCTTCTTTCCTAGTTCCCTAAAATCATTTTTAAGGACCCCCCACCTACCATTTACTTTGTCATTAGTACCAGTGTGTACTATGACCGCTGGATCATGTCCAGCCCCTCCCAATAATCTGCCTACCCGTTCCGCAACATGCCGAACCCGAGCACCCGGGAGACAAAATACAGTTCGGCATTCGGGGTCCTGGCGACAGATTACCCTATCTACCTTCCTAATAATAGAATCCCCTACCACCACAACCTGTCTAGCCTTCCTAGTGTCCTGGCTCCCAACTGTGCTGGAGAGGCTACTCACCTGGCTGCTAGGAGAGTCCGCCTGCCCCAGAAATGCCTCTTCTGAGCTAATCCCCCCAGCATCCTCACACAAGCTGGCAAACATGTTGGGGTGAACCAGCTCAGAACAAGCCTCCCTAGCTCTCCGACCCCTACTGTCCCTTATACAACTAACCCAGCTCTCTGCCCTAGAAACCTCTTCTCCCCTATCATCACCCTCCTCTTATGTCCCTAAGTGTTGCCAGTTGCCTCTTTAGATCTAATATTATATTTTCCAAAGCAGCAACCTGCTCACATCTGCAGCAGCGGTATGGACCCTGGGGAACTTGCTCCAAGACCGCATACATGCTGCAAGACATGCACTTAGTGGCATTGTCCAACATGCTCTCTAGTGTAAACCACAACATTAAAAATAGAATATAAAAAAATATATATATATAAAAATAAAGGATTTATACTTTACCCTCCTTCTTTCCTTTTAACTCCTTCTTTGCTTCTAACTCCCACACTTAAGAAGCTTTTTCACTTTAGAAGCTGCTCCCTTGAATTCGCCTGGCTCACTATTCGCCTGCTCCTTCCAGTTAAATGGCCTTCCAAAGGTAATGCATTAAAAGCTGATTGGCATGATATATAAAGTATATGCATTAAAAGTGTATTGGCATGAGATATAAAGGTAATGCATTAAAAGTTGATTGGCATGATATATAAAGTGTGTGCATTAAAAGCTGATTGGCATGATATATAAAGTTTTTCCATTAAAAGCTGATTGAAATGATATATAAAGGTAATGCATTAAAATCTGATTGGCATGATATATAAAGTGTATGCATTAAAATCTGATTGGCATGATATATAAAGTGTATGCATTAAAAGCTGATTGGCATGATATTGATATATCTTGTCTATATAAGATATATATATACTATACTGTTATTTGCCTGTTTTCAAGCAGTTAAATCTGCTTGTTATTAGCCCTCGTCAAGTTGAGTAATTCTTTTTCATGTGCAATATGTATAGTTGTACACTGTATACTACAAAATGTGTGACTTTAATACTTGATTTACATGACATAGATGCCCAATCTACTGTCATATCTATTATTCTGTGATCACGTATTTGATATTCATATATTTTGTCTACAGATGCATGAACATGAAATAAATCAAGGCCATTTAAATGTTCAAAAACAATAGCTATTTCTTCTGAAACTGCCTTGATTTATTTTATGTTCATACAGTTGTAGACAAAATATATAAATATCCAATATGTGATCTCAAAATGATAGATATGACAGTAGATGGGGCAGCCATGTCATGTAAATGATGTATTAAAGTTACACATTTTGTAGTACACAATATAGTACAATTATACATATTGCACATTAAAAATAATTACCCAGCTTGAAAAAGGCAAATAACAGTGTTATTTACTTGTTTTCATGCAGTTAAAGCTGCTTGCTATTTGTCTTTGTCATATTAGGTAATTGCATAAACATAAAATAAACCAGGCAGTTCAAAGTTAAAAAAGAATAACTATTTCTGCTGAAACCTGATTTACTTTAATTTAACAGGAAGAGGTGCAGCTTTGACAGGAAGGGGTAGGGCACATTTAGATTAGGGGATGCACAGTGTAGTCAGGCCTAGGGCAGTATAAAACTAAAGCACACCACTTCAGTTACTGATCTTCCGCCTCTTACATCTCCAGTGTTTGGTGTAAGTCTGGAATAAACAAAGCCACATTCAAAGTATCTCAAATTGTTATGTCTGGGTGGTGGTAAAATGTACATGTATCAGCTGACACAAGAACAACACATCTTGTCAGGTCAGAATCATGTAACCAACTGCTCCACAATTTCAGTTTAAAGATAGAATGTGTGCAAATTGAATGCTTGGGTATGTCAATGTATATGAAAGTGTTTGGATGTATCTAGTATTCTATGCGAGTGTGTAATTGCTAGGCATATACATATTTCCTGGCAGCAGTTACGTATGGGTTAGCTCCACCCTCAAGGTAGGCAGGACAGAAACAAAACTATAAGAGAGCCCCCACCCACCGTCTCCTCAATCTTTTTTCTGTCCTCATTGGTTGTTTCAGGACGAGGGCCTGTTTAGGCCCTTTCTTTGCACATTTCTTTTTTCTTTTTTAATTTTTCTACTCACCTTCCGGGAAGTTCAGCCTCTTTGTTCCTGAAGCCCGGTTCCTTAACCTCTGGAAGGTTACCTTGGAATCCCTATTCCTCCGTACACTTACTGCAAGTTTGTACTGAAGATGTGGCTGGATTATTGTTACTATGCCTAGTGTTCATATTCCTCCGTAAGCTTTCTGCAAGTGGTACTGGAGATGTATTATTATTTGGGCAGAAGTCACATACCTGCCTTTTTGGGCTGGCTGAGTTTTCTTACCATATTTGTTTTGTTTTTTCAGGTTTTTTTTTCTTCTTCAAGTTCCTGCATCACTGTTCAGGTTAGTTAATCCTTCCTTTTCCTTCCGTTTTTGGGGGAGTGGAACGTTTTTTTATGTTCCACTGCTCCCCATTTTTTGGTCTTCCTGGGCTCCCCTAGGGTGGTGGAACGCTTCTGCGCTCCACACCTTTTACTTAGCCCCTTTTACGGGGTTTTCTCGGTGTTGGAACGCATATGCGTTCCACACCATTCTTACTCTCCCCTCTGTTCGGCGGTGGAACGCATATGCGTTCCACGCCTCTTTTTTCTCTTACCTTTTAAGTGCTGGATCGCGTTTGCGTTCCAGCACTCGTTTCCTGCCTTTTTTCGGCACTGGAAGGCATATGCGTTCCAGGCCTCACTTGTACCGTTTCCTGTTTCAGCGGTGGAACGCATATGCGTTCCACCGCCTCCTGGAACCTCCAGGTTCCGGATTTTAGGCTTTATAAACAGGTTTTCTTCCGTTTTTTTCTGCTGGATGGCCCTGTACTCGTTCTTCCAGGTACCACCACTGATTTATTTTGCCTCCTTTGACTCATCCTTCTTGCCAGCCTCAGGTAAGCCAGTTTGATTTGGTGTCCTTTTAAAGTCTTTTTTCCTTTTGGGTTTTTTATTCCCTGATTGTTTAATTTTTTTGCATATTTTATCTCAGCCTGCCCATTTCTTTGCTACGATGTCCTCCTCATCTAAGAGGTCTTGTTCTCGTCAGACGAGGTGAGTTTTTTGTCCATTTTTAATTTTTAATTTTTTTATGTATAAGAGTGCACGTTGAACTTATCCTGTCTAATTCTGGTGTATGTTTACCAGCCCCAGACATGATTCGGATCCTCCCAGGAAAAGGACGGAGAAGCGTTCACGCTGTTTGGCCTGTGATGCCACCCCCTTGGAAGGCAAACGCCTCTGCGGTGACTGTCTATCCCATGCTGCTGTGCCTCCTGATCCTTCTCCCGATCTAGTACACCTCGTCAATCAGGCTGTGGAACGGAGTCCAAAGGAGCATCTGAGTCATTTTTTCCCGGCCCAGCACTCAGCCCGGACAGACAGATGCGACAGATGACCATTACTCCTCGCTTGAGGAAGACGGCGATACTGGGGTCGTTCTGGATTCGTCCCTCATCGACCACCTCATTGCGGCTGTTCGTACTACCCTGGGTATTACCGAATCTCTTCCCGAGGCTGGAGTTGCAGACAAGTATTTTTCTAACCTGCAGAGGGTTCGCACTACCTTTCCGGTTCATGGGTCTATTGAGGAGCTGATCACCTCCGAATGGAGATCCCCTGATCGAAAAGTTTCATCCGGCCGAAGACTCTCCAGATGCGGCCTCCTGGACTTCTCCACCGGCCGTGGATGCTCCCGTTATTCGGGTTGTCCGGCGATCATCTTTACCACTAGATGGTCCGGCTCTCCTGCATGACCCAATGGATCGACGGATTGAAGCCTCACTTACCAGGGCTTATGTTGCTGCAGGTGCGATTTATCAACCCACGGTCGCTTTGACTTCGGTCTGACTTCGGTCTCTCGGGCCTTGAAATGTTGGGTCCTCGAACCTCAAGGAAGACATTGAGGGTGGTGTTCCCAGGGAGAAACTGTTGGATTCCCTCTCTGACATTAAATTGGCGACGGAATTTTTTATCAAATCTTCCTCAGACATCCTGAAGCTTGCGGCCAGATGTATGGGCCTGTCGGTGTCGGCTAGACGTGCCCTATGGCTGAAGCACTGGCATGCTGATAATGCCTCTAAGAATTCCCTGGTGTCCATTCCATTTGATGGGAAGCTATTGTTTGGTAAAGTCCTGGAGGACTCCATTCGTAAGGCGGCAGAGGGATCCAAGGTCTTTTGGCCCCAGGAATGGAGACACCTTCTCAGGGCGGTTTGGAATGATCTTCGCAACTTCCATTCCTCCTTTCGGGATTCCAGACAATACAGACCTGGAAGAGAGGTGGCTCACTCATCTACATGGAGAAGCGGTTCCCGGAACTCGGCTAGGGGTTCTCGCTTCCGCCCTGCCTCTTCCTTTCGTGGGAAATTCCAGTCCTGAAGTCCATCCTGCCCGGACTGCTCCGGTCGGTGCTCGCCTCCTGGCGTTCTCGGCAGTCTGGGCAGGGTTTTCCTCGGATTCCTGGGTCCAGAACATACTTCACAACGGCTACAGTCTGGAATTTCTTTCCCCTCCAACTCCGGCTTTCATCCGTACCAACATCCCGTTGGATCCGAGAAAAAGAGAAGTCCTTCTGAAATTTATACGATCCCTTCTTCAGGACAACGTTATTACTCCTGTGAAGGGGCCGGATCGGTTCAGAGGGAATTATTCTGCCCTATTTTTTGTGACCAAGGCTTTGGGGTGACCTACGACCGGTTCTCAACCTCTCTATCCTAAACAGATCATTGATGGTCAGAAAATTCAGGATGGAGTCCCTCCGGTCTATTGTGCCATTAGTTTTCCCCGGCGATTGGATGGTCTCCATCGATCTCAAGGATGCCTACTTCCATATACCCATCAGACTTCAGCACCAACGGTTCCTGCGTTTTGCCATAGCCGACTGTCATTTCCAGTTTCGGGCTCTTCCCTTTGGTCTCAGCACGGCTCCTCGAACTTTTTCCAAGGTTCTGGTGGTCTGTATTGCGGAGCTTCACAAACAGGGCCTGAATGTTTTCCACTATCTGGACGACATTCTCATCGTGGCTCCCTCTGTGGATCTTCTGGCCACCCAGACAGACTTGGCCTCGTGTTTCCTGCAGGAAGCAGGTTGGGAGATCAATTTCGGGCAAAGCCAACTCCGTCCATCCCAGTCCCTGGTTTTTCTAGGTGCAGAGTTCGACACTCTCTCCGCCACCGTTTCTCTGTCCCTGGACCGCCAGTCCCGTTTGATTTCAGCCGTCCGGAAGGTCTATCTGCCCGGTTGGTTGCCCATCAGGCATCTCATGTCCCTCCTGGGTGTCCTGGTCTCCACTAACGGCCTCGTCCGTTGGGCCCAGTGGCAAACTTGGTTTCTCCAATCCCTCCTGCTGTCTCGTCTTCCGGTTTCTCAATCATCGTTGGACGAGCTGATTTTTGTACCGATGGAAACCGCTCACCATCTGGCCTGGTGGCTGAAGGTTCATCACCTCAGGAGAGGTTTTCCCCTGTCAGATGTCATCTACAGGGTGATTACCACGGATGCGAGTGCTCATGGTTGGGGGGCCCATCTGGAAGATTTCTACGCCCAAGGCGAGTGGTCTCCGGCAGAACGGGTTCTTCATGTGAATATCCTAGAACTCAGAGCGATCTACAGGGCGTTACTGGCTTTTCATCAGTCTGTTCAGGGGCACTGGGTGAAAATACAGACGAACAACAAGTGTGCGGTAGCCTACATAAATCCTCAAGGGGGTACCAGGAGCCTATCTCTGAGCCTGGAATTTGCTCCGATTGCCCTCTGGGCCCAGGGACAAGTGGAACATCTGTCGGCAGTATACCTCCCGGGTTTGGAAAACACGGTAGCGGATTTCCTGAGTCGCACCACTATCAGCACGGGGGACTGGAAACTCTCGCCTCAAGTGTTCCATCGCATTTGTCTACAATGGGGTCTTCCAGCGGTGGACCTGATGGCCTCGGCCTCAACTACTCAGGTCCCTCGTTTCTTCTCCAGGACTCCTCATCACTTAGCAGAAGGTGTCGACGCTCTGTCTCTCCCGTGGCCGATGGAATTGCTCTACGTTTTTCCACCTCTTCCTCTGATTCCCCTCATCCTGAAGAAGGTTCGGCTGGAGAGGGCGGAGTGATAGTCATCCTCCCTTGGTGGCCCAGGAGACCTTGGTTCCCTCTGGCGAACCGATTGTCCACCCGAGACCCTTGGATGTTGGCACTAGTTCGGGATCTTCTATTTCAAGGCCCGATGTTGCATCCTCGCCCTCACTCCCTTCAACTGGCGGCATTGCGATTGAGCGGCAGTCACTACGGTCCCGTGGTCTGTCGGAAGGCGTGGTCTCTACCCTGTTGAAGGCTAGGAAGCCTAACACCTCGAACACATACCATCGTGTCTGGTCCGCCTTACTAGTTTGGTCCAAGGATAGGGTTTCTGACCCGTTTTCCCCTTCACTACCTGATATCCTGGGATTTCTACAGGCTGGCCTGGATCGGGGTTTGGGCCTGAACTCTCTCCGTGTTCAGGTTTCTGCCCTGCCTGCTCTCACATCGGTGCGCTGGGCTTTGGACCTGTTGGTTGTTCGCTTTTTCAAGGCTGTTCTCAAGCTTCGTCCTCCGGCCCAATCATTTGCGGCCCCCTGGAGCCTTCCTTTCGTTCTTCAAGCTTTAACTGGACCTCCTTTCGAACCCTTGCCTGATGCATCCCTTGGTTGGTTACTCTGAAAACCCTATTGCTATTGGCATTGACTTCCGCTAAGCGATGTTCAGAACTGCAAGCTTTTTCGGTGGATCCCCCCTATACTGTCTTCTCTACGGATCATGCCATCCTCCGCCCGGTCCCGGAGTTTCTGCCCAAGGTCGTGACCACCTTCCACCTTAATCAGGAAACTGTGTTGCCTGTGTTTTGTCTGAATCCAACTACTCCCGAGGAATCGCTGGCATACCTTAGATGTGGTACGTTGTCTACAGATCTACATTTCCATTGTTGCGGCTATTTCGAAGTGTTACATCTCCTGTGGTACTCCGGTCCCTCCTGGGCTCAAGGCTCACTCGACTTGGGCTATTTCGTCCTCATGGGCGGCTGAGGCTGGTTCATCTGTGGCAACGATTTTCAGAGCTGGGAACTGGTCGTCCGCTTCCACCTTTCTCCGGCAGTACCGTCTGGATGTTCGCCGGGCTGAGGATTTCTCCTTCGCCCACTCTGTGTTGACCTCTGTCTCCTCTCAGTAAACCTTTTTTTCAGTTTTGCAGCATTTCTCGTGTGTCTGTGTTTTATTGCTTTCTGTGTTGCCCTCCCTAGGTTGTTTTGCTTGGTATGTCCGATACGTAACTGCTGCCATGGTTAGCCAGGAAAATTGAAAATTGTTTCATACTTTTTTCTATTGTTTTTTTATTTATTTTTTGAGGAGCTTGGAACTTAGACTGAGGAGACGGGGGATGGGGGCTCTCTTATAGTTTTGTTTCTGTCCTGCCTACCTTGAGGGTGGAGCTAACCCATACGTAACTGCTGCCATGGATAATAACCAGGAAAAAAAAATAACGTTAAGTATGAAACAATTATCAATTATGGTGTGTGTAATAAATAAATATATATATATATATATATATATATATATATATATAGAAGTCCAACAGAGACAGCAAAAAACACGCACTCACGGGACCAAATATTAGCGTCGTATCGCCTTGACAACGCTACTGACGCATGCGCACTGTTGCTGCTCTTCACATTCACTTCTCCGGTTCTTTCTACTTCCGGGTTTCAGTAGACCTCTTCACTCGGTGAGTACGTATTGGCTGTTTGACACTTACTTCGGTAGACTCTGTTTTCTTATTGGTGTCTTTGGTCTATATATACTTGCCTGTTTTTTCATTGAATTAGTCTTGATAAAGGTCCCTGAGGGGGACCGAAACGTCGATTACTTGTTCCTGTTATTGTCTGGAGTATCGACTAAAGATCGTATTGTCTAATATTTGGTCCCGTGAGTGCGTGTTTTTTGCTGTCTCTGTTGGACTTCTGTGTGTTCCTGCTACACAGCACCCGGGCATTTCGAACCTGCTGTTGACCTAAGCTGAGTGCACCACCCTTGGATTCTCTCTCTATATATATATATATATATATATGTGTGTGTGTGTGTGTGTCAATTTTGTTTGTTATATGTAATTACCATACATAAATAACACTATTTTACATTAATTTGTTACAAAGAAGCCAGTGCTAAAAGCACACCCATAGACTTTTATACCAAGAATGGAGCTGTACGCAATTAATCCTTCAAATGCAGGCAGTGGGAGGAGTTCAAGTTTTTTTTAGACAAATAACAAAAATCTAGAAAGTTAGGATGAGATGGATGGCTGTTTAGGCTACAAGTAGGAAATGATAGAAAACAACATTACTCGGAATGGTCATTTACAGTTGTAGCACTTAGTAAAAATATTTTTAATGCTAGAAGTGTGAACAAGCATTGTTAAGTTAGATGATTAATATAAAGTGTTTTATGTTAGTAAGCAAAATTTGAATTAGCTAGTTTTCAATTCTCTGCTCTCATATTGGCATAACCTGTATCCCAGCAAGGTCACTTACAATGCATATTCAGCAGTTATTTGAGTAAGGTATAATACTGCAAGGAGCAACTTAATGAGAAATGCTATGCTGCATGTAAATAATATAAATAACAGTGAGATATTGTATTACCCAGCTGGGCCTTTTATACATTTCTTGAGTAGATTATTAGTAATTTAGAAATGTAATAAAATTGTTCATGTAGACAATTAATATATTTTGACCTATGGAACTGAAGGTCTGATTTTCTAAAATTGAAATTCCTTTTATGAGAAACATATACACTAAATATGTATTCTAAACATACACAATAAACAAAGTAACGTAGCTTATACGTTTTCATTAAAAAATTAGATTTCAGTCATACTATTCAAAGGATTATGTGCTGCAGGTTGTTGGCTATTGCTGAATTTTGAAAGATAATCCATCAGATGTGTTCCCAAAATATCTAGGGCTATAGCCCATAAAAAGAAATATAACAGAACCATAATAGCAATTACCAATATATGATCACTGCTCTAAGCTTCATGGAGGTTTTGGAATTTAGGAGCCTTTGGCTTCTTTCTCCTCATCTCTCCTTCAACTTCTTTCCCTGTTTCTGATATCTGCTTCATCTGTGCTTAATTGCACATTACAGCTTCAGTTCTGACACAAAGTCTATAAATTTTTTATTCTCCATATCCAAAGATAAGAGGAGAGCAATATCTGATGGAGGCAGCTGTGTCCACTCCTTCACACCTGCCTTTCCTGCCCTTCCCAGGTATACATGTATACCAGTGGTGTTTGAGGTCTGTACTCAAAGACAGCACTGAGGCACTAATCAGCACAAGAACAAGTTCTGAGCACTAGATCCATAGAAGCAGGGATCTACCATCCTGTTACCTGCAGGAGGTATCCGCCCAGTTCCCTAGCACCCCCATGACATAATAAAGGACCAAGGTGTGGTATCTACGTTAAGGTGGGCATCTGCGAGTCATGAGTGAATTTGCTTGACAATTGTAGTAATTGTTCAGTGAGGAACTAGAGCGATCACATTCCATTATCTCTGTGCGTTGTGTGGACTATTCATGAGAGTGCATGGGGGGGAGAGATGGATGTGTTTTCCTAGTTGTGTATAAACAGATGCTACAGTCATAAATAGTTTCTTTTCAAACCTGTTATTTCTGGTCCTATCTGGATAGCTGTTCATCTAATATATATAAAGCAGGATACTGATATGTAGTGTTAGACAGGCTTCTGATTGTGGCAGAGCTCAGTGGTCTGTCTAGCTGCTGCCATGGTATTAAAGCTAAACACTTCTCCAATCATACCTACCTATGTATCAAGTTCTTCGAAATTCCACAAGGGGCTTCCTAGCTGTTTTTAATTTGCCTGGATTATACATAAACCCATTGTGTGTTGAAGGCAGATTATTTCCCCATGTGTTATCATATTATATACTTGTATAACAATCTGATGTTTGAAATGTCTCACCAAAGTTAATTGAAAATGTCAATGATATACTTAATGTTTTAGTATAGTACAATGTTAGAGTTAAAATGGCTAATTAAGAATTTGATTGCAAGCTTTCTAGATCAAGGTGCTAGATCCCGTCCTCGGCATTTAGGCATTCATGAGAGGCTAAAACATATAATTGAAATTACACATATACAATATACAAGGTGAGGGAAAAAGAAATTTTGTCATTTTCAAAACAGCAAATTAAGCAGTCTATGATGATATCTTCTGTTCAATCAGAGATTCTTAGATCAGTTCAATTTAGGAGTCATTGAATGGCACAGGGATGGAGTTTACACAAACGGTTCTACAATACAAATCTTAATGATCAGGGTCTATTTTAGGCATACATAATTTTATTGGAGTAAGTAGACTAAGATATCAATTGCGGAGACTGGGAACCTGACTATATTTGGTTCAACAACAGAAACAAAGTGGAACAATGAAAATGGTCTCCAGGTTGGGTTAAACACCAGCACCAAGGATATAACTATAATATACAAATTAAATACCACCAAATACATCAATTACTTTGAATGTCCTTTACATATTTTTTGCAGCATCGATCTTAGGCTACCTGGACCAAATACCAGGTGTCTGGAGCTCACTTACCCATATTAAGACTGTATGGGGGTATTTTGCACTTTTTTCATTTTTATGTCTCTTGCGTTTATTTTCATTTGGTGTGCATTTTTGCAGTTGCAGTAATATATCTTGATTACCTCTGAGCATACTAAATACATTAGCTAAATATTTCGTGAAAACTAATTCTTATTCTGCATGTAGAAATTACACCAGCGTTTAGCACGAACTAATACAGAAAAAATACGAACTAAAGCAGAAAAACAATATTTGCAAATATGTTTCCTTTAGTTTGCTCATATTTACTATTTAAGTGTTAAATGTTTACTACATTGCAAAAAGGAGCAAAGAGCAAAAAAAAAAACGTTTTGCACATAAAATAGATTTGCTTTTTTTGTACAGGCCCCCATTTATGTCAGACATACACGGTTTAAACATAATGCGGCCTGTGCACTGTGCACAGGCAGTATTTATGCTGGGACAAGCCCAAATTGGATGGGGCAGGACCCCAAAAAACAGGACTGTCCTAAAAAATGTGGGACTGATGGCAACTTGCCTTTAAAGTATTTTTTGGCTGTTTTCAATGAATGGCACAGCTTCTTATATAGCTTTAATATTTCCTGTATCTTAGAACTATTTTTAAAGGTTCAAATTAACTCACTTCTTGATTTCTCAAAAAGAAGTACCATATTATGACTAACGCCTACAGTTCTTCTGGACAAGTTAGTTTAAAAGAATCATGGTCACACTCCTTATCACATTGTAAATAAACCAAGTCTTGCCAGATAAATCAGGGAAAACCAATATGAGCAATAACCAGTATCATCAGGAAATGTCTGTGGAATTTATGCCTACCTATAAAAAGACTGCAGGAACCAAGTTGGTCTTGTTTACAATAAACCTGCTCTTTTGAAACTGGCTGAATTCTTTTCTGTCCCTACTAATCTCGATAGCACTTTATAAGATGAGAAATTGACTATGCTATGCGTGCTGACAGACCAGCGTGATTTATACATGGATTATTAACAATAAGAAAGTAGGGAATCTAACCAAGAATTTTAGCAAAAGCATTTAAAAAATAAAATGTCACATGTGTTTAGATTTTTAATGGTGAAAAGATCAGAGCCCAATTAACTTCTGCTTGTGCCACATATGTGAAATATGTCCTATATGGTTGGATTTTCACACAGGCACACTACAATCAAATCTGTGGGCAATAAGGAACCACTGGGTGACCATCAAGCAGCAGCAACAGAGATGAATGAACGATACAGGGCAAGGGAAGGCAACCTTTGGCACTACAGATGTTGTGGACTACATTTCCCTTGATGTTTTGCCAGCATTATGGCTATAAGAGCATTATGGGAGATGTAGTCCAAAAAATAGTGCATACATACTTGTTAACTTCTGGTATGACTGTCCTGGGATGAAAAAGGGTGATTCTTAAAGAGGAAGACTTACATGACACCACGTGATGTCATTCACACTTGTTGGACCCCACAGAATTGAGCTCCAGACTACCTATTACAGATACTAGATGTCTAGAGCTCATTGCATGTTTCCTGTGTATGTCTGTTAGACATACATCGTTTAAACAAAATGCTGCCTGTAAACAGTGCAGTGCACTGCAATGCCCCAGTGTTAATGCTGGTACAGACCCAGATTTGATGGAACATGACAAAACACAACAGGACCGTTCCTGCAAATTCTGGACTCTTTGTAACTATGGTTGCAGTTGAACTGCTAACTAGGGAATACTCGATAATTGGCTTTATTCATGTCTTGCTGGTTTTCCTCTATTTCAAAGAATACCTACTAAAAACAAAACTAAATTCACACGATCATGTTGTTTTGATCTATGTCGTTAATGTTTATTAAAGTAAAGGTGCTGATCCATGTATATAAAACAATAAGTATCCTAGCATGTTAAACAAAAGAAAGTATTCTGTAACTGTATTTTTTCAAAAACAATTTACATTCTTACATACCTTAAAAATATTTTTCTGCTGATAATGCAACTAAGCCTTTCACCCTCTGAATCTGTTCATTCATCAATGTAATATGACTACAGGACAGAATTAATTAGTGCAGGAAAAATAAATATGGGCAAAATTTGATATGTTTAAAAGGTCAGCAATATATTAATATCATTTGCCAAATGAGCAGTAAATGCATACACTTAATAAGTCATGCAATGAGCACTAAATGCATAAACTTTTTATATCTTTTACTCACCTGTCCGACCCTGGCCCCGTTTGCTGCACAAGACCGTCGGCTCCTGTCCGCCACCTTTGTGGAGCCTGTTTCTCTCCCATGCTGGCTCCAATAGTACAGAAGTGGCGCATCACTTCTTCCCCTTTTTTGGGGTGTGTACTGATTGACTTGTGTATTTAAGTATTTATTGCTTGTTCAGAGTTTATTCTGTTTTGTTTCATATTGTATATGTTTCATGTCTGATTCTCCGTTACCTACCTCAACTATTTCTGACCTTGCACGAACTCTACTGGAACTGACCTTGGCAAATCATGAAAGTTACAAGAAGGAGTACACTTTCGGTAGCTCCGATCAGGAACGGAAAATTGAAATCCGTGAGGGGCTGGAATATGATGTTGCAGAGTTGGATGCTGATTGGACTTTTTGGTTCAGCAAGAGTGGGAGCTGGAAAAGTTGTTTTCCAAGCTGCTCAACCTCGTGAAAATGGGACCCGATAATGTAGATTTAGCAGAGTTAAGCTCTGTGAAGTTTTACCTGGGAGGGGTGGATGAGACAGTTGTCTCCACACCCGGGTCCCAACCCCTTGACTGTAAGTACCCAGAATTGTTGCCCTTTCCCTGCCCCAATGTCCCAGCAGAAGTGTTGTCAGCTGTGTCCTCAGAGATGGCCTAGCACACCCCCATCCCCTCCCGGCCAGATATTCCAGCTAAACTGCTGGCTGCTGAGCACAAATCCTCCAGTCCCTGCCTTACCCTGGCTCCAGAACTGTGTCCCTTTTTTCCTGTGGATGAACCAGCGGAAGAGCTGGCGTCTGGGAATATTGCCACTGGCTCCTGCCCGCTCCTACCCCAGAACTGTGCCCCCTTTCCCCTGTGGGTGCCACAACTGAAGCCATGTTCCTGGAACTGTTATCCTTGTCCAGTCTTGAATGCCCAGCCGAACCGCTGGCACTGTTCCCCATGACTGACCCGGACTTCCTCTCCCCGCCCCTACCTACCACACCAGCAGAGGCACTGGTTGCAGAGCAGAGCCTCACAGGTCCCTGCCTAACCCTTCCTGTGACCCAAGAGTTGTGTCCCTTTCCCACTCCGGATGTCGCAACTAAAGGGCTTGCATCAGAGCAGAGTGCTGTTGGCCTCTATCCACCTCAACCTGGGTTCAAGGAGCCTTACTGGAACCCCTTCCTTGGCTTTTCCCAACCCTATATCCCAGCAGAAGAGCTGGCAATGGGGCAGAGTGCTGCTGGCCTCTGTCCACTGCTGCTGCTTGGGGAATTTTTGTACCAGGCAGAGATGCCAGCACCTGGGCAGAGCGCAATTGGCCTCTGCCCACAAAGTCCCCTGGCGTTAACCGCTGTACCTTTTAAAAATGACCCTGGAGGTGTGGATCTGAAAATCATCTCCACACCTGGGTCCCCTCAGCTCTGGTGCCTGGAAGCTATGCCCCCCTCACCTGTTTATCCACAAGCTGCCTTTGGGAATGTGAGTGTGATTCCAAAACTACCCAATCGCCTGGATTACAAATTTGGGGTTAACACCATACTGACTGGGGGATCCTCCAGTGTCCGTCTCCCCCCGAAAAATAAGATATGTCACTAGACGGATTTGGGGATCCACTGTGACGGTGGTTCTTGGAGGGCCCTGGGGGCCAGAAGACTCCCTGTGGACTATGGACCCTGACTGTTGATATATTAGTTGGGGGTACACACTTTGAGGACACCAGTGGAACCCTGTTTTCAACTGTACTTCAAACACAGGCACTCAGGATGTCAGCCAAGATGTGTACCCTTGGGTATCCTATCCTTTAAATCCCTGTAATTATGTTACCTTACCCATTGTCTTCATGCAAGTAATTTAGTTTCCTGTTGTACAGTGATGTCCCTCAATTAACAAGTTACTTTAATTGAGTGTACTCTGTGTGTATCTGAACTTGACACCCTTGTATCATGAAAGTTGTGAGGCAGGATTTCCTCTTTGTCTGTCCTTATGTTAAACTTTTATCCTGTTATAGTTTTGTCAACTTTTTTTTTGTCAAGATGTTCAACTGTATATATTCTCTGTATCTGCATCAATAAACAGTTCTTCTTGTTTTATCCAACACGACCAGTCTCGTTTGCTATGTTGGGAAATTGCTTGCAGAGATGCAGTGTTCATAGTCCCGTTTGGCTATTTGCTGAGGAGTGATTTTGTGGAACTGATTCAGGTAGTAGCCCTCCCATGACACTCAGGAATTTGTTCTGGGTCCTCTTCTTTTGAATTTGGATGATAATGATCTGCTAGAAGGCATAGGGAGCCATGTTTCAGTGTTTGTCAATGACACAAAATTAAGTAGAGTAATATAGCCTGAACTAGATGTATCTGCGCTGCTAGACGATTTGTACAAATTGGGTAATTGGGCAGAAAAATTACAAATGAGTTTCAATGTAAACAACTGTAAAATTTTGTATGTTGTGTACAATAATAAAAATGCAATATATATAGTTTAAATGGTGTTTCCTTGGGGAAATCTACTTATGAAAAAAAATTGTGAGTAGTTGTAGACAATAGACTTAGGAGTAGTGCATAGTGCCGCTGCTGCTGCAAAAGCCAATAAGATATTGGGATGTATTAAAAGGGGTATTGACTCACAGGAGGAAGATGTTATTCTGCCTCTTTACAGGTCCATGTTAAGACTTAAATAAAAAAAAGACATTATGGAACTAGAGAAAATGCAGATGAGAGCTACACAACTAATACGGGGAATGGAAAATTTTAGTTATGAAGAAAGGCTGGATAAGTTACATTTACATGCTAGAGACATGGTGGCTTAGATGGGATATGATAATGTTTTATAAATATGTGTGGGCCCATACTAAAGGACTCAAGGTCACCGATAAGATTTGAAGAAAGGAGATTTAATCTAGAGCAGTGGAAGGGATTTTTTACAGTAAGGACAATTAAGATATGGAATTCACTGCCTGAAGAGGTGGTTCTAGCAAATACGTTAAATGCCTTTAAAAGCAACCTGGATATTTTTTTTAATGAGCTAGTGGACAGAGGGCGAAGTATGTTTTTATTGGCATTAATATTTATTTAGTGCCTGTTGATCCAAGGAGTATATCCATTTGGAGTGAAGAAGGAATTGTTTCCCTACTGAAAGCAGAATTCAAAATGTTATTTGCCTTCTTTTGTATTACCAGCGGTAAACAAGTAATAGGAAAATGGTTGAACTCGATGGATGCAAATCGTTTTGCAACCGAAACTACTATGTAACTAAGGTTTGACTTCACTGTGGATTTCCACTCAACCAACATGCATACACCTTTACATTTAGAATATACAAATTTATTTTTAAATTGTTTAAGCTCTTAGCCATTGTAAACCATAACTGAACAAATCTCAACAAATATTACCTGTGCCATTATGATATGCCATATTTAACTGAGGTTTAGCTTTTAATGAACAATGATAAACAGGGGATTTTAATTCAATATAGTTCTTCCTTTTTCCATTGTTTGTAAAATAAATTATCCCTCAAACATTCACTATAATCTGGGAAACAGAAAATAAATACTAGTTATTAGCAGAAAAGTAAAAAGTATATTTGTACTGCATAGAAAACTTACTGTACTTTATATATTAGAGTGATACTTTAACTTTGTGGAAAAGTTCTTTATAGTTAATGGATGCGCTAAGTGCTTGAATATTAAGTTACTGAAATCCTACAGTGTTAATGCAGTCTTTCTGATCTATTATCCACGCAGTATGCATTTCCATGAGTTACAGAATGTCATATTCTCCAAAGTATGTCCATTAAACATACTCAATCTTGGGGGACTTTGGGAAAACATAAATATTGTGCAATCTTTTGCGAGATGATAATCCAAATAATACCCTTGCTCAGGGAGAGAATAGCTTATTCTTTCTGTTTCGCTTACTTGTCAATATTGGTTCTGTCTTGAGTCTATCATTTGAAAATATATTGTACATTATAGTTTGCTGTGTGTCAGAAATTCTGAAACAGGAAATTGGAATGAATAAGACATTAATGAAACAGAACATGCCTGGTGACTTTTAAAGGGGAAGTACACTGTTTTCTGTGAAACACTATTTAATGATATTGCATATAGTGGTTTGAAAATGAGACACATAGAATAATGCAGCCTTTGATTTTTTGCGTTCACCAGAGAGTATAAGAATAAGCCTCTAATCTGCTTTTTTATATATTAAATATTTTACAGTTTTACACTATGGGGATTTTGTCTTTCTCCTTTTCTATGGTAAATCACACTTAAAGGGACACTCCCACCAAAAAATGAAAAGGGTTTATTTTTTTATTTTTCATTGTTGATTTCAGATATGTCTTTTGTTATGGTTTGTGAGTTTATTTTAGGAAATCTTTTACTAAACAAGTTGTAACGGAAGGTGAAGATTAGTAAATGCTCAATATCGAAATTAATACCAGATATGGTATCAGTTGGTGTCTGTTTAACACTTTACAGTTTGGTTCCCACGGTTACACAATAACAATAGAAGCCAAATAAGCATAACCTCAACAACAAGTTTATAAATGGAAATAATATAACAATGCAATGATTATATTATTCCATAAGGTATCATTAGAGAGTTATATTCAATAACTAAATAACTGAATATCCACACACTTGAATAGGTTAAAGCATAACAAAGTTTAATGATAACGCTACTACAAAATCTACTATAGGTTATACAAATAAACAATGCTAAAATGCTCAATCTATTAATAGAAACAAGAATAGTTAACTCTATTCAAGTAAAAGAAAGTAAAGTAAAATATAATAAAAGATGATACTTAGTCTTAACAGTTACGGTGACAATGTGCAAAGCCAGGAGAACTCTATACAGATGGTAGGACTGGCTTAGAAACTTCTCCTTATGTCGTGACCCTTCAGGCTCCTCAGAGTTCTGCAAAATCTTTCCTGTGTATGTCTTTACATGCAGGCCCTTGTTGGTACAGCTTTTCCATAGTAACCCTGGTCAGGTGACCAGACTATCAAACTGTCAGACTCCATGTTGTTTACAGTCCAGCCTTGAACAATAGCCAGCATGTTTACCTGGAAACACTGTTGCTTAGACCACCTGCCACCTGCATGTACCACTATATATATATATACACACATGAATATTGCTATTTAAATAATATCTGTGTATAAGACCACCAAACTAGCATAAATAATAGGCATGTCTTTAACACAAGTGTGACTGGGCGCCGCCATTTTCAAATCGAACTGGTTTCCATTGGGTAATGGGGTAAGGCAGGGCTGTCCATTATCACCCCTTCTGTACCTATTAACGGTTGAACCTTTGGCAAGTGCCGTCAGACAAAATCAAGAACTTGACTCCGAGCCAACTGAACAAAATCTATCCACAGAGATCTGATATGTGTTGGAGATGCGGGGAGAATAAAGGAGATCTTCTCCATATTTGGTAGAAGTGTCCACCTATTCAACTTTTTTGGAAAATGATTGACCTCCAAATAACCAAAATCTGTGGAAGCAGTATTCCTTTCACCCCACAAAGTTATCTTCTGCACTTGACTGAATATACTTGGCCAAAAGAGTGGGGGAATTTGTTGATACATGTCCTACTTGCGTCCAAGCTGACTATAGCAACAAATTGGAATTCAACGTTAGCACCAACTTGGACAATGGTAAAGAATCAGCTAATATATCAATTAAAAATGGAAAGCGGCATAGACGCCCAATTTGGTATTAATACAAGGAAGGGGAATAACTGGGATGAATGGTTATCTTTAATACACTAGCTAAATCTCTAGAAGGTGGAAATATGATAGGACTAGCTCCGCCCCTGTGTCCACAAAGGTCAATGAAGAGGTGTCACTGAATATGTGTCTATGTTCCCCCCTAGGGTTTGATTAATTTTATAATTAGTATCATAGCATGGCCTAGAGTGGGGAGATGTCTATGTCATTATTTATGTGTATTTAAGTGTTTTACTCATTGCATGAGGGTATTGTAATTTTGTATTTGAATATTGAAAATAAAAAATATTAATTAATAAAAATAAAAAAGGGTCTGTGGAGAGCTGATATCTTCCAGAGTTTCCTTTCTTTATGCCAGAACTTGGGCCCAATGATCTGGGATTTTACTTAATTAAGTCACATGCTGAAATTAATGAACAGTAAGGTTCTGCTCTAAAAATATGAGTTAAATAGTAAACACTTTGGAAATGTGAACTGTGCCATATATCATCATAAATAATCTGCACAAAGTTGTGTATCCCTTTGTTTTTTGGGTTCATTGTGGAATGCTGAATCCAAGAACATAGAATAGTCCACATATTTATTCTACAATAATTTATTCTTATGTATTTGGGTGTAATAATAAAATGTAAAACACTTCATTCTCATCATATTGATTATGTTTGTTTAGGGTGCTTTAGTGGATCTGCTAGCAGCTAAAAAATATATAACTGAATATTGTATTGTACCTGTTAGCACATTCAGAAACCTAATATTGAACTAGGGGAAATTATTAACTATGTAAGAAAACTTTTTTTAAAGTTATGACAACATATTTTTATTTAGAATAGTGCCAGGGCACCTTACTAAAATAATCCCCATTTTAAATACATCTAATTAGAGCACATATATTGGATTTAGGTTATTATTCCCTATTACTTTTAAGGGTTTATATACATTTTCTCCCCTTTCTCCATCAAAATTTGGGCTCCTTGACTTTTAAATATATTTATAACTATGTTCTCATATGCACAGTAATAGTTCAAGCAAATATAGAGCTAGTAGATATTTGTTTTATAAAAGGATCTGATATTTGCCTCAGACATTTTAGAAACATTAATCTGCGTACATACTTTGTAAGCAGGCATTGCCTTTATCTCAAGTTACTAATTACATGTAGAGGAAAGCTCTCTTATAGACAGCGGGCCTACTTTTGTAGTTTTATGCAATTAGTGTCATTTTCTATGCCTCATTTATACCTATTTATATATTCCACAAAAAGCATAACATTATTTTTTTTCTCCTCCTATCTGTGCACACTGACAGCTTTTCATGGCCTATAGAGTATAACAATCACCTGAAATTAGTCTAAATTGAGCAGCAGCAAATCTCAACTAAAAGCTGGTAGCACTGTGGTAGACATACAGAACATGCTGATATGATTACAGTGTGACTCATTATCTGACAGGACTTTTCTATCAAATAGAAATTGATGGAAAATGTTTGACTTGAGGCAGGTGCAATGTACCATGAAGCACAATACCCTACACAGAAGAAAGTCACTAGCGTCTTTGTAAGTGTCTGCATTTTGTTACTTATTTAAACACACCTCCTGTAAACATGACATCACCCAGTTGAGACCATGTTTTGTCAATAATGCATGATTGCCTATTTGTTTACAGTGAACTCCTTGAAAACCCCAAGCAGTGATTACATTACAATGTTGCTTCTTGCAATTTATATGGCACTTGTTGAATTAAAGTACATCTTGAAATTTAAAGGTGAAATATTTTTTAAATAAAAATAAATCAGTTATACTTAGCAATCAGTAACACATTAACTACAAGGGGGTCACTGCCTTCTCATATGTTCATTCTCTCATCTTACAAACAACATATTTTGGGGAATTTGATAAAAGATATCAGTTTTCTAGTTTTATATGTTTAAACTTTGGTTGTGCTTGATTTCTATAATGCACACATTCATAGCATGTTATACTGCTATATACTGCAGATTACATACAAAGTGTACAGAGTGTGTAATGCTTCTAAACCAATCAGGTATCAAGTGCTCGCTCAGAGTTTAATCTACTCCTATTATTAAGGTGTGGGAATTGTGACTTCATCATACAAAGTTTAATGTCACTTTTCAGGGGCATTTTTGCACATTTTAATTTAATATAACCCAAGAATATAGACTTCTGCACATAGAACTGAATAAACCACTACTGGCCTCTATCCCACCATGCACTGCTTTATTACATGACTTCAACTGTAATGTCTCAAGTTGACTTTATCATGTATGTGGTACCTTGGAGGTTGGACACAAAGTAATCTTCTTAGAAACATAAATACTTGTTATAGTAACACTCAATTTTGTGTGGTCCTCTTTAACAGGGGTTTCAGTCGTCTTTTTAGTTCTTGGTATCCTCTCTAATTTTACTGGGGACAAGAGCTCACTTCAGCATTGTAACTCTTCTATAAATCATTTTCAGATTTGTTTGAATTTGATGTTTTAAAAGACGATCATTAGAAAGAATACTCCATTGATTTTAATGACCCCATCAATCATTCATGCTGCTTCATTAAATGTTGTAATGAAAAAAAAAATCATGATTCAAAGTGGGCTGTAAAAAAAAAAAGCCCCAAAAACTTTTTTTTATCTAATTTCAGAAACTCTTTTTCGAAAAAGCACCTTACTGTAATGAAAATGTTTTACGGATTGATGCTATATAACGTGTAATGACTCTATGAGGACTCTGCCACTTAGAATGTGAGTTGCTAAAGGATAATAAGGATAAAAATGTGTTTTAAACGTGTCTGTGCATATTACACATTTTCCACTAAAAAGCAATTCATTTGCATACTGTGCCACAGGTGATGTCATAAACAGGAGACTCCACAGACACATTTAAAATACATTTTTATCCTTATTTAGGCATTTGCTTGCAGTTTTGATAATACTAAATATAGATCATTTTCCTAAAAGTGAACTGACAAGTAAACTGTGAATTAACTACAAGAGTCAGTCATAAATAGCTATTATGTTTACTATAAAAATATTTGTGTTATATTTATGGATCACTTTTCTGTTCACGATGATGGTGAATAAATAGCCCTCATATATTATGTATAAATATTTCTGTGCATGAAAGTGTCAGGAACGTAAGATAATGAAGCAAGTACTGTTTTCCATGTGTAATAGAGATTAGACATGTGCATTCGTTTTCAGACTAATGCATTTTCGGCCGAAAATAGCATTTTCGGCCATTCGTCCGAAAAACGAATAACCAAAAGGCTAAACTAACGAAAGACGAATGAACGAATGGTTAATAAACGAAAATCATTCGTCCGTTTGTCCATTCGTGCTATTGGCATTCTATAAAACGAAATAGAGTCGGTTTATAGAATACCAATAGCATTACATATACATTCCATAAACCGACATAATGAACGACTTTCGGTTTATGGAATGCATGTAATACTATTTGCTTTCTATAAACCAAACTAGAGTCACCATACATAAGAATTTCTTATGAATGGGGACTCTAGTTCAGTTTATAGAAAGCCAATAGAATTTCATATAATCTGTAAACCAAAAGTCTATAAACTAGACATGTGCAAAACTAAAATTTTCGTTTCGTTTTCGTCCATTTGGACGAAAATGTTATTTATTTCGTCTAAAACGAATTTCGTTCATTACTACATTCGTTTCAGACGAAATTAGTTCATTATTTTCGTTTCGTTAATTTTTATTAGTTCGTTTTATAGAATACATGTAATACTATTGGCTTTCTATAAACCGAACGAGAGCCCCATTCATAAGAAATTCTTATGAATGGGGCTCTCGTTCGGTTCATAGAAAGGCAATAGTACTACATGTTTTCTATAAGCCGAAAGTCTATAAACCGAACGTTCGGTTTATAGGCTGTCGGCATTTAACTATACAGAGACAGAGTCTCCATTCATAAAATTATGAATGGAGACTTTGTCTCTGTGTAGTAAAATGCCGACAGCCTATAAACCGAACGTTCGGTTTATAGGCTGTGGGCATTTAACTATATGGAGACAGAGTCTCCATTCATTATGAATGGAGACTTTGTCTCTGTATAGTCAAATGCCGACAGCCTATAAACCGAACGTTCGGTTTATAGGCTGTCGGCTTATGGAATACATGTATTCCTATTGCTATTCTATAAACCGAACGTTCGGTTTATAGAATACCAATAGGATTACATGTATTACATAAGCTGACAGCCTATAAACCGAACGTTCAGTTTATAGGCTGTCGGCATTTCACTACACGGAGACAGAGTCTCCATTCATAAATTTATGAATGGAGACTTTGTCTCCGTGTAGTGAAATGCTATTGTATTCTATAAACCGACTCTATTTCGGCTTATAGAATGCAATAGTACTACGAATGGACGAATGAACGAATGATTTTCGTTTATTAACCATTCGTTCATTCGGCTTTCGTTAGCTTAGCATTTTCGTTCTTCGTTTTTCGGACGAATGGACGAAAATGCTATTTTCGGACGAAAATGCATTCGTCCGAAAACGAATGCACATGTCTACTATAAACCGAACGACCTTCGGTTTATAGACTTTCGGCTTATAGAATACGTGTAGTACTATTGCCTTTCTATAAACCGAACGAGAGCCCCATTCATAGGAAATTCTTATGAATGGAGTCCCCATTCATAAGAATTTCTTATGAATGGGGCTCTTATTCGGTTTATAGAAAGCCAATAGTATTACACGTATTCTATAAGACGAACGAATAAAACGAAACGAAAATAATGAACGAATTTCATCTGAAACGAATGCAGTAATGAACGAAATTCGTTTTAGACGAAATAAATAATATTTTCGTCCGAATGGACGAAAACTAAACGAAAATTTTAGTTTTGCACATGTCTAATAGAGATCACGTCATTTTTTTTTATACATCCCAACACATTCGTGTGCAGGTGTATTAGTGCATCCATCAAAACAGATTTGGTGAAGATTCTATTTTTTATCCATGTTGTGCACAGGCACTAAATGTGCCAAAGCACCCCAGAAGTACAGGACCAGCAGAATATGGGCTTTTGTTGGTGCTATTTGCGCATTTACTGGTTTTATCCATAATCACCATAGTATGTAAAATGCATCAGTTACTCAAAGTAAGCATTAAGACCAAAAAAGGTAAGTTTGACTTTACATTTTTATATTGGGTTGGAGTGTTTGATATAGATAAAAGCCTTCTTAAGTCAGTCATGTTGGCATGGCAGTCATTTTAACAACCATATTTCCTTTATAAAGGGGTTTTGATGTGTTTATTCAAATAATTAATTATTTAAAATTATCCAGGTGTCACGCATTATTATTCCAGAAGTTTTATTATTGCCTCTGAGCCAGTAAATTCCGAGTTGTGCAATAAAATGTTCTAAGTTCTCTTGTGTAAAACTAACACATAAACTTTGCACTATTAAAATATTGGCATTGTTTTTGATTAGAACATACATGTTGCTGATGTACAGTACTAGCACTTACTGCAGTGGACAGAAGGAGCTAAAAGTTAAGGGATGATTTAACCCTTTCATGACTGTACTTTTTTGTCTCTAAGTGCAATGCATGAATAAAGGCCCACGTAGCAAGAAGCTAAAATCTACATAAATACAGCCACTAAGACATGTCATTTATTTTAACATACAAATAAAACTGCAAGATTATAAAGGGTCAAAAATGTACAACCTGTAGTACATTAATCCCCCCCCCCCCCCCCCCCCGAAAAAATCCATATGTTTTAAACAAGACAGGGGTTTAAAAGTTACAGAAAATTAGCTCATGTGAGTCCTAAAAAAGAATGAGAAATTGCAGCATGACTCCAAGTATAAGAAAAATATAGAAAGAAATCACTGCAAGAAAATTTATGACCATTATTTATGTATGATGTACAGGAACTGTCTAGCAAAGTATAAAAAATTAAATAAGCAGAAGAAAGCAATTTGAGAAAACTGGTTCTCAAGTCTGTTATGAGCCCTATGTTTTCTGAAGTATGTAGAAGTGTTTGAAAATTTAAAAAGTTTACAATTGAAATGATCATTCATATCTTGAAATGCTGAATATTTGCTTGCATAGCCTGTGGCATATTAACAGTTCAATTTCACTGTAACTTCAGAGATTGTGGATTTGAACATATTTTGTCAAGGTTATCACAGTTCAATAATTGGCATATATCACCTGCACCTCTTATAATGTAATCCAGAGCTCCAATAATCCCATACAGATCCAGTGGCAAAATGCCAATGCAAATTGCAAACACTCACATCAGAGCCACAAATGCAATAAAGTAAAGGCCCAATGAGTAAATGTGCAAATAGAGAGCTCCATTTTCAGAAAGCCAAACTACTTGTCACAATTCTAGCCTTGTCTGTTTTGATTAATTCTTGATCTATTTTTAGCACTGTCATATAAAGTTCAGTTTTCACAAATGTTATTATAGAGAAGTTTCAGAGAGAGCTTACATAGGGCGATATAGGGATAGGGAGATAGGGAGAGGGGGCGAACATAATTAAAAAAGTATAATCTTGCTCCAATGGCTCAGAATTCTACAAACACAATAGTTATACCTTTTTCGTTCTGGGGATAAAGATCTAAAAGTGGTGTTATTGGCAGTGAAATGTCATTGATTTATGTGGTAATATCCATTCCCAGAATTGTTGTTTACACATAATCCCCAATGCTAATGGCACATGCAACTGCTACACCATTTTGTTTTCTGAATACATGCTCATTTGAAAGCTCCTCTTCTTGGTAACTGTCCTTGGCAGTGTTAATTTTGACAGCAAATTTTAAACTACTTTTAGCTATAGTCTGTTCACTAAAATGGCATTTTAGTTTAGCTGTATTTTAGTCGACTAATCTCCAGCCGATTTTAGATGACTAAAATGACAGCATTAAGGGAGGGCACAGGTCGGAGAAGGCCGTTACATAGTGTTAAGTTAACTTGCTAGGAAGATGGAAGAGGAAACCCTTCCTCTGCATTTTTCAGAGCATTATTCCAGAGGGAAGACAAGCACAGGGAGCATGCGTCTCAGCCAGTCCAGTTCCAGATGGAGTCAGGAGACTGGGCTTTGGCATGGGAACCAGAAGTACAAATAGGTAAATGCAATAGTCCCTCCCTAACATTTAAGTCAAATTTTTGTCAGTTGACAAAAATTGCAGTGGATTTTGGTCATAGTTTTAAATAGTTCTATTAAGTTAGTTTTTATTATTGTTTAGTAGTAGTCACTTAAAACTTGAGATTGACTAAAACTATGACAAAAATGTTTAGTCGACAAAATTAACACTGATCCATCGTAACGCAAATTCCGCAGTCTCTCTTTCCTTTTTCATGCATATGAAGATGTATTACTGTGCTCCATAGCAATAAAACATTCAATGCTTGGATATGTTGTTTATGTAAATAAACTATTTTGTTATTTGTTTGATATTTTGATAAAACGTATCGATTAGTCTTGCATTAAGCCCACTAAATATTCCTCTAGCATAAAAGTCCATCTTTTGAGAGTTGCAAAGAAAGAACATATTTTTAGAACAGGAAACATCCCTTCAGCACATTTGCGTATTTACCATGTGAGGCTGCAATAATAATAATAATCAATCATTAACCAATTAAAAATAAATATGAGTTTATATATATGACTCTTCCAGTAGAATATAGAATTTGATATAGCAAATTGACCAATCTAGTTCTACCATCAAAAGTTCTGCTTGCTATAAAACCTCAAACTATATATGATCCTTTCTCTTTTTTTATGTCCATGTTAGCTGTATAGCATGGAATACATGGATATATAGTTTTACTATATATACTAAGGATGACAGCGCTTGCATAACACTGACAAAACTGTCAGTGAATCTAGTGCTCCATCTAGTGTTAGATATAGCACCAAAAGCTGTGGGAGGTAAGTATAATGAGCTCTATTCAATGACCTCTTAGACTGCAATAGAACATTTTAAGAGATTACATCAATGGCTCACATCATTGAATAAAGCCAATTAACATTCAAATTTGCTCATAATGTGCATTTGCTAGTCATTTGTCTATAAATGTATAGGTGATGTGTTTTTCTAAAGTATACAGTTGTACATGTCTGCATTACCCTTGCTGTACAAAGTAACCTTTTGCAATAACACTGTTTAGATCTTACAACCCCACACACCACCTCAATGCCAAGATCACTCGACAAGCCATGTTTTGATAATAACATAGCCAGGCACTGATTGTGGTACAATATAGCTCCCAACATTTTGTACTTAGACAGACACATAACATGACACAGGGTAGCTCCCATGAGTATATATATATATATATATATATATTTTGAAAAACATAGACTGTGGTACAGTGGAGTTATTAATCAGTATATAGTTATCAGCTATTAATGGTGGTAGGTGAGCATCATGGCAGACTTTTTTTTGGCTTCTTGGGGACTGAAAAAGTGAAACAATGTGAATAAATAGGCACTCTTTAACAATATGAATTAGCTGCAGTCCACTTTTGTGATATACTCTTCATTAAATCACCAACTATATAATGTGTAACAAATGGGTACAAGTAAACTTGGTAAAATCACAACTATATGAATATTTAGATTGTATACTTCAACCGTTTGTCAAATTATGCTCTTCTTATTTAAAAGATACAATAATTATCCTGTAAGTGCTCAATGGTATTACTTGGGCGGATGATTATCTATTAGTTATGAAAGACGTAACTTCTTTCTTCATAAGTATAGACCATATAAAGGACTTAAATACAATACATTTGTTTCCTAACAACAATATTAACTTTCTAAAAGACCAAGCTAATTTTATAATAGAAGGAGTACGTAGGATGCTGGAGAAGAACGCATTTTGGATAACTGCGTTAGTAGGACTAATAAAAAAGAATAATCACCTAAGCATTTGAAATTTGTCTAAAGCCTTCTATTACTGTGGCATGTGCCCTAGACTGTAGACATTGACCAAAAAAATACATATTGACACTTTTATGGGGGAAGAGAAAGACAAATTATAATAAATTAACCAATTAACTGCCATACAAAAAAAGTTATTTATTTTTTACAAGGTAGTTACAGTAAAAAAAAAACACTAGGTCTCTCCTCATTAGGATAGAGGAATACATAAGAAGAATCAAATGAGGATGTAAAAAAACATAATGTCCTCTTAGACTTTGATCAGCATCATAAAAGAAATCCAGATAATGTAAGCTTCATATAAATAAAAGCATGTTAAAAAGCATTGGCATGGTGACTTTTCATTAAAAAATTAGGCCAAACTGAAATTAGGTGGATCATTACACTTAATTGTTTATATCCTCATGGCCTTAATACTGATTTTGAGATGTGTAATTTTTATAATTTAACAGTATTTTGCTGTAACTGTTTTCTCACACTGTCCTCGGCATTAATAAATATGGGAATATTCCTTAGAAGTGTTTTATACGACTTTTTAGTTTGTTTGAAAGTATTGGTGGTGCACTGTAAAAAAACACATCTATACATATCAGAATTTAGTTTTTAATATTTTAGGTATTTTATATTTTAAAATGAAATGTGCAGTCTTTTTTAGATTTACATATTTTTGTATCTCAATATTTTTAAAGTTGATCTAATATATTAATATATGAGCATATTTTATTAATATGAAATATATGGGCATTCCATCCTTTGACTTTAACATGTTAAAAGCACTTTTAGTCAGATAGCTAACTTATTGTTATTAAATGCCAGAAGTAATACCAAAACAGTAATGACTTGAAGAACAGAAAGATTTGTATTGATGGTAACACCAGAACAGCAACAAGAAGGTTCATTTCATGGATATATAAATGAGGCGGGGGAGGCTTCCAATGAATAAGCTGGAACGAACGGGAAATACAAAGACGTCACAACAATTGTGGAAGGTGACAAATGGTAGAAGACTACTGTACTTGTCTATGCCGATGGTCACTGTTTTTTTTTTGAAGAGCTCAGAACCATGAGTCGGACTTTGCTATTTCCCTGTTGGTTAAGCATTGGGTGCTTATTTTAACATTCTGACATGTAAGCAGATACATTTTGTTATAGTAAATTGGTTTAATAATGCAATCACATTTAGTTTCATTGTCTTCTATTGCCTCCTTTGAGATATCTTTCTTCCACACTGTTTTGCATTCCAGTGGCACGTCTGTGCAGGAGTAAGTGCTCGTTTTCTACCTGTGAAAATAAGTTTATAATGACTTACGCACCCTCTCTTTGTTTTGTCATGGGAAGGGAAGATCACATCTAATAATTTCATCTGCTGATGATGATAGCGCCCATGAGACACAGTTGCACCCTCCCAATTGTGTACATCTGAGACAAGTGCCTCAGTCGCCTGACCCTCATTACTTATCAGTATAACATGTATATGATCATAAAGTAAAATCTATAATGAAAGGATAACAATGGTATAACAACAATGCATAACAGTGCAAAGCACTACATAACAGGATTACTGGCTATTATTGGTAAATTAATGCCTTGTAAAATTAAGAAAATGTTCCCACTGGCATAAATATTCCACTTACCTTAACTGACTTGTATTACATTTCTGGATTCACAGAGTCAAAATGGTAATATCAATTTAGCATTCTGAAAACCTCTTAACATTTATCAAATATTTGATTTACATTTGATAATGATTTTATGACATTCATGAACATGAAGCTCAACCTCTAGCATGGTGCCTGCTCCTGTCTGTTTCATTATCACAATGGATTCAATCTCTCATGTAATTAAAATGGCTAATTTAATACACTAGAATAGGTATGAAAAAATTAGTACAATTATTGTGGTGCTTTGTTTGGAGTGCTCTGTATCATGACTTGTTGATTTATATGTTGAATAAATATAGGTTGGCACTATGAAGCACAACACAAAATCACGTTACATATATGATTGTTTTTATTTTAAAATAGGGTTGCCTGTACTTAATATAAAATAATTATAGGAGTTTAATTAGTTAGTTAATTGTCAAATATGAACTAATTACAATTAAATGATTAAAGCAAACATTTACAGATAAAGAGTTTGCTTACTATTCAAGTAAATAAAGTAGATCATTTCAAAACAGAAAGAGAATGAGCTAGCAGTTTATTGGTACATTGTGGGGTATCAAACTCAGAACCAATGTTAGTATTTTTCTATTTTTTATTCTATATTTTAATACATTTCAAACACATATACAAAAACATACAGAACAATCATATCTGTATAAAATCCTGGAGCATATATAAAACATTTTCCATATGAAACTTATATATGAAATATACATTTCAACTAATTAAGACATTGTTACTCGTTAAATATTATAACATACATGTACGAATACAGATGTTCAGAGCACCAACTGCCCATTTTTTCATGAGAAGAGTTATCTTCCAGCAAGTGGAGCCGCCTTACACCATATGGTGTGACCTTTTTGTACGAATACAAACATAAACACACAGATCAAATCTAAAATCATATTATCTGATGCTGGTACTGAAAGAAAAGAAACATGTAACTTGCCAATTATATCCAACAATAAAGACAGTCCGCTCATACAAGTAGGCATCTTCCCAATATTCCGTAGTCAATGCTTACCTTTTTCTTTATGTTATGTCGCCATATCAATATGTGCTCTTCATTTATACTACATCTGTTTCTGTCAAACTCAGGACCAAAGTTAGTGTTTTCAATTTTTTTACCAGTCAGTGTTATTTTTTTTTTTACTAATTAGTATTGTTCCTTCATTGATACTTTATCAAAGATACATGCAATTATACATGAGACAGGTTTACTTCTCAAACATCAAGACCATGGCTGCTTTACCAATAGGCAAAGTGAGCGAAGCCTTGGGTCTACTGGTAAAGGGAGGCCCAAAGCAGCTGCCCCATTGGGTAGGGGCTGGCCACAACATAGTAGCGCTGCCCATGTACATCGAAGGAAGACTGCGCGGAAGCAGCAAGGTGAGAACTGGGGAGAAGGGAAAGCGGGTAATGCTTTTATTGGGCAAATTGGAGGTGGCATGTTAATGTACAAATTGGCTGTGGCATATTAATGGGCAACCTGGCTGTGGCATATTCATGGAAAAGCTAACAGTGACATATTAATTTCTCATTTCAATTGGCAAAGTGATTCTGTGGAGCAAAATAACATGTACTTTGGAGCAAAGTGATACTGTGGCACTTTCTGTAGGGCAAAGTGACACTGTGGTATAAAGACAAAAAGAATAATATACTGCACCTATATGTGATGGAGTGAGCAGCACCTAGACAAAGCTAGTGTTTCACTCCTAGCAAAAAAGTGCATACAATAAAAACAAAGTGACTAGTGCGCTAAACCAAGTAGATAAAAGGTAGGCTCTCAGTGTGAGAAGAAGGGACTTTGGACTGATGACCTTTGTGTTTTTTCAAGATTTGCATCTTTTAACTACTGTGAAGAATCTTCAATTTTTCTCCCTTCCCCCCCTTTTTTTCTTCCAATTCATCTTTATTAGTTAAATATACAAAAAGAATAGCATGAAACATAAAAAAATATATTTTTACAATCAATTTCTACATACAAGTGATATTTTTATCGGCTGATGGACTTAGCTATTATTTACCATACTGCTAAGGTTCATTCAAGACACTGTAGTGAGAGCGCGATCGGTATGGTTTGGGTTTTTAACTGTCCTGGGTCCTATATATTACATTTTAACCATATGGGGATTTGGGTGCTGCTTAGTTCTATAGCATCTCCCAGAAGTTAAGTTCCGTTAGAGGTTTTTTTATTACTTATTTTTGTATTAGATGTTTGCCAACTTGCAAGATATTTGAACCCAATAAATTTGTGCATTCTTAAAGGGGTCTTCAACCAGTCTTATATTCCCTATCCCATTTTCTAATCGTACCCTATGTTCCCATCTAGGCCTCAGTATCTCTCTGTGCCAAAATCGTCATCAAGGTTTATCCACCTGTCCGAAGTTTCTCTAGTTATCTAATATCAGTCATACCAGTAAAACTTATTAATACACACATCCTCAGTCGTCCTTGCATTCATCCATTCTATTCCATCCATCTTCCCATCTCTCCCCCCGCTAGGCCAAGGGGACGACATCCACTCCCCAAACGCTCCTCCCCCAGTTATATCCTATCTCACAGGGTCCCCTCCAGCCCCTTCCAGTTAACTCATATCATATAATAGTGATCTCGGGAGAGTTTGTCTTTCCTATAGAAATATCTTTCGGCCCCGGCCTGGTTTCAAATTTGTCTTTCTACTTCTAGCGAGGATAGAATTTCTGGTCTTCACCAATATCTGGCTAGACAGATTTTTGTCACCATTAAGACATTCATAAAAAGTACACTCTTATGACATTTATCGATCACTTGGTTCTTCAATTCTGTTAGGCTTGGACACTCCCACCATATATGGATCTGGGACCCCTGGCCACCGCAACCCCTCCAGCATAGGTCGTCCGGAAGATGATGAAACGTAAAAAAAAAAAAGGGGGTACCAAGTACCAGTGGTATATGAGCTTAAAATATTGTTTTTGTAAATTTGCACAGTGCGTGGCCTTCCTGGTGGCCTGCCACGCACTGTGCCATTTCTGTAGTGGTTGATTCAATGATAGATCTCTCTCCCATCTTATCATTGCCCCTGGTTTAATCTGAGTTTGGAAGTTTTCTAGAAAAACAAGCAGCTTAGAGATCATTTTCTTAGGTGCAATAACAAGAGTCCCAAGAAGATCACCCCAGGGATCTACTTTGGTGGTCTCGTTTACTGAGAAAAAATGTTTAAGTCTTAGATATGTAAATATTTCGGTATTTGGAAGGCTACAGTTAATCTGTAAATCCAGGAAAGAACGGAGACTATCATTGACTTACAAATCAGATACACACTGAATCCCCCTGTTCTCCCATCAGGATAAATTTATATCTCGAATCATCAAAGATGTCGCCTCTATTGCAGTATTGTGTGTGATCTTTCTCAGAGATCCCATTATTCTCCGCAGTCTATGTACGTTTTGGATAAGTATCCTCTTAATTCTATTAGCCGGTCTTGATTTTCTATATATTTCCGGACTCATTTCCGGAACCATTGAAATAGAAATGGGTCGATATTAGCCGCTTCTTCCCTTTCTATATTAATCCACCCCAAATTATCCAAGCTCTTCACCCTCCATGCCAAAACATTAGCCAGCTGACATGCGTTCTGTAGTCTGATCAAATCTGGGAAGCCTTTTTGGAGACTCCTTTTTATTTCTGCCTTAGCTATTCTTGGCTTACCGGAGCCCCAAACGAATCTCAGAAATTCATGTTCAAATTGTAAATTGGGAATGACTCTAAGTAAATATAGAACTTTTGGGAGAATATATGATTTTATGTTATTTAGTCGACCTAACCAAGACAGTTCTAGGGGCTTCCATGAATTTAATATGTTCTTAATTTCCGTTAATAGCTGGGCATAATTAATGGGGATGATATTATCCAGGGTATCAGTCATCTTAATTCCCAGGTAACCGATTGGATTATTATTATGTAAGTTTTGGCCTATAAGTTCTAGTATATTCCTTTGCATGGGGTCTGGGAAGAGCACAATACCCTGGATTTTAGTCAGGTTAAGTTGGTAGTTAGACATCTCGGAAAACTTAGGGATCATTTCCAGCATTGCCGGGACTGAGTGTTGAGGGGAGGAAAGCGTTAAGAGAATGTAATCAGCGTACAGCATGATGAGATGTGTATTATTTCCTATTCTGATTCTGCTAATGTTTTTAGATTTTTGTAGCATAGCAGCAAGTGGTTCAATTGATAATGCGTATATTAATGGGGCCAGCGGACACCCCTGGCGTGTCCAGTTCCTAATCCTAAAATGTGCGGAATCTGTGAATAAGCCTCCCACTCTTGCTCTGGGAGTAGAATACAGAGCCAGAGTTCTGTCAAGAAAGGAGCCAGCCAATCCAAATGCCCGGAGGGTCCCCGCCATATATTTCCAGTTTACTCGATTGAAAGCCTTCTCGGCATCCAGCACATTTAAAAGTAGTTGAATATTATAGGAAAATAGTTGAATATAATATGAAAATAGTTCCATAGAAAATGAAAATAATATTAAAAAGTTTACATTTACATACAGTTTTACATTGCGGCTTTAAAAAAATTGGGTTGAGGGGGGTCCACTACTAAAGACTTTGCCCAGGGCCCACTAGGGCCTTAATGCAGCCCTGACCAAGACTCTCCACTGCATCAAAGTGACTTTCCTCTATTTTATATGTGCTTACTTATCTTCCCTAGTTAAATGCAGCACAAATCATTATTTATTAGAATTTTAAAATATTTTCCTATATTATTTGGGAATAATGGCACGATAAAGAGATCTATTATCTAAAAGGCAAACTGTAATGAACTGAAGTGAATTTTAAAATGCGGGCATTAATAACTGAATTGGTGAGTTAGGAAAGTCTGAGAATTCACGTCAGCAATTCACCATTCACTATTTAGTAAACAGACCTAAAAATGTATACAACTACTTAGATATCGTTACAACTCCTGCAGAACTTATTAGGCCATTTTCATTACTTAAACGCCATATGATTTTGATTACAATTCTCATAATACTTTAAATTAGAAATATGATCTTATGTTGACTTAAGAAGGTCTGTGAATTTTCATTGTCCACAAATATGCCTACAAGGTCAATTTTCTAAACAGCCATTTTTCATTTATAACCTCAATGGTTGTATTTAACATTTCTGTTTAGTTCTAATTATAGTTTTTGTATCACAGCCATTATGCTAATGGTGTTATTCAGTAGTTTGTGAGATTGCATTCATTATCACTGGTGAATTAAGCCTTAATTAAAGTAGTATTCCCATAGGCCTCATTCTGAAGTTAAGTAATTATTCATCTGGTTTTATTCTAGCAATTAGGTTACATACTGTAGCACAGATTATTGAGTTTCAATACTTCACTGAATATGGTTAACCCACCATGGTAAATAAATATCTAATGAACTAACGATTCAGTTACAGTTAAGAAAAGGGGTATTTTGCTAACACATGCATTATAGAAATATGAGATGCTTTTAGCTCTTTTCTTACAAGTTTCAACAGATGTTCTAAGAGAAAAAATACCAAACTTTGCTTGTTATTTGATTTAGTATTGCCAACTTTTTTTTAAAAAAATGCTTGCCATAGTGTAGTGTCTGAATCAGAATTTTCTCAATACCAATTCATAGTCAAATGACAGCAAACTTGGCCCTCTGGCACAATATGTTATGGGCTCGAAAAATGGAAAATGTGGTGCACATTGTAATTACATGTACAAAAATAATAAAACATATTATAAAATTATTATATTAAAATAATGTACACTATGTACGAAGCCAATTTGTTTGTAGAGGGTGACAGATATTATATAGCCATTGATGGGGTGGAGGGACATATAAGAATATGAAGTAAGTATGTGAAGTAAGTGGAGGGGAAGAATTACAAATAGACAATGTGGGTGGTAAAGTAGGGCTTTATCTTGAGCACAGGGTCCAAGCACACTGCAAGAGTTTGCTATCTGCTACTTAAAGGGCAACGTATTTTTTTTAAACCCTTGCTTCCTAAGAAGAAGTCATAGACAGGAGACACGACAGAGGCTTCTAAAATATAAGTGATGTCATAGATAGGAGACACGACAGAGGGTTCTAAAATGTAATGTTCTCTTGATTTATGCTTTATAATGCTAATATCATAATGTAGAGATAATGTCTAAAATATTGTTAATCTCTATATTTACCATATAAAAAATGTCTAGGTGACAGAGAGTCTTTAAGTTTGGGTATACATTTGTATAATTTCAAAAGGGAAATCAATGCTCTTCTTACACATGATATTACTTTTCTCTGTCATGTGAACATATGGTTGTTGAATCACACCATTCTCTAACACCTATGCTAAATATCCAAGCTATTAAATACTTGTAATTAGTGGGAGAAATGTGCTGTGAGAAAACATTAATACTGTTGCTATTATTATTTATTTATATAGCAAATCCCCCCCAAACAGGAAAGTGTTACAATACCTAATTTGTTAGCGCTTAACTGTTACGGTTGGTGTTGTGTGCTTTCCAGGCTGCTTATGTCTTATTACCAAACACAGCTATATCTTACCTGGCCCCTTCATGCAATATCCATTTAAACCTTTTTTTAAATGTTGAACAATGAGGGTAGTTGATATAAAATACTGTATTACATTCTTTACATGTATGTCATCTACATTGTCATATTTGAATCACTGGCACTTACATCCCTGTTACCACTAGATATTCATTAGTGCTTATAGCCAGTGGTATCTAGGCTAAAGTCATTGGGGGTTGGATTCCGTGGCATGTAATTTAAACCAATTTAAACCAAGCAAATTGTGAACTGGCAGATTCTGCAGTCACTGGGTGCCTTGATAATAAAGGGTATTGTGAAACTAGGAAACCTGTCTAAAAAGTAAAAATAATTTGGATGGTGGAATCAATGCACAAATTATTGAAATTCCTCAATTCCTCAAAAGAGGATTTTAACAGTGTCAGGAAAGTGCACCCAGAGGCGCTGCTAAGTGCCATACAACAGAGATTGGGACATGTGACATTTACACCACTACAGATGTGCTATGTTTCCATCTATTGGTGCACAACTGGTATGTTGAGGATTCCATACTTTACCATGTATTCTTATTTATGCCAGAGCAGAATTTCCAGGGGAAGGATAGTAACTATTGGCCCAGGGATAAAAACTACTTAGTGGTCCATGGTGCAACTTCATCAGCCCACCCATTATCACCAGAGATATACACAAATAGATAGACAAGACAGATAAGCCACAGGTATGAAAAGACAGACAAGACACACAGGCAGAAAGACATATAGACAGAGCAATGGTTGGGTATTTATACCTAGTTACCACTGGCCTTTTATCTAATATTCTCTACCTTAGATCCCGAAATGCAGAGGGGGAGAAAGGCTGAGAAGGTGGAAACAATGAGGAGCTTTACACTCACACATGTGCATGCATAAATAATCTGCATGGAAGGCCAAAATACTAAGAATACCTGACCTGGTTGTTGTCTATCCCAATCTAGTGAGCCAGAATCTCATCTGAGGAAGTGGCTGCCTAGAGTACACACTGGGGTGTTTAGAAATGAAAAGTAGTGCAGCCCAGCCTATTGAGTCAGACAAGAGAGCAGCTTGGGGACAATTTACCCCACATTCCAGCCCTCCCTCAAGCACATCTGAGTAGAGCATACCAAATTGCGTACATGTTGTATTCATTTGTAATAGAAATCCATACTGTATTAATAATACATATCCTTAACCTGTCTTTTACTCTTATATGCATTATCCTTATTCCTATTCTATAATTTATTACAGCAATAACCTTTCCTTTTTTGTTCAGTTTTCTAATTTTAAACTTTTTACCATAGTACATAATGCAGGAAAGTGTATATGTAAAGAAGGGAGTTCAAAAGCTGTGTGCCACAATGCCAACATTACTGTCGGTAGGGTAGGGACACTTACACTAACGTATAGTTTGTAAGTACCATTCTGTTGCAGTGTTAATAATTTGTAGAACATTTTTATACATTTAGAAAAAAAAACCTTTTCACACACAAACTATAATTCTCTTTGCTTTTAGTACTTTTATATTACCATCCATCGCATAAGTGATGTTTTTTTAACCATTTAAAAGACAGACAATGAAAAATGATTCATTGTTCAGAACTCTCGATCTCCAAAACTCCAAACAAAAGTTTAGAAACAATGATTTCTGTTTTGCAGTCTATTCACGATTCTATTCTGGTCCTACCTGGATAGTGTACGTTGGAGTACATTAGGTTCATGACAGTAATTCTTCTAATGGAAAAATGGCTCAGATAAGTATCTATCTTATGTATGAGCTTCATCATTGGCGGCATCACAGACTCAAAGTCTCCATGATGCCTATTTTTAAAACACATATATTCAAATTATCATCTGATGATCATTACTCCTCGCTCCATCACTTTAGAGGAACTACAGTTTACAGCAATTCTTTTATTAAGCATCCCAATTTTTATTACGAGTCTGATTGAAAGGCATGGGGGAGTGTGAATGTACCTACTTTCCTCTGTATGTCCTATCCATTTTAAATATAGAAGCATTTCATTACCTGCAATCCTTATTGTAACCTTTTCTGCCTAATTATTATTATTATTGTTTCACGGGTAACAATTGTTTTGAGAGTTCTAAATGGCAGGAAAGAGTGATTAATGAATTTTCCTACTTTCTCTTTAATGCTAAAAGTTATAGAAATGGTTCTAAAAAGGTTGCTATTAAAACAGTATTGTATTTGTTCTGTATGGCTTGCTATGCGGTAAATTATCTGACACCTCAATTACACTGCATCCATTTTCCTCAAACGCTCATAAGTTACAAACACTTAACAGTAGAGATTAATGGCCGCTCACAGGAGATGGCTCTTGTCAGCTGCTACACCACTGAAATACCATTTTCAACATCTTATGAAGTATGATTTGTACCCAAGTAAAATGTACTTTTTAACTTATAGAACCTGGTGGACTTGATTTCAGGGAGTTTATGATGAATGTGAAGCTATTTTTAATAATTAAAGAGAGTGAATAGCCTGGAAAACATACTTGATTCGATCCAGTGCTATCATGAATGAATTAAGGTGTGTTGAGGGCAGGGGAAAGTGGCCTTCTGGCTACTGATCAGATGATGATACTTCCAGTTAACTCCCCAAAAACAGGCAGTGTAAGAAAAGATATAGACAATGGTAGATGGTGCAAAGTACAGTCTATTGAGGTACATAGTACTAATACATATAAAACTTTACCTTTATTGAGAAGTTATAACAAAATAAGAAAAATGTGCAGAAAAAAGTGTGCTGGTGATTTAAACACGAAAACAAAAATGTGGCTATGATACATCAGATGGCATATAGTACAATATCATAAGTTAGGATTATGGTGTTGAGGGCCAAGAGCTGTTGCTATTTGAGCAGTATAAGGATAAGCTAATGTAGTCAACGTTGGCAAGGCGGTTACATTCAAATCAATTCATATGAACCTCTTTTAAGCACTATGATTTTCCAGTGTATTTATATAATTAATTTAGACTGACCCCCACCATGTTATTTCACAAAAAATAGTATTTTAGGTTTCTCCCAGTAATAGCATACTGGTAGCAAGCAACTTTTGGTGGATCGTATTGCACATCATTTTTATGCAAATTCTGGTAGATGTCTGTTTCACATATATGATATTGCAATTGGTACTATCATTTGTACTGTTGTTTATAATATTTACACTGCCTTAATCACATGTTAAACTGTGGTTACCATGATTGCATGTTAACCCAGGTGTTTTGTATAAATAAAATTAGCGCTTCAGGTGTAAATGGTTTCATCGTACGTGATGTACAGGTTGCGTATCCCTTATCTAAAATGCTTGGGAGCAGAAGTATTTAGTATAACTGATCAGTTCAGATAATAGATATTTTATTTTTTACCAATAAGATATATGAAAACCTCTTAGCAATACAGTAGTATGGAAAGGCTATATCGCACCTTATTGGGGCTGGACACTGAATAAACTGTTGTGCGCTTGCATTCTGATGTGTTGGTACAGCAAACGACAAAGAAGAAAATAACAGCTAAACAATAACACCTCAGAGGTGTAAAAACAGCCACGGCCATTAACGCACAACATTCCAAGAACAGTCTGGTCATGCAGTGAAATATAGACATTGTGTCAAATTGTTTTAAGCTGGTCACACCATTTGAGCAATCACACGATAAGAAGCATGACTGTCTTTTGTAACACTCATATGTCTCTTATGTGACTATCTCTTTAATACATAATTTATGAGTTGATGAGAGACAGTCATTTCATGTGTCAGATATAGTCAGCATGTCCAATCCTTAACTCCCCAGTTTATTTGGGATAATGGTATATGCTAGACATGTGCATTCGTTTTCGGACGAATGCATTTTCGTCCGAAAATAGCATTTTCGTCCATCCGTCCGAAAAACGAATAACGAAAATGCTAAACTAACAGAAAGCCGAATGAACGAATGGTTAATAAACGAAAATCATTCGTCCATTCGTCCATTCCTGCTATTGGCATTCTATAAACCGAAAAAGAGTCGGTTTATAGAATACCAATAGCATTACATACATTCCATAAACCGACATAATGAACGACTTTCGGTTTATGGAATGCATGTAATGCTATTGCTATTGCAATTGACCTATTCGGATGAATGGGGACTCTATTTCGGTTTATAGAAAGCCAATAGTATTACATGTATTCTATAAGCCGAAAGTCTATAAACCGGTTTATAGACTTTCGGTTTATACAATACATGTAATGCTATTGCTATTCTATAAACCGATAGTCTATAAACCGAACATCGTTCGGTTTATAGACTTCCGGCTTATAGAATACATGTAATACTATTGGCTTTCTATAAACCGAACTAGAGTCCCCATTCATAAGAAATGTATGAAAAGCTTAAGTTTTATATGTATTAGTGTTATATCACTCAATACACTGTACTTCGTTATATCTACCATTTATATTTTTTCTCCCACTGCCTGTATATTTCTAAATCGGGTAACCCCCAGCGAATATTCCACTATCATATGGTCTGATTTATCAGTGAAGTAGATGGAGCCGAAGGCATCATGCAAAACAGAGAAGAAAAGGTCTTTGTCTTGAATGTAGGACAAAACTGAAATCAGGTCAATTCATATAACCGGTTTTAAAATACAAGCATGTGAATAATATGCATATAATTTGCATGGAAAAAGAGATACATCTTTAACGTCATCGGAGTGAAAGTTTAAAGTGTACCTTTCATGCAAAAATGACATGGTATTCCTTTGTAGATAAAAACAAAAATAGTATATATTGTGCTGGCAAATTTCTGGCTAAGCTTTATCTCTATGCTAAGATGTTAAACTATCTCATTGCCAAAGGCAAGCTGGTTGTTGCATCGAATAAGCCCATACTGGCACACCCTTTAGTAGTGACATCACCATCCCACGATTCTAAAGGAGTGAAACCATATTCTGAATGCATGTTTTGACTCAAGTTCTCTGAGATATTCCAAAATCCTAAGAACATAGAATCCACTAAAACCAAATATTTATGGTCACAAATTATACATGGTTTCAGGATTACACTACAGGGGTGCTCCTACCCAGTACATTTTAAATTACTCTACTTTTTTTTCATGTCTTTAGACATGATCTACTATGTAGGAAAATGACATTCTAACATCTCTTACCATAAATATTGCAATACTCAATTAGTTGTTTACTCCATAACTGTGTTTCATAAAATCTCTAATGTATGGTAAAATCTTCTAGTTGAAGTAGTGACAGATGTGCATAAAAGGAACAAATCATTTTGGGAATTTTTTATGAGCCAGCTAGAAGGGCTAGATTATTCTTGTTTATTTCTATACATTTAAAAAAAACTTTATATAACCCACTCAGTGGGTCTGATTAAGTAAATGTGGTTGGAAAGATAGACAAATAGAATAATTGTCCACATTGTCTATTTATTCTATTAATGTTTGTGGGAAAAGCCCTGATTGTATTTATATTGTCTTCTTCCAATGAGATGACTAAGGCTAATGCACCAGCTGTAGAATTTGTTCAATACCCTAGGTTGTAGGTTTGATTCTTGGCAGAGACAATTTAGCCTTTCATCTTGTATCTCTAAACTTGTCATGTAACTAGGATTTGTGCTTTGCAGTGTTGTATTTGTTATGGCAGTCTGGAAGTCAGTGTTTAAGTTAAAGTTCAAAAACAAATTTCTTTTGAATGGTGCATTTCAATCTCACCGCCTCATGTTTGCATTGTGCAGGCCAAATCTGGGATGTTTCTCCTGCAAGGATGGCTCTACTGAATGAATTGTTAAACCTTCCAATATATTACCATGTGTTCCAGAAGGAGAAGCTCTGCAGTCTTGGCCCTTACTAATGCACAGTTAAGTCTTTATAATGCAGTTAACTCACCCACAACTAACCTGCACCTCACGTATGTTAGTGCCCTAGTTTTTGAAAATGTCTAAGCTTTTACATTAGCTATTTCAAAGTAATTATTTTTCCATTCTAATAATAATCAGTAACTTATTTACAGTTTTTAACTGCTTTCTTTTTCATGTTTTTCAGTTTGTGTATTTAGTTTATTGAGGTTTCTATTAAACTCACAAACTCTGCACTGCCTAAGTGTAGTCATTTGGGAACAAAATTTTGTTTCCACACAATAATGTCTTTATCATAAATAAAACTAATATTCAACAGAAATGCAAAGAGAAAAGCAAGCACACTGCAATGGAGTAATAAAAAGAAATACATGAACAAACTAAAATCATAGGCTGGTAACCTTCAGTTTTAAAAAGGTTCTTTGTTTAAAAAAAAAATGATATGCTGTTAGGGCCCATCAAAGTAAGACAAAAAATACTCACATCAGGTTTTAGCATTTACTTTCTGTTTTGAGATTCAGCATGCATGAAATTACATCCAATTATTTAATGCTGGATCAGTCTTCTTAGAGCACGGAGGACAGAGACACACCACTCCTGCTCTCCAGTCCTAAAGACACGTTGTTTGGGACAGCTAGTGCTGACAAGCTGTTTGGGGACAAATATAATAAAACAATATGCTGCTTAGGGACAAATATGTGACTGAAAATCTGTTTGGAGACATAGATGCTACAGACAATCTGTATGGGGGTAAGGTGGCACTGACAAACTGTATCAGGGGAAGATGAACAAATAAGGCACAATCAAGCTGTATGGGGCAATGATGGCATAAGCAAACTGTTTGGCGACATATGACACTGGCAAGCTACAGCTACTGGCCCTGAGAAATTGTTTGGGGGGACTGACAAGCTGTATTAGGGAAAATGTGGCACTAACAAGCTGTTGGGGTCAAATTCAGCATTGACAAGCTGGATAGGGCAAATATGGCACTGCCAATCGGTTTTTGGTGAATATGGCACTGACAAGCTGTTTTGAGGCAAACCGGGCACTGACAAACTGTTGGGGACACATATGGCACTGGCAAGCTGTATGGAGCAGATATGGCACTAGCAAACTATTTGGGAACATATGATACTGACAAGCTATATGGGTAAAAGTTGGTAATGACAATTAATTTGGGGCAAATATGGCATTGACCAGCCATTTGGGGTAAAGCTGGCACTGACAAGCTGTTTAGAGGCAAATATGGCACTGGCAAGCTGTTTGGGGCTAAGCTGGAATTGATAAACTGATTAGGGGCAAAGGTGCCACTAGCAACCTTGCTTGGGGGCAGAACTGGCACTGACAAGCTGTTTGGGGGCACAGCTGCCACTGAAAACCTGTTTTAAAGGTGTGTATGGCACTGGTGGTGACATGTTGCTTGGTGAAGTCGGGGGAGCGCAATGCAAGTTTTACCCCAGACCCCCTATGGCTTCTAGTTTATCCCCTGATTTAAAGCCTTTGACCAAGTCAACTACCTTCAACCTTCAATACCAATTATAAACTCATTTGACAGATCTGTTTATTTTTGTTTACTTTATTGTATTGTTCCTTTTATTTAATATTATTACTTCTATCAATTCATATATCGCTATACAATGGATAAACAAAGCATACACTGTAGGTCACATGAAGTTAAAGAACATTCTACTCGAAAGTGGTGGTATAGTAGCACAAGAGGTATAGGTGCTATGAGATGAGATTGTTCAGCCAGAAGAAAACAGAACATGTATAATCCATGTAAATATTATCTAACTGGTACCTAACCACATTTACACATTTGTGTTTCATTATTAAATCCTCATGAAATTCCAGAATATCCCCGTCATTTTCTGAATTTAAAACAGATTATATTATAAAGACAACGCATCTCTCGCCGAGTTGACTTTTTCTGTGTGATCATTTTGATACATCTTGTTGAATTATAGCAGTTATTGAAGCAGTTGACACAAGAGATGCTTCATTTGCCTTGGAACAAGATAACTCTATTAAGGAGAAACTTTGTAACTTCTCCTTTGATAAAAATTTAGAGAGTGATAATGTTAATCTCTATTACATTTCCCACCACTTACAGCAATGCTTATAAAAAGCTAAACAAGTCTGGATCTTCCTCTAAATGTATTGATCTCTCCCTTGCAGGTTTTGTGATGTTTTATAACCTCATCATCACACAATTTGCTTGCAGGTAAAACTGATCATTGCAGTGGGATCTGCACATAAAGTGCACATAAATACAATCAGTGTCTGCCCATATATAATACCATAAACTTTTCTAACCTGGTTTATTGGCATTATAAAATGTGCAGATTTACAGGAGCTCATTTAAAGTTAGATATTGCTGTGATTATTCTAGCATGACTGTTTGTAAAATAGCTATGAATATTCGTCTGATGAAAACATGGGGATGTGTAAATGTTCGGATAAAAACAGCGCTCAAGAGGGAAAACAAGGTGATAACTTGAATTGCTACAATTTTTTTCAATTTCAGTGATTATATTATTATTGTTTTTTATTTATAAAGAGCCATCCGATGCTACAGTGCTGTTCTTAAGCACTATAGTCAGATCAGGATATTCTTTACTTAACACAGGCAACCTCGTTTTCCTTACTGAGTTACTAATTAGTCTTCCTATAACCAGACACATATTACTAATATTTCAGCTTTTACACTGAGAAACAATAGTGCAGGGCATATGGTGCAAGGAGGCGGAAACAAATCCTTAGTCACTAGGTAAAAGTCATACATGAACAACATAAGTTATATGTCTTTTAAATTCTGCATTTATATATTTTGTGTTACATCTCTCACCGACTTGAAAAACAAGTTTTCTGTCTGACACACAATGTAACAACACGAACCAGTAATCTCATTTACAGACAAGAAGATCTATTCACCACACAGTGAACTGTAGTGAATTGTTGGAGAATTACAAATATGAAGCCAAAATAGACCCAAATTCTCAAACTTTCTAATACCTGTTTTTTTTTATTTTTTTATTATTCACCACAGTTCACTGTTTAATGAATAGACCCCAGATGATCTGCTATGAACAAGAAGAAAAATAATTTAGCTACAAACTTCTAAAGATATTTAAAAAAAAACAAGTTTTGTGAAAAACCTTCTATTATAATCAAGTTGCAGTGTCCCTTAAACTAAAATAAATCAGAATATACCATTTTTTTTCTTTAGTTAAAGTGTAGTTCATCATAGCCTGCATCAAATATAGCACTTTGTCATTCCAAAAGATAGGTTATATTTTCTCAAAGGGAACTACATCTATGAACATTAAGCTTACATTGCCCAATGCAAACCCTAGTGCATTCTTTATCCCAACAATCACTGAACAGCAGAACATTAATCATAAACAACTTGGCTATCATATTTCATTTATTATTCCATAAAGACAAAATGTAAAAAATGAACTAAAATAAACCAAGAAAAAGGGATCTACCAGTTGCACATGCCTTTAACTGTGGGGCAGTATCAACATTTTCATAATTATATTGTTTATTAACTTTATACTTATTATGCAGTAACACAATATAGCTATAAGCATGGAATTGATCAATGATGACAATATTTTTTGATTTTAGCAGTGCATTGAGAGATTTTAATTGTCATATGAGCTGACTGGATGGATGACCATTTAAGAGGTAGTACTGGTGCAATTCTGGAAAATCCTTAATGATTACCTTTCCAAATGTTCATAATACACTATATAATAAATTATAATATGAGGCACTGAATTACTGAGGGGAAGGACATACTGAGGTGATATCGCAGATATCCACTTCACTCCCAAAATCAAACAATGGACAAGTCACCAATGCTGTAAACACTGTTCTTAGATGCTGGACATTGTTAAAATGTAGAATCTTTGTTTTGAATAAGTTGAAATCATGGCACCAGTACAAAATGGAAAATCCCCACATCACAGCAAACGGCATTAAACAAAGTTTGTGTGATGTGAGGATTTTTAACTTGGTACCTCTGCTACGATTTTAACGTAATGGAAATAAAGGTTCTAGGTTTTAACACTGTTCAGCCTCTAAGAGCAGTGTTTACAGCATTGGTGATTTGTCCATCATTTGAATGTGGGGATAGTTAAGACTACACTTTATATAGACTAACACTACCTAATCAGTTATTAGGGTGCCTAGTGATAGCATTTGCAAACAATCGAATTACAAATCAAGCATGGGTTATCAGCTGACAACTCTGGAACTTTGTTGTGTGTAGCGTGCTGTGATACGTATCTAGTAATTTACTGTGTTGTGGAAAGCAGAAAGCAATTACTCCAATTTTGCTGTTACACTGAGATACAGCTATTCTCTTGTTCCCACATTAGTTTATACTCAGGCTGCATTCTATTTATCTCGGACTTTTGGTCTAAGAATTTATTTCCTGGTGGTGTTGTATATGAAACTCTATTTTCTTGACTGTTTATTCTATAGTATTGTATTTTTAAAGTCATAATTAAAGGTTACGTTTTATTATATTTAATTTGGATAAAGGTTTTGATCCCGCTTTCGTTATATTATCTGTAATGATATTGTATCTACGATTGAGTGAAGAGAAAAGTTTCAAAATGTGGGCATGGCCAGGCTGAATGCCCAGGAAGCTTATTACTTAAAAAATGGTTGTATTAATGATACAAGGCAAACATACAGAGCTTCCCATCAGGCTGCTTGACTATGGTTTCTTAAATCTTCTTGTGGCAAATGATCAAATGCAATAAGAAATGCATCATTTGCATATTATGCCAAAAGGCTGTTGCTTTTTTTAACCTTTTTTATATTTATAACATTAATATCCAACTGATGGGCCTTGTAATTGGATTTAGTCCTCAAGGGATAGTGTGTGGCACCTATCCTGGCTGGAAAACCCAAAGGGTCTATTGTATTACATCATGAAATCAATATTGCCCCCCTCAACCTAGGGTTCTTCATGAGATAGAGACCACCACATTAAGAATTAGGACAATACTGTGTAAGAATATGGAGGAGGCACAGGTGAATCTAATGCATAGAAAATTAATCAATAACTCATGAAGATCTTTTGTTCTTAAAAATTACATGACAGGAACAAGAAAAAACGAAACCACCATTTGACCTGTTTTGCACAAACGTGCTTAATCGTAATCTTGTGCAACTTCTTGGTAAAATGCTTCAATACACCTCTAACTGTTAATTGTACCTTAATAAAAACCTTAGGAAGGAACACCAAAATATAATGCAGCTTTGATAAACCAGTTGCACCTGTCGACTTTAAACTTGGTGCTTGATACTAACATGATGATTAATAGTGATTGATCATGCCAAATTTTTCTGCACTGAATCTAATAAATACACAAGAATAGATAATATAATAGTGTTGTATTCTAGGAAGCAGAAACACGATTACATTTTGATTAAAACCTTAGTTTAAGGAATGTGACCACTAAAATTATTTCATTTTTTTTACTATAATTTGGCTTTTTTGAAATGAGTAATGCCTCCTTAAATGCAAATACTTCACTATGCTGACTCTCTAAATTCTCTCTAAACATAATAATTCTCTCTAAACATGTCCAGACTACAATTTATTCCAATAGCATATTATTACTTACTTTTCCTATGATTGGGAGTGCTGCTTATTTTCCATGCTACTCTACTGATAGAATTTCAAAATAAAAAGCAATGGGAGTTTTTCCAAAGCCAGACTAGTACACACATATAAAAACACCTCAGATCTCTATCATATTTAATGCCCATTACAACATTTGGCACTAGATGATACACATTGAATATGCATGAGATTCCATTGTATGAAAATACATTTTGTATTGCTTACAAGAAACAATTTATAAATGTAGTTTGCACTTATTACTTTTGTAATTAAATACTATGTTTAAATACAGTATTTCTATTTATGATTATGATATCCAGTAAGGATGGCATATACTGTAGGTGAATTACAGTAAAATGTTCAGCTTTCTGCTAGTTAGAAATGTCAGCCAAAAAAGAGTTTCTGTTTATTTGAAAGACTACATAAAGTGTAGACATTTAAAATGTCTTAATTGCATACACAAATAAAGTACCTTGTTGAGCCCTCCTTGCTTCGTATAACTCTATCAAGGAGTGACCATGTTGTTTGGAATCTTGGATCAGATGAAGGAGAACTCTAAGATGTCCATCCCTGAGAGTGCTATAAAAACAGAAAGGGCTAATTAAGGTGATTATTTGTATTCTTTTATTAATGCATTTCTAGTGATAATGCCTACATTAGATGTAAACTTTCAATTAAACATAACTTATTTTTCTCTTGACAGTGGTGCTTTACCTGTTGGTGGCTGTGACCACATGATTTCCAAAGGTTTGTGGACTTAAAGCAATTATTCTTAGTCAGTTTATTTTTTTTAATTAATAATCAGTTTATTGGATTATCACATTTCAAATGCATTTTATGAACAAAAGTATTGGGACACACCACTTAATTCATGAATTCAAGTGTTTCAATCAGACCCATTACCACGGGTGTATAAAATGAAGCACCTAGCCATGTAGTCTACATTTACAAACCTTTCTGAAAAAATGGGTCATTCTGAAGAGATCAGTGAATTCAAGCGTGGTACTGTGATAGGATGCCACCTTTGCAATAAGGCAGTTCATGAAATTTTACCCCTGCTAGATATTCCACTGTCAACTGCAAGTGGTATTATTGGAAAGTGGAACAGCAGCAACGAAGACCACAAAAAGTCACAGAGTGGGGTCACCACATGGTGAGTAAAAGTCTCCAATGCTAAGCTGTTTCCAATCCTGGAGAGTTCCAAACTTCCACCAGCATTACTATCAGCACAAAAACTGTGCAGCTTGAGCTTCATGGAATGGGTTTTGATGGCAAAGCAGTTGCATGCAAGCCTTGCATTTCAAAATACAATGCAAAGCGTTGAGCGATGTAGAGCACCGCCACTGACCTCTGGAGTAGTGGAAATGTGTTCTGTGGAGTCTTCACTGTTTGGAAGTCTGATGGGTGAGTCGGGGTATGGAAGATGCCAAGAGAACGGTATCTGACAGATTAGATGGACCGAATGGTTCTTATCTGCCGACACATTCTATGTTTCTGTGTTTCTATCTGCTTGACTGTATTGTGACAGCTGAAAAGTTTGGGGAGGAGGGATAAGGGTATGGGTGATTTTTCAGGGGTTGGTCTTACTTTCAGTGAAGGCACATCCTAATGTTTCAGCATGCCAACACAGTGTGAACAAATGCTATGTTTTCCAATATGGGTGGAAACAGTTTGAGGAAAGCCTAGAGCTTAAAGGTGGGACCGATTACATATTAATGTCTATGTATGTAGAATGCAATGTCAAAAAAGCCCCTGTTGGTGTAATGGTTAGATATCCATATAGTGGTCCATATAGTGTATATATTTGTGGCAATGAAAGAAAAAAGGGGTAGAGATGGACAAATTGTGTTGCACAGATGTGAGATTTACATAAACGTGGCTGTTCTGGTAACCAAAATATGACTTTGATTCATTCTAGAATTTATTACACCTCTCATGGAAATGGAGTACAGAAAAACAAGTTTCTACAACATCCCAGCAAGCAAAACATTTAAAATCAGTTTCAGTATCTAAAATCTGTCTTTGCTTTCCTCTCTGCGGGACTGCAACCACTAACATCATAAAATATTAACATAGGATTTGAAACTAAAAAAGACATTGCAGTTCCTGCTGTTGATCAAAAAGAGGGTAAATAAATGCACAGTGATATGAATTCCTTCTTGACTTCCCAATCAGATTTCCAACTGGACTGAATTGTTATTAGGAATGTTTTACTATTTTAACTATGCATACAGGTGATACTCGAAAAATATGAATATCGTGCAAAAGTTCATTTATTTTAGTAATGCAACGTAAAAGGGGAAACTAATATATGAGATAGACGCATTACATGCAAAGCAAGATAGTTCGAGCCGTGATTTGTCATAAGTGCGATGATTATGGCTTACAGCTCATGAAAAAACCGAATCCACAATCTCAGTAAATTAGAATATTGTGAAAAGGTGCAATATTCTAGGCTCACAGTGTCCCACTCTAATCAGCTAAGTAAGCCATAACACCTGCAAAGGGTTTCTGAGCCTTTCCATGGTTCAGTCTGGTTCAGTAGGAATCACAATCATGGGGAGGACTGCTGATTGGAGAGGATAGTCAGGAAAAGGCCATTCAAATGTGTTGGGGACTTTCACAAGGAGTGGACTGAGGCTGGAGTCAGTGCATCAAGAGCCACCACACACAGACGGATCCTGGACATGGGCTTCAGATGTCGTATTCCTCTTGTCAAGCCGCTCCTGAACAACAAACTGTCAGAAGCGTCTTACCTGAGCTAAAGAAAAACAGACCTGGTCTGTTGCTCAGTGGTCCAAAGTCCTCTTTTCTGATGAGAGCAACTTTTGCATCTCATTTGGAAACCAAGGACCCAGAGTCTGGAGGAAGAATGGAGAGGCACACACTGCAAGATGCTTGAAGTCCAGTGTGAAGTTTCCACAGTCTGTGTTGATTTGGGGAGCCATGTCATCTGCTGGTGTTGGTCCACTGTGTTTCATTCAGTCCAGGGTCAACGCAGCCGTCTACCAGGAGATTTTGGAGCACTGACTTCATTTTCCAGCAGGACTTGGCACCTGCCCACACTGCCAAAAGCCTGGTTCAATGCCTGGTTCAATGACTGTGGGATTACTGTGCTTGATTGGCCAGCAAACTCGCCTGACCTGAACCCCATAGAGAATCTATGGGGCATTCCCAAGAGAAAGATGAGAGACATGAGACCGAACAATGCAGAAGAGCTGCAAATGGGGCCCAAACCAAGTACTGAGTCCATATGCATGCTTATACTTTTCAGAGGTCCGATATTGTTCTATGTACACACATTGTTTTATTGATTGCATGTACTATTCTAATTTACTGAGATTGTGGATTTGGGGTTTTCATGAGCTGTAAGCCATAATAATCGCACTTATGACAAATCACGGCTTGAACTATCTTGCTTTGCATGTAATGCGTCTATCTCATATATTAGTTTCCCCTTTTACGTTGCATTACTGAAATAAATTAACTTTTGCACGATATTCTAATTTTTCGAGTATCACCTGTATATTGCTATGTTATCATCCAGTTCTATTTAAAACCAAAGCAGATTTTATGATGATGTTAATATTCAAAATAATTTGCTATTTAATTTACGATATACAATTTTTCTTACTGTGTTAGGATAGAAGTATTAGGTAAAAATATAAACAAAGGACAAGTACCATATATAATAAACACACTTAATGTCATAACCCAGGAGAGGATGTCATGGAGAAGCCTCTGTGCAGGGAACATTGTGGATGTATTGCATTGCTCAGGACAGGGATGAATGGTATTACAGACAGGGATTAATGGTATTACAGACAGGGATGAATGGTATTACAGACAGCTAAGACTGGATGGATCTCAGATAGTCAGACTGGACTGAATGGTAAATTGCACTGGGCAGGTGATGTTTACTGGCTGTACTGGAAAGTTTTAGCTCACTGGCTGACCTTGGCGGGGGCAGCTCACCGGCTGCGCTGGGCCGGTGCCACTCACTGGCTGGGCAGATGCTGCTCACTGGCTGGACTGGGCAGGTGCCGCTCACTGGCTGGACTGGACATGTGCTGCTCACTTACTGAACTCTCAGACAGGAAAAGCTGATAGCTCTCAGACAGGACGGTCTGGTAAACATGCTGATGCAGAAAACAGAAGAAAGGAGTAACAGCGAAATCTTTCCCTCAGGTTGTTGGGCCTTCAGGTTAGGGGCATCAGGTCCTGCAGAAATACTCAGCAAGTCTAAGTACTGTAAGATGAGAACAGCAGGAGCATATATACAAGACAGCACAGGTGTAGAAAAACAGATGCAAAACTATGTAACAAAAGTACAATGCAAAGGCCTATAGTTAAGGAGGCACCAACTATTTATAGAGCAGCAGACAATTACATGCAATGAGGGCCAGCTTTAGAGTGCATCAGAGGTGCCACATACTAATATGAATGCCACTAGTAACAGAAAATAAAATGACCACAAAAGTCAAGTACACGGGGACCTGAAATGTAGGATGTAACCATGACACTTTATTATATAATAGTAAAACTCTCTAATCCCTGTACATCAATGAAAATTTGATTCTGTAAACACATTTTTGGCTACTCTGTGAACTGTGGTGAACTATAAAAGGGAATTTGAAGAATCCATTATTAATAGTTGAGCTGGCAATTCTATCCAACTTGCCATTTAATGTGTTATGTTCACTCTATGATCTATTGTTTATTATAAAGACACCACTGTGCAGTTTCCTCCTTCACATTACTGATTGTGTTTCTTTCAGTGCCTTATGCCAAGGTTGTGCCACAACTACTATTGGAAAGAAACATCTGCATTATAAATAACATTGGCTTTTAAAGTTCACTGCTACAACACATCTAGAATAATATCTAAAATAGGACTTTTATGTAAACATGAGGTATACCCCTGTCTGTTGGCTTGTGTGCCTACTATACTTAGAAACCTAGAAACATAGAACCATTCGGCCCATCTAGTCTGCCCAATTTTTTTGAATACTTTTATTAGTCCTCCGTTCCAGGTCTTATAGCTAGGATAGCCTTGTCTCTATCCCACGCATGCTTAAAATCCTTGACTGTGTTTACCTCTACCACTTCTGCTGGAAGGCTATTCCATACATCCACTACCCTCTCAGTAAAGTAATACTTCCTGATATTACCTTTAAATCGTTGCCCCTCTAATTTAAGACTATGTCCTCTAGTTGTGGTAGTTTTTCTTCTTTTAAATATACTCTCTTCCTTTACTGTGTTGATTCCCTTTATGTATTTAAATGTTTTTATCATATCCCCCCTGTTACGTCTTTCCTCCAAGCTATACATGTTAAGATGCTTTAACCTTTCCTGGTAAGTTTTATCCTTCAACCCATGAACCAGTTTAGCAGCCCTTCTCTGAACTCTCTCCAAAGTATCAATATCCTTCTGGAGATACGGTCTCCAGTACTGCGTACAATACTCCAAGTGAGGTCTCACCAGTGCTCTGTACAATGGCATGAGCACTTCCCTCTTCCTACTGCTAATACCTCTCCCTATGCAACCAAGCATTCTGCTAGCATTTCCTGCTGCTCTATTACATTGCCTACCTACCGTCAAGTCCTCTGAAATTATTACTCCTAAACTCCTTTTCTCAGATGTTGAGGTTAGGACTGTACCAAATAATCTATATTCTTACTTACTACTAGAGTGACTGGAAAATAGACGGATGAGCCCAGAGCTGAACAAATGAGAAAACTCAAGGATTGAAAAGTAAATTGGTTAGTAACATCATATACTTATTACACTAACCTGTGAAGTGAGCACCCTAAACACATAAAGACCCACTGACACATAGCCTTAAAAATGAGCAGTTCACTAGTAGAAATAAGTGACATTAATTCATACGTTTCTCTCCACCCTTCCAGTGTTTATCATAACTTGCCTATTTCCCCACTAACCAGACTATCTCCTTCCCACTGTCTCTTTCATTTCATTCTTTTATTATTTTTTTTTACCTTTTTCACTTCAAAAGTATCAGTATTCAGCTGTGCTCTGCAATGTATGCTTGTGTCAATTGGACAGGAAGAATGGTAGGAAGAATTTGGGAGGACAATTGACACTCTTTTCCTTTAGTTTGAATAATTTGTCTCTTATACCTTTGTTTTAATTCATGCAGTTCTACATAGGCCATGGATGGTCGAGAGTTGAAGCAGTTGTTGGAGTAGTATCTGTAACAAATATACTTTTGGGCTGGGTATTATCAGTAGTGTGGATGTAGACAATGGCTAGATATAGAAATAGCACCATTATTTATACATACAGCCTATTATTTATGCATACATCCTATTAATTATACATACACCATTATTTATACATATGATGTTTGTTAGCATCACATCTCCTCTTCGTATCATTAGAAGTTGGGAAACTTAAACTCGTCCTAATATATTCTAGAAACTCCCGCCATTTTAGAAACTTATCTGAAGATTGTCTCATGTACATTATAATTAGATGTATCATTTTTATAATCTTCATCTTCCCACTTACTTGAGAAATAATTAAAAAAAAAGAACATCTGTAGTGATCATTCTAATGAAACAACCTTTTAACGCTACATTTAGAGCAATTAAATTATTTACAGGAAAGCCGAATATATTATCTATAAAGCTCTAATGCTGGAAATAAATTGCAGTTATCCATATTGAAAATTGCTTGCTAGTGTCCACTCTTGGTCATATAAATATAATCTATTATTATTATTACCATTTTCATTTATTTATTGAGCATCAACCTGTTCAGCAATGTGGGGACACAAGACATAGATGATTGAATTGAGAAGAGAAAACAATGAAAATAAACAAAAAAGTTTTGTTGGTCATATTTAGTCCCTTCCTTCCTAAACAAAATGTATCCCGAACAGTCAGGTTCTTGTTGGAGATGCGAGTCCCACACAGGAGATATGCTCCACACTTGGGCATATGATCCCTTGCTTAAATTATGGAAATGGTTTGCAGGGAAAATTAGATACTGGACTGGAAAAGAGCTCGCTTTTCGTCCAGAGGTGTTTTTGCTACACTTAAATTTCCCAAAGCTAACCAAAATGAAAAGCAATTTTATCATAGACTTCTTGTTGGCAGTTAACATTTCAATTACAAGGAGATGGGGCTCCACCCCCCACCATTTTACCATCATGGGGGGAAATAAGGAGCCAATTATTATATCAGATAAAAATGGAGAAGGGCATAAAAAAGTTCCAATCAGTTACACCAGAAAAAAATGAGCAGTGGGATAAGTGGATTATGTTGGTGTGCCCTACTGAGCTACCGGAGGGTATATGTAACTAATTATAGGGGGGAAGGCTATATGCCTTAACAGCAAATTTTGCTCTGTCGCCTCTGCCAGGGACCGCCTCATTCATAAATGTTTTTTTTGTGTGCCAGGTATATGCATTGTGTTGTTTGATCTAAGGGCTAACGGTATGTGGTCCGGATCAGGAAATTATAGTATGGCATTGTTATTCTGTCTTTTTATGGCCTTTTATGTCTTATGTATTTTTATATGTAAATAAAAAATACTGAAATCAAAAAATAAATAAATTTATACTTTATATATTATATACAAATGTTTCTAGAGTTTTTTTCCCGGTTTTTTGTTGTAACATCCGGACAGCAGGCCCATGACGTGCTACAGTTGATTTTTGACAACATGCAATATAATACATGTATGACATAAATTTACCCTGTACTGCCTACTACAGCAATCAATGTTGATCATATGTTTAATTATTAACATGAGAAGACCTGAAGGTGGGAGTAGTTTTAACTCCACCCCGGGTAATAATTTGGTCTTAAATAACTGCGTTTTTGTTGCAAAATGTGAGCTGTGATTAAGCCCTTTTGTTGGTGAAATGCGTTAACTGCTGCTTCCTCCTGCTGTAATGAATTTATATTACTATCAATAAACACTAAAATTTACTGGACTTTGGAGTTATTTTGCACTTGAATGTGTGCCTGACCCTTGCTCATTTTTTTATGATAAACAGTGTACCTATAATTGATCCTAATTTGTTAAATGCACATTAATAACTTACAAAACTGATGCTCACAAAACCCATAGTTTATCAGAAAATTTATTTATATTCCCAGAAATACTGTTCATTAAAAGGTACATTAAATCACAGTGTGGAGTGAGATGATGTAGCGTGCGAACGTGGAACGTCTGAGGAGGAGGGGTCGGCATCTTGCACCGGGAGCTGAGCAGAGACTGAGACTGAGCAAATGGAACCCAGCGTACTGCTTAACCTATAACCCCATAAGTGGAGAAAACCAGGTTTTGCCGCTGACTACGGGTGGGAACTGGAGACAGCCGTTTGTGTACTGAGACGCAGCAAGGGAAGCCTACGGGGACCTAATACGTCTGAGACCTCCCGCCCGAAAATAACATGAGAGCCCTCCGGTCTTTTTCTTCTGGGTTCTAAAGCACAGATACTTATACCAAAGATAAGTGACTTTCTCTTTTTATAACACATCAAATTGTGGGTTACAGTAATAAGTAGTAAGCAAGATAAGCTAACAAGACGACTGGTTGTACAGCTGAATTGTTTACAATTCATGTGTCATAGTATACAACTACCACAAACTCAGGAAAGAGGAAACCACAATTTTAAAATTCATACCTACTGGGTCTTTGTGTTCTTTTTTTTGCGCTGTATCTGGTGTTGCATCTGTTACTATTGGGCAGTGAGAGCTGAGTGTACCACCAAGAATTAAAATGGCAACTAAAAAGGTACTTGCCAAGGACAGAAAAGAGAAAAGAGATGACAAATTACACAAACGCACTTCTGACTTCTTCTCACCTGTTCTAAATAAGGAAAAGTCTAAGCCCAACCTAAATGACTCAAATCAATCAGGTGAATTATCAGAAGCCCATGGAATAAGCAGCGCAGAATATACTATAACACAAGAATTCCTAATGCAGCAATTAGACACTAAGATAGAAATTATTAAGAGAGAAATAGGAAAAAGTGCTGAGACGATAAAGGAGGAACTGCAGGAGCTCTCTGGAAAGGTTAATACACTGGAGGCCAAAATAAACAACATAGCCTCAAAACAATGTTCACTGACTAAAGAAAATGAAAATCTCAGATGTAGGATGGACTTTATGGACGTAAAAGTGAGGCATTTAGAGGAGAGGTCCCGTAGATCTAACCTACGATTTCGCAATATTCCAGAAACGGTTGAACAGGATGAACTGAAGACATTCCTACTAGAATACTTTAAAATCTTGGGTTTGGAGCCTGACTCCCAAAACCCTATTTTTGAAAGAATGCATCGGGTAAGAAAACCTAAAGGACTTGTGAAGGAATCTCCCCAGGATGTTATTGTAAATTTTCATTCATTCGAGTTTAAAGAACAGTTGATGAGAGCCAAACGGGGAAAAGATATAATGGATTCAAAATTCAAGGATATTAGCATTTTTCCAGACCTGTCTTATCAGACCCGAATGTGGAGAAAATCGTTTGCACAAGTGAGAGAGACTCTTCGTCTTAATAACATTAAATATAGGTGGGGATTCCCTTCAAAATTCCTAATCTGGAGGAATGGCACGCAGGAAGTTTTCTCCCACCATGAAGAAGTTGAAAACTGGATTAAGGGACTGAAAATGGATAAAAGGTTTTAAAAACCTGTAACACTGCGAAATTCGAAGCAGGAGGACTTTTTTTTTTTTTTTACTGGGTTGTCTGCCAAATCTAGCCATAGAGACCCAAAGACTAATTTAATTATTCCTCACCATTTCGATTAACACATAGATATAGAAAAGCTCACTTTAAGGGGGACAAACACTGTATATTGTCAGACGAAGATAAAGACTATTTCACAAACACAAATATTATAAGTAAGTGTAACAATAGATGTTATAAAGTCTTAAACGGAAAGAAATCTAACTGAGATAAACAGCAGAACACAATATAGAACTTAGATAGAATACGGTTGAGGTAGGCACAGTGTGAAGATAAGCCTTGTTTGTTTGTTTTTTCTGTTCCCCCCCACCCCCCGAGCTACGAAACGGACATGCCACCCCCCCCCCTCTTTGTGCCTCAAATGAGACACAGGTACCGTATGAGCAAGGGCTCATCACGACAGGGAGACTCTCAACATGGGAACAAGAGTATCTCCCAAAATTAGTTTTCTTTGCTAAGTCTTATTAATAAGATTTTTTTTGTACTTTTATGTCAATGTGTAGTATGTAAATATTTGTTTTTGCCAATGAAGGGGAGAAAAGGAAATGGGAGACACAGGAAGAAAAGGTGGTTTAATGATTAAGATTAGTTCAGTCAACGTGCAGGGTGCCAATTCTACCCATAAAAGATCATATATTTTCAATTTCGTAAAGAAAGAAAAGGTGGATATAGGATTTTTGCAGGAGACCCACTGGCTTAAAAGAGACAAAGTCTCTTGGGGTGGGAAATGTTTCCCGACAATTATTCATGCGTCAGACACAACTAAAAAGAAGTGTGGGGTAGCCATTATTTTCTCGGATTCTATAAAGGCCGAGATTATTACACAGATCTTAGATCCTGAAGGAAGATTTATGATTATTATATGTGATATCAATAAAGAAAGATTCACATTGGTTAACTTGTACTTAGCTAATGTAGCACCCGTGGGTCTCCTAAATCAAATCTTAGAAAAAATGGAGCAAATAAAAACAGGTTGCTGTGTAGTAGCTGGAGATTTTAATGTGGTGCTGAACCCCGAGTTAGACAAAAAACTACCAAAAGGTCTGACTATCAATAAAACATTAGTTAAAACAGCTAAAGCACTTAGTAACAGTATTAATAATTTCGCCCTGTACGATGTATGGAGAACTTTCCACCCAAACGAAAGGGACTTCACCCATTTTTCTAGGGTACATATGTCTTATTCTCGCATTGATATGATATGGGGAAATGCAAACTTGATAAATAGAATCAACCATACTGATATCTTGAACAACACATGGGCAAACCATAGTATAGTAACAATGAATTTAAAAGAAAAAATTCAGTGTAAGAAAAGATCCACCTGGAGAATAAAAGACTCTTTACTAAATAAAAAGATTAATCAAGAATATCTGAAAATAGAAACAGAACGCTTTTTTATAGAAAATGACCCAAAAGACACTTCCCCAGAAAATAATTGGTGCACATTCAAATCAGTCATGAGGGGGTATTTAATAAAGCTGTATGAGAATCATAGAAAAGAAGAGAGAATGGACTTGTCATCTCTCTATTTAGATCTGAACAAACTCGCCAGAGAAAACAAATTAGACCCCTCCCAAGATAAAACTGAGAAGCTCAAATTGATTCAAGAGGCAATAAATCAACGGTTATTTGAGAAATCAGTCAAAAACTTAAATAAATGACAGCTTAGTTTCTATAGCAGAGGTAATAGAACAGATAAAATGCTCACTCAAAAACTTTGAAAAAAGAGAGCTAAGAACCGGATTTTAAAAATCAGTGATGAGATCAATACATATATGACACCGGACAAAATAGGAGAACAGTTCAATAAATACTATGAAAGCTTATATAATTTAACACCGGAGAGTCCCAGTAACTCCAGTATCGATCAATACCTGACAGAAACAAATTTACCAACAATTTCTGAGATACACAGAGAACAGTTAAATATACCTATAAATAAGAGAGAGGTAGAAAGCGCCATACATAGACTAACGAAGTATAAGACTCCAGGGCCAGATGGTTTCCGTAATCAATTTTATAAAATCTTTAATAAAATAATTTCACCACATTTGACCTATAACAACATAGTACAGCAGGGTCGCTTCCCAGCTGAGATGCTCTGGGGAAATATCCTCCCAATTCTGAAGCCAGGGAAAAATTCTACAGATGTTACTAGCTACAGACCTATATCGCTAATTAATGTTGATACAAAACTGTTTTCATCAATAATAGCGGAAAGAATAAAACAGGTGATTGATTCAATAATTCATAATGATCAGATAGGCTTCATCCAGGGCAGATCATCAGGCTCAAATACTAGAAGGATTGTGGACATCATAGATCTTGATAACCGCGGGAAGATCCCAACTCTAATAATGGCGGTTGACGCCGAGAAGACATTTGATAGAGTAAGATGGAGTTTTCTGGGACAGGTATTGAAAGCCTTTGGCTTTAGGGGTTAGATATATGACGCGATAATGTCCTTATATAGAGATCCATCAGCCAGAACAATTGGACCTGATATATATGCGGAGTGGTTTCAGCTGGGAAATGGAACAAGACGGGGATGCCCGCTATCTCCACTCCTGTATGTCCTAGCTATCGAACCACTAGCCATTAATATAAGAAATAATCAAGATATTAAAGGCTTCCCTACTATAGACCAAGGACTAAAAATCAGCCTATATGCTGACGATATACTAATTACTGTGACTAACCCAGAAAAGTCCATTGAAGAACTTACAAATTAATTTAATGAGTATAGCAAAGTGTCTAACTATAATATGACTACAAACAAGACAGTCCTCATGGGATTAAAAATGAGCCAAAATAGTAGAACTGCAATAGCCTGTAAATACAATTTTATATGGGAAAAGGAGAGGATAAATTATCTGGGAATTTCAATTACCAGTGAAATTGCTAGAATAATGGAAGTTAATTTTATGAAATTATTACAGGAAACTAACATGTTATTAAGAGATTGGAGGCAAACAAACATCTCGTGGTGGGGCAGAATACACGTTGTTAACTCCTACATAGTCCCTAAGTGGAACTACCTCTTCCAGATGATACCTATTAAGATACCAGAAGACTGGATAAAACTAGTTCAGGCAAGTTTTTCCCTTTTTATATGGAGAGGAAAGACACCATGTATAAATCAGAAAACACTGTCCCAGAAAACAACGAAGGGAGGTCTGAGCTTTCCAATAATTAAAAATAACTACTATGCAAGCATGTTGGCCCACGCATATAGATCACAATTAGAAACATCTCAGGGAGAAGGCTGGTATAAATTAGAAATTCAATCCATAAAAACAAAAAAAATATCCTCACTATTATGGCAGACTAACTCAGATAATAAAAAACAAAAATCAGATCCTCCTTGCCTGATACTAGCTCATATATTGGAGGTCTGGGAAGATATCAGAAAGAAATGCGATTTCCAAAATAAAATTCTAAGTAATATTGACCTAAGCAACCTAAAAGATAATATGGAAGATATGAAATTGGAAAAGTGGATAAACAATGGTTTAACACGATTGGACCAAATCTTAGAAGATGGTAAACTAAAATCATTCCCACAATTAGTCTCACAGTTCGATTTACCTAGTACTGAGACGTTCCGTTACCTAAGGTTAAAATCATATGTATATAAATACTTGAAATCTTCCAAAACAGAGGTCATGGATAGGGTCATATCCTTGTTTAGTTCCCAAAAGCAAAATAGAATCTTTTCCAAAACAATAGACATAGTTAGAACACTAGAGACACCTAGGGAATTACCTTTTATAAGGTAACAAAGTATATTCATTGTTTGACATTAGCAGAAACGCATTTCAAGTTGATTAACAGGTGGTATCTGGTCCCCACCAGACTGGCAAAAATGTATCTGACCACCTCCTCAGTCTGTTGGAGATGCAACCACACCCAGGGTACGCTTCTGCATATATGGTGGGGATGTAAAGGCGTGAGAGATATATGGAATAATGTCTTTGATATGCTAGACACACTCACTGGGATAAGACTAGTTAGTAATCCAGAATTGCTTTATCACATACAAACTGGCCAGTAATTTCTAAACAAAATACATTGCTGATTGTACACAGTTTTATAGCCATGAAAATGGTATTAGCCAGAAACTGGAAACAACCGGGAAATCTATCCTGAGAAGCAGTTAGAAACCAATTGAAAAAACAGTTGAGCACTGAGAGAGAACTTAGTCGGTATAAACTAAATAGGAATTACAAAATTTGGGATAAATGGGTAAAAAAATTAGGCCGATTACTAGTAATGTCACCCTCATGCACGAGAATCAAACAAAACCACCATACCACTTAAACAACTAGTATTTAAATCAAAATAGTGAACAACTAGGATAAACCTGGTATACACAAAAACACACTCCCAAGCTAACACACAAAGAAAGAGCAAAGCAAAATATAGCAAAAAATATAAGCAATAGTAGATAAAAATTTCAGCACATGCAAAAACAATATTGTAAATTAAACCAATTTAGATATCAAATTAATACAGTTGAGCAATGGATTAAATGTAAACATAAAATATATGAAATGAAATGCACATAAAGAGCAAGTATATATAGAAAAATTAGAAAAAAATTAAATATGTGAAAAAAAAAAAGTATATATATATATATATATATATATAAAAATAAATATAAAATGATGAAAATGCAGCCAAAGCAGGATGATCAAGCCGATAAAGCACAGAAATCTTCTTGCAATCTGTAAGAGAAATATAAAACCAAATAGTGTAGATTGTAAAAAATATAGATTTATTTGCGCTTTAAAATCTACTTACAAGATTTAAAAACAGAACTGGCAAAGATCAAAGGTATCAGATCTTGAAACAAACTTCAAACACGAGGCTCAGTCCATGATACGGAGAATCCTATGATGGTATAGCCGGCAAGATAGTCTCCATATCCGGAAGTAGGTGAAAAAGTAAGTCGGGAGTTGTAGTTACACTTTGAATAAAAAACTCTACGCGTTTCGTGACTGACAACGTCACTTCCTCAGGAGCATTTAAATCAGATCCCCTTTCCTTCCTTGACCCCCCAAGTTGGCATAGTGCAATATGTATGTCTATGTATGTGTATAAGAGATTATTTATTACTTGTTTTTTTCAATGTTATTTCATTATGTGTTGTTTGTTAATCTAATTAAGATATAATAAAGCTATTGAAAGAGAAAGAGAAAAAAAAAGGTACATGAAATTCACACAAATGTGTCTATAATCTGTTAAAATTCCAAATAAATACAAATTAAACACTGAATACAGATAACCGTTGTACAAATACCCAAAATGATTAGACTTAAAAAAAGGTTGATGTCTCTATCACAGAGGGTCTGTATTGTTAGTAATTTTTTTAAGTATAAGTGGGACGTATACATTTTATTTTTATTTAAGAGTATAGTCAGGGTTATTAGTGGGTCATCTAATTGATCTGAAGTCCATTAAGGTCATACCTTTCCCTACCTTACAAATAAATTATGATCTTTCATGTAAACATCTATGGTTATATTTACATATTAAAGGTTATGCTTCAGGTGTTTAAAGTGGCATCAAAGCTCAAATAAAGGGTAACCCCATTGATATGACATATATATAAACTCATACAACCGGTCTTACTCTGTGATCAAATGAGACAGATATTCCTCATATTCCTTTAAAAATAATCATATCTAATTTTCTGAGAATATGTAGAACACACTCCACAGTCTTAGATATAAGGTGGATTTATCCCAAAATGATATGAGAGGACGAAGAAGCAAAAAAAAGAGACAGCTTTACGAGTTTCACGCCCTTTCTAAGACAGTGGAGTGCCTACTTTTTCTTTGTTCTACCTATTTTATTTGGATTGGAGCGTTGCCGAGTGCTCTGACCGATCAGCACTTCAAGCATTCATCCCACGTTGCCTGTCCGGAGCTATAGCCTGACCTCTTTTTATCTATAATTTTCTGAGAAGACTTAAAAATACATTCTTTTCATACTTACATAATATATTAAATAAGTTACACTATCATTGCTATATAACTCCAGTAATAGCAACAAAACATATTTATATATGGATTTGTCGCCAGGTGCAAGAGTTTTGGTGTCTAGTGAAGAATTTTTTTCTCCCTTAACTGGATTATAAACTGGATATTACATTTCCAGATTTTATCTTAGGTACTTATAGTCTCCCAGAAAATGCATAAAAAAATGGAATAGATTACTCGATGTTTCAATTTTATTTGCAATTATGCGTTACCAGGACGGTAACCTGTCTAGATTTGGAGCTCCCATCTTTTCAATTTTGGAATAATAAAATTCAACAATTTTTGAACATAGAGTGGATACATGTTCTTGAAAACAAGGAATAAGATGGTAAATAGTTCTACGAAACTTTGGAACCATTTATAAAATCTCTAAATAAAACAATTCCAAATGACATCTTGAAAATATTTTAATTGACCATAAGGTTCTATAGAATCCCAATCTGATGGAAAACTATTAATAATACTCTAAGTACAGGAATTTGTAGTAGTTCTGGCACACAGATAGCATTCAGCCATAAAGGTTGCAATAAGTATTTTAACTCGATACAAGAAATAAGGAAATTACTTAACATTAGAGATGTTTTAGTGATATTTGTTTACAACAACAAAATAAAAACACACCTGCCCGAACCAGGGTCAGTGAATGCAAAGAATGGGAATAGTCAACATATATGAGCAGCAAAATGTTGGAACAGTTTAAATAGTGTAAATAGTAGTGGCAGATTAAACAACTTTGTAACAAAATTACAGCTCCTCAGGCATGAAGTGTTTCGTATTTTTGAATTCAATGCTATTCACTCTGCGTGTCTGGGTGGTCCTATCACATGGATGATGGCATTCAGTAGATGTTAGACTTCACATCAATCCTAGTTTCTATTTACTGTATATGATAATGTTTTACGGGATTTCTTCCCGAATAAGTTTGTATTTGTATTCTCATTATACGATCAGAGGCCTGACCTCCTAAAATTAAAGGGACACTACCACTTACATATGATGTAACAAGATAACCTGGTCATTTAAAACAAACAAATATATAAATCATATGCCACTGTTTTTTTATATGATTTAATTAATTGCATATTAAAGGAATACTACAATTAGGTGTTTATCTCCTGGCTCCATTTTGTGAATATTTCCCATGATGCAACATCGTCCAAAATCTTTAAGCCAGTCTCACTTTACAATTGTGGCCAAAGCCTGCATGATGATGTCATAAGATACTACCCTGCTCTCTTACTGGCTCCTGTGTTCCTGTGTATCATAGTGGGTAGGACTCGGTGCTGTGTACAACTTTTTTTTTACCTGCCTTCCAACACAAAGAGAGGAAATTAACCTGATCAAACATGATCATAACTCTGCCCCCTTGTGATGTAATAGTTACATTACCCTCCTATTCAGTGCAAGTCTATGATCAGAATTCTGACTTATAGACTGTATTCTGTGTCCCCAGCACCAAAGTGAGATATTTACGCTGTTAAGTCACTAGGGGGTGGCACTCAAAAATACTATATTTCACAAAATGGCGGCACCCAGTCCCACTATAAACAATAATATAGTGATAGTGTTTAATATGCTGCAAACACTAGTGCTGTCACCCAAAAAAACACAGATATGAAATAGTATTAAAAAAGAGTGTTGCGCAATGATAAATAAAAAGTGAATACTTATCTAGCAGATTGGGCAATATAGATCTCAAGGACATATAAAAATGCACACAAACAGATAAAAAAACAATGTGGAACTTTGTATAATGAATGGGATTATATCTTGGACTTCACTTGGAATTACACTCACGTGGGTCAGAGCCTATATACTGTCTCAAAGTGCAGGCATGTTGTGGGAGTCACAATTTTATATACTTTAGTGTGTAACCTTCTAAGACTCAATTGAAACAAAGCTTCTTTGGAAGTTTGTCAAATGTAGTAATGTTTTAGTTTGTTTAATACTTAAAAATCACTTGATTTTATTTGACATAATAATGGAGTTAAACAACAGTAATTATTATGAAATCTGTTTCCATATGTTTAAATATTTCCTATTTGTAAAGACCAAAATATGCTTTAAATCACTAATAGTAATAAAAGTCCATTATCTGAATAAAATAAATAATAAATAATGCTTGTAGAGAGATTAGTGTTAATAAAATATCATTTCACTAACCATTGTGAAATTCATAAGATATTTTACTTCATAGTTTATTAGGCATTAAATATAACATAACATAAACCATATCACTATTTTACAAAATGTACTTAGTTAAACATATTTATTCATACAGAAGATCAGATGCTATTCCCAGGACTGTTGGGTAATCTGAGTCATTTATCAAAACATGACAAATGAGGATAGGGAAGGCAATTAATAGTGTCCTAGTGCTGCCATTCCTTGAGCAAATATTATATTTAATATTACAAGTGTCTCTGATCTTATCCACAATTAGCCTATATTTCTTCTGAAACACAATCAGTTTAATTTACAATGTATTAAAATGTAGTAAAATTATAGCTTTATTAATTTCATATTAAGTAATTTCTTATATTTAAGATAATTAACATATTTTGACATTAATTATTATTTCAAATGGATAAATGGGTTGATGATAATAGATATAAATGTGTGATTTTGTATATTTAAATACACATTTTACATTGCGAAACCAAGCGAACATTATTGTACAAGACATATTGGGTAAGGTCTAGATGTCCATTGGATTTTTCATCTGACAAACGGATGGAGATAATCTCTTATATGTAAATGCACTGTCAATGACTTGTCTGTATTGGCAATCACTGGGCTGTGAAGGTTATGTCTTAATACCAACCAAAGCACTTCATATGCTTTGATTTACTGGGAATAAAACAGGCAAGTCCTCTGAGACTATGAAGGACACTTGTTTCACATAAAATGTCTAGACAGTAGCAATATATTTTGAACATTTATTATAGCAAACCTGCAAATTAAAATAGAGTGCTGTGAAAGTTTCTATGACCCAAAGTTCAAAAACACTCTGTTAAGCGAAAGACATATGACCTTTCAAATAAACACCAAAAATCCCAACTGAAAAGATTTACAGATGCTACTAAGATCACTTTAATCCTGATGTTTTTCTTTATATGTTTCATTTTGCTCCAGTGAACTTAGACAAAAGAATTATGCAAAATAAAATATGTTGTCTACACTCCAAATTAAGTAACAATTCTTTATCGCTGTGTATTCAAAGGGGAATTTGCTATGGGTTGGCTTTAAAACCCTTTAGTCCCTTCTGCAACAAAATCCATTTACTTTGGTTTTTATACTGAATGTATCACCAAAATTGCTCAGCTCTCAGGAACTGGAGATCTTGATGTACCATGCAATAGGTGGGACCTCGGCAACTGGACTGTAACTTGTCATGAATAAATGAAATTAAATCCAGCACCAGATATTCTGTTAACCATGGTGATATTTATTTTAGCACAAGAATGGCACACAGATCAGTGTAATATCTTAATAGTCCATAAGTCAACTAGATGGTGGTTGGGTCTAGGTATACTGAATTCTGTTATGTCCTTTCCATAAGTAGGGTGAACTTGAGTGCTGTCTCTGTGGGTGCTCCAGAACCACAAGGGGGTATTAGACTGCATCCTCTCCAGTGCTTATTTAATTAGTATAGGTCTGTCTTATCAACAGACTGTAGGAGTACCAACTCTCTTGGTCTCAGTAGGGCCAACTAAATGTTTTTTTTTTACTTCTGTTTACACATAAAAGGCTACTGCAAGAAAACACATGTTATGCAACTAATTTATTACTTTTACCCTAAGCAGCAGGGGCGGGCTGGGCCGGGGGGCAGGGTGGCAATTGCCCCCCAGGCCGCCCTAAACTATGTAAAACACGGCCGTTGGGCCAGTGTTTTAAAAAAAAACGCGCTTGCGGGGCGTGTCCTAGCCGGCAACCGACCTGGCAGCATCGTGAGTGAGCTCCTGAGAGAACCGGGGGAAAAGCGCTCAAACTAGCCAATTCGCCGACTAAAGCTTGCAAAACCGGATCCGCCAGCATGTCCAACCAGCGGAGCAAGCGGAATCAGGAGAAAATGCTGAAATATCTGACCCCGAAAGAACGAAAAACAGCGTCCAAACTCACCAAAGCCGACATCCAAGATGGCGCCTGCACGGAACCAGAGGAAGATGGGAGCTCTGATGTAGAGGATGCGGCCTCTTTGTCGCAAACGCAAAGCCAGGTACCTGTAGAGGACATAAAAAAGATGATCTGTAACCTTAGGGCAGACATCAAAAATGACTTTAAAAGCATGTCACTGGAACTAATAAAAGAATTAAAAGACTTAGGCGAAAGGACCAACCACATTGAACACAAAATGGACGATGTGATAGATTCACACAATGGTCTCGCGGCCCAGCACTCTGAACTCAAAGATGAAGTAACACAACTGAGGAGCAAGTTGGGGGAGCTTGAAGACCGGTCACGCCGGAATAATGTCCGAATCAGAGGCATCCCAGAAGAAGTGCTCCCAGCAAATCTGAAGGACTGGGTTCAGGCCTACTTTACCGAATTGCTCCCAGGCTCAACCACAGCTGACATGCTAATAGATCGCATCCACAGATTGCCGAAACCCAAGCATCTTAAGCAAGAAGTTCCCAGAGACACTATTTTAAGGCTGCATTACTACCACTTCAAAGAAGAGATCCTACGGGCTAGCAGACAAACGGAAGCCCTGACAGCCCCATTTGCAAACATAAAACTATTTGCAGACCTATCTCCAGGAACGCTGCAAATGAGACGAAATTTCCAGCAAATCACTAAGTCCCTCCGTGAAGCTGAGATTAAATATAAATGGGGTTTCCCAGTAAAGCTGATCATCTCCCGAAATGGAAGTACTGCTATACTAGATTCACCAGAAGAAGGCATTAAACTTCTTAAAGAATGGGACATCCAAATCGTGGAAACCACCACACAGTGGAAGAAACACCCCGCGAAACTAAGAAGAGAATGGTCCCATATACCAGCATCGCAGCCAAACACCGCATAGGCGAAATAATTCTTTTAGCAACATATGGTGGGAAAGAAATCTGACGGATTCACCCCTCTCGATTTATCTATTTAATTACTTAGACCGTTTGGAACATCTCCTGCAAAACCACAAGACAGTTTCAGAAGAATATTTCTACAAGCACCCGATGCACTTACCTTTATCTAATATGTTCAACCAGGACTCCGGACCCGTCTAATGAAGAGAACTTTTATTTTTATTTGTTAACCTATCTCGATTCGGTTTGCATTTAAAAATATTTTTTTTTCAAGGATTCCAGGAAATTGTCATGATTGAAATCCCTATCGGTCTCAGAAATTAGGAAGATAGTGGTAAAGAATACACCCACCACTTTTATAAAGAAAATATCTCCCCCCGGTTCTCCTTTTTGGTTCTCCTTTTTGTACTCCCCTGTTGATTTAAATTAGAGCACAGCTCATAGATCAAAATTACTCTGATCTCCCAGAAAACACCCCCTGCTCATCTGGGAATGAGACCAGTGCTAATAGTTACAACCAGTTTTTTATTAATAATGTTAGCAGAAGCACGAGTATCTATTTATCCACCTAGGATAAATAAAATGTATGTACATTCTTGGAATGTAATTATGTTTGTTTTTTCTCTCCATTTCTGTTTCTCTCTTTCCTATCTTACCCTCTCTCTGCCTCCCCCCCTACAAACTCAAGATCCCCGAAAGGATGAGCGATTAACTCATGAACAAAGTGACCGAGTACCACAATCAAAGACAGCATTAAGAACCGCAAGAAGTTATTCAGGAACCGAGACCCCTGCAAATACGGGATCCAGTAGGAAATGCACAATCCTCAAACAAACCGTAACAAAGAGAAGCAGTGAGTACCCAACTACCACACACAATCAGCCCCAAAGCCCAACACCACATTTTCAGCATCCATTCCAAGTAGACCAAACATGACCCTAGTTTTTCTAACTTTAAATGTGAAGGGATTAAATAGCCCACACAAAAGGAAACTTCTTATGCAAGAAGCAAAACAGACTAAGGCACAGATAATTTGTGTGCAGGAGACACACTTTGCCAGAAACAAAATACCTTCGTGCATAACAAAAAACTTCCCACTGGCGTATCATGCAACAACCCATAGTAAAAAAGCAGGAGTCTCTATATGGCTGCATAAGTCATTAGCCACAGACAATATTTCGATCAAGAAAGACCCGAAAGGCAGGTATATCATACTCACCACTTCGATAAATAATAACCCTTACACTATCGCAAACATATATGCTCCGAACTCAAATGCCCAACAGTATCTACGAAAAATGACCCAACTAATAACAAACACGAAGCAAGGCTCTACAGTCATTTGCGGTGACTTTAATCTAATTACTGACCCATTCTTAGACTCAACTAACAATTCATCCTCCAAACATGTAAAGCGAATGACAGTTCTGGGATCATCCTTTCAACGTTCTTTAATGGAAACACAATTATATGATACTTGGAGAACACTCCATCCACAAACTAAAGATTACACTTTTTTCTCCCAAGTACATAATTCATATTCACGTCTAGACTATTTCTTAACAGACAAACTCACTCTACAAAACGTCAAAGCCTGTGAAATAGGGGTGATACAATGGTCAGATCACGCTCCAGTCACTCTAACCCTAGAAACTCTACACCCCTTCCGGGGATCAGGGGTATGGCGCATTAACGATTTTCAACTAGCACACAACAACACGAAGAATCAGGTTAAAAAGCAGCTAGAGGAATTTTTTTCTTTAAATGATACACAAGAACTAGCTCCAGAAATGATATGGGAAGCCCATAAAACGGTAATCAGAGGACGTCTAATTTCAATGGCGGCCTATGACAAAAAACAAAGAGCTTAAAAGCTGACACAATTATTAGCAGATCTCAAATCTTTATCGCACATGCATAAATTAACTCCGACCAAGCAAATAACAAAAAAAATCCAAGCAGTAAAGTTAGAGATCTCGTCTATACAATTAGCCCAAACCCACTTACAATTATTAAAATTAAAACAAGCATTCTATACGAACAGTAACAAAGCTGGCAAATTATTGGCCAATAGAATAAAAAAACAAGAAGCAAAAAAAGCAATCCCAGCCATCATAAACCAACAAAAAGAAAAAGTATTGAACCCCGCAAAATTCCCTGATATATTTGCAGATTATTACAAAACATTATACAACTTAAAAGATGATAACAGTACTTTCCAACCCCAAAAACCGCAAATTGACTCCTTCCTAAGCAAAGTGTCCTTACCAGTGATAGATGACAAATATATTCCATCATTAGCAGCCCCAATCTCCCTAGAAGAAATCTATACGGCCATAACAGCCTTACCATTACACAAAGCTCCAGGCCCAGATGGATTTTCCAATTCCTACTATAAAATTTTTAAAGACATTATTGCCCCATATCTAGTAAACACTTTTAATTCTTGTAAACAAAAAGGAGAATTCCCAAAATCAATGCTGACTGCACATATCACAACCATTCCGAAGCCAAATAAATCCACGTTACATTGTCCCAATTATAGGCCAATTTCCTTACTAAACACAGATGTAAAATTATATGCAAAAATACTAGCAAACCGAATTAAAAGCATACTCCCCCAATTATTACATTATGACCAAGTCGGATTTGTCAGTGGTCGCCAAGCGTCAGACAACACAAGGAAAATTAACAATGTAATTGCTTATGCCCATTCCAAAAAAAAACCCAGCCTACTATTAGCAATCGACGCGGAAAAGGCATTTGACCGCCTTCATTGGGATTACCTTAGAGCAGTACTGAATAAATTCAAATTTCCCCCGGACTATATAGAAGCTATCATGGCTCTATACTCAGTCCCTTCCGCCAAAGTATCATATGCAGGTTTCCTTTCAGCCCCATTTAATATTTCCAATGGATCAAGGCAAGGCTGCCCACTATCACCAATACTCTATGTATTAGCATTAGAACCCCTAGCTCAAGCCATAAGATCCCACCCAAACATCCATGGTTTCCCATATGCCAATAAGGAAGAAATCAAATTAGGGCTCTTTGCAGATGATATCTTTCTAACCATAACAGATCCAGAAACATCCCTCCCACACCTACACACACTGCTACAGGAATTTGGCCAGATATCATACCACAAAGTGAATACAACAAAAACACAAGCACTAGCTATTAACATCCCAGCCCACGACATTTTTAATTTAAAATCCATCTACCCGTATGACTGGAGAAAAGATAATATTCAATATTTAGGTGTCTCTCTCACCAAAAATCCAAACGACCTAGTCAAACATAACTTAAGTAAAGTCTGGAACAAATGTAGACAAGACATGCAAATATGGGACAAACTTTTCCTTTCTTGGTTAGGAAGAACCGCAGCAATAAAGATGAACGTGTTACCAAAGTTGTTATACATATTTAGAACATTAGCGATACATATCCCTCCTACCACCCTAAACGACATACAATCAAAAATTCAAACATTTATACACAGTCATAAAAGAACTAGAATTGCAAACAAATGGCTGATTCTACCAAATATCAAAGGAGGTTTGGGAATCCCGTCTCTACCACACTATTACAAAGCAGCAAACATGTCCCAAACGATTCTGATGCACTCACCACCAGGAACCATTGCCTGGGTAGACATGGAAGATAGCCAATTCCCCCAACATAGAGTATGTGACTTTCTTTGGATGAAGAACCAAAAGACCATCAAGTTCAACTCCCTCCTCCCTAGCACTATCCTATCCTTCAGGATATGGAATGAATATGCAGTTCGACTCCCAAACCTAAAACAAATAACACAAGCTACTCCATTACGAATGTTAGAAATATTAATTCCACACCTTTCCTTAAAAACATGGGAGAAAGCAGGAATCACGCACATAGGGCTATTAGCAGAGGACCAAGCTGTAAAATCATTTACTAAATTACAAGAAGAATTTGACATTCCTCAACAGGACTATTATAAATTGCTTCAAATACGGCATGTAATCCACCCATTTGTCAAGAATTTTCCGAATCATACAGATTCTTCACAGGATATTCTGCAAACATGTATTCCACACACCAAGAAGACAAAATTGCTATCTCTCTGCTACCACATCCTCATTACAAACTCACTGCCAGACAAACTCCCCTTCATGTTAGCATGGGAAAATGAACTTCAGATAACTATTTCAGCAGAAGACTGGAAACAAGCCATCAAAAACCCGAAAACAATATCGCATAACACAAACCATATAGAACTAGCCAGAAAAATTCTGGATCAATGGTATTTAGTGCCGACAAGATTGGCCAGAATATATCCTACCACCTCAAACCTATGCTGGAGAGCATGTAAATCACATGGCAACATGTCCCATATATGGTGGTCCTGCCCTATAATTACTCCATTCTGGGACAAAGTTTTTAATATTATATTCCAATCTACGGGCATAAAGCTTCCACAAATACCAGAAGTCGCATTACTTCATATATTTCCAAATACTGTGCCAAAACTGGAAAGAATTATGATGGGACTGATACTCATTTCAGCCAAAACCCTCCTGGCACGGAATTGGAAATCTAGCAACGTACCATCCATCTCTGAACTCCGCAATTTAATTGCACATAACCTCCAAATGGAAAAATTACACTACTTAAATACAAACTCTATGCACAAATATGAATCTCTACGTGGTTTGTGGCTGCAACTGGATAGCTCATCCAAATCAAATAAAGATCAACAACTAACACCATAACCCCCCCCCCACCTCTAATTTTCTAACTTTCCCCCCCTTTTGGCGCATCTGGAGCCACACCTCTCCTCTATAATCTTAATTTTATTTAATTTTTTTCGGTATTTCGTCTAAAATGACAATATTAACGATGCTAGTATTCTTAATTCTAAAGGTTATTATTATTATCGAAAGTTATAAGATGTTATATATTTAACATGGTGCATAACAATGTTATTGGTATAAAGAACCTAAGCAGACAGATTCTGAGCAGTTAAGTTAATGTTTGATAAACACAATACCATTTTCTTGGCTTTGTAAAAGTTTAAACTGAAATACTCCCGGCACAATAGAGAGTACAGCCAGGTGTTAAATTTTAAAACAGAAGACAGAAACCAAGAGGATGATTGAATGTTGTAAGTAACAATCGCATAAATTTGTTCCAATAGCGCATTATTGTAAATGTTATGCTTTCTCAAAAATGCCATGTATGTTTAAATGAGATGTCATATCAAATAAAATATTATTATTAAAAAAAAAAAAAAAACGCGCTTGCAGGCAGAGACGAGAAGGGATCGGAAGATCCCCTCTCACCTCCGCTCTGCCTGCAAAGCTGCACGGGGAGCCGAACAGGCAGCACAGAGAAACCTCCGTGCTGCCTGTTCGGCTCCCCGTGCAGTGTGCCGACACGGAAGTGCCGACAGTCACGTGATCGGCGCTCTGACGTCAGACGCGCGCCGATCACGTGACCTGTCGGTACAACCGCCGGGAGGCCGAACAGGCAGCATGGAGGGACCATGCTGCCTGCCACCAGGTAAGTCCTCCTGCCACTAGCCACCAGGGAAGTCCTGCCACTAGCCAGCAGGGAAGTCCTGCCACTAGCCACCAGGGAAAAAGGTAAGGGGGGGGTGGGCAAAAAACACTGGCATATTATTGGTCAAATTGGCTGGGGCATATTACATGGCAAATAAGACTGGCATATTATTGGGCAAATTGGCTGGGGCATATTACATGGCAAATAAGACTGGCATATTATTAGGCAAATTGGCTGGGGCATATTACATGGCAAATAAGACTGGCATATTATTGGGCAAATTGGCTGGGGCATATTACATGGCAAATAAGACTGGCATATTATTGGGCAAATTGGCTGGGGAATATTACATGGCAAATAAGACTGGCATATTATTGGGCAAATTGGCTGGGGAATATTAAATGGCAGAATAACACTGGCATATTATTGGACAAATCGTCTGGGGAATATTAAATGGCAGAATTAGACTGGCATATTATTGGGCAAAATGGCTGGGGAATATTAAATGGCAATTAACACTGGCATATTGGGCAAATTAGCAGGGGCATATTAAATTGCAGATAACCTTGGAATATTATTGGGCAAATTTACTGAGTTATATTAAATTGCAGAATAACACTGGCATATTATGGGACAAATTGGCTGGGGAATATTAATGGCAAATAATATTGGAAATGTGTATGTAATGGGGTGATGGAGGCATGTAAATGTGGTGATGGGGCATGTCCTGGTGTGCAACGTGGGTTATGGGTCATGTCGTAGGTGTGCAACGTGGGTAGGGGGGGGGTGCCCAAATTTTGGGATATTGGGTGTCTATATCCTGGCATGTTGAGGGGCATAATCCTGGCATATTGAGGGGCATAATCCTGGCATATTTAGGGGAAAATCCTGGCATATTGAGGGGGCATCATCTTGGCATATTGAGGAGAAAATCCTGGCATATTGGGTGTCTAAATCCTGGCATATTGAGGGGCATAATCCTGGCATACTGAGGGGCATAATCCTGGCATTTTGTAAGGGAAAATTCTAGCATATTAAATGGCAAATCCTGGCATATTGTGGGGGAAAATCCTGGCAATATTCGTTATAAAACAAGGAAAAGATGGCCGTGGATGGGGAGGCGATTCGATGGTGCAATGGGCCACTTGACTGGATTTGCCCCCCAGGCCTAAGGCTGCCAGCCCTCCCCTGCTAAGCAGCCATCAATGTCAATCACACTTTCCAATGCAAATCACGTTTTTACTCATGCTAGTTCCTATGGGATTCACTTAATTAACCAATTAACTGGCTCCTTCTAGACACACTTGCATTCTTCATTCTGCAGAGAACATGTAAAAAGTGTATGTGTCCAGCAAAAATCAGTCTAATTTGGCAACCCTGACTGTACAACTGATGAAAAAAACATTGGAAGTACAGTTATAATTTGGGATATGTCACTTTGTAGCTTTCTTGATACACAAGTGTTGACCCAATAGGTGCCAATATCCGGCCCCAAAGCTGTGCCTCTGAAGTCTCTGACTTGTGGCACTGGGAACTGGTTTATGAGAAACCCAATTTGTCCTGATGTGCCTCAGATTACATTGGCAATTTGGTAATAATAGCTGATTCCACAACGATATCTTTGGCACACAGACAAAATAACCCGGAAATACCAAAAATAACCTGAAATCCTACCAAAAAAAAAAAGGAAATGCCCACGGGTATTAGGCCCAGGTACATGAAATCAATACAAATGATAGGTGCAATTGACTTAAACCCAATCACTGTCAAGGAATATTTGCAAAAATAATGAGCAGAATTTTAAGCCAGCTGGCAGAAAAAACTTTATTTTTATAAAAATGGCAAGTTACGGATTAGGCCAGGTTGGAACAAGGACAATGTTAGCAGGAGAGGGAGGGGAAGGCAAGGCCTTAGCAGTGCCAGCATATTTGCTCACTGGAGGAGCATTGGTACACAAGCTGTGCCAACATTATAACTGTGTGTACACACATTGGGAATGCTGCATGTGCCTGCACATGTCATAATTTCTGCCACACATGGAGAAGCCACAAGGGTGTGTGTTTTTAATGAACTGTAGATGTGCAGACAATATATATGTATGTATATTGAAGCCTAACAAGCTTTTTGGTGTAGAATATTTTGCTATTCTAGTGTAGGACCCACCAATGTTGGAGTACTTTGACACAGTGCTGTGACTATTTCTCTGATTTTTTTCACCTAGTATAGCTTAGCTTTAAGGTTGTGTGCTGATATTTCTATTGTGTAAACATTTTGGTCACTTCAGGAGCACTGTGTAATAAATGTGCTCTTGTGCTCCCCATTCCCTTATACTAGTTAGTGACAACCTAACAAACAATCCAACACTTTCCCAAAACTAACCTGAGTCATCATTTTCAACACAGAGGCCATTATAGCATGCCAAAGAATGACCACTCCATGCAACACACCAAAAATAAACAAGAAAGAGATTGTCATAAAAGGGGTACATTCATAACTTTGCTTGTGAGGTCACTGGATGTTTTACATCATTAACATGTCAAAAGACACACTGTTGCAGCAAGCGTTCAAGTGACAAAAGCAATGACAGTATATTGTGAACACACAAGACCCACTGTTACCTCCCAACCTCTTCTGCCAGCATGCTCAGTATTCATCTCCAGTGTCATAAAAATCAGGACATGGGTCCCAAAGCCCTACTGTCCCACTTACAGCAGGACAGTTAGGGGCCAAAGTGGGTCAGTATGTTATAGTGGTGGTGATCCACATTGTATTGTTATAGTGGTGGTGATCCATGTTGGTGGCTCACCACCACTATAACAATGCACAAATTTAATTATGGTGCAGTTGTATGTCTTTTGTTTTCTATTTTATTTGTTTTTTCATGATAAAAATAAAATAAATATACATGTGCATATATATATATATATATATATATATATATATATATATATATGCACATACATACATATATATGGTTTGCAGAGGTTAGTTTAATATTTATCAAGAATACTTCTTCTAGATGTGAACTTGCTAATTGCATTCGATCAAGTCAATAGGTTACTGACTTACTGTCACATTTCCTTTCAATTTGATTTTTTTATACGAAACAGACAACTTCAAATATGAAAGCTTTCATAACATAACACTTTAATAAACATTTGAGCCAGAAAACTGCTTTGAGCTAATCTGGCAACCCAGCTGCACTTGAAAAATTCTGGTTCATTACCAACCACAATAATTTTGATCTTGGCGCATTAAAGGTATCTCACTTTTATATAACAGATGGATTTTCTTTTGTGCCTCCTGGTATTAAAGAAATCATCCAAAGTATTTGGATATTTTATTAAGTGTTTTTTGTAATAATTATATGTTTAGCCAAATTAATGGGCATTATATATTTAACCTTAACAGTCAGAAATCAAATAAACATTAACTGTAACCAAAGTCCCATCTCACAATCATACATTGTTTTTTATTACACTTTAAGATACAATATAGTAAATCTTCTGATAATAAAAGCTTGCCTAATCATACATGACAAGAATATGAAAATAAACCAAAACAGCTTATCATGCTCACAAATAATCGTAACCAGGAACAATGTTTAACATCTGAGATCATTTCTCCCTTGTGGTTTAAAATGATAATAGTGTTTAAAACAAGTTTATAGAACATTACATTTTATAACAGCAATCCTTTCAACACCAGGAATTATTATCAAAAATAAACTTTGTTTAATAAAAGTAAAAATTAACTTGTTAATATAATTTGCTCTAAAGGACAACTGTAGGTAAAAATGTATTTATGTTTAATTAAAATGTTTATATTGTAATGTTTTTGCAATTTTGTTTAAAAAAACTATGTTAGAATGACCCAATACTCTAAAACAATGGTGTCCAGCTTTCTGGGCTGCACACTATGCAAAGCCTTAGACTGGGGGGTCAGGCGTTATCAATTTCATGAGGTAACGCAATTTTCGTATGAGGTATGTGCCTTTTTCTTATTAAGGATTGGGGCTACACAAAAACCCAGGATAGCTAAATCAGCCAGGGGCCATCAATTGTACATCAGTGGTCTAAAACCAAATAACTATACTCTTTGTCATATTGCACAGGAATATTTCATGGTAAAAATATAAAAGCATGTTGATCATATAATATAATGGCATTTGTGTGAAATGCGGAAGGGCGAGTCCATTTTTTAAACAAAATAGTAAACAAGCAATTTGTTATTAGTTGCTTATTTAAAGTTTACAAGTAAACATCAATACCGTAACTTTGTAAAATGTATCCTTATTGCAAAGATTTCTTCACGAGATAGTTAGCTTTATTTCATGTAAGATATATAAACAACTCAGCATCGCTGTATGTAATGAAACTTGTGACCTTTATTCAAACCACAAAGGCAACATTTCAACTTCCTAGATGATTTATCCAGCTATAAGTTTTATCCTCATTAAATAAGTTAGAAAAAAATATATGTCCAATATATTACAAATATTATTGAACACAATATTTCATTTGAGGGCTCAGTATGAACTTAAGTGAAGATACATTTGAGATGAAAATTAAATACATTACATACATAATTGTTTCAACCAGAACTCTAGAGTCCAGAGTCTAGACTCTAGATGATAATGTTCCATTTAAGTAAAATACATACTGAGTGGCAAATGTAAATTAGTTATGTAGGAGATGATTACAGTAATAAAGCAATGTCAGAACATATACTATCAAGTTTTAGAGGAAAACGGAATTTTTCAAAAATGCCCATAATTTTTCCATAATGATCAACATATGTAATGTAATTGATTACTGAAACATGTATTAAAATGGGAAAACAGAGAGACTTGTTAATTTTGAGGGTGCGGTAATTGGGTTACCGCTCTAGTTTGTAATTTGAGCTTCTTTGTTTATTTACCTTGTATTTTTGTATAAATTTAGTAGGGCCTACACTATTAACATTTGTACAGAGAGGCCTGATTAGACTGGCTGAATGAGACAAATATTTTCAATTATAGATCACATTCACCTACAGAGAAAGGGCATTTTTTAAGGAAAAAAACGAAAAGCCTGAATATAAGACTATCTTATACCCTGTCTGTGTAGGTGAATATGTGCATCTAGTTATGTGTTTATTAATTAATGCAAGTAGAAGTTTGATGTAAATATATATATATATATATATATATATATATATATATATATATATATATACATACATATATATATATATATATATATATTTACACAAATATATAGGCAAACCTAAGAGTTAGGTCTGGAGTAAAACTTTCTCAATGGATGATTGACACATCCTGTAAAGAGCAACTGTCAAAACGCAATAAAACAAGGTATGCCTGTATATATATGTATGCATACACTTGTCTGTATATATCTAATATTAATAATAGTATATATATATATATATATATATATATATATATATATATATATATATATAAACATATGCTTTTACTACAGCTTTTAAATCAATTTACTTTACACAGAAAATACTAAAATACAAATATATTAAACAAATAAATAAAAAACAAAATGAATATATCTGGGATATTTGTTTCCATTTGGTGATGTGCTATATTATTCCAATAGTTGACAGAGGACATGCTAAAACAAACTAAATTTCAGAAGTTATGTAGCCATTTTTTTGGCTCTTGGAAGCATATTATAAAGTCAGATGAATAGAAGACATATATGTGCACTCAGCATTCCTACTGTTCCCAAGGCTGCTGAGATAATTGAAACCTGGGCCTTTCTTGAGACTTTACAAAAGCTTAGATTGAAGACAATTTGAAAAACTTCACTATGCATTGCTTCTGGCTATATGAAATGCTTTGGTATAAATTAAACTCTAATTTAAAACTTTCTCTCCAAAGCAAGAGAATATATTGTGCAAAATCCCAAATAAAAGCAGTAAAAAGGGCTATACTAATAGCAAATTATCTTAGCAAAATACTTGTTTACGATTAGTAAGCTTTTACCAGATATAAATTTAAAGAGCAGTTGGCACAGGCTGGACTGTGTAGCAGATCGGGCTGTTTTATATGCATGTAACAGTTGTGCAGAACTCTTATATTTCTTATACTAGAGAGTATTTACTAGGCAGACAATCAACTTATAGAGAAAACAGACCATTCTAAATACATTCTAGATCTTCAGCCAGAGGGTATATCAATAACAGTGTTATACAAAATGCCTTTGCATCCTGCCAACACCTTCAAAATGAAACGTAAAAGATAGATACATTTACTATAGCACAAGACTGTCAGAAGTCACTAAAGAAACATAATTTAAAATAGAACTGCCTTAGGGTTCAAACCTCCAGTTTCAACTTTCCAACAAATATATTAATTCCCTTGTATGTGTGTGTGTTTCTCAAGTAAACATATCAAAAAGTAAATACATATATAAATATGTATTATATTATAGAAAAACTGAAAGCACAACATACAATGTATTACTTTTAGTACATTTACATGCTCTTAGTTAGTAAGTATGCCTATGAATTTGTTGGGTTTGACTCAGAAGGTCAAGGATTGACCACTTCTTGCCAGGTATGTTACCTCCAATCAGTACTAACCCTGTCTTCTATCACATGTGACTGACTCTCTTCTTGACTCCAAATGGCAATCAGATTTCTCCTTGAATAAGCAAGCACTAAATAAATATTGTTGCTTGTATTAACATACATAGCCCTCTATGCTCTGCTATGCTTTTGTAAGTATCCAGGGCCTTTTTAAAGGCATATACTGTATCCAATAGCCCCACCTCTTCAGACAGTGAATTCCATATCTTTATTGCCCTTACCATAAAGAATCCCTTCCGCTGTTGTAGACCAAATCTCCTTTCTTCAAGTCCTAGTGGATAACCTCTTGTCCTTTGTATTCTCCTTATTCTATCTTACAGCCAATCAATACACACAGTTTTCCCCTAAGCCCCTGTTTTTATTTTTTCTTCTCGATGCTTCCTCCTTTCCTTTATTTGAAACTTGATCAGAGCCCAGGAACTGGGTCCTCCTACACTCAGTATGTGCAGTAACAACTATATTCAAAAGCTGGCAACTGTCTCCCTTGCACTGAAATGGAAGACCAATGATTGATTACCAGGAGATGCTAGAAAGTTTGAGTCTCTACAGGAGAAATTCTGCCCAAGGTAAATGTTCAAGATAATTATTAAGCTAAACAAAAATGTAAAAATAAAAATGGAAAATTTACTATAAAGTGACAAGACTGTGGTGATCATTCTGAATAAGGACATCTATTAATCATTCCAATTAAAGTAAATGTATCAGAGATGCAAAATTAGATACAGTGCCTTGCAAAAGTATTCACCCCCTTGACTTTTTACCTATTTTGTTACTTTACAGCCTAAAGTTCAATGTTTTATTAATCTAAATTTTATGTGCTGGATCAGAACACAATAGTCTAAGTTGGTGAAGTGAAATGAGAAAAATATATACATAAAACTATTTTTTAGAAATAGAGAACAGAAAATTGGCATGTGCGTATGTATTCACCCCCTTTGTTCTGAAGCCCATAAAAAGCTCTGGTGCAACCAGTTACCTTCAGAAGTCACATAATTAGGGAAATGATGTCCACCTATGTGCAATCTAAGTGTCATGATCTGTCATTACATATACACACATTTTTTGAAAGGCCCCAGAGGCTGCAACACCTAAACAAGAGGCACCACTAACCAAACACTGCCATGAAGACCAAGGAACTCTCCAAACAAGTAAGGGACAATGTTGCTGAGAAGTACAAGTCAGGGATCCCCAGGAGCACCATCAAATCTATCACAATGAAATGGAAAGAATATGGCACAACAGAAAACCTGCCAAGAGACGGCCGCCCACCAGAACTCATGAACCGTGCAAGGAGGGCATTAATCAGAGAGGCAGCACAGAGACCTAAGGTAACCCTAGAGGAGCTGCAGAGTTCCACAGCAGAGACTGGAGTATCTGTACATAGGATGACCATAAGCCGTACGCTCCATAGAGTTGGGCTTTATGGCAGAGTGGCAAGAAGAAAGCCATTACTTTCAGCAAAAAACAAAATGGCACATTTTGAGTTTGCGAAAAGGCATGTGGGAGACACCCAAATTGTATGGAGGAAGGTGCTCTGGTCTGATAAGACTAAAATTGAACGTTTTGGCCATCAAAGAAAACGCTATGTCTGGCACAAACCCTACACATCACCCAAACAACACCATCCCCACAGTGAAACATGGTGGTGGCAGCATCATGCTGTGGAGATGTTTTTCAGCAGCCGGGACTGGGAAACTGGTCAGAGTTGAGGGAAAGATGGATGGTGCTAAATACATACATATTCTTGAGCAAAACCTGTACTACTCTTTGCATGATTTGAGGCTAGGACGGAGGTTCATCTTCCAGCAGGACAATGACCCCAAACACACTGCTAAAGCAACACTTGAGTGGTTTAAGGGGAAACATGTAAATGTGTTGGAATGACCTAGTCAAAGCCCAGACCTCAATCTAATTGAAAATCTGTGGTCAGACTTAAAGATTGCTGTTCACAAGCACAAACCATCAAACTTGAAGGAGCTGGAGCAGTTTTGCAAGGAGGAATGGGCAAAAATCCCAGTGGTAAGATGTGGCAAGCTCATAGAGACTTATCCAAAGCGACTTGGAGCTGTGATTGCCGCAGAAGGGGGCTCTACAAAGTATTGACTTTAGGGGGGTGAATAGTTGTGCACATTGACTTTTTCTATTATTTTGTCCTATTTGTTGTTTGCTTCACTATAAAAAAAAACATCTTCAAAGTTGTGGGCATGTTCTGTAAATTAAATGATGCAAATCCTCAAACAATCCATGTTAATTCCAGGTTGTGAGGCAACAAAACACGAAAAATGCCAAGGAGGTGAATACTTTTGCAAGGCACTGTATATAAGATACACAAAACCTACTAATACAGTCTTGTTTTTAATATATGATTAATTAATTTCTATATTATCTGTAAACCACAAGTAACATTCCTATAAATGTTATATTTTGAAAGTACAAACAGTAACTATTTTCAGAAAAAGTGAAGGATACATAGGCACTTAAGAAAGGGTGTTTTCATTTATTATAAAACCTGGTAAACTGCCAAACAGGTACATGTAACAAAAAGCTATAAAGATTGGCTGTCTGCCTTGATCCTCAATTGGTTGTGAAAAAAACTGTTATCCAAAGAATTATTGGCCAACATTAATTGTAGAGAATAACAAATTAAGTGACTTATATATACAAATAACTCAAGAGAAGTTCTGATAACATATTGAAATTCAATTAAAGTAATAAATCTGAGCCCTCAGCTTTTATTATTAGTTGTAGTGAATTAAGGGACTCTCTTCTCAGTAATTCTGTATTGCTTTTACTGATAAATCAAAGTTGTTAGCCAATATTAAAGGGGGAACACAAACAAATATGATTGCCTGTATGTGGAATAACGCTAGCATCCTAGAATATAAATGATCACACTAAATTAAAAGAAATATAAATAAACATAACATATTTTTCTTTAACTGTGCTTCACTTGCAATTAAGATACAATCCTCTCATCAATTTGATTCAAACAATGTGTAACAACTTACCATCTTGATCCCCATGAAACATGGCAAGTCCCCTCCTCTGTAGAAACTCCTGTGGACACCTCAATCCCAAAAGCTGCTGAAACACCCCTCATGGTTGACCTTCCAGCATCACCCACAGTTCAGCTAAAAAAAAAAACCCACCCCAAAGCAGCCATGTGCCACAACTCTAATTAAAATTACTTTTGGTTTGGCAGAGCTGACAACAGACAAGAGTGGACATCTCCTTGCAGGGTGCCACAAGATAACGGCTAAAATCTGACTTGACATATGGCTACACCCACCAAAATTCCAAAAGGTTACTTGGTAGAATTCCTGTACACAAAGAGTAAGAAATGAAAAAAGGGAGATACACTCAAAGATGGGTACAAAGATCCGGAAGGTGAATGTAAAGATCAGAGGGGTGCCAAAGGCCATATCTATTGAAAATTTAGCCTTGCTGGAAGAAAAATTAGAACCACCTGACCAAGTTTGTGCCAAATATGACCCCACTGACATCACACGTATGCACCATGGATATAAAATATAGATGGGGAACTTTGTAAGACTCAGTAACTTTTTCCTCAAACTTTTTATTTTTGGTGCAGAACTCTCTGGGTCTTATAGATTACCATTTTTTGAGACTGTTAGGTCAGAAGCCCTGTTTTTGGGCAATATCACAGTACCCCACCCCCGGGCACCCCTCCATACTCCCCCTATGAGGTAACCATAGAGACAATTTTTGTTTGGCCACTTTTTTTTTGTAGTACTCTTTAGTACTGCCAGCTACCCCTCTCTTTGTTTTTCCTTTCCGCTATTGTTTGCTCCTCTATTTAGCTATTTAATCCCCTTGTCTCTCTTCCTACTTCCTATATATCCTTTTCAGTTTCCTCTCTATTTCAGGTAACTATGTAAATTATGTGATGTTTTGTTTAAACTATAATGTATATTATATGCTGATTTCTACGTGTTATTACTTCTTTTTGATATGTGACTATAGTGGTTCCGCATTAACCTTTGCTATATCATTACCTCTGGTCAGTAGAAGCTAAAAGCCCTCTTTTCATTTTGTAAATTGCAAAAGTTTCTTAGAAAAGACTTTGATAAAACGTGTTATGCTGTATTCATTCAAAAGAGAACACTTAAACCATAAGACCAATACCCAGCACAGGAACTTAAAATAAAGCATGAGTCTGTGCTACATTGTCCCTTCCTTAAACTTGATTTAATACAATCTCTGGGTGGCCATGCTTATCCACTTATTTTTAGGTATCTGTGAAAGCTGATTCACAAGTTCCTGTTTTGCTCTGCTTAAATTTTCTTTAAGGCAAACAGCATATCTTCACCCTTAAAACTAATTGTTCGCTGCACTAAGTGCCATATGATCTGTTTCTATTACATTTTTCAAAATACACGAAATAAGTCTCCCTTTTCTACTAAAACATTTGACTACATTGCAAACCGAGAATTGATTTATCTTCTATCTAAATGTAATTTTATGTCATGTTATGTATCTGTGACAACTCAGTAAAAACTTTAATAACTTTAAAATGTCTGGTTTTCTGACTACTAGTTACATAGATACACAGTAAATTGTGTCCATCAAGTTCAACCCTTTTCCTAATCCTTGTTTACCACTGTTGATCAATAAGAAGGCAAACCCCTGCCTTATTTCATCAATTTCAAATTCAGTGGAGAAAAAAATTCTTCTTGACTCAAAATGGCAAATAGATTTCTCCTTGGATCAACAAGCACTAAATAAATATGAATGCCTTTACTAAAATACATAGTCCTCTATGTTCTGGCCTTTAAAAATATATCCAGGCCTCTTTTAAAGGCATCTAATGTATTTGCTAACACCACCTCTTCCGGCAGAGAATTTCATACCTTTATTGTCCTTACTGTAAAAAAAACCCTTACGGTGTTGTAGACTAAATCTCCTTTGTTCATCTCTTAGCAGGTGACCTCTTGTCCTTTGTACTGTTCTATCAATGAACAGTTCTTTAGAAAGCCCTTTGTATGTACATGTATGTATGTACATATTTATATAACATTATCATATACCATCTAAGACTCCGTCTTTCTTCATAACTTTTCCATATCTTTCTTTAAAAAAAAAAAAAAGTGCCCTGAAATGAACCGCATATTTTATTTGGTCATGACATAGACCTGTAAAGAGGAAGAATAATATCTTTCTCCCATGAGTCAGTACCCCTTTTAATACATCTCAGTATCTTACTGACCCTTGCAGCTGCCAGCTGACACTGTGCACTACTGCTAAGTCAATTATTTAATTATTCACAAATCTCTTTCATTAGTAGATTTCTCCACGGAAACACAATTTAAACTATATGTTGCATTTTAATTAATATATCCAAAATGCATAATTTTACATTTTTCTACATTGAATCTCATTTGCTATTTATCTGTCCAGTTACCCATTTTGTCCAAATCCTCTTGCATTTATATCTAGTTCAGACTGAATTACCCTAACTCATTTTGTGTTCTGTTGATAAAACTTGTTTATTGATGTATATTGTGATTTTGTATGAATAATGTTTTAGGATGAATAAAGGTTTTGTAGGAATAGTGTTTATTGATTAATTGGTTACACCCGGCATTGGGTCATGTGACCTCCAGGGTAGTATATAATTCACAGTTCTTTTTCATTCATTGATGCCTCATCTTAAAAATGCCTACCTGGTTTACAACATCATCTGACTCTTTGTGCTACCTTACTTTGGTGAAGTTTCAATGAATCTGGGATCTGTTACATATATCCTGCTTGGAGATACATAAGTATCCATTTACTTAACCTGCTCCTGGGAACTATCACATTAATATTCACGGATGTTGCTCCTAAAAAAAAAAAGAAGAAGAACACTAAGAATGTTGGGAGCAGCCATCTTTGTTTTCTTGTAGGATACATTACATTTCTCATGTGGGAATATTATAATTTAGTAATGCAATGATATTTTTTTCTATTAACAGCTTTGTGAGCTATTGATGGCAATTTATGTAATATCTATGGACAGTTAAATCCCTAATTTCTTTATTGGAGTTGCATCATTTTCTTAATCTATTGTTTTATCGATTCCTAATCAACAAGAGACAATTGCTAGATTTCTGCATGACAAAGCATTGCAGCAGGAAAAGCTGGACATTTTTAAGATGATTAAACCAGCTTAGTTTGGAAAATAATCCCTGTGCAAAACCATACATTTTTCTCAATATAATGCCTTTTGAAAACTGAAGCTAAATCAGATGTAAAATAGACATGAGATTGGATTCTTCATGGAAATCCAAACCAAATGAATGCCAAGCTTGTTATTAACTCATGCTGGTTTGAATTTAACTTAAAATAAGATCCTCTTTTATATATATATATAACTATAGTTTAAACTAAAGCATTCTAAAATGGAACTGACGAAATGTCTTTGAAGATCTAAAACTGTTTGTCATACTGTAAATTATTTTGTGTGCCAAGGTTGCATTTATTATGTTGGACTTTCTTGCTGTATATACCGAAATTAGTTAATAAAAGTTTATCTAAAAAGTGCAGCACTGCAGTTATAAAGTGAGAACAGATGTTAGAAAATCACAGCACTGCATGTTTATTTAGGTAAATTGGAAAACATATGGTATATTCTGTAGGATAAAAAAGAGAGATAATTAAAGTAACCTAGATTTAGAAACGAAAAGCGAATACACCTGTAAATTTGATCTCATTAAGTATTATTATTTTTAATATATAACAGTGGTTTAATGATAGTGCAAAAGTTGCTTCATCGTGATATAATTGATTGGATTTAATTGGTTACAGAAAGATATGGCTAGTACACAATTCTTATCATTACATCAATCTTGACAGTGAAACTAAGTTTTGTAAAATACATTTTTTTTCATATTTTTTTGGAAGTAAGACTGCTAAAACCTTTGTAAGAATTGACACTGACATTAGATCAGTAATCTTCATTGACATGTATGAATATAGCTCAGTCAGTTTTCACACCTTCTTGATTAGTATTATAGAACTGAAGACAATTTCCATAGTATTAAAAACCACATTAGCTGGAGAGTTTCAAACGGGTTTTAAATTAATGCAAAATATGTCTGCAAAAAGTAAAAAAAAATACATATATTTATTGAATTGTATTGAAATTTGTACATGTTACTTATACATCCTCTTAGTGATTTTAATTATATAAACATGTGATACTTTAGAAATGTTCTTATTATGCATCTTAATGCTGGAGCGCATTCTAAATTAGGTAAAATATTTTCTCACTTGTAAATCACAGAGTGTGTTGTCATGACTAAGGAACCATCTACTTAGAGAACCCCACTGGAAAAAACCTATATCCCCCCAATAAAGTACACCACACCAGATTGGAGTTCGAAGGCCACAGCGTTTATTTTAAAACCACACTGTGACAAATATAAACTTTAATAACATTATTGACATATAATAACATATATGAACAAATATATACATAAGGCTAATAATACAAACTATTAGCCTTTCCCTTGGCGAGATCCCGTGAGAATTGGCCCCCAAACGCAATCGTAACATTGTATTCCGGTGGTAGGAAAAACCACCAGCCGCATCCTCCTAGCTGGTGTTATCATTCCCTGAACCACTCCTCAGGAACCTGCCCTGAGGAGATTGTGCACTGCCGCCCATTGGACAGTGCACCCATTGTAGCCCTCCCTGTGAGGGCCACCTGCTCAGGAGCCAATTCTCGTAGGAACCCCTGCCACCACACGGGAATACGAAGCCAAAATCTGGGGAGGGAGGGAGGGAAAATCTCTTTTGTTAAATTGATCGTAATGAACATCAAAAAACTCCCACATCTATATACTAATCTATATCCCACCCACTTAGGAGAAACTTTACTGGATAGCCAGCCTGTCACTCCCAGGAGGACACATGCCTGGGACATGATCAACCACTATACAATGTAACTGTTAGGTAAAAAACCCCTGATCTGATCATGAGTCAGGGACATGTAGCCCTTACTAATAATGCTTAAATCCAGGGCCTCCTGGAGGACCCATGCTTGGGACATGATCACTATACAATGTAACTGTTAGGTAAAACCCATGATCTGATCATGAGTCAGAGTCATGTAGCCCCTTACTGATAATGCTTATATCCAGGGTTATCTGGAAGACCCATGACTGGGCAATAATTAACCACTAACAATGCAACTGATAGGTAAATCTCCTGATCTGGTCACAAGTCATGTAGCCCTTCCTGTTAATGCTTAAATCCAGGGCTTTCTTGACTAAGGAACCATCTACTTAGAGAACCCCACTGGAAAAAACCTATATCCCCCCAATAAAGGACGCCACACCAGATTGGAGTTCGAAGGCCACAGCGTTTTTTTTAAAACCACACTGTGACAAATATAAACTTTAATAACATTATTGACATATAATAACATATATGAACAAATATATACATAAGGCTAATGATACAAACTATTAGCCTTTCCCTTGGCGAGATCCCGTGAGAATTGGCCCCCAAGCGCAATCGTAACATTGTATTCCGGTGGTAGGAAAAACCACCAGCCGCATCCTCCTAGCTGGTGGTATCATTCCCCGAACCACTTCTCAGGAACCTGCCCTGAGGAGATTGTGCACTGCCGCCCATTGGACAGTGCACCCAAAAATTAAACGTGGAAGGATCTCAGACCAAACCACCATGATCCCTGGGTACGAGGACCAAATACGAAGAAGGGACAATTTGATGTGGTGAATAAGATCCTTATTCGGCACCTGGCAGAGGTCATTACCCCCGGCATGCAAAACCAAAACCTGGGGCACCCCATGCAGCTGAACCAGGCAGGTAAGTTCGCACTCTACACGCTCCCACAGGAGACCCCGAAAACCCAACCAACGAAGCACCACCATGGATAGAGGAAAACCCAGTTGCCTACCACTCCTTCGCACCGTGGCGCTCCGAGCTGCCCAATAAACATAGGAGTGCCCCAAGATCCAAATCAAACACCTGCTAGGGGAAGAACCTGCCAAAATCAAGAAAAACAGTATTAGCAAACAAAAGGGTATACCCCAAATTTTTTTTTTTTTTACATGACATGCCCCTGCATAATTAACACCAAACAAACATAAAAGTAATGCATTTGTCCGATTTTTTTTTTAAACAAGAACCAATAGCCACCTATAAGCAACCTTAAGGTAAGCATATACAAACCAAAACAGTCCAGAATGATACAAGAGAGATCCCCAAATTCTACACCAAATGAGGGCGAATATAGGAGCGAAACCTGGCCGACTCCCATCTCCCAATATTCCGAATGACCTCATCCGGAAGGGCCCACCGAGACGCCTCAGTGGCGGCCCCAATTCGGAACGAATGAGAACCAAACTCAGAGGGAGACAAACCAAGACGCCCCAAACAGACCTTAAAAATCCTAAACAAACTGAAAACGAGACATAAAAGAGCCATCCTCATGTAACAATAAGGAACCCGGAAGATCCGGGCGCACCTCCAAGAAAAGAGACACACATAGCAAGGGGCAGGACGGGGCACCAGGAAAGGAGCCAAGGCAAATCCTCATACCTCGACCAGATTGGTCCGTTTTTGACCGACGCAACAACAGAACAACATGATCTGAACCAACAGACACATCACCCTTCAACAAACCCCCCTAAGTCTTATGATTAGGACTAACCAGCTCCCCGATGCAGAGGGCCCCATAAAACGCAAAAGAAAAAGCCAAGCCAAAAGGCAGGGACTCATAAGAAGACCGACACAAAACCTGAAGCTGCTCCAAAAGACTGAGCAAAAGATCAAAAGTCACCGGCCGTCGCCGGTCCACCTGGCAAAACCCCCGACGATAACCTTTTAGTGATTGACGGACCAGGAAATCTTTTGTCAAATCAGGGAACCCAACCAATTTGAAATACAAAGCTGGAGCAGACACCCTACGTTTCATACCAGAAACAGAAATACCGGAACCAAAAGAGGAGCCAACAAACCAAAGTAACACCGCCACCATACCGGAATGCGAAGAGGGAGTGCCAGCCAGACGAAGAAATTCCAACCACTGCCGCCATACTCCTGAGTAGGAGGCCCAAGTGGATGGAGCCATTGACCTCTGCAGCAGGGTCAAGACATGTCGTCCACCAGACTCCAAATCCAAGCAGGACAAGGATGGCCTTCCCCCTCCGCATCCGGGGCCAAAACCCAAAACCGTTCCATCTGCTGACGAGACAAGGCATCGGCAATAGTATTAAAAACAGGATATGAGAAGCCCTAACCCACATATTGAGTTAAAGACAGCGCAAAACCAAGTGTCGCAGAAGGCGAATTACCGGAGGGGAAGAAGCAGACACATTATTAATAGCCTGCGCCACCGACATATTGTCGCACTGAAAACAGACTTTTCTGTTACGCAAGCGAGGCCCCCAAATTTCCACTGCCACCACAATAGGAAAAAGCTCCAGAAAAGTAAGGTTTCGAACAAGGCCCGCAGACGCCCAGGCAAGGGGCCAACAATCCACACACCAAGCACCTTGAAAATATGCCCCAAATCCAACAGACCCAGAAGCAGCGATCCAGAGATGAATGTCCGCATTAGACACCGATCTCTCCAACCACAATGACTTACCAGGTCATGTCTGCTAGAAAGGCACCCCAAACCTTCAAATCATCCTTATGCTCACGTGTAAGCCGTATAAATTGATGCGGGGAACGAACGCCAGCCGTAGCCAAAGAGAGTCGTCGACAAAATATCCTCCCCACTGGGATAATGCGACAGGCAAAATTCAACTTCCCCAACAAAGACTGAAGCTGGCGCAACGTAACCTTACGAGCAGCCAAGGACTGGGAGACCAACGACCGCATGTCCAAAACCTTGTCCACCGTCAAACGGCACAACATCTGAGTAGCATCAATTTCTATCCCTAGGAATTGAATCACGGGACACGGTCCCTCTGTTTTTTTCCGGGGATAGCGGCACACCAAAGCGGGACATAACCTGCTGAATAGTGCTCAAAAGACTGCGAAAGTAACGACAAGAGATTGAGCAACCCATGGGAAGTCACTTATCCACATAAAGCCCACCATCCCACATGCAACCAAGTAGATGGAAACAAGAAGGATGCACGGGGAGCAATCGGAAGGCCGCTTCCACATCAGTCTTGGCCATTAAAGCTCCCCGCCCAAACTTTCGCACCCAATGGATAGCCCGATCAAATGAAGTGTAAGAAACCCGGCAGAGCTCAGGATCGATATCGTCATTCACCGACCCACCTTTCGGAAAGGAAAAGTGGTGAATGAGACGGAAGTTTTCCAGTTCCCTCTCGGGGACAACCCCCAAAGGAGAAACTCGAAGGTTCGTAAAAGGAGGGGAAGGAAAAGGGCCCGCCATCCGACCCAGGGAAACCTCCTTACGTAACTTATCCAAAACCACCCCCGGGTGAGAAAGTGCGGACCTCAAATTCTTACCAGGGGCAAACAAAACAGACCCCTTGAATGCAATACGAAAACCAAACTCAAAACCAGCTTCCAACAACTCAGCCGCTGACCGGTCTCTATACCGCCTCAACCAGGGCCGCATCTTGCCTACGCACACCGGCGTCTTCCCCCTTACCTCCAGAAGGTCCACCTTTGCCCTTTTTGGATTTTTTAAAACACTTTGTGGAGGGGTGAGATCCCGCACAACCAGAGCACTCATGTTGGAAATGACACTGAGCACCCCATATGCATTGTCCCTGATTAAACTGCCAACAAACACCTTTTTTACCAGAAGCCGACACCCCAACCGTTGCGGAAGCGCTGGCACCTGCAAGAAAGGGGGACTGTATATTACGGGAAGGGGTAGTAACCCTCAACCACAACGCAATATCCTTCTGATCCCACCGAAGAGTAGGGCAAACAGCCATGCTCTGACGGAAATGTTCATCGTAGCTAAGCCATGCCTGGCCGCCATAGGAACGATGGGCATCCCCGATGCTGTCAAAATAAGTAAAAAGGGGGAACACTGCTCCGGCTCTTTGACACCCACCACACTGGCAAGAATTGAAAAAGCCTGCATCCAATTAGAAAAGGAGCGGGGGATCAAACGGTACCTCCGCTTCTCTTGATCCTCCTTTGTATTCTCCTCAGACTTGGTAGACCTGTCAAGGTTAAATTTAGCCAACGGAAGAAGGGAAAATATTTCCACATACTCCCGCTTCCAAATAGCCTCCTTTACAGCAGATTTTAAATGAGCCCCTAACGGAGTCTCAAAGCAAAGATACATTTCACCCCTAGCTGAGTCAGCCATTCGAATTATATCTTTGTCAGAGGCCTGATCACCAGGGGGTGAAGCAACAGATACATCCCCCAGAACCGCAGGGGTAGCCAAAGCCGCAGGCGCCAGCAAAGCAGGAGCAGAAACGTCAGGGACCACGGGGGGCGCAGCAGCAGCAACCACAGGGGCAGGGATAGAACAGACAAACCAACCATCGAGGGTGCAAACAAAACAGGGGCTGCTAAACCCGGGGCCCAGACCGTAGAAAGGAGCACTGGAGCCCTACCCGGCCGACATTGATCAAGCAGTAATCTAAAACCATGTAAAAAGGAATCAAAAGTATGCACAGGCAAATGGGGGGAATCAGAGCCCTGACCAGCCCCCAACAACACAGGTGAAACAGTGGTAGGTACAATAAACTCGGAAGGTACATTAGGGGATACAGAAAAAGAATTAGACTCACCCAAAAGTTGCACACCGGACCCGGATGCAGCCGCAGGGCCTGGAGCAGAAGATGTCCCTGGACGCATGAATCATCCCTGGTGCAATAAATGCTGGGCACCTGTTGAGAAGATAGTCCAGGGAGCTGCTGCTGAAGGGCTGAATCCTGCCCAATAGAGTGTCCAGGGAGCCGCAAATGAAAGTCTGGCTCCTGCTGAGAGAACAGAGAAGATCTCCAACCCTCTCTGTCCCGCTGTGAAACCCATTGTCTATCAACCGGAATTGACGAATCGCCGACATCCACTTCTCCGGATGCGACATCACTTCCAGGGTCACCAGGAACCAGTGACCCCGCACTGGAAGTGATGCGGCCACCATTACTTCGGTGGAAGAAACCCTGCGAGGGACCAGAGGCATGGGAAGCACCAACAACGGAAGGAAACGCACTTCCGGAGTCCCTTTGCCCACGTGACCCGCCACCGGAAGTTCCAGGACAGCCATCATTCCAGAGCAGCAAGGCAGACCCAGGAGCTGAAGCGGAAGCTCACCCACAGTAAAGCGTCCAGTAGGAGAGGGCCCTGGGGAAATTAGCAGGAGACTTGGAGGTCTTCTTACCACCTTTAGGCCGGGCAGACACCAAAGGAGCAGACCTGGAGGAGGTGAGGTCAGGGATGAGCCGTAAGGGAGGCCTAGAGGCCCGGGAACCGGCAGGCCTACTGCCGGGCTGGGCAGAAGAGGTGGAAGGAGCAGGGTTCATAACATCTCCAAATTTTTCTTGCAGCCAAGAGTCACCTCTTTGAAGAGCAGCCCTCCTGATACCCTCCAACATATCCTCCAAGGAAACAGCCATACTGCAAGCACTGGATCACAAAAGGACAACACTCCAGCAGCAAGGAAAGCAGGACAGATAAAATCTCTTTTGTTAAATTGATCATAATGAACATCAAAAAACTCCCACATCTATATACTAATCTATATCCCACCCACTTAGGAGAAACTTTACTGGATACCCAGCCTGTCACTCCCAGGAGGACACATGCCTGGGACATGATCAACCACTATACAATGTAACTGTTAGGTAAAAAACCCCTGATCTGATCATGAGTCAGGGACATGTAGCCCTTACTAATAATGCTTAAATCCAGGGCCTCCTGGAGGACCCATGCTTGGGACATGATCACTATACAATGTAACTGTTAGGTAAAACCCATGATCTGATCATGAGTCAGAGTCATGTAGCCCCTTACTGATAATGCTTATATCCAGGGTTATCTGGAAGACCCATGACTGGGCAATAATTAACCACTAACAATGCAACTGATAGGTAAATCTCCTGATCTGGTCACAAGTCATGTAGCCCTTCCTGTTAATGCTTAAATCCAGGGCTTTCTGGAATATGCTCATGGACCGAATAAGAATTACTGTGTAGATTCTACAAATATCTATTTTGTCTCCCATGCTACTTGCAGTTTACCTGGTATAACTAGGGATCATCATCAGAAAACATGGTCGAAAATATCATTGCTATGCAGACAACCCTCCCTCTCTTTCCAGATATTTCGGATCCAGCACTGGTTATCAACTGATGCCTAGTTGATATCACAGAGTTATCACAGAGAAACTTGGAGGCTTTTAACTCCTAAACTGCAGATGCAAAACAAAGCCGCCATATTGTTATTTAGCCCATAGCACCTGTTATGCATTCCCTGCTCTGGCTTCCAGTTAAATGGATAACCTATTTTATAATTGATTTACTGAGCACCACAGACTCAAACAATCAGGGTCTACACATATTAAATAGCTTCTGACACCTTTTACTTCACTGTGTTCCCTTTATTCAGTTACAGAGTAACCTGGAATAAACACATAATTAGGCAGTCATGCTGCTCCCATTTCTGGGAAAAGTTTGCCTTGCTCAATCAGAGGTTTACTTTAATGATTGACCTTTAAAAATGCTAAAGACTCACACATTTTACCAGGCATTCAATTACCTCATCTAACAAACAGCAATTATAAGTTGAATGGTTTGTATATCTGTGACAATACCATCCCTACTACTACTTTTGCCTCTGAATGATTACAATGTGTCACAGGGGAGTCAGGGACAATGATTGATAGTTTACCCCCTCATCCATTGTTCTGTGTTAATTTAATTTACTGTTAAACTAATGCTGTGCTATTGTATATCTCTAGCAGGTCTGGTTAATTGCTGTTGTGTTGCATGTAATATGTTGGTTGAGTTATGTTAACGTGATTGTCTGTATACAAGACTCAGTTTCTGTTCAAATAAAGTTGTTTTTCTTGATCCTATACTAAATGCTTCGGCTAGTGGTCTGGATGGCTGTAGAAATCTGGAGATTCTAGGGCTAAAATCACTGTTCTCAGTGCAGTGCTTAACTCAGAGGCTAGAAGGTGCCTGAGAAGAAGGTATAACAAGGAGCTTCAAAGGGGAAAGTCCCCAGAAGAATTCCCAGAAGGGGTGGGGCCAAAAGGGAAGGCCCCTCGGGGTATCTATGTTAATTGTAGCATTGTTAATGTAATTGTGTTTTTTTGTAACAACCAGTGAGCACCCAAAGACCGGCCAAAACAAAAAGATGGGTGATTATGGATAAATTTTCTTCAATAAATATACAGGGGCAGAAAAGATGGTCCATAAACGATTTTTTTATGTAAGAAGAAGATCCAGTTGACAATGGTTCAGGAGACCCACTGGAGGAAACAGGATAAGCTAAGTTGGTGTGGACTACATTATCCGACTGTAATTCATGCCTCAAGAGAAAAAAGGGGGTGGGGGGGGGGCAATTCTGTGGCAAAAGAGTCAAACTAGAGATTAAATATCAAGATCTGGATCAGGAGGGAAGTTATATACTACTGGTCTGCACAATCAATGAGGTACACCTTGATAAATGTGTACCACCCCAACAAAGTGCTGGTGGGTTCTCCTGAACCAAATCATGGAGAAGGTAAATAAGGTCACCTCAGGTGTGCTGATAATCGCCGGGGATGAAAGGTGTATAAAGTTAGCTAAATCCCTAAATACTGCTTGGAGGAAATATGATCTATATGACATCTGGAGAGTAAACAAACCGGACTTCAGAGACTATACTATTTTTTGCCTGGCCACACACCTCGTATTCTGGAATCGATATGTTGGTGGGGGGTTTACCCTTAGTAGAAAAAGTTAAGAAGTTGGCTATAAAGCCCTGTATATGGTCAGATCATGATATGGTGATCATGGAATTAAGCAAAACCCAAAACATTCCATCCTAATTGTGCATGGTTACTGGACAACTCCCTCCTCCATAATAAAGATAGTCAAGAATATTTGCAAGCATGTTTTTTTTTAAAGAAAATCTTCCTGAAGAGATAGACCCAATAACGATATGGTGTACCTATAAAGCGGTAATGTAAGGAAAAGACTTACCTGCCGCCACAAGGTGGTCCGTACCTCCGCTGCCATCTCGGCAAGCGGGACAGGTGGGCTACGGAGGCTCCGTTCAGCGTCTCGGCCCTCCAGAGCTGCAACTGCGCTTCCTGCATCTTCTCTAGTCTGCCGACGAATGCGCAGTAGCCAGAGACTGCGTTCATTCGCAGTATCCCTACACACAGAAAAATAGTATAGCCTTAAAGGGCTATAATTATAACTTTTTGGGAATCACTAGGGGACGAGTTTTACTACCTGAATAGTATTTAATCCATCAGTTGCTACTCAGGCCTTGCCTGAGGTAGCTCCTAGTATCTTGATCTAGCGTTTGATTCTTCAGTTATTGATTTTTTGCGGTTCTGACTCCTGCTTACTTTTGCCTCCTCTGTTTTGCTGCCTGCCTCTATCAATTTGCCTGTCTAGTGACCTTGCCTCCAGATTTACCTCTGTTGTACCTTGTTCCTGTTTTGTGTATGACCTCCTCGTCCAGTATTCCCTGAGTATCTCTGCTTCAGTGTGCGGTTGCAGTCAGTGTATCAAGTCCTGAGTGGTCATTTGCCTGAGGCTCAATCATAGGGTATAATACCATTCTGGTGAATAGACACTGTTCTGTTTCCAAGCCTGTTGCAGTAGCTACCAGGTCATCGCATTGCGGTTCCTATTTTTCAGTACTCTACCCAGTCCGTGACAGGTAATGAGAGGTTACTGTATAAAGTGAAAAAGCAACCTGAAGAGGAAAAGTGCCCCCCCCATCTAAGCTCTACATTGATTATTACAACCTACTGTAAGAATCTAAGAGATATCCAGATATTGATAAACAAGAAGAAATAAGTAAGATCTGAGATAAAATTAAGCACAAATACTAGAAAGAATAAATAAGAACATGGAATCTTTAAAGGTAAAAAGTTACTATACGAAGAACAGAGCAGAGAAGATGATGTCTAATAAGTTAATAAAAAATAGAGCCGACAACAGGATTGACAATATAATTAAAGGGGACAAGACTTATAGGACGTCAGAAGTAGGAACGGCCTTCAGTGAGGTTTTTAAAGAGCTCTATATTATACCCATGAGTATTAAGGAAGAGAAGATAAAGGAATATATTCTTAACAGTGAAATACCCACAATAACAGCAGAACAAAGAGCAACTATTAATAAGAACATAACTAGAGAAGAACTAATAAAAATCATATGAAAACTTGTTAAGAACAAAATGCCAGGCCCAGATGGATTCACCAATGGATTTTATAAAGTAATGACACCTGATATCAGGAACTGACTTTGCCTGGACTTGAACTCTGACTTCCATGTTCCTAGCTCTCTTCTTTACTGGTCCGCCAGCCTGTCTTTTGCATTTTAGTCTCTGTTCTAGTAACAGTGAATATACAAAGACTTATTATATTATAAACGCTCCACAGGTGTGTCTGCTCATGTGCTCACTCTCTGCCTATAAAAGCCCTGTCACTGTACCTTTGCCAGATTATTGTGGTTCCTGCCTGCATCATAATCAAGCTTGCTACTGATTGCTATTTACCTGTTACTGATTTGGACCATCTGACTACTCTGCTTTCTCCTACCTACATGACCTTGGCTTACCTGACTACGCTTCTACTCTTTGTTCCAGCCTCTCAGCTCTGCTAAAGACCAGATTGTCACTCAAAGCTCAGGGGCTCAACCACCTGAGTAATGAGTGGCTGCTTCTAGCAGAAGACCTTGCTGATCTGGACTCTAAAACCTGCTAACATAGAAACATAGAAACATAGAGTCAAGGATTGTAAGCATGCGTGGGATAGACCGAAGGCTATCCTAGCTTTAAGACCGGGAACGGGGGACTAATAAAAGTACTCAAAAAAATTGGACAATCGTTGGAGGCTTTTTGCATATCCAGATGGATACATTCAGCCATAATGTCTCTAAACGGAGCTCCGATGGCAATAACAGTTTAACCAAATATTTGCTCAGACTGGTTTTCTCTGTCTAATGGAACAAGACAGGGTTGCCCCCTGTCTCCCATTTTCTATGCAATCAAAATGAGAGAGAAAAAAAGCTCATTGAGGGATATCCTTCAGAATATCATTATATCATTATATGCAGATGATATCCTCATCACCATTACTAACCCAATTGAGTCAAAACAGTTTTAAAAGAGATTGATTATTATAAGTTAAATTTATCTTAAACACCCCTCAGGTCTTTTTGTGTTTGTGCAATAGTGTATTTCCTATACATATGTTCTAAACCTGGCCAGGCGAACTAAAAGCAGTGGATAAGATTGTATTTATTTTATTCCCTTCTTCCCATTCTATATCATTTTTATGCTGTTATATTCTATTTGTCATTTTTATTTGTCTATGTGATCATTGTTTGTATTTATCTTATAGTGACACTGGACTTGTGTGTTTTTTTTTATCTTATATGTATACAAATTTTATCTTGTGATGTACAATAAACTATTTTTATTTTCATATTTTTTCTTTTGGGGTTAATTTTAGCACTGTCTCTTTCTTTTATTAATATAAACAGATTAAATAGAAAAGTTGAAATGTATTAATGCTGTTTTTAATTTATTTAAAAATTGTATTTTATCAGGAAAAGTAGCAATGATACAATCTTTTATAATATTACTATATGGTACCATTGCACTTGTAAGTGATGTGAGGACAAAGCTGGTACGTGGACAGTGGGTGTGTATTGCACTGGCGGTACCATGTGTTGATGGGCTATGTGGTCTTAGGGCAATTATATTCATGCCAAGACTTGACAAAGACCCAGGGGGGTCAAAACGTGCTGAGTATTTTGTCTGTTTTTATCTGTTGTTGGGGGTTATGGAGCCCTGGCTCATGCATTTTGGGAGTGCTGTTTTTGTCTCTGGGTGTCTACATGTAGCATGATGGCTGAAGGGTACATATAGCATATCAACTGTTGATGGTGAATAATTGGTGATGTGATGCCAACCTATATTTATTTGCCTATATTAAGAATATGTATTTATATTATGTTTATGATTTTATTGGATATATATTATTTTATAATTATTTATGGTGTGTGTGTGTGTACAAATCCACCTAAACTAGCAGATATATTATATTATATTATATTATATTATAAGGGGTGCTGCTGAGACCAAATAATTATACAAAATCCAAAGATCTGCGCACTCTCCTCAAAGCAGGTAGGAGAAAAACTCTTAAAGCTATAGGTTTCATTAAAGCTACTTAAAAACACCTGTCTTTCTAAGATAACAAAATTGGAGATTTGGTTACATATATATCCATATTATGCTAAGCCCACCACTACGTCAAAGTACTTTAATATTGGTGGGTCCTAACATAAATACTGTTGGTTATGGGGCTTAATCTCTTTATGTGTATTTCTTACCAGGGACCAAAATGCCTTCCTATGGTACAATACAGAGACACTCCTGCAATTTATAGGTGTGTGTTTGTGTATATATATATCATACATATATATGTTTATTTGTATTTTTTTTATTAAACACATTTTAGTATTTATTTAATATAAATTGTAGGTTTTTTGAATTTAAAAAAATTATAAAAATAGCAAAATTGGTAGCATCGAACTCCCAATGGAAAATAATCGTATTTAGAAGGGATTCAGCCGCAGGAATGGCCAAATTTCAGGTTGGTTCGGGGTCATTTCAGTGATCCCTGAATGGCAAGATTTGAGTAGACATTTGGATTACTGGTGTAAATTTGGGGTGAAATAAATAGTATGAAGAAAAAGCAAATTAAACAAGTGGTTAAAGTTGGAAATCAGAATTGTTCCTCAGTATAATAGTTGATCACCCTGTTCCTCAGAATAGGAACACTGAAAAGTAAGTGTCTTTATTTGCCATCTTTTAACAGGAAGTCAGGACTAGACTTCAGTAAACAGACCAAAAGTTGTAGATTAACTTACAGCTTTCTCAGATGTTCTCAATATGTACGTGATAACAGAAAGATGCAGATATACAGCCTAAATAATAATAAACCTTTATTAAACACCTCACACATATAGAGCGTCAAATCTACATATGTTATCTGTAGAGCTGTGCTACACAGAATGTAAAAATAAAGATGGAATAAATATTACAAAATTAGCTATACAAAGTTATTTTGTCATAATGCTTCATTTAACTTATGGTAGTCTTTGTTTTTAATAAAACTTACTGTTTGGATTTTTTTTAAAACCTAACAAATATTTAAAAAATGCCATACAACGAAATATTATATAATACCAGCAATACTAGACTTGTTTAAGGTTTATAGCTATTCCTGAATAAATTAAAATCTTAAAAGTAACACATTTTTCTGAATATTCTGCTGCTGTACAAATGCAACATGTTTAACATCTTGTACATTTTTACAGTTCCGAAAAAACATTTTGACATAAGCAACAATCTTGAATGGAAAGTTTTTAGTTTGTTGCAAGCTGAAGATGTCTGCTGAAAACATTAGACAAAAAATTGGGTATAGGTTTATTATATACCCTGTCATGATTCACTATACCCTTGGAGCAATATTTACTAAGATGATATATTCAGCCTTTATGTTAACTAATAATAACCTGTACTTAATGACATGAGTATATTTAATATACAATTAACTGCAACAGAAAATTGATTAAAAAACCACTGTGAGTGATAATTCATGTCATAGGATAGAAACTGATATCTGGTAAAGTGTCAGGAGTCTTACATACCCTCAGGGATAGGCAGAGTGTTCGTTCAAGGATGCCAGTGACAAAGCTTGTAAAGATCCATAGAACATCATCCAACTGTCTGTCATAAGAACCAGTAAATATCCACTCTGAAATGTGTTGGTGCCTACTAGACATGTGCAAAACTAAAATTTTCGTTTCGTTTTCGTCCATTCGGACGAAAATGTTATTTATTTCGTCTAAAACGAATTTCGTTCATTACTGCATTCGTTTCAGACGAAATTCGTTCATTATTTTCGTTTCGTTAATTTTAATTCGTTCGTTTTATAGAAATACAATGTAATACTATTGGCTTTCTATAAACCGAACGAGAGCCCCATTCATAAGAAATTCTTATGAATGGGGCTCTCGTTCGGTTCATAGAAAGGCAATAGTACTACATGTTTTCTATAAGCCGAAAGTCTATAAACCGAACGACTTTCGGTTTATAGACTTTCGGCTTATGGAATACATGTAATCCTATGGCTATTCTATAAACCGAACGTTCGGTTTATAGAATAGCCATAGGATTACATGTATTCCATAAGTCGAAAGTCTATAAACCGAAAGTCGTTCGGTTTATAGGCTGTCGGCTTTTAACTATACGGAGACAGAGTCTCCATTCATAAAATTATGAATGGAGACTTTGTCTCCGTATAGTTAAAAGCCGACAGCTTATAAACCGAACGTTCGGTTTATAGGCTGTCGGCTTTTAACTATACGGAGACAGAGTCTCCATTCATAAAATTATGAATGGAGACTTTTGTCTCCGTATAGTTAAAAGCCGACAGCCTATAAACCGAACATTCGGTTTATAGGCTGTGGGCATTTAACTATACGGAGACAGAGTCTCCATTCATAAAATTATGAATGGAGACTTTGTCTCCGTGTAGTAAAATGCCGACAGCCTATAAACCGAACGTTCGGTTTATAGGCTGTCGGCTTATGGAATACATGTATTCCTATTGCTATTCTATAAACCGAACGTTCGGTTTATAGAATAGCAATAGGAATACATGTATTCCATAAGCCGAAAGTCTATAAACCGAACGTTCGGTTTATAGGCTGTCGGCTTTTAACTATACGGAGACTAAGTCTCCATTCATAATTTTATGAATGGAGACTCTGTCTCCGTATAGTTAAATGCTATTGTATTCTATAAACCGACTCTATTTCGGCTTATAGAATGCAATAGTACTACGAATGGACGAATGAACGAATGATTTTCGTTTATTAACCAATCGTTCATTCGGCTTTCGTTAGCTTAGCATTTTCGTTCTTCGTTTTTCGGACGAATGGACGAAAATGCTATTTTCGGACGAAAATGCATTCGTCCGAAAACGAATGCACATGTCTAGTGCCTACCCCTGCTTACATGGCACCAAGGATAATTTGAAAAAAGCAAACAAGGAAATATGGGTGGGATGAGCTAACCTGTCAAGCTTCTCTAAAGCATGAAAAGTGATTAAGATGTGCGCCAGAAGAAAGGAAGGAGAAAGAAAAGGAAAAAGTTGGAAGAAATAGTTGCTAAAAATACCAATTAGAGTTATTCCCAGTACTCAAGAGAGATGATGCAAATTGATAAAAGGTGGTACAAGCGCTGAGAAAGAAGAAAAGGCTCTATATATGGGTAAAAAGTATATTATATCATTTTAATCAATGAATATACATAAATAATAAAAACAAATATAGTATGATCTATTCTTGTGTGCAGATTTTTACACTGTAAATTTTAATACTGAGTTCACTGAATTTACACTAGTTTTATATATTGGATGTATACACTGTGTATTACAAGCCACAGTAATTTTTTGAACTTTTATATAACTACTTTTTCTATGGTGTGTTTTGTTATAGATGCACTTGTGATTTTATTTTATATATTTTATATAGCTTTCTATATACAGCACTTGAGTCTGATTCAGTTTGTGGGGGGTTTCGGTAGTAGTATCCTAACTCTGTGCACCAGCTGGGTACCCTTTTTTTCATCCAGGGGTAATTTTCCAAACTGTGAACAAAACAGAACACATAACACTGGGTATTTGATAACACACAGAATTATCAGGTACATTTGGTAACCTGAACTATTTGGGAAAGTGTTCTTACTTTCTGGGACAAGTTTGCCGGGAATCCAGTATATTTCTGCATTATGCTTCTAATTTACACGTATGTAATTTATTATCGTTAAAAACAAAATATGACAGTATTACACATTGAATGAAAAGGAAATGGAATAAGGTTGCACTATTCAGACATAATGGATAATCAGGTAATATCAATGGTAGAAATCCAAATTCCCCCAGCCTCTGAAAATGAGAGATCTCATTACATTTCTGATCCCTGACTTTGGAGATATTAGGACTTCACAACTTTGATTGCTTGTCCTCATTTATTATTTATAAAACAAATTCATGAATCGCCTCATCTGGCTTTCCTAACGTAGCAGTGGCCCTGTATCATAGTTATATCATAATTATTCAGTGCTGTAGACCCATCTTAGTGTTGAAGGAGATCACACAGCCTACGACTACTCGATCTAGCTGCAGCATCATGTACTGATAACATTTTAGACTTCATCGGGTCTCTTGTTGTGTCAATTTAAACCCCTGTCTCCCTTTGCATTTAATTCCAGTACCTTCAATCTCCCTTTGCATTTAACCTTCCTCTATCTCCCTCTGTGACCATGCGAGCCTCTTAGCAGCTGCCCGTTTACACAACCTTATCTTCTTCTATGCCCATTTCCAGAATCCATAGAAACTCCTTTATGCCACTGGAGGTCCTCCAGAGTCAGATCCCTTAACACCATTAGGACATTCCATACTTCTGTGTATCCATATCAGTTGGCCTGTACCGGTTAGTTTACAAGGTTAACTGTAAAAACTAATATGTTTTTACATCACTGCAGGTTGACAATTCATCTTTTCCACATAGGCCAAATCTGAGTTGCTGGTCTTCCATGCTACTTCCTGTTTTTCTGGAAAAAGATGTGGACTTGAATTACTAACAATGATAAACATACTAAGGCATATGTCTAGCACGTAAAATCACATAATGTAAAGTGCTCACATATTTCTAATCCTATATTCACTCAGATATATAGTGCAGAAGGTTTGAACAGCCTCTGTGCATAATAACTCAGCTTGAAATGTAATAAATGGAATTAGTACCTTAATGTTCTACCCATCGTCTGCATATGCATTTAGGTGATTTAGCTGTTAAATAATAGCTTAGCTTTCAAGATTATATTTTCCACCACTTAACTGAACTTTTAAAAAGTAACAAAAGCATTAATAAATATTGCAGGAAGGCATGCAAAATAGACTCAAGGATTTTTTAATAAAAAAAATAATTTTATATAAGTTTTATTTTTAAATAATCTCAGGTGTTTGGAAGTTTTTGAATAACTCATGAAATCTTAAGCTTGGTGAATAACTTTTTTTGAACTATACCAAGCTTTTAGTGTATTAAAGATCATGATATGAAGCATGTATAATGTATAGCCCTTGTGTATCATAAATAGTTTAACAGGCTTCAGTACAGTCTTTGAGATGCACTGAAAGGAATTTAAACACACACTGTAACTCATGTTTTCCTTTCCAGACTACTTCCTCACCTATAGAAAATATACTGACATATATATTTTCACAAACCCTATGTTTTAATGTATTTAGTTATTAATAATTATCAAAACAAATCTTAGAACAATGCTAATTTAGAAGTTAATTTTAGTAAGATATTCAAGTTCTACTTAAAGGGCAATGTCCCAACAAATTAACTTGTGGTTAGTTGAAAGATTGCTTGAACTGTAGGCATTTTACATAGAAATGTTTTAATGAAAGAATATAAACAATGTACTTTAGTGAGCTCTCTTTGTTTCATTTACCTCTAACAGGGAGCAGGCATATTGTTTAGAATCTTGGGTCAGATCTTCATTCAACTGCATGAAGGTTAATGCAGATCTGACCTAAGATTAAACATGTCTGCCTCCTGTTAAAGCTATATGAAGCAATGACTGCTCAATAAGGTGCTTTATTTGTATTATGTCATTAAAGCAACGCTTTACACACCATCTACACTTGATGTAATCTTTCAATTAAACATGAGTTGTTTTTTTTTTTTACCAACAGTTGTCCTTTAACATAGCTTACCAGTACTATAATGTACCATTACTTTTGATCAACTAAGTATATGTTAAGTTTTGTCTTGATTACAATACTGTTGTACTGTTGTATAGTTGTGGTGTTGTCTCTGTATGGGATTGATTCTTTCTGGATTGCTTACTGTACACAGAACCCTCTCTAGTTTCATTTAACTATATGGGATATATTCAGTAAACCAGATTAATGGTGCTGAATTCAGTGGTGTGACCGGGACTGAAGGGTACATGTGTGGAACCCTGCCATGGCATAATTTATTATGGATCAGGTATAATTTACTACACAATTATAAGCTGAATTCAAGTAATGCAAAGTCACAGATATCAAGTGTAATCATAGTTTCATAATGAATTCAGTATGATTTTCTTTTTATAAAATAGAATTCAATATTAAATCAATTATATATCCTGACCTAGATACAATTGTCATAATGTTATGCAAGATAAATAGCAACTATCTTTGAAGGTGTTTTTTGATCAACTAAAGCTACCAAAAGCAAATTTATTTCATAGCAAATTCCATAAAGGCAAAAATAATCTATTTTCCCTAATCTTAAATGATGCCTCTAAAAATTGAAAAAGGGATCAACTTTGTGGCACTTCTCCAAAATATTCACATTATTTTACATTACATAATATGGGAGGGTTTGGTTTTCAATGGAAAGAAACCCACGAAACAATGAAAGCTCTTCAAGCCATAATGAAGGCACTTACATTATAGTTACAGAACTCTGTTCAACAAATTATGCTTGCTGTAGATATTCAGAATCTCAGTGACCTTTCAGTGTATCAGTCTTTACATTTTCACCTCGTAGGCACATATGCAATCCACAAGATACAATTTCTCTTTTCACATGCAAATGTGCCTCTAGTTGCAACTGTGTAGATTAACACATTGAGAGGTCATTGGAGGAAGAACAGGATCTTGGCACCCAGCACAGCTTTCAAACATTAACATCATGTGTGTTTGCAGGTATATCTTTAGGAGAGTGGGGGGAAATATTACCAATCCTGTAACTTGCATCGATTGGCTACCTTTCCTGGGGCTTAAAAGGGGGTACCTGATAGTCAACTGGCAGTGCAGTATCTTTTGCTGTATACAGTGTTTTGCTGTAAAACAAAGCACGTTTAATATCTGGAAAGTTAAGGTAGTGTTTTCTACCTTAAGTTTCATTTCATAAAAACTGTAGATAAAAAAGATTAACAAACAATTCACAAAACACTGTAGCAAAAGCATTCACCTTTAAAAATCCATTGGAGGAACCTGTAACCACATTTGAAGAAAGTAATTTATATGCATTTAAAAAAGGTGAGTTTTGGCCATCCAAGGTGTACTGTTATTGTTTCTTATCTTATAAGAACATAAACATTGCATGACTGCTCTATCTAACCATTTTGTGAAAAACATTTGTAATATGTACAAATCCCCTTTTTCCAGAGACCTGAACATATTGTTTGTATTTAAATACCTTAAACCTTGGTTAGGTGTATCTTTACAGTGACTTTATTTGTCTATTAGATGCTCAAGAAGACAATATCTTAAGCAGTGTTTCTCAACCAGGGTTCTGCAGAGATTGGTAAGGGTTCAGCTTAAGCGCGCACACACCCAGCCACGTTATAGTGCCAATTATAGTTCTCGTTCCCTGTCCTGCTCCTTCCCTAGACCCTGTGTGATGCAATATAGATTGCAGGTCTTCAAACCCCGCACCTACATCATAGATGATTCCAGGAGTGCAAGCCAAGGTAAGTTACTGCCCACTTTCCTAGTTATGCCATGTTTACTCTTGACTGCTGATTTTGCCATGTTATACCAAGTTTATACATTACTGCTGATTTTGTCATGGTATACTAAGTTTATACATTATGGCTGATTTTGCCATGTTATACCAAGTTTATACATTACTGCTGATTTTGCCATGTTATACCAAGTTTATACATTACTGCTGATTTTGCCATATTATACCAAGTTTATACATTACTGCTGATTTTGCCATGTTATACCAAGTTTATACATTACTGCTGATTTTGCCATGTTATACCAAGTTTATACATTACTGCTGATTTTGCCATGTTATACCAAGTTTATACATTACTGCTGATTTTGCCATGCTTTCTTCATGAACTTGAAATTTATACAAGAGAAAAAATATATATTAATAATGATATGTAATAGGAACTCTAGGGTTAGAGAGCTTGTTGATCATAGCCACTGTATTGTGTACAGAATTAGATAAGACAACACATAAATGGACATCTGTAGATAAACATGTTAAAAGAATGGCCAATAGCTTTACTAATATATTAAAAAGTATGAACCTTTATGATGTGTGAAGAGCGAGACATCCATCAGAGAGAGATTGCACACATTTCCTTCATGTCCATGAATCATTTTTGAGGATAGACATGATATTGGGAGAGGTGGATATATTAAAAACAAATGAAAAAATCTATTTAAAAGAACACGTGGTCAGACCACAGTTTGATTTTTTAAAGTTGGATTCAACAGAAAGAAGAAAAAACTTATCCACCTAGCGGATTGATGACTTGCTCACTAGCAAACAAATAGGTAAACGAATCTGCCCCTACTAAATGTAAATATACTCATGGATAGCATTAACCAGGGGTTAATTAAATAAACTTAAAAAATGGATACAGAGAGAGACAGGAGCATCTATCACAGAATTATAATTCTATAATATTTCCATGGAAATTAAACACAATTCCACACAAGAAAAGATCAAATAGAAAAAAAAGAATTCAAGAAAGGATTAATCAATTGGAATTAGAAAAAGTTAATAAAAATATGGAGAAATTAAGAACGATTTACTAACATAGGGGAATTAGAACAGATAAAATCCTTCCAAATATATTAAAATAAAGGAGGAATAATAGAATATAATGTTTAAAAGAAGCAGGTGAAATCTATAGATATCCAGATGAAAGAACAATGATTTATTTTTTATATTTGATAAATATTACCAAGATCTGTATAACATGCCATCAGAACACATGACAGAAGGTATAGAATAGTGCCTACAACAAACAGTCCCACAATAACATAAGAACATGGAAAATGTTTAAATTGACCAATTGAAAAATAGGAATTGAGTAGTTCACTGCTTAAATAAAAATCCCAAAGACCAGATGGATTTGTAAATCATTTCTACAAGCATACAAATCAAATATTACTGCTCATCTTAGAGAGACTTTCAAAGAGATTGTATGGATGTGTCACTGTCCAGATGAAATTATTATAGCTAACATCATCCCGATCCAAAAAACCAGACAAAAGAACCAGCAGACTAATATCAATTTTAAATGTTGAAAAAAACTTTTCTTCCATTCTCGCAGGGGAAGATGAAAGAGATCCTACCCATACTGATCAATTCTGATCAGATTGGATTTGTCCCAGGTAGACAACATATCTACAAACTAATTTTGAGTTAAAATTTTCCCTGGGGGAGTTTACTTATCTTGGCATAATAGTTCCTAGAAATATTGAATCTATTATGCAAGTGAACACTTCTGGACTGATTAAGAATATAAATAAAGAAATAAGGGTATGGAGAATTACAAGGATCTCCTGGTTCGTTAGGAGGAACGTAGTAAAATTATACCTACTCCCAAAGTGGAACAATGTGTTTTGGAATCTGCCACTCAGAATACCAGACAGCTAGCTAGAGATGGCCCAGAATAGTTTTAATAACATTATATGGCAAGGTAAAATACCTCGTATCAGTTAAAAAAGGTTATCTTATGGGTTACCAAAGGGATGAGTGGGACATCTGGTACTGAAGGATTACTATGAATTGAGCATGGTGTTTCATATACTATTGATATCTTTAGAATCCTCCAAACCTGAGGAATGGTTTAAACAAGAACAAAGTGTTCTTAACACTAGTGCTCTTTCTTCTGTGATATGGGACATACATAGCGGCCAAACTTTTAAAGAAAGTCAAAATATCACCTTGGAACAAACTTTAAAGATACGCAGCAAAATAAAAAAGAAGCTAGAAATAACAAAAGAACCAAATTTACAGATCTTAAATTGGAAAGTTGGGTAGAAAATCTGTCAATGAGAAAATGGAGGGAATGGGTATAGAAAAGGTCTCTGACATAGCACACAAAGAAACAGACCTTTTTTATAATCTAATGTAGCAATACCATCTAGAGATATGTTTACCTATCTTCGGGTTAAGAATATTTCAGATAAATCCCTGATTAGAGGCAAGATAGACCTGTTAAATAAATTAGAGAATATTTTTTGTATTTGTAATTCTAAGAAGCTGATTACTAAGTGCCACAAGCTCACTTCCCAAATAGAAACATAAAATGTAAAAAAAATTGTTTTCTTTATGGGAATAAGAACTTAATATTAATATTACAATGGGGGGAAGCACTTCAAAGGGTAACTCATCCGGCACATGATCTGACAGTGGTGGGAACCTTTTATAAGGTCACAAGTAGATGGTACTTGGTTCATGACTGAATAAGATGTATTCCCAAGTATCAAATATTTGTTGGGGTTGTGGTCATGTAGTCGGCACTGACATACACTCATGGTGGACATGTTACTGTGTTTAAAAAAAAACTGTGGAACATGGCTTTTGATTATAAATAGATAATGTTTCTTTAAAAAGAACTCCAGAAGTTGCCCTCCTAAAATTGAATTGTCCACAATTACAAATAGAAAGCCTGTACTCAGCAATTCACTGCTTTATTGAGGTTCTTGTTATAATATCCACAAACTGGGGGAAAAGCAGTGAGTTTATTGACAGATGTGACTGGAATTGGAGGCACGTTAGATAGGAAATAGATCAAATTGAATTAAATTAATTTGGGAACGTTGTATGGCCGAACTGTCACTCATACTTTAAAACCTTGGATTTAAAAGGCACATAGGATGGACAGACTTAAGGTATTATGAGGCCCCACTCAGAGAATTCTGCTTCTCCAGGCATGGAAGAAAATGTAATAAATGTTTTAAGTAATTGCACATTTTTCACATATTTAATATTTAATGATGATTCTATAATACATAATGATAATATGTTCTATGATTGTGATTGTTCATTTTGTGTTAAAATACTTTATAAATCAAGAAAAAAAAATAATGATATACAATTCCTTTTTTTATGGTTTCCCAGAGACATGAATATTATTTCAAGGATAAAAAGGTTGAGAAAAACTGGTCTTGAGTGTTTGAAAATGAAACAGGGCAAGACTAAATATGTGATTTTTATTTTACTTTTCATTTTATTTTATACACATAAAATAATTCAAAGTCTGATGGTGAATCATTGTCTGGTCAGCAAACAGCGAGAACACAATTGAGAAGGATGAACGCAGAGTATAGATAACATTTCTGAGCAATCCTGGCATGGTCCCAGCCAGCAGGCAATGCACCATAAAAATATCTAGGTTAGAATAACATTAAGGCAATGCTGACAGGGAAAATACTGCCTGAGCTTTGGCTGCAAGATTAGAATCAATCATGCCATCGCTTATACATCCTAATGAAATAGGTTTTATTAAAAAAAGAGGCTCATTTTTCAATCTGTTTAGTTTGATTTAGAAAATAGATGATTCAAATCCTTCAACATTAATTACCCAGGAGAATTGACTGGGTCAGCTAAGTACATAGAAATCATAGCAATGGTTTATTGGAATACGATTAGACAGCAGTTTTCTTATTTGCATTTTGACAGAGACAGACAGATAGAACTATTTGGTTTCTTCTTCAGAATGCTTTTGCTGCATGATCAGGCCTCCCTTACCTACTTCTGGTACAGTCCTAACTTGTTGCAGATGATTTAGGATTTTGTATAATGTAGCTGTTTAAACATTTCAAAGATGTAGGTACAAGGCCCAGCAGCCTTTCTGGCTGCTGTAGGCTGAACTTTACTCCACATCCCCTTCCTGAAGGAGAAAGATTAGTGACCACCCTGAAGTTCCGGGAATCCAGAACCTCCAGTTTAAATGCAGATATAGAGTCCTGAAGTAATAGTATATGTGACCAGTACCAGCTGAATTCCATAACGTGAAGATGAGTTCAGTCCTAAACCCACAAAGACTTTGTGTGTCCTGACCCAGTCAGTCCACCAACCTGAGAGAGTGAGTGGACTCATGGGATGCCTAGGATTACCTAAAACCTTGAGAGAGCGGGAACGTTAAAGCTAGGTAAGGCATATAATTCCATTAAATCTGTGAAGGGCAGACAAGTGGGCATAATTTATGGGTAGTTCAAAGAGTAGTACCGTGTTAGCCATTGAAAAATAGGAAACACGTAGAGTTACAATGATACCATTTATTGGCTAACTGAGAGTTTGATTGCAAGCATGTTTTGAGGTTAGGAATTTTGTTTTAGACTTTAGTCTCTGAGGAAAAGTCCTATCAACTTGATCTTGAAAGTTTGCAATCAGACTCTCAGTTAGCCAATAAATGGTATCATTTTAACTATATTTGTTAACATTTTTTGAAAGAGAAAAACCAAGGAATTTCATTCACTAGACAATAACATCAGTTTACAAAAATACAAGTCGTCACTTTGGTAACTTCAGCTTTAAATAAGTGTTTCATGGAAAAAATGGTACCGGTATATCATTATAGATTCTCAAATGTCTATTAAACAGCACATTTTTCAATTTCCCTTTTGGTTCCTTTCAGTTCAGTGTTCAATAGGGACTAAGAAGGTATCTTTAAAAGGAGTCTAAACAATTAGCGCACCCTTCAAATTGAACTTTTAATGAGGCAGAATTGATCTGCTTCATTGAAAGAAAAAAAAAATGGTTCACACCCTCTTTCAGTGTATAGACCACAATGATTTTATTGGCTATTCATACACGTATTAATAATAGTCTATTTTGTTTTCACAGGCAATAAAATGGGGGGCTGTGGTGCCAAATTATATTATTATAAGAAAAATTTTGAAAGTGACTTTCACAAACAATTCTATCTTCTTTTATCTGTGCTGGGAAAAGCTCAATGAAAAATACTGTTCATGGCTGTGTTCCCAAGAGGTTATATAATGCCAATGTGAGTTACCATTCACATTTGTTAAATCCAGAAATTGGCTCAGCTATATATGACACTAGCCAACTACAAGTGTCCTTAGTAATAATACTTTAGAAAATATAGGGATAACTATTTTCTACAGCTACGTTAAATCAGACAGGAAGCCAAAGTGAATAAATCAACCACTGCTTCCTAATCGTGACAATTCCTTTGCAGCAAGAATCATAAGTGGTAAAGTCTTCTTGGCCACTACTTCAAATAGGCTGATAAAAAAAATTATTATGATTTTATTATATTAGATTTCCAGAGTAAACTTAGAACAATAGGGTAATTATTTGTAATATACACTGTAAAGAGCTTCTTTTCTTTTCTGCCAACATAAGGATTTTCCAAGAACACAACCTATGTAGTGAACATCATCCTATAAAATTGCAAAATAAAAAAATGAACAGCTTAAAACATTTTATTTCAAGTAAAAATGAAAACATTCTCCACCAGTAAGTACAGTCTACTTTAATTAGACATAACTAATATGTCTAATTAAATTGCAACAGTTTTAAGTTCTTAATCAGATTTATGGTTCTGCATCAATGTTGAATGATTTACAATGAATATATACCATCAACTACACATTTCCTAATTCTTATTTTATTGTTCGAAAAAAGGTGCACAAAAGATATTTATGTGTACACAAACATTGCTGGCTCTTGCCTTGAGCTAACGGTTGAGAACAACCGCATCACCACTCGCAGTCCCGCGGCAGCACTTACTAATATGACTGGCTCCTCCCCTGCCCTATGCTTGTGGCGTTATGCATTTCACATGCTGGAGTCAGATGGCAGTGAAGACCGCACTGGCAGTCTTCCTGTCCATGCCGATTTATGCAGATGCATACAAACTTGAATATTTTCCGTAATCTCTATGCTATATATAGTCTATGTAGAATTGTCTGGAGAGTGTTTTAAATTTATGTTTGGATGGAAGAACTGCTATTTCGGATGTCCATGATACTCACAGACTTTGGGAGGTGTGTGCAGGTCTTCCTTTGGGTATGAGCTTGATATTGGTGCCGGCTGCTGTTCTTCCAGTCTAACATGTAGGCTCAGAAACAAGATCCAGATCAGGTGGAAGAAGAGACGTTGGAGTTAGTGATGAATTGAGCTGCTGGGAGGCTTCTAAAACAGAAGCACAAGTGAAAAAAACGAGAAAAGTTTAATTGCACTTTAATCATACCCTGGGACAGGATTATATTCAGCTGACAGCACACAGTGCTTCATAGAAAGCATTGATATTTGTATTATATTAAAACATGTACAATACAGTTTTATTAACCATGTGAGAAACGCTGTGCCAAATTATCTTGAAACAAATGTAGGTTTACACAAGCATTGAGTACGCACATACTTTTGTAATACTAAAACAAATGACACAACATAAATAGAACCACAAATAGTGCACAGAAACAAATATATCATATTATGATATGTTGAAATGTCCACTGTATCGCTCAAGAGTAAATTAGAAATAAATAATAAGCAAAAGTGTATGAAAATGTCCCACACCTACACTTTTAAACACCACCTACAGTGATTAGAGCAATAACGCTCATTAGAATAAACATGCACTCAATTATCCTTAGGGAAGGGTCCGCACATTTTTTTTAAATTTTTTGCTGGCGCATTTTTTTTAAAATTTAAATGTGGAATCTTTTTGGTTGGCCCCTTTCCCATGGCCAAAAATGAGGACTCAAGTGTGTCGCAGAATTTCATTGAACATCAGGAACAGGTAAAATGTTATTCACAGGGCACCCTTTGTATGCACGGAGCAGTAATTAGCCCTGTCTATATCAATATGTTTATTTCATTTATGGTGTTTGGGGCTATTCATTTTGATTTATGGGGCCAGCAGGACACTCTCCTGGCCTCAGGGGCCTGTTAATGTTTTTGTGGGCTCAACAAGGTCATCCTTATTTCAGTTTCAACTTATTTATTTTTATTATTTTATTTCGGGAGGACTTCCTGACTGCTGAAGTCCTCCTGACATGAGTCTCTATCCTCCTGAAAGATGGGGAGGATAGAGGCTACTATTTTGGCACAGAAACAACCATAATGGCTGATATTTGTGTCCATTCAGAAGCACTTCACTGCTTCCTGAGTAGCCAGAATTTGGTACATTCTTCTATAGTCAAAAAAGCATTCTAGTAAATACACACACAAAGGTACATTTCATTGAATGTTTTGTCAAATTTTTATACAAGATGTCAAGACTCAATTCTAGAATTGGTGGAAAATATGTGTTTCTTAACCTTGGATACATAATATTTAATTTGCTGTTTTAAACATACAACTTGTATTGCATATGTGTGTGTGTAAAACATGGAGTTAATAAAGTGTTTTGTCAGTCTTAAATTACCACATTACTAACCTGATTCACAAATGTAGTCTCAGAAAGTATATTTTATGTTAATTATGCCATCAAAACAGCACGACTTTCCCCTCATGGGAACAGAACGTACCTACTGTATATGTTTAGTGGGCACTTTAAGAATGTTGACTTGCTGTTTTTGGCTATACTATGAGTTGAACCAATTTTACCTCTTCGTTAAAGAGGACAGTCAGCAGTTTTATATTTATGTATATGAAAATGTGTCTCAACTGAAAAGAAAATATACAGTTGGTAAAAAGCAATAAAATATACAGGAATAAAATAGAACTACACAAGTATATAAGTATACATGTAAGCCTGCACATCATTTTTAAATTAAATAATGAATCATGTTTTAAAAATAGCATGTATATGTTAGATTTGTTATTTTTAACATATAACATTAACTTGTACATTTATAGAGCTGGGCACATGGCTGTCTCATATGGACAGTAATCATGCTCCATTAAGGATCTATGCAATAAAGAGAGAATTACAGGGAAGTGAGATGGGGATTTCAAACTTTAGGCCAAAGTAGCTGAGTTGGAAAATTCTCCAATGCAGTTTGAAATTCCCATTTTAATTCCCTGCAATTATCTATTTATCCACTCTATATATGTACAAGGTAATGTTATATGTTAAACATAACAAATCAAACATTTACGTGGTATTTTTTTTTATTGAGTAGAGGCTTTACATAGCAATTGAGCCTCAATTTCAGTCAGATTAAAGAAAGTGTACACCTTAAAAAAAGGTCCAATGTGCTCGAAACAAGTTATCTATGTGTGGTCGATACATTCAGTATTCTCTTTTTTCCTCCTTGGCTCCTCCCCCACTTCTCAATGACTGACTCTCTCTATAACTTCGTCATTCTTCTTCACTGTCATCCTTCTTAACTGTTCACATTTCCATTTACAAATACTTTTCTCTGCCCCATCTTACATGATTGACACACAGACACACTATTATGAGTTCCTTGAAGCATCAGCTCCAAAAAACTGTTTATCCATTTATTTTTGGACAAAGACTACAGGATACAGTTCAACTATCCATTTTGGTACTTTAACTATATTCAAGGAGACAATCTGAACATGAGGTAAAAAATGTTAAATACTAAAAATCTGTTAAGTAGAAATGTTATTACTAAATTTAGTATTAGATTTTATGCAAACAGACAAAAACACAGATGCCAAGAACAACAGGAATGCAGCTTTTCTAAACTAAACCAACTGAAACGTATTCCATGTAGGTGTTTGCAAAAACAAACTCAAATATTAATGTAAATTCTATCCCTGCCAAAATATATTTTGGGCACATTTTAACCAAAAAGGTCACATATCATGAGCAATAAATGGCACGACCATAATCACAGTGGCTATCATTCATAACAACCTGAGGAGGGTAAAATAAACCCCACCAATTATGACATGAATTGACAGAGAAGTCAGGAAAGTTTACATGCATGCAGGACTGAAAATACAGCTGCAGATTTAAAAAAACTGATTGGGAGTCTGGGTCATGTTAAGGAGTTACGTAAAAACAAAGATACTAAGGTATGTAGTTGGGTGTACTAAATTATACAGTGGGGATTCATTATAAAAGTCAATTCTCGGGCAAAATATACAAAGTGTCCACTTTTAGAAGGAAGAATTGACTTTTATAAATATCCCTCAATTATGTTTTTTTGTTTCTTTACTTTCTTCTTCCCGGTTTTCATTTTGACAAGTGCTCAAGTTTGCACTCCCACATTTTTCTGCACACAATACCTAATAGGGAACCGGTGCAGGGTTCATTTTGGGACTAAATGCTAAGCATTATTAAGGTGTGCCCATGTACTTCAGTGTACAGCCATAGCTATAGTTATTTTTTTTATCTGCAAGCACTTATTAATCAAAACAAAAATGAAATTAAATAAAACTTACCAACTTATATTAGCGAGTGTATAAAATAATGAGTCAAGCAACATATCCTTCTGTTAATCTACAGACCAAGTATAGAACAATAATATCCTTCAACAAAAAAATAATAATAATCTGGTGATAAAAATACAGACAAAATATATAGTGGACAGCACTAAAATATATGATAATGACAAACACATTGTTTTTTTTTAGTAAATATATATCTTTTAATTAGCATATAAAAATGTAATAATAACATATACATAGAAAAGTAATGCTACTAACAAACAATGCTCCTTTATAAATTCTCAAAGAGAAACCATCATTAAATATATATCTCAAATATCCCTAATAAAAAGAGAGGCAAAAAAAACTTGAATATAACAAGCCACCTGGATTACATAGGGGTGTAAAATAAGTAAATAAAATACCACCAAAGAAGCTTATCTCTCCAATTTATAACATATAAATAGACCTTAAACCATTACCTAAACCTTATTATATTAGACAAAGGGAACTAAACTGTTCACACACCCTAAACGATAAACAATGGACAAAGATTCCCTTCTTAACACACAAATGATCCATATCTGCCTTGGTACATGAGCATGCATACAAAGTCTTAACAAGATGGTACAGGGTTCCGACTAATCTAATAAAACTATTCCCCTCCCACTCACATATTTGCTGAATATGCTGCTGCTATTGGAGTGATTTTCTCCACATCTGGTGATAGCCCCTTTCTGGGAGTCGGTCATTAGAAAAGTATCAAATCCAGATTTCCTCTATGAACCTCTTCCTGCATTACTCCGCCACATGACACTCCCCGTAGGAAAATACAAATGGTCCCTGCATTCCTCACTGCTGCCAAATTGTTGATTCCTCAACTCTGGAAATTGACAAGAACCCCCCCTTTCGCAGAATGGGCCACCTCGGTGGAGGACATCAGAAAATAAATGGATCTGAAGGACACATATAATTGACTACCTTGGACAGAGTATATGGATGGCCCAGAGTGCCAAACTATCATGTCCCAGTTTCTCCAAGGTGTCTTATGAATTGAAACAATACACTTTCTATGGGCTCTCATTGTGTTCACCTCTCCCTGCTGCACTCGTGACTTACTTAATTATCTCATCACCTATTCATGTGTATATATACCCATGCAAGTACCCTGGCCCCCGTATAAATAGACAGTTCCAGGAGCTGCCAATGCTCTTGCTACCAATAATGCTTATGGGGGGGGGGGGGGTCAAATGGCTCCCAGACCCCTATAAAATGGATGGACCAAGGACCTGCCCATTCCTTAACTCTTCCCCTGCACAGTGATGGGGTTATAATTAGTCCCCCATCCACTGTTAAGTAATATTGTAGGGGCTTGCCCAAGGCCCCCAGAATCTAAATAAATAATATTCTCCCCACCCAGATACACTTGTCCAAATCCCCTCACGACATAAGTAATTAACACAATAAATAAAAATGAGCCCCCCTAGCCGGGGGCTGTCCCAAGGACCCAGGACAATATAAGTAATTAATAAACAGATTCAAATAAAATGAACCTTACCTACTCCCCTAGCTCTTGCCCTTGACCTTGCCCAGTTAGGGAGGGCAATTAAATTAACCAAAAAAAACAACATTTGTGTGGGCACTGCCCACACCACTGGCACACAGATGCGGTGAAATGGCCAGAATGAACTGCCCTAGATGTGAGGGCAGACATGACATTTCCAAAACCAGCCAATTATAGGGCTGGAACAGGGAGGCTTATAATTAGCTGGCACAGTCCTACAGTGTAGAAATCATAGTCCTACAGTGTAGAAGTTTTGTTTATATGGGGAAAAGATTTTTCAGGCTAAGTTCAACTCGACAGTGGACTTAGCCTGAAAAGCACATTTTCCATCCTCCACTTAAATGAATGAGAGTGAATTTCCTCTCACTCGCATTCATTTCAGCATTCTTCCCCTCATCTTGATCTTTGCAAATGGTTAGTGAATACCCTTTTGCGCAGTCCAGATGAGGCATACGAGGACCTCCAATCAAGGATTTGAGTGAATATACAGTAAAAATATGAAAAATGTTTCATATAATCCTGATTCTGGAAAAGGGATCTATATCTGTAGCTTTCTGGTCAGTTGAATGTTTTGTGACTAAAACCTTCTAATAAGCTGTATCATTTATTTTATGTGTGACATACATGACATACAGTTACTGTATTAGGCATTGTATATTTTGCTAAAGTTCACCTGTAGCAAAGCTTTATTTTAAGATAGTTACTTACACTTTACTCTTTTGTTTCTTGTAATGGTAATAAAACCAATTAATCTTCACATTTAAGCTCATTTATAACTAATTATTTGCATTGAATCTACATGACAAAATTCTGATTCATCCTAATTGGACTGAGTTTCATTCTATGAGCAAATGGCATCTGTCACTGTACTTCTATACTTGTATCATTTTCATACTGTCATTCTGCAGAATAAAACAAGTTCCTGAAAGTAAATGTGAAGTGTGTAAATGTGCTGCTACATACATTGATTGTACTTTCTATAGAAAATGTACTTAATGAACAAAGGCCCTATTGAAAAAGTGTAAATTAACATGTGTTCACATATAACAATGATACAAATGTTAATAATAATAATAACAACGCTTACTTTAGCAATTTCATATGAGTTGAAAGGAAAATAGTGAATAGTGGAAAGTGAATTATCAGTGGTGTTTTGTTCACTAAAATGTGAACTGACAACTGAACTGCAAAAATCAGGCATTCATGGCTAAATTGAAAAAATTCTCCTACTATATTTACAACTTGGCTATTAATGCCTGGATTTTACAATTTCTTTGCCATTCACCTTGTCAGCCACTGACAGCACTGAAAAATATTATCCAAGCTGAGTAGCCAAATGACAGAGAAGGAAAAAGGCCTGAACTATCTACCATTTCAGTCAGGAATTCCATATACCATATTTGCTCGATTATAAGACAAGGTTTTTTTCAGAATTTCTTTTCAGAAAACTACCCCTCGTCTTATAATCGAGGTCGTCTTATAATCTGACCTCAAATTGAGGTCAGATTATAAGACAGGGATCCAGGTCCCCAGCAGAGCTGCAGGGGACCTGGATCCCCCTCTCTAACAGCAGGGGAAGTCTGCGCGATGAGCGCAGACTCCCCTGCTTCCGCCTGGCACGACCGCCGGGGCTTCTGTGAAGAAGCCGGGTACTTCCGCTTTCGTCACAGAAGTCCCGGCGAGCGTGCCGGGCGGCAGCAGGGGAGGTCTGCGCTCATCGTGCAGACATCCTCTGCTGCCCCACTAGCCACCAGGGTAAATCGGGCAGCTGAGGGATGTCTGCACGATACGTGCAGACATCCTCCATGCTGCCCGACACGGCAGACTATTATGACGGACCAGCTGTCCGTCATAATAGAGTGCCGTGTCGGGCAGCATGGAGGATGTCTGCACGTATCGTGCAGACATCCCCCGGCTGCCCCCACTAGCCACCAGGGATCGTCTTCCAGGTGAGGGGGAGGGAGGGGGAAGAGAGACAGGGGAGGGAGGGGGCAGAGACAGGGGCAGAAACAGAGACAGGGGGAGTGAGGGGGGCAGAAACAGAGACGGGGGGGAGACAAAGCTACAAGGGAGGGGGGAAGAGAGCTACAATGGGGGGAAGAGACAGAGGGAGGGGGGGCAGAGAGAAACAAGGGGGGGGGAGAGACAGAGGAGAGGGGGGAATCAAAGGGAGGGGGAGAGAGACAAAGCTGGGGGCAAGGGAAAGAGAGGCAGAATTGGCACATAAAAGGAAATAAAAACAAATGCATTTTTTTGATATAATTTTTTATTAAAAAAGCAATTTACATGTGAATATATACAAGTTTACCTTTTTTCCTATAGGGTAGTCTTATATTCAGGCTTTTAGTTTTTTTCCTAAAGGAATATCCAAAGTTTGGGGGGTCGTCTTATAATCAGGGTCGTCTTATAATCGAGCAAATACGGTAGTATCCTGGGAATTTTAAGATGCGCCACTGAGAAAAAAAAATGGTTGTTTTTTTTCTTTATAGCATGTGATTCTGCATTATTTTGTTTAATTATTTTACTCACTTTGAAAAGATTTCCTTATCTTTCTGATGATACAAAACCTACAATTCGTTTACCACAATACTGAGGTCTATTCGCAAGTGTGAACAGCAAAAAGTGAACTGCAAAAATTAGGCATTAATAGAGGAGTTAGAAAAATTATCCACCTTCCCTGTTTTTACCTCAGATAGTAGATGGTGCAGCACTCAAGAAAAAAAATAAACGTCATTGATAAAAAATATACAAAACCAAAATTCAATGCAAAACAATAAATACAATTAAATAAAATACCCAAAAAGTTAAATACAGACTACACAAGGACTGACACGGGATCCTATATGGAGCAACCCCCAATGTTTTGTTGCCAAAATGTTCTCCATCCATTAACTTAATGTAAGTCCTTGTATATTTTGGAAAGTAACATTTGTTTTGGATGTTTTTACATTGTATTTATTGTTTTTTTTATAGAATTTTGGTGTGTTATATATTTGGGATATCAATAACGTAATTTTGTACATTTATTTGAATGTGAGCTAAGAAAGTCTGAAGTTTGGTCTATGGGAATTTAGACTAAGGTACAGGCACCATATAATTAAATATCCTTACCATGTGTGTTGTTAAGTTTACATTCTGCTCATTTTTTATTATTGGCATTAGAGAGCAAGACACCATCTTTTCCCACCTCCACATATGACAGGGCACTGTCTGATAGTGCTGCCAGATTGTTCTCGTCAATATCCTTGCTTCAACAATTCCAGAAATCTGTTATTCAAGTAGTCCATTTTTTTTAATCAAAAGGATGCAGAATGCCCACACACACACATGTACAGCTTTCATAAAGATATTAAATTGACTTCTATTGCAAATACTTTATTAAATCAACATCCAGGAAAAAATGTAATGTCTGTCCAATATTAGTTTTTTACATATTCATAGAGAGAATATAATTGAAGGATTACTTATTAAAGTTTTCCATATTTGCTGAATGATTCCTTTCTATTGAAATTCTTTCAAAAATAGGCATGTCCATATTATAGAACTTATATCGGTGTACACTAAATTGTACTGAATTGTAATATGTACTTGCAAATCCAACAGATACCATGATGAATTGACAAGTGAACTGCAAACATGAGGCAGTAATATTTGAGTTAAAAATGGGCAAGTTGGAGAATTTCGCCAGCTCAGCTATTAATGCCTGATTTCATGTGTCCATTTTTGAGTGAATATGTTTCTATACACAGTAAACTGGCTTAGGATTGATATTATCCCCAAAAAAGAATGATCTTCTTTGAAGGGATTGCATTGCCTACAACATTGCTTATACTGTGAACATGGAGAAAAAAAAAATTGAAAATGTCAGACACAAACAAATGCCTAAATTAGTATAAAAGGCTTTAAAACCCTTAGTGACATGATTTCTTGTCCGTGTCTTTCCTTTAGTGATATCTGATTTTTTGTCATTTCTGTGGTGTTTGTGTTTAGCTATGATTTTCTTCTTTCTCATTTAACCACCGCAAATACTACATTATTTTTATCACCAGATACCATTATTTTCATCACATCTTATAATTTACTACAAAACAAATCACAAAATATGATGAAAAAATTGAAAGAAAAACACATTGTTAAAAAGATTGTGATCTAACTTTTGCAAATTATAGGGCAATAACAAAAAATATTTTTTTCTTTCCTAACCATGTTCTCTATTTAATCCCCAATCCTAGCCCTAAATATAACCCCACCTCTACCCCTTATGCTAACCCTAACCTTAATGTAATGCTAACTCTTATGCTAACCCTAGATGTATATTTTGCCTTTTTTTGTCTTAAGCGAGGTGCTTTTAAAACATTTAAAATAATTTAAAGATATATTTGTAAATTGTGGGTGGTGTGGTGATGTTCATTTGTACCATATTTGGAAACAAGTCTCATTTAACTACTTCTATCCTGGAGCAAATATTTCTGTAAACAGTATATGCAATTATGCTAATTTATTAAAGTAGCATATTTGCAACAGCTGTGTAACATGTGACAGGACTTCGCTGTGCCTTATTAATTCATCTGCTCAAAATGTACATCAAATGTTGTCTATATAGTTGCTTCCACGACAAATGTTTGTATTTTTGTACCATTCCACATGCAAAAATTACTTACCCGAACCAGAGGTGCTTAACAAACTGGAACAAGAAGGGCAACAAACATACACTGACTAAAAATCGGTTGGCTACTAATGGCACATATTCCTGTGTTATTAACATATGCAAAGTCTGTAAATACATTCGAAATAAGTAACTTAGTAAACGCATTTGCCTGCAATTTTGCTAAAACGATGTATAGATCAGTTTCAATCTATTTTTATTTCCTACATGCACAGTAAATCCAATATTTAGGTGATATAGTCAGTGGTGTATCTTGATTTTATGCTGCCCTAGGCAGACAAAATCCGGGCACCCCCTTACCCAAGCTGCACACCCACGTTACACACCTAAGACATGCCCCATAACCTCCATTTCATGACCCCACATCACATATAACATTCAGACTCACATCAAGCTCATACTCCCATCACACACACACTCCTACTCCCATCACACTCAGTCACACACTCCTACTCCAATCACACTCAGTCACACACTCCTACTCCCATCACACTCAGTCACACACACTGACTCCTATCACACACACTGTCTCCCATCACACACACTCTAACTCCCATCACACTCATTCACACACACTGTCTCCCATCACACACACTCTGACTCCCATCACGCTCAGTCACACACACTGTCTCCCATCACACACACTCTGACTCCCATCACACACACTGTCTCCCATCACACACACTCTGACTCCCATCACACTCAGTCACACACACTGTATCCCATCACACACACTCTGACTCCCATCACACTCAGTCACACACACTGTCTCCCATCACACACACTCTGACTCCCATCAGCACTTACCTTTCCCTGGTGGCTAGTGGCAGGCAGCATGGTCCCTCCATGCTGCCTGTTCTGCTTCCCGGCGATTGTGCCGACAGGTCACGTGACCGGGCGCGCGTATGACGTCAGCACGTCCATCACGTGACTGTCAGCACTTTCGTGTCACACTGCACGGGGAGCCTGTTCGGCTCCCCGTGCAGCCTGGCAGGCAGAGCGATGGTGAGGGGGGATCTTCCGATCCCCTCTCACCTCCGTCTCTGCCTGCAAGCGCGGTCTTTTTTTTTTAAAAGGCCGGGTTTTTTTATTTATTTATTTATTTTTTAAATTTTTTTAATTTGTTTTTTTTTCAGTGCTGGGGGGCGTTGCCGCCCCCCAAAATTTGCCCCCCTAGGATGCCTCGCGGTAAATACAGCACTGGATATAGCCCCTTTAAGAGAGGTAAATACAATTAATAATGACTGCATGCACTCAGTGTTCTGGCTACAATAAAAATGAACTGCTTGTTTCACCTAGCTGCTTTTCAGGATTTTTATTCACTCACTTGTGCAAACAACCAGCAAACCTATTAACGTGGTTGTAGCTGTTCATCACAAGCACCATTTATCGTAAGCTACCACGGTTAAGAACAGCACTCTGAAACCGGTTGTTTGCATATGTGACAATGGATAAAAATCTTGACTATCACACACACTGTCTCCCATCACACACACTCTAACTCCCATCACACTCATTCACACACACTGTCTCCCATCACACACACTCTGACTCCCATCACGCTCAGTCACACACACTGTCTCCCATCACACACACTCTGACTCCCATCACACACACTGTCTCCCATCACACACACTCTGACTCCCATCACACTCAGTCACACACACTGTATCCCATCACACACACTCTGACTCCCATCACACTCAGTCACACACACTGTCTCCCATCACACACACTCTGACTCCCATCAGCACTTACCTTTCCCTGGTGGCTAGTGGCAGGCAGCATGGTCCCTCCATGCTGCCTGTTCTGCTTCCCGGCGATTGTGCCGACAGGTCACGTGACCGGGCGCGCGTATGACGTCAGCACGTCCATCACGTGACTGTCAGCACTTTCGTGTCACACTGCACGGGGAGCCTGTTCGGCTCCCCGTGCAGCCTGGCAGGCAGAGCGATGGTGAGGGGGGATCTTCCGATCCCCTCTCACCTCCGTCTCTGCCTGCAAGCGCGGTCTTTTTTTTTTAAAAGGCCGGGTTTTTTTATTTATTTATTTATTTTTTAAATTTTTTTAATTTGTTTTTTTTTCAGTGCTGGGGGGCGTTGCCGCCCCCCAAAATTTGCCCCCCTAGGATGCCTCGCGGTAAATACAGCACTGGATATAGCCCCTTTAAGAGAGGTAAATACAATTAATAATGACTGCATGCACTCAGTGTTCTGGCTACAATAAAAATGAACTGCTTGTTTCACCTAGCTGCTTTTCAGGATTTTTATTCACTCACTTGTGCAAACAACCAGCAAACCTATTAACGTGGTTGTAGCTGTTCATCACAAGCACCATTTATCGTAAGCTACCACGGTTAAGAACAGCACTCTGAAACCGGTTGTTTGCATATGTGACAATGGATAAAAATCTTGACAAGCAGCTCATTGCAATAAGCATTCATTTTTGAATGTGTCAAGATTTTTCCACCCTGCCTGTATGATATTTGTCACTTGCTAGTACTAGTTATTTAATAAAGCCATAAAAGAAATATCCTCAAAGTGCCAATGTTTCTTCTTTAGTGTACCTGATTTGAATGAAAGTCAGAAGTGAGATTAGAAAAGTGGACTGTCAGTAGTACTTGTACAGTTGGTTGTGAGCACATTTTCCTGGGACTAGATAGGATAAGGAGTGCAAGAATATGCCTGTAGCTTGACACTAAGTTTGAATCACCATTCTTGAGTATAAGGACATCCCTATCTATTTCCTAGGCCGCAGGTACATGACCAGAAGACAAGAATTGCTAATTAAGAAAGTAGCATTTATTTTTTGGTCAAGGACATGTTCATTCACAATCTGGTACTGGCAAGAATCTAAAGCCTGCAATTTCTCAGAGCTAGGGCAAAGTTGTAGGTGACTGGTAAGTATATAATTCAGTGGGGTGATCATCACTTTTGCGTTTCGTGATCAGTGCGGTGGCCAGTGGTGTATTTTGGTTTTGTGCTGCCCTAGGCATGTCTGAATGTGGGCACCCCTCTGATAAATTCTACCTTTTTTATTTGAATTCTACCATACTGAACAGGGGGATACATACATTTTTAAAAAATACAGTATGATATTAACCTTTATTAGGGGTGTCGTGGTCAGCTTCAGTAGCCTTTTCGCAAATTACAGAACAAATGGTCTAGGCCCCCACTTCCCCCCATTCCATTTCTCCTACACTCTTTGTTATTACCCCCACATCTCTTGCCATAACACCACTTTGCATCCACAGGACATGTCCCAGCACCCACTTTTCACACCAAGGACTTTCCACATACTGTATTATTTATAGCACCTCTCAATTTTCCTAAGTTTATATGTGTCCTTCCTATGATTACTTTATAATTGTTTTGTGTTTTACTGCATGTTTCCTTGTTAATCTACTGTGCCAGACTTATTCCCCCATACCTTCCTTTTGTTATTCCCTTTGAAAGTAATAAAAAAAAGATTTACAAAAGATATATATGTGGGTGTGTGGGTGTAGTGTATTAAGAAAAGAAAAACACAAATGGCAGTAACTATATTCTGATTTCGTCCTTTGCTGATTTGTAGTTTACAATATGCTTCACCATCATTTCCATTTATGCAGCTCTTTGTTTAACACATCTTTGGGATTTGGGTGTGTATTGGATTAATAATTTAGTTACTGTCCATGTCTGAACTCTACTTATATACATTTAATTGCAATCCAGCATCATATTATGAAGTCCAAACAATAATACAGTGGAGAATAATTATAAATTGCGCATATAAAATTAACAACATAACTTCAACTCCATGTGCCAAAAAAAAAAAAGGTATAATATTGAAATCCATTAAAGCTGAATGCAATAGAAAACCATATAAGAATATAAAAAACAATCTGTCATTTTCAAACGTACTGAAAAAGAGAATGATTTTTGTTTACGTGTTGGCACAATGTAATATATTCTGTTTTGTAAACTATTTGAGCTGTTTCCATTATCAAAGCATATTTTAAATATAAGATCACACAAAATGCTTAGTAAAGCATTTGCCAGGATAAATCAACACATGCTGTGTTGAAATGATACCTCTGTTGCATTACTGTTATAGCATTTAGAACCACTGCAGGAATAAATGCTCTAGGTGATAAACTTATGATTGGTTTTCTTAATGGAAATGGAAATTATAACACTAAAGGATATAAATACAGTATGACAAATAGTTATACAAGATACAATGTCCCATTTATGAAACCAAAACAAAATGGCAATGACATAAAGATGCATGGATTTAATAAATTATCAAAAGTATGTTATTAATTGTATGAGTGCTTTGCTCTTGGCAGTCAAATGGTTAAGTGATCTGCATTTTTATGGGTCACCTCAGGCAGCTCCGATTAGTGGACCTAATTGGATCACTTCAGTGTTCCGAATGGCCCTTACATTCAGGCCACTACGAGACCACTGAAGCAATCTCAAATCGGCATGAATATCTTCCCTGTGACCATTGAACTTATAAGTGGTGTGTGGACATAGCCAGTATGTGGACAGCGGGGGTGTATTGCACTGGTGATATTAATATACCAGGCCGGGGCATATTAGGTAGACCTATCGGCACCTTGCATCTGATAGTTACAGAAAAAAACATATATATAGATTGGAAGCTTGCAAGAACAGTACCTTTAAAGCATTTGATATCAGTATGTATGTATCAGTATATCATATTTAATGTTTGTACAGCTGTTTTATTATACAGCATTGTGGACTTGCTGGAGCTTTATATAAAATAATATAGCCGATCCTGTCAACTGTGTGAACTCATGAAATCAGTAACGCACTACTGAGAAAAGATGCTTATATATATATATATAACTTATATTATAATATTATACAAAGATTGTTCTTCATAACACTGCTAGTTTTGCATTTACAGGAATTGTTTTTATACAATATAAAGTTGGACCTACTTATTGTTAGTATATTCATGTAGTTGAATTAACTGGGTGACTAACTAGATGTGTGCAAATTTGGGACTTGGAGCAAATAGAAGCAGAAAGAAGCCAGTGACATGGAGAGCTTTGCTCGCTGGGTTGGAGTAAAAAAGATTAGAAAAATGGGGGTTATAATAAAGCTTAATTGGGCAAAGTTCTAAAAGTGGCCTACAGAGCAGAAACAATGCATCACTTTCCATAGTGACTCCTACATTATTAGAACCAGATCAAACCTTTTTTTATAGCCACCAATAAGTAAATAAATTATGCAAATGTATTTTATGTGCAAAACTATTTTTGTGCTTTGCTCCTATTGCAATGTACTAAACATTTCACACTCCAATAGTAAATATGAGCAAATTTTAAATAAAAACAGGCATAATTGTGAATAAAAACAGGCAATTTTGCAAATATTTTTTCTACCTGTTTTGATTGCAATTGCTTAAAGTTGGTGTAATTTTCACACAGAAATAAGAATTATTTTTAAAAAAATATTTACAAAACTCTTTAGCGTGTAAAAAATAAATTCACAATTTATTAGCACAACCGGAAAAATGAACGCTAAATAAAAATAAACGAAAGAGGCGCAAATCGGGTAAAAAAGGCACAACATTTTATTAATAGTCGCAAATTGCTCCGAACTCATGTTTTACCTACTTTGTTTCCCACTGCACTTGTTTAGTACATGACCCCCTTAGTGTCCCTTTAAGATTTACCGTATTTGCTAGATTATAAGACGACCCTGATTATAAGACGACCCCCCAAACTTTGGATATTCCTTTAGGAAAAAAACTAAAAGCCTAAATATAAGACTACCCTATAGAGAAAAAGTTCAACTTGTATATATTCACATGTAAATTGCTTTTTTAATACAAAATTATGATATCAAAAAATGTATTTCTAGTTTTTATTTCTTTTTATGTGACAATGCTGCCTTTCTCTTTCCCTTGCCCCCATTTTTCTCTCTCTCTCTCCTCCCCTTAGTGTTGTCTCTATCTCCCCCCTCCCTCCCTCCCCTTGTCTCTTAACCCCTTCCCTCCCCTTGTCTCTGAACCCCCTCCCTCCCCTTGTCTCTGTCTCTTAACCCCCTCCCTTCCCTTGTCTCTGTCTCTTAACCCCCTCCCTTCCCTTGTCTCTGTCTCTTAACCCCTTCCCTCCCCTTGTCTCTGTCTCTTAACCCCCTCCCTCCCCTTGTCTCTGTCTCTTAACCCCCTCCCTCCCCTTGTCTCTGTCTCTTAACCCCTTCCCTCCCCTTGTCTCTGTCTCTTAACCCCCTCCCTCCCCTTGTCTCTGTCTCTGGCCCCCTCCCTCCCCTTGTTACTCTGTCCCACCCCCTCCCCCTGTCTCTCGGCCCCCTCCCTCCCCCTCACCTTTAACTTGATCCCTGGTGGCTAGTGGGGGCAGCCAGGGGATGTCTGCACGATACGTGCAGACATCCCCCAGCTGCCCGATTCACCCTGGTGGCTAGTGGGGCAGCAGAGGATGTCTGCGCGATGAGCGCAGACCTCCCCTGCTGCTGCCCGGCACGACAGCCGGGACTTCTGTGACGTAGCCGGAAGTACCCGGCTTCATCACAGAAGCCCCGGCGGTCATGCCGGGCGGAAGCAGGGGAGTCTGCGCTCATCGCACAGACATCCCCTGCTGTTAGAGAGGGGGATCCAGGTCCCCTGCAGCTCTGCTGGGGACCTGGATCACAGTCTTATAGTCTGACCTCAATTTGAGGTCAGAATATAATACGACCTCGATTATAAGACGAGGGGGATTTTTTTTTCTGAAAAAAACCTCGTCTTATAATCGAGCAAATACAGTATTATATTTTGCACTATTATTTGTTTGTTTTTTTATCAAAGAATACGTTCATAAAAAAAACTGCTCCCCTAACCGGAAATATTGCAACATGCACAAGATTATAACCAATATACGTAAAACAAGGACCCATCTTCCTATATGTAGCTACCATTGATCTGTGTATGACCATGTTACTGGCTGCCTTTGACTATGAAAATTATTATATAACTATACAATTCCATTTCCTATGGATATTTCTATTACTGGAAGAAAAACCAGTCCTGAGTCCAACTTTAAGCATCAACTCAGTACATATATAATAGAAATTCACAGTAGAGTCAAGGGGTAGTTCGAGCACCCAACCACAGACAAAATGGAAGTTTTATATAATTATGGTAAATAGCAAGATGTCAAGCAGCATCATGCACAAATCATTTTACACACATATAAAATCTCTGATTATTAGCAAATATTTATTGAATGGCAGAAATTTATAAAGCGCTTAAAACCATGGATTGAGTGTGATACAAAAAGGCAGATTAACACAAGCTTAGAATCTGCAGGGAATGGAGTAACAGATAAAAGAGGCAGTGACATTGGCCACACAATCTATCAAACCATTTGACTGAAGCCATAGGTGCTTTCTTCCATCACTAGAGGAGCTTTTATAAGTCTTTTATTTTCTGACAACAGTAATAAACAACTTCACTATAAGTAATAACTATGCCTATAATTCAATATAAAATCATAATTAGATTGACGCTGTTATATATCATCTTTTGCTGTACACTTAAAGAATTGTACTCCTGAATGATTTGTGTAGCCATGTTACAATTACAGATATTACAAGCATAGCAACAAAGCTTTGGGGGTTATAGGCACGTGATACCAAATGATCTTCTGTGTTCCCCAAAATAAAGTGTTTGTTTCTGTGTTGTAAGTAAATTGTTATCATAGCTCACTTGCTGAGCTCACTCTCTGGGTTTTCTAGCAGTGGACATTGAAAGATCAAGTGGCCCAGTCATCAGGAATATTATTTGCATGATTTTATAGCACATTAGATGTTTAAAAACTGTTTTACATAGTGTTAAACATTTTCAAACATGTTAAGCAAGTTTTTAAAACGATGATTAGCAAACCTCCTATAGCATGGAATTGTGAAAAGCTGTGGGAGCAGTCTACTCAGCAGAGCAAATAGTTTTTTTTTTTTTATATTGACATTTTTTATTGTGCGATGCTTGTTTTTTTTTTTACAGGTTGCAACATTAGTATATGGCACATTATACATATTTCGTATTTAACATATATACAGTGGTTCAAATATTTGGATTACATTGGGACATGTCTCTTTGCTTGATCAAGAATATAGAGTATGTTGTAAAAGAAAACATTTTTCCGACTTTCTATTCAAGGCTGTCCGGTTCCTATTAACAAACTATAGAACTGAGTTACATAGAAGTTAACTGAACCAACAGATATATACAGGTAGCCCTTAGCATTCTTTATGCGAACTGAGTTGTGGATGGTCACCACATAGCCACTTAACAGAGGATCCCGTTAGTGCTAATCCCCGTTACCCCCTCTTGTTGCATTTTCCCCCAGATTATCCTTCCCCAGATTACTGTCCAGAGTCCCCCTTGTCGCCCTCTGTCCACCCGTCATCTGGTTACTGTATATCCGGTATGGGGTTGGTGCCCTGTAATAGTTGCTGTGAATACCATGTGGTGTATATGAAGGTATTCCGTATCTTAATTTCAATTGCGCGATCCAGTTGTGTGATATATGTTTTCCAGGACTGGAAGAATTTTTTGGTATATGTTTCTTTGTTTAATGTCGCATTCAACCATTCCATGTAAAACACATGGTGTATTTTTGATTTGAACAGGGTTATCGGTGGTGGGTCAGGTACTATCCAAAAGTGCAATATTGTCTTTCGGGCCGCAGTGGTAATTAAGAATAATAGTCTGGTGTTCCTTGATTGTTGTCCTGTTTGTATGCCAAAGATAGTAGTTAGAGGTGCTAGTGAGATTTTTAACCGAAAAGTGTTCTCCACATAGGTAATTACCTGATCCCAAAAATCTTGAATTACTGTGCAAGCCCAAAAGCAATGAAACAAATTGGCGTCTATCTGACCACATTTAGGGCAGGCCGAAGTCTCCCTAACCCCCATTGTAAAGAGTCTTTTGGGTGAGTAGGAGGCCCCATGTAAGACCTTTAGAGGCATTTCTTGATATGTCGAATGTGGGGTAAGTTTAAAAGTTTGTGTGGTTTGCCAGTTCTGTGAAATCCAGATTTGGAATATATGAGGACCACCCCGCTAGACCCCCCTCTTCTGTTTGGTAATCGATATGTGTCTGGTGAAATTATATATATTGCTAATAGAGTGTTTTCTGGTGCTCTTTCCTCTCAGAAAGGAATCCACATTAGCCTCCCAATCCCCATCTTCCAATCTAGACAGAATGGTAGTTGCATAACTTGATGCCTGTATATATTGGAAGATAGCGATTTCTATTTTTAGGAAACTTAAGGAGGCATTGTTCTCTGGTGAGAATTTTCCTAGTGCCTATGTCAATCATGTCATGAATAGACCGCAAACCCCTAGAGTTCCAAGTTTTGAATTGTGGGTCTGAGGATCCATTTTGAAAGTCCCTATTTCCCATCCAGCTGATCCATATTGAGTATTTCCAATTTAGGCTCTGCTGGAGCCTCACCAGTTTCCATGCCTTAATGGTTGTAAATAATAGTGGGTTATTTTTGACTGCGGGAAAAACGGACATGGAACATGTAAAGTACCGCATATGACTTTTCCTCTGTCTATGCCTCTTCAGACACATGTACCATACGCAGCCAGTACAGGTAAGTTATTAAAAGCAAGTCCCCACTTATCTTTTCCTTTGTTTTCGGCGTCTTGTATCCGCTGACTGCAACATGCAATACTGGGTGAGAAGATGGCTGCGGCAACCACCAGGTCGATTGCGACGGGACTCCGGGTTGTTTGGACGGGAGAGCTGGGAATCGGCATGTGCGATCCTCTTTGATCCCACTACTTATCCCTGCAGATGATGTCCTCGGGGAAGCTCGAATTGGACTGGTTTTAGCCCTTAATCCCCTCGTTCTGCTGGGAGCTCTGCTTCAATGCGGCCAGTCCGTTTGGCTCCGCCCCCGGAAGTCCGAGCAATTGGTTTTAAATGTGATCCAATTCTAAGATGGCTGCCTCGACCATATGTTAATGCTTTTAAGAAGGTGGCTTGAGGGGGTGTATCCTGCCCGTGAGTGATTGGTGTAGTCCGAACTGGCAGCACACAAACACAAAATCGATCCGAATGGCCAATGGCAGCAGCAAATTGGGCACCAGAGTCATTCAATCTGTTGCCAATCGACCAGCATGAAAGTATACGAAAACAACTTTGATTGAGTGACTCTGATGCTAAATGTACTTCTGCCATCGGATTCTCTGATCTATTTCATGTATTTTCGAGGGTTTGTGTGCTTTCTGTTCAAAGCACGCAAACCCCAGAAATACAGCATGGGGTAGTGCAAGCGGTGCACACCAAGCACACACAGCGCCTTGTGGCTTAGCAGGTTCATATTTGGAAATATCAATTTTATCCTAGTATTCTACTTTTAGAGTCTTTCAAACAGAAATTTGGCAGCTTGTAGCCAGATTTGCCTTCAAACTCCTCTGCTGTTTTCATTAACATGACTTGTTTACCAAATTGAACAGCTGAACACAGTTAGCAAATTCTCTCCCCTGCATTCCATTCCTGCCATTACCCTCCCCTGTATCACAGCCTCTGATGGAGGAATATGTTTTTCAGCAACCCTTACATTCAACGACCTTTCAACGTATAACTTTTGAGGCTCAGTCTTATGGCCACTTCAAATATCTCTCTAGTGTTTCCAGATGAAAACATCACACATCAAATCGAATACCGCAAGAGCATATCATTTTTTCATGGGATGTAAAAAAAAACCATGCTTTTAATCTTGTGTAATATATACTAAATGCCCTAGTAAAATGATCAGTGGATCAATCACTACCTTGTATATTAACAAAATGTTTCAAAATGATACTGCAAAAACATAGAATAATATTTTGAAAAAGTCTATACTGGAGCCAGAAATTATACAGAATGTATTATTAACTTTATTATCCTATAATTTTATATATTTTTAACTTAGGATTCTTCTTTTAAATATAAAATTATATGAAACTCACCAAAAAACGATTATCTATATTATATCTATAATTTCAAATGCAATAAAACTGTTCATGCATTATTTTGTAAAATGGAATTAAACTGTTACTTTATTTGGTAACATTTCAAATTAGCAAGCATCTTTTTGTCAGGTTACATATACAAAGCTTAAGGGGAATAAATAAACAAATTATGGGAGCAGGTTGCTAGGTTTTAATGATTGCTCCCTTCCATCCTCCCACTCAATATAGTGTCTCCAAAAAAAACTCCTCTTTCCTTTTTCCTGAGCTTTCTATATCCTGGTACATCTATGCTCAGCTTCATCCTTAAGGACCTTTGAGACTGCAAAAAGTGCCGTCTGTTCTATAAAACTTGACTAGCAGCTTGGCAAAGAAACTCTAATTTTGATGCAATCTTCAGCTACAAGTGATGTGACAACCATGGCAGTTGAGGCCAACTTTAAGCTGTAGTAATTAGTTTTCAAAAAGGAACTCTGAAAATACATTCTCTTCAAACCTATATCAAGCTTAAACCTTGGCACAGCCAACATACAGTACGGTAACAAATTCAATGGATTTTATATCAAGATAAATTAATACTTTCCGAATCTTACCAATCTCAATCAAGTAATTTGTTTCTAATACACACTAAATACATTTATTTATGGCATGTGACAATAATTACTTAGAAATTAACTTTTATTCAGTACCATGTAAAAATGGAATTATAATGTATATTTTCTATGGTGCAAATGTTAAAAGGAATATTGTTAAATGTGCTAATGATTATGATTATAATATGTTGTGCTAATTAAAATTAAATGGATAGATAGGGGCTTGTTATATTACCCAACTGGAGAAATTAACCCCCAATTGGTCTGTTTTACATTACCACAAGTAAGAAAGATATTCACTGTGTATTGTGAATATAGGAGTAACATACTTAAAGATGTATACATTTATATGAATGTAGTTATGTAAACATAAATACATAAATATGAATACCTATTTGTTGTGTACTTTTTTATTATATATAATCTTTATTATTTTTTCGTACAAAACATGAAAGACAATTACACATAAATATTATACCTTTTGTTCCTCTAGAGCTTATAGTGCTAACTTGATTCTTATCTCTTATCGAGTCTGACTGGTCTATGAAAAGACCATAGACATTGGTCCATCCCCCACTCTCCTTACTCGCCCAGCGAGGCTAAGTTCGGGGGGGAGTGGTATGCTTACTCTTAGGGACAACAAATTCTCTTTGAATATAGCATATAAGCCCTGTATGTTTCTGTAGGGAAACACTCATTCATACTTCATTCATACTATTAGCAACCCTCTCTTCCTTCACGTCGGGTGTGCCGCAACCGGGTCCGTGGTGGGGGGGGGGGGAGGGGGGGATTCTGTCAACTATGTTAATCTTCAATTTTACCTCAAATTCCCAGGGTAGTGAGCAACCCCTCAGGAAGTCCTCTCCAAGTATAGTAGCCATCTGGTCCAGATTTTTTCATATTTACTTCCATTAATCATGGGCTTGGGGTTTGAATAGAAGTACTTTTCTGAATCTGCTTGGAATTTTATCTGCGCTTTAATCTCTTCCCAGTGAGGGGTCTCCTCCTTCCGCCAATACCGAGCGAGACATATCTTGAAGGCAGAGAAGATATTAATAATTAAGGCCCTATTATTCGGATCTTGGTCGGGTAACTCTAGATGGAACAGGAAATTTTGTGGAGTAAGTACATTGTCTCTCCCAGTGATCCAGTCTAATAGGTCAGTCGCCCTATACTTGATCGATTCTAGTAGGTCACATTCCCACCAAATATGGTATTGGGAGCCCGGGGATCTCTGACATCTCCAACATATGTCTCTAGTATTCGGATCAAATTTGGCTACCCGGGCGGGGACTAAATACCACCTGTGTGTGAGTTTGTAGTACTGCTCTTGTATGTTTATGCAGTGATTAGCCCTCCTAATCTCCCCCCAAGCTTTAAACCAGTCGTTTGGGGGGTATGTTGTCCCCATTTCAGTTTCCCATTGTGTGAATGCCAGGGATTTCCCGACCGTCTCCCCGTTATCTAGGAACCTACGGGCCTTCGCAATTGCATTTTTATTGTTAACTGAGGTCAAAAAGGTTTCCCATTCCGAGCTTTCCGTAGGTGGATTTGCCCTTAGAAAGGATCTAATTCTGATGTAACTAAAGAGTTCCCTATCGGGGAGGTTGTAATTCCTTATCAGCGTATGGAAGGAGAGCATAGCATTATTGATATATAAATCTCCTACTGTTTTAATCCCTGCAGTTATCCAGTTCGATAATGGGATAGATGATATACACATTGTAAGTATATGAATAGGGGCTGCCCTTGATATGGTTTCTCCCGTGCCCTGGGCTTTCTTAATTTTATGGAATGAGGTGTTTATATCTCGTATTAATTTACAGTTTATCCCTATGTTTTTATATAACCTAAGAGGTAACCAAATCAATAGGGCTGGATCCTTATTGTTACAAAATGCGGTTTCCAAGTTTAACCAGCCTTTTTTGATTGTGGTATGGTTAATCCATGCAGTTGCGTGTGATAGTTGGGCCGCTTCGTAAATTCTCTGAAGATCAGGGTAGCCAAGACCATCTTGACTTAAGTTACGTTTTAATATATGGCTGGGGACGCAAGGTTTTTTGGCTGACCATACGAATTTAGATAGGAGGAGGTCCAATTCCCTCAGTGTATTTCCCGATACCCGATAAGGTATGGTCCTCAATAAATAGACTATTTTGGGGAGAATGTATGATTTAGCTATATTAATACGTCCCAGCCAGGATGATTCTAGTTTTGACCATGTTATCATTATTTTTTGCAAATTTACTAGTAAGATCTTATAATTATATGGGACAATTTCATCTATCTGACTAACTATTTTTATACCCAAATAATCTATAACATCCTTCCCTTTTCTCTTATTACCAAGTAGTGCTAATGTTCGTCTATCCTCGTCTGAACAATACAGAGGAATGGTCTGGGTTTTAAGAAGGTTAATCTTGTAATTGGAGTGGGAGCCATACACATGTATGGCTTCCAATAAGGCCGGGATTGACAATTGAGGGTGAGTCAGGGACAGCAAGACATCGTCCGCATATAGCGTGATAAGATGTTCCTCCGTTCCTATCTGAACTCCCATGATGTCTTGTGCTTTTCTTAATTGCTGGGCAAAAGGTTCCATCGTCAATGCATAGAGCAGTGGTGCCAAAGGGAAACCTTGTCTAGTGCCATTGTGGATATACATGAACTCCGAAGCCAGGAAAGGACCCACAATTTTTGCCCGAGGTTTTGTATACAAGGCCATTATCAACTCGTGAAATCTACCGGATATACCAAATGCTTGAAGGGTTTCTGTTGTGTACTTTTTTAATTGTATGGTTTGCTGGAAAGATGAAGTGTCTCGCCCAGCATCTCAACTCCTATACAACACAGAGGTACCCCACCTGTACCCCACCTGTGAGAGGACTGCAAAAAGACTAGAACATGTCTATGGGTGTGCCATAGATATTATTTTCTCTGATTGTTCGTATAATTATTTTTAGAAGCAGAAATCCTAAGTCTCATGAGAGGAATTAAATAAAAAAAAGACAACATTTATTGTTTGTGGCTGATGATCCCATACAATGATAGTAACAAGATAATAAGCGGTATTCATTGGTATGAGTTATAACTTATCACTGATTTTTGTGAACTCAACATTCTCTACTGTAGTCTAGGGTATTCAATGACTTAAGGTACATTGAACATAGCCCATTATGGGCAAGGTAGCAGGACTCACTGCTACCTGAAACTGCTAGAGATCCACTGAAATGGAGAATGTGAGAATGTTAATACGAAACAGGAAGCGAGTGTAACATACTCTGTGGTTTCACCAATGACAGCTCCGTGCTGTTGCCGTTCCCCACTAGCATCTTCCCAAAGCACGTGCCCTAGTCTACATCAGGATGAGGAGGAAAGGAGTGCGAGTCTGGCATGTGAACATGCATGTGCAAAAAGCATCATGGAGGTCCGTTTTAGACCTACTTATATAAATAACTCCCCTCCCATCGAATCATCCATAGAGGTGGGTGTTTCCAGTACACTTCTGCATGTGACAGTACCCTTGCCTCACTAACCTTCCTGAAATTGTTATACTGATTCCTGTTGCCAGTTTTGCTTGTTCCTGACTATAACGTAATCTCCTGACCTGGCTTCATGACCCCGACTATTCTTCTGTCTTATCCTCATCGATTGTTCTCTAGTTGCCAACCAATTCAGTTCCTGACTTTGATTTCCTCTCTGCCTGCCCTGACCCTTTCCTGTTTTGTGACCAGGTGGTGAATCCCAGTATTTCCCTGTTTTGGGACTTAGTGTGCGTCCCATTCCAACTCTGCATAACTGATCCACTTTTCATAAGCCACCTTGCTACAGCGGGTTCTAATATTGCAAGAAGAGAACCCGGTAAAGCAAAGAATCTTTAATGAATCTAGTGCAGCATGTAAGTTTTAATTTATTAAATAACATGAGCATGGTATATCATCAGATGTCCTTGTTACTTGCTCAAATGTCCCCATCCTTGTGTTAATGCTGGTTATGTGCACGCTTTTTAAATCATCAAGACTCGCTAACACTCCTGAGTCCAACGGTCACTGTGGAATAGTGAACACCTCACACCCTACGCATTTTACCCTTAGGGCTGCTACATACCACTGTAGAACTTACATGATTTGTTCCTTTTTTTACTTACTACAATTATATACTTTAACAAGGATTCAATAAATATACTTCGTATTTACCAGATCATTCCTTGTCTCCTTCTGTATTATTGCAGCCGGCTTCTAGTTGCCCTTTAATAAGAAACAGAAACCACATCCACTGTCCTTGGAGAGCTCCACACCTGCCAACATTATACATAATGTGTCCTTTTAGAAAAGTGTTTTACTGTTAGGTGGTAGTCAATACATTTGGATCTGTGGTTATTTAGCATTTCTTAACCAGGGTTCCACGGAACCCCATGGCCCTGCAAGAGATTGGTAGGGGTTCCCCAGATTATTTGGCTTAAACATGCACACACCCGAATGCATTATTTACTTTAACTTTAAAGTAAACTAGGGAAAAATAAGAAAGTTGTATAAAATAATTTAGTAACTGTACGTGTTGCATGACCAGCATGACAATGTTCTAATAACTGTTGCGTTGGAATTTTGTATGAATTATTATTTTTTGAAAAATCTCAAAAGTAGAGCAAATACCATAGAAACCTGTGACATGCTTATAGTCAGCACCTTCAGCACTTTAGAATTGCTCTTATACATAATTTCCTATTTTGTTAAAACCTCTGAATCTATTTCTTTTATATGAAAAAGAAAGGTGTTATTGGTTTTTTTGTATTAGTATTCAGTTTTGAATGACTATGTTATTCCAAAGAAAGAAATATGAAATCATGATCTTTGCATGTGAGCTCAACTGAAGGTGCTGAAAAAAATATTAGTTGAAGATGCAGAGGAAAGAACTATGTTACAAATTACAATCACATTGGTTGCTATAGCTACAAAAATAATGAGCACCTTATGCATGTCTTACACAGCACTTCCACGACCAAAGACAGCTTACTTGGCTGGCTACTTTACTCCACCTGGTGGCAGAGACAAGGAAACTTCTGTCTGCAGACTAACTGTAAATATTATATAATTAGTGAAAAGAAAAACATCTTAGATTGATTAACAATGACATATAAAAGTGAAAAGGGTTATTCATCTTTCTGTAAATTCATTTTCAGTCAATTAATAAAAGAAGAATGTGGAGCAAGACAAATACTCTAGTATTTTAGGTGCCAGCAGTCTAATTTACGCTGTTGCAAATTGGAGGGAAGTGGTAAAGTAAATTTCCACCAGGATACTTTCCCTTTGAGGATGGGTAACCCATGTTTGTTATATTTATATGTATTTATCCATAGCCACCTAAATTTAATAAATATATACCCTTCCAATAGCAATCCTAAGCATATACTCATGATATATATTGATGACATAGACAAAGAACAGCTAATAAATACTACTTTATTTGAAGTTGTCCATTTTACACTAATCATTTTTATACAAGGAACACTGGTACGCTTCCAGTGACTGACCCTAGAGATGGAAAACTCCCTTCAAATGGGCTTCTCTTCAATATGCAGTGTGAAATGTGAACAGTATACTTTATTTTGAGTTTTATAAGTACCTATGAAAGGGATTCTGTCACCTAAATATTGCTTATACTTTGAATGTAGAGAATACAAAATGATCGAGACAATGGGGGATATTCACTAAAAGTGAACTGACAAGTGAGCTGCTGAAAAAATCAAGCATATAGCAAATAGCTGAGTTAGAAATATGTTGGAGATTTATTTAATACCAGATTTTTTAAAACTTGCAAGCAAATATATATAAAAAATGAATTTAAAACTCTGTGGTGTCTCCAATTTATGAAATCTCCGTGAAGTATGGAAGCATGCGTTATCCAATGGGAAATGTGAGCATTTGCCTAGGGCTCACAACCCAATGGGGGCCACAGCCAAGTTCCATTTTTTTTTTTACCATTTAGAGAAATTAAATGGACATAAAGGCTTCATGTGTGGTAAGGGGCACACATTTTTTCTAGACTGGGAACCCTTTGTCACATCACTGGCCATGCTTGGTAATAGGCAGGATGAAGCAGGCAACTGACCAGAGTTCCATTTTGAGGGGGAAATGGGGGAGGAGGTTAGTGATTATAAGGATGAGTGTGTTTCTTAAATCAATAGCTGCTTTTTATAAGACATTGCTACATCTGTTTTCTAAATGTGGGTGAGATTGGAATGAGGTGGGCCCACTATTCAGAGTTTTGCCCAGGGCTCACCAATGCCGTAAAGTGGTCCTGGAAGCTTGATGTGCAAATTAACTAGTTTTAATTGAAAATGTGTAATTTTCAAGCCAGTGACGTAATTTATAAAGGTGATGTGTTAAGACATCACTGAGATATTTAAATACATTTTTCTATTAATCATGTATTTGCAATTTCACTATCACGTATATCTCTTTTGCATTCTATAATAGGAGTATAAACATTATTTAGAATGCCAGTGGAAAGCACAAACATTGTGAATAGTTTGCTAATTAATTAATTAATCAATCAATTTCAATGGTCATTTTAATAATCTACATTATTGCAAAATATACAAAGGTCTTTTAATCTTTTTAATAAATAATTATTTTAAATTGTTTTTATTTTTTAACAAAGTACTGTTGTGTTTTCCTCTCGTACAAATTATTTGTAGGTTGTTAAGCTCTGTTTTTCCCAGAGGTAGCACACACAACATTTTCAAATTAATCTTTATTTTTAATGATTAATTTTATTTTACACCTATATTCCTACTGCAGTTGGAAAGCTAATATGTACTTTGCAATATTACATAATGCTGCACCATGATTTAACTTTTGCTTTTAATTTTTATTTCTTTTACTTTTAGTGACTCATGTTCTCAACTTTTTTGGTTAACAACAGAAGTATTTCCTCTTTCAAAGGACTCAAATAATAATTTAACTAGGCAACACGCCAATACAATGAGATTTAACCTACAGCAAATACAAGAAGGACATGGGCCCAGATCCAAGGTTTGTTGCCAGTATTTTAATGAATGAAAACATTTGAAAATATAGCAATTTTTTAAAATGTCACCTTACATCGTTGTAAAATTTCTGTAATCATTTTTCTTCGGATAACTAACCCATTTTTACTTTGTCTTGTGGGGAATTTGTGACATCTCATCATTTTCAATTCATAACTATTTGAACATACTTAGTTAAAAAAAAAAAAAACTATTACATTTTAAATAGCACTTCATATAACACTAATTCTCCACTCTATTTCCAAAATATCCTAATACATGGCAAGAAAATATTTTAATATTGGCTTGCTGACTTTCAAAGACTTAAACTATCACTGCCTGAAAGAGTTCCTGGCACCCTGTAGTCCATCTAGTTCCCTTCCATCAGCTAGCATATCACTCTTGACAGTGTCCAGAGTGCACACAAAATGAAGTTCCCAGTCATTCAGCAATGCCATTCCTACACACTAAACATAGTTATCAATATTAGGTAAAATTAAATATTCAGTGATTCCCAGTCATCCTTTCTAAGAGACATTGTATTGCAAGAGTAAGCACAAAAATACAGATTATATTTCCTTTACATTAATTAACACTTTCCACTGGAAGGCTATTCCTGGTTTTATTCCAGGCATATGTTTTTTAATATGATCTATTGTGTGTGCTGATAAACGCATGTGAAAAAGTGCATTATACAACTAGAATTTTCTTTTTTTACAATCGTGATGCAAACAAAAGTCTGAAATGTAAAGGTAAATTAGGAAGCACCCTACAAATGTACATAGAAAACGTAAAATCCTTTTTGGGTGGGGCACGGGTTTGGCACCATTCAGCATGTCAGAGTAGCATATATTCAAACGTGGGTAGAGTTCAGACAAACATGGAAGGGGTTTTCCAAAGTGAGTGGAGTCATTACAATGTCCTAATTATTTAGATTCTCGTGGTTCGCGTCTCACGTCTGTTCAAGTTTGTCTAGTTATATATATATATATATATATATATATATATATATATTAGACATGTGCAAAACTAAAATTTTCATTTCGTTTTCGTCCATTCGGACAAAATGTTATTTATTTCGTCTAAAACGAATTTCGTTCATTAGTGCATTCGTTTCAGACGAAATTCGTTCATTATTTTCGTTTCGTTTTGTTTTATTCGTTCGTTTTATAGAATACAATGTAATACTATTGGCTTTCTATAAACCGAACGAGAGCCCCATTCATAAGAAATTCTTATGAATGGGGCTCTCGTTCGGTTCATAGAAAGGCAATAGTATTACTTGTATTCTATAAGCCGAAAGTCTATAAACCGAACGACTTTCGGTTTATAGACTTTCGGCTTATGGAATACATGTAATCCTATTGCTATTCTATAAACCGAACGACTTTCGGTTTATAGAATAGCCATAGGTTTACATGTATTACATAAGCCGAAAGTCTATAAACCGAAAGTCGTTCGGTTTATAGGCTGTCGGCATTTAACTAATAAGAGACAGAGTCTCCATTCATAAAATTATGAATGGAGACTTTGTCTCCGTGTAGTAAAATGCCGACAGCCTATAAACCGAACGTTCGGTTTATAGGCTGTCGGCTTATGGAATACATGTCTTTCGGCTTATAGAACAGCAATAGCATTACATATATTCTATAAACCGAACGTCGTTCGTTTTAAAGACTTTCGGCTTATAGAATACATGCAATGCTATTGGCTTTCTATAAACCGAAAGAGTCCCCATTCATACGAATAGGTCAATTGACCTATTCGTATGAATGGGAACTCAATTTCGGTTTATAGGAAGCCAATAGCATTACATGCATTCCATAAACCGAAAGTCATTCATGTCGGTTTATGGAATGTAGTACAATGCTATTGGTATTGTATAAACCGACTCTATTTCGGTTTAGAATGCCAATAGCACGAATGGACGAATGGACGAATGAACGAATGATTTTCGTTTATTAACCATTCGTTCATTCGGATTTTGTTAGTTAAAATTTTCGTTATTCGTTTTTCGGACGAATGGACGAAAATGCTATTTTCGTCCGAAAACGAATGCACATGTCTAATATATATATATATATATATATATATATCTCCTATTAGTCATATGTCTATTTTACTCCATTGTACAGCACTACAGCATATAATAAAAATCATTTGTAAATAAAATATTAATAGTTGATTCATATTTTATCTTAATAGTTAATGAAAACGCCATATAAAGAAAAATATTTTGTATATTAAAACAAGTGCTAACTTCTAAAATGAGGAAATACAAGTCCATGAGAATGTTAATAAATGTAATAATATATACACTTATATTTTAAGTCACATGCAGCGAGTAACATGCAGCGAGGTGAGTAGTTAGCTGAAACAGGTTAGAAGCATGCTCGTGGCTGTCTTTCTATTGTAGCTGGTTAGTGTGATTGAGAGAATGTGGCCTGATTTGTTACAGCAATAAAATGGAACAAAATACATCTCTAACTTTTATTTAATAGACTGGGCACAGTAGGTTTCTGAGCAACTTAGTTATTTTATACATTTAAGTTAAATCTACTTGATAGATAAAACAACTGCTAGGCAAGCAGGTACTTTTAAAATTAAATTGGAAATGCTTTAACAAATTTAAAAATCTACCACAGCTGGAATGAGAGAACCTGTATCTGAGTCAAGGAGGTTGTAGACCCCCTTATCCTCCTAAAAAAAAGACTTATGTTGTTAGTGATGAGCAATCCAAAGATTCCACTCCATAATTCTCTTTTACCTCCATACACATCAATTTTCAATGTTTTGCCTAATGTGTTTCGGAAATGCCCCTCCCATATGTTCACATCTTAGTAAACCTGCCCACCCCCTACACAGACACACACACCAATGCTTCCTATGTTAACTGGGGCTGGTCACATGACTTCCTTTCCCTTTGGAATAGCATATGGGCAGAAAAGAATTAAAGTAGGATGCAAAATTCAAGATTTTTCCAGCCTCTTTACAGACACCTGACTTAGTATGTCGGAGTAGTCTTATAGAGATTGGTGCTCGAGAGAGTCATTGCTCACTCCAATATTTCTAAGGCATAAACCTATTATTGAAATTACTGTATTTTGGTCTCTGTTTTTTAGTCTATTATTCTAAAATGACCCTTTTGGTTTAATATTAATAAACTTTGAAACCAGTGAATAATGTTACTGTATTATACATCAGATGTCAGTACCCAGAGATGTTTATTGTGATACAACAGTCACTCATCCAATTGCTAGCTATCTATTGGCTTTCTACAGGAAAACCTCTCATTGTATAAACTGTGAAGATAAACTAAAACAAAACATCATAAAAGAAAATGTAGTATACTGAACACATTTATTTATCTATCTTCAATTCACAAAACAAAACTAATGCAATATGTATTGTTCACATGTAGAATAGTGTGCGGATTGTAATGTACAGGCACAGACCAGTTTCATTTGATAGTAACAAGCATTTAGCCTGCTAGACTGAAATGTGTCAGTGCTTTGTTTACTGGTACAGGTAACCCCAAAAGGCAATGCCAGTATGTTTGTTCTGTTTCTAATTGGGTTTTACTGTCAGTCACAGTATATTTACTTGGTTGGGCTAAAATTGGATTTCAAATATTATCCTGAAAAGTTTTTACAGTGCCGATGGGGTTTGTAAGTTGGATGGAAAACATTAAGATAAGTTATATAATGTGTGCAGTCAAAGCAATGAAACAAGAAATAACTGTAAGACCAAAGTTGAATTCCACTGTTAGGTCATTACTACTGGACACAGAGGTCTATTCATCAGAGGCTCATGTTTCTTTAGTGCACGAGAAATAAAGTGTAATTCTGTGGTACTTATAAAAGTGTTCCTATTTCTCCTCATAATGAGAAGAGCTCTGCTGTGTTACACAGGAAAATGTATTTTTGTTCTCTAAAAAAAATGAACTAATAGAATCAGTACAGTAAAAGAGTAGCCTATTAAACACTATACTTGATATGTATCATAAAGCTGAAAACCCCATCTATGGGTACTCATCTAAATCTCTGTAGGTCCACTTACATAGTTTCCAAAATGTAGTCAACAATGAGGATTCAATTTTAAAGCTGTGTTTAATTTTATACTGTGTTTACTGAGAATGCACATATTTTGTTTTTTCTAGTAAGTTGATTTAGGGCTTCTCGCCAGCTAAGGCTAGTGAAAGCAGAATTTTATTTTTGTAGGATGAATTGAGTTGAAAAAGACGCAATCAACAGGAATGTCATAGGGCATCCACACAAATGGCATTCTCTTGAATTTTCCATGTTTGAGAAATGTGTGGTCAGAAAATGACTTGAAAAATTTGTCAGAATGGCTTAACATGCACCTTTTTTTTCTTTGTATGATTTTGTCTTTTTAATTGCAGAGCACCCAAAACACATTCTCTCTGGAATGGAATCTAGGGGTTATATTTTCAATCTTCTGGCAGTTTAACTTTTATATTAATAATAAAATATTTTTTTTATATACTTATAATGAGTTCACCAAAAAGAATACATTGAAATGTCACACATGTTAACTATGGTTAGGAGAATATACACAATAAACAAAAACAGTAACAAAAGTCACTCGTTTACCCATTCATTTGTTGCTAGTTCTAAGCATTTGTGATATACATACATTTTTTGCACTGCCCAAGAGACCTTTCTGAGAGGAATGGCACAGTAGCTCTGTCAGTTTCAGTGACAGAACTACCATGCATGCATGGTAGCACTGACACGTGACCTCACAAGCTCCGCCCCATGCGCTGATATGGGGGAAGAAATTGTGAAGTATGCTGTATTGATTAGATGTAGTGAGGGTCTCTCTCTGAAGGGGGTACCCATCAAACTCTCTCAGACATGAGCAGAGAGCATATGAAATGGACTGCTGCTATTAAGAAAGCATAAATTAAAAATAATGGTTGTCTCCCTATTAAAAAGCTCCACTTTGTATGCAATGTATTTATGCTAGTAGAAAAATAATCAATATAACTGGTTATTGTTTAAAGTCTCAAAAACATCCCCCCCAAAAAAACAGAAGCCAAAAGGGCTTATATATTTATGAGAGCTATCCTGTGCCCCCTTCTGTACCTAGCTAACTCTAAAATGTTGTCCTACCCTCTGTGAATTAACTATATATTAATGGAACGTTCGGTTTATAAGCTGTCGGCTGTTAACTATACGGAGACAAAGTCTGCATTCATAATTCATAATTTTATGAATGGAGACTCTGTCTCCGTATAGTTAAAAGCCGACAGCCTATAAACCGAACGACTTTCGGTTTATAGACTTTCGGCTTATGGAATACATGTAATCCTATGGCTATTCTATAAACCGAACGTTCGGTTTATAGAATAGCCATAGGATTACATGTATTCCATAAGCCGAAAGTCTATAAACCGAAAGTCGTTCGGTTTATAGACTTTCGGCTTATAGAAAACATGTAGTACTATTGCCTTTCTATGAACCGAACGAGAGCCCCATTCATAAGAATTTCTTATGAATGGGGCTCTCGTTCGGTTTATAGAAAGCCAATAGTATTACATTGTATTTCTATAAAACGAACTAATTAAAATTAACGAAACGAAAATAATGAACGAATTTGTCTGAAACGAATGCAGTAATGAACGAAATTCGTTTTAGACGAAATAAATAACATTTTCGTCCGAATGGACGAAAACGAAACGAAAATTTTAGTTTTGCACATGTCTAATAAAAAGTCTGACATGGCAACATCTGTGCATTAAGAACAAACTAACATCTGTCAGTCATCTTTGGACCTGTCGATTTCATCTCTACATTCAGGACCAAAATGAACATATTGGATTTATTATTTTATATTCCCTTATTTATGGCGGGCATTCAAGGTTTCTGTTATTCCTAATTATTCTTTAATAAATACAACACAAGGTGAGTTTTTAGTCTCCATTTTAAAACATTTTTCTATTTTAAAAATACAAACTAGCCCCTATTATTTGTCTCACCTTCTGAATATTGACATTGCTACCCTAACATACCATGGAAATGGGAAAATAACTAATTTCTGACTGATGGGAGTGAACGTGTAACATTACATTACATTAACATTTATTTATATAGCGCCAACAATTTATGTAGTGCTAGATACAGAGCTTAGAAGAGAACTACATACTAAGTTAGACAAACTAGAACAGCTGGTACGAGAGAGCCCAGCTTGCAAGCGTACAATATAGAGGGAATGGGGTACATGAAACACAGGACAGAGCCAAGAGGACAGAGGGAATGTAGTTGTAGTAAGAGTGATGTGGAAGGTTGGATGGATAGTAAGCATTATTAAAGAGATGAGTTTTGAGTTTTAAAGTTTGAAAATGAAGGCGTGAGCTGGATGCTCTGTGGAAGGGAGTTCCAAAGAGAGGGGGCAGCTCGGGCAAAATCTTGCAGGCACGAGTGGGAAGAGGTGATGAGGTTGGAGGAAAGCTGTAGTCCCATTGAGGAGCGCAGACGTTGTGCAGGGAAGTATCGGTTCACGAGGGAGGCAATATACGGAGGGGCTTTGTAGATATCTTGTACATGTTTGACTAATTGCACACTGAGGTAATCTGTGCTGTACTTGCAACTTTACCACATAAATTACCTTTATACATAGCCCCATTTGTGCCATACTTAAAAGTTAATATTGGGATGTGCAAACTGCAGCAACTACTGCCATCTGCTACTAATTATTTTAAGCTAATTTGCTAATACCCTGATCAATATGGCATTTATAGTTTCCTTGGCACTAATTATTACACCAAAGATATGGTGCTGCATTTTAAGTTTCTCAAAAAGTTAAATTAAAATTACCACAAAAATGTACATGGATATTTACATCTTATATAGTGCATACATTTTGAGTGTATAACATATGGTTCTGTTTAATTCTGTATGCTGATAACATAACTTTAGTCATTATGTACCCATATCAGTGCATATTATTTGATTGTGTTCAAAAACACTATGAAGAGGTTGTATCAAGTTAAATAAAATTAAGAATGTCTGACATTCATACTGAGTCCCTGAACCTGTTTGCAGCCTTACCCAGGTTGTCTCCAGTTATATTTCATATAGTTTTGTTTGCTTGCTTGTTTATTGTTTATGTTCGCTTCTGCTTTTGGTTTATATCTTTGTTCCTTGCTTCTTGTCCTTGCTTGGCCACATAGTGAATCCCCCACAGAGTGGCATCCCTCCTTGCTCAGCCACATAGTGTATCACCTACAGAGCAGCATCCCTCTTTAGCTCAGCCACACAATGTATCCCCCACAGAGTGACATTCCTCTTTAGCTCGGACACAGAGTGGCATCCTCCCCTTGCTTGGCCACAGTGTGGCGTCTTACCCTATTCAACCACCGAGTGGCACTAGACCTGTTCAGTCAACGAATGACAAAAGCTGGGCTAGAGACCTCAAGGAGGGCATCTGTCCCAAAAGCGGGTCTGTATCAAAGGGCACTCAAGACCATAAATAAATATACATACTCAATTGGCATAGAAAAAATATTTGTATTTATTCATTCAAGGTCCATAAAAACAGGATTCCTCTGGGTGAGAGCATGTCTAATAATAAATATAATAATGAAACCAAAAAATACCATAATAAAGACACCAGCATATAAACAAATAGCAAAAGCAAATATATATCAATAATGACACATACAAAGACAGACAATAAAGATCCTGCAGGATAGAGGCAAAGCAAGCAAGCTAAGCTGTAATACTTAAAACATAGACCTATATACCATAGAAATCGTGCGTCCACGATATAGCTGCAAGTAACCAAAAATAAGCATGCTAGATAAAAGCAAAACCAGCTGTAAATAGACCTGTAGCAAGCAAGTGCTCTATGTGTGTATATATAATACAAAGTAATATATATAAATATAGTAAGTGTAGATTTAGCTATATGTGTTTTTCACTCACTGGGGACCCACCCTCCACCAGGTCTGTCATCATGGGGCGAAAGGCGATACATCTCCCCTCACCATACTCTATGTGGTGAGCAGACAGCTGGATGTCTGTGCAGCAGCAATCACATTCCTTTGCTTTCTGTTGCACTTCCGGTGCTGCTCTGAGGTCAGAGCATCAAGGTCACATGATCTGCCACCACTCATCAATAATTCAGAACAGTGCGGGCAGCGTGAGAAGCAGCAGGAGAATGTAGTGACTGTCTGATGGAGCATGTCCTGAGGTGCAGGGGTCATGAATGTGCAATGTAGGTGATGGAGCATGTCCATGAATGTTGGGGCAAGACTGGGTCTGCAGTGCAGGTGCTGGGGCCTGTCCTGGGTTTGAAATGTGGATGATGAGAATGTCCTGGGGTGCATTTAATAATCATTGGCTCAATCAATGGCTTTGGTAAGTTAGGAGGATGAGAGGAAAAATGAGATATAGGGATGGGGGGAACACAGAAAATGTTATCTGTAAGGGGCCTGACATTTCTAATGGTGGCCCCTTCCTCAACATTAGTCCCCTTCTCCAACATATACTGGTATGTGATCTTTCACAAAAAAGATCTAACACCTGGCACTGCCAGAACAGAGGAACTCCTAACATGAGCTATGCTTGTCTAATTTTTGTTTCCCCCCGGAATTAGTGATTTTAATGGAACTGCAATGAAGATGGACTTTTTATTTTTAAGTGTTCTTCGTTCCTCTGTTACATTGAGTTTTGGATCTTTTCTTTTGCAGTGTGGGCTTGGAGCGACCTTACATACTGAATCACTACAAATGTAAGGAAATTTCAAGAGACATGAGGTGATCAGTAGATTGATAGACAGATAAAACAATTAGATAGAACAATAGAATATGTTACACACTAGGGTCTAGGCATCCATCTGCAGCACCCCAGGGTTTTTTTAGTACTACAACCACCAAATTTCCCTGCCATTCTAGAAACCTGGTAGGGAATTATGGGGTTTGTAGATTTGCAGTAGCTGGAGGGCCGCAGTTGAGTACCTAGTGAAAAGTGGTGGAAATCCCTTCAGGGGGCAATTGCCCCTCTACCCCCCTTGTAAGCCATGGTCTGGCAGCTTCTGTTGTTCATAATACAAATTTTCCTCTACCATCCACATCACTCCCTTTCTTCTAATCTGCATATCTATAATTTTTCTTTTTCTCCATATCAACCCACATCAAGCACCTTACTGAGGTTCGTTTCAAAGTGGATAACTGCAATGTGGGCAGATGAAGAGTGCAGTCTCTTTGAACTCTGTGTGCCAGGATTGGCACTTTAAAATACATAAGTAGATTTCTAATCAATAAAAAGTAAATATGAGATTTAAATTGTAGGTAAAATAAAAAAGTGGGGAGATAGAAGCTCATACACAAGCACCAAATCGATATGATACAAAATCTTTAAAACAGAGACAATACATAATTCAAAGTAACAGCTCTTCTTACATATATATTCCTGAATTTTAGTCAAATGTTATAAAAGGACACTTCACCCAAATGGATAGCTTTAGCAATTTGCAGTGTTCCTTGTTTTATTTCCTTTTTAGCGTGGCTGTCAAGTTTTATTACAGGAAACGGTTTTCTTTAACTGCATTCAAGGTTATCTTTGCTGCAGGTAGAAGGGGACCACAGTGGCTGCAGTGAGGGAAGAAGAGCTCTGAGGAGGATACAAGGAGACTAAAAAGAAAGAAACTTCTTGCGTGGAGGTTGAAGTGGAGTACAGTCAGAGTGGATGCAGAGTAGACAGAAACATACAGGTCTACTAATGACCCCATTAACATTAAAAAGGCCCTGAACACTTAGATTGAGGACACCCTCAGTTATATACCACTAGAATAAAAATTAAAAACATCATCATTTTATTATTCTTTTCCTTACAAAGAGCATTGTTCTGTGTAATTTGTATTATTCAGTATAGTAGTTTCTTAATATTTATTGAATAACATTTTTTGAGTAACGCAGATTTGCTTGGGAATGTATTGTTCTTTGTGAACGGCAAATCATCAAGCCCTGAAACTTCATTGTTTGTTATGTTATTTTCCTTCGAGATCTTTGTAAAACATTTAATTCAACAAACAAGTGAGCATTTATAAAATAAAACCATCCCCCATAATTGCTTTGGAAAGGACAGTAGCTAATGTCCATTACAACTCTCTTGAGATGCATAAACATATAACAATTTAACTGCATGTGTAATAAGTTTATATAACTTTACAGCATACTGTTACTATTTTTCTCCTGTGTGTTGTTAACATAACACTTTCACTTACCATCTTCTAGGTCAAAACCGTCCATAGTTACATAATATTTTAACAAACATTCTGCTTTCATTTACTTGTAAAGTATTGCAAGACATTCCTTCGCTATCGTTTTTATCTACAGTTTTATTTTCAGTTAAAATTTGTAGAGCATTTACCAGCGTCTCATTGTATTATAATAATAAAATCACATATTTTGTTTTTAAGCTATTTACCTAGATACCGGATCTACCATATGGATCTTGTATTTCACTAACAGATCACAAATTACTAACCACACGTCACTAAAAAAATGTTGCTCAAGCTTCTTTTAATTATCCGTTGTTTATTAATACACTGTAAAATGCTATTACAAGAAAATTAACGGGCATAACATGCTTTTCCATCGTTCTTTATTTCACAGCTAGATGATCTGTCTAGTTTATAAAACATAGCTGGTTTAATAATGCATTTGATTTTACATTTTTAAGTTTATTTTTTACATTTAATTAATTAGATAATGCTGCTGTATAAGGTTTAATTTTAGGCAAGTACATTTTACTTCACTACTTCAAATTTGTTTACATATATCAGCCTTTCTTTGAGCTATGTAAATTAAAACAAATTGAAATAATTCCACATTCCACATTTTGTTTGTATATTGGTCACTGAATGCAACACATTTATCAGAGGTTCTGTGCCCCTCAGATTCCAGGCCTAGCCATCCAGGTTGGGGTTGGATTTTAGGCCAAAGCTTTGTAGCTTTATCAAATTATAGCGTGCTGTGAATTAATTGTTGTTTGTCATAACTTTAGGTAGTACAGCTGAAAGTAGTGCGTCTCTAGAGCATTTACAAGATAATAGAACAGTTTATATCAAGGAAAGTTGTAGAACAAATTTTCACAGAAAGTTATCCATGAACAATTTTTCAAAGTGACCATATGCCGTGTCTGATGCTCACCAACAAGTGAATATTCAAAAACAGTAATTAGCACTTCTGGCATTGGGAATAATGTCATGCATACTGTAACAGATTGTTGCCAAGAAATGTGGGGCAATTATATATTTATTAAAGCCATCTAAAACATTGGCTATCACTATGCTGTATTGAAAAAAGGCAGATTATATAACAACATTAATATATTTTTTGACTGACAATTGTAATAGAAGGGCAGAACAGAAAGGAAACAATATGCAGAATTCAGAAGAATCTCATTCTCCAGATTTAAATGGATTATGTTTATTGCAATTGAAACTATTTTTATTTCTAGAAGTTAATGGTAATTTACTTATTTAGGGATTTAATATATGTAAAAATGTATCTGTAACATGCAGATTCATATGGTATATCTTTCCTTTTTTGAATCACTGAGCTTTGATAAAACCAGAAGAACAGGATTCTGAATTCAAAGAAAGCATACCTGAACCAGTGTTAACAAAATCATGAATTCAAGGAATCCCAACAGTCTATGTCAGTGATGACTAATATATGCCAGTAGGTGTGGTGTGCAATGCATCCTGGAATATGCAGTCCACACCAGCTGCAGTGCCAAAGGTTAGACATCCCTGGCTGGTTTATATCTTAGATATCCCTAGATTGCTCATTAATAAGCTTTATTAAACTGCCATTCATGTGTTATAAAAGCAGAATTTATGTAAGTGAACCTTGATTACCCTATAAGGGGAAAAATTATCTAAAGGGCATCAAAACACAAAATAGCATTAACATTCTAATCTAGCCGGATGTTTATACAATGTTGTTGTTAGTGGCCTTTTTCTACAGTGTGAGAAACTATTTGGGAAAGTGTGTTTGGAGAAAACTGATAACCACTCAAGATAATTTATATATGGACCAGATTCTGATGCAGAAAAATGTACAAGAGGGGGATTAGTAAATTATCTCAGATTTTTAAGAATACCCTGATATGGTAAATCAAAAGTTACTAAAAAGACATATAACCTAAATCCACCTATGAGAGACATGAGACATCAGATGGTACTCTATCTTGGCTTAAGTCACTAAACAATATAAATACAAATAAATAATTTATCATTCAAATGGAACTATAATCACATATAGGAGGCAAACATGTTTAGAAGCCTGGCAGCAGTGATGGAAAAGTAGAATACACAAGCAATAGATGACAATATTTTCCCATTTGCAAATTAGTTATGAAATAGAATTCAGCAGACCCATTGCCACTGCTATGTAAGTTCTCCATCCTTTAAATGTGTTGGGCCATGTAAAAAGCAACATCTCAGATGGAAGTGTATGGTCAGACATTATTAATGTCAAAACATTTAAAGGCCATCAGGTGGATATCAATGACAAAGACCACAGAAAACCTTTATTGGCAAATTTAAAAACAGTATTGGGGTCAAGTATGAATTCAGCAAACACACAGATATAGCCACATAATGGCGCTATCGGTGTGCGTGTCTATAAATAAAGCAGACTCCCAACAACTTTCATGACGCCACGCTGCTTCCACTAGTTACCTACTTTTTGAAAAGCGCCTGATAAGTGTCAGGGAATCTTCGACAAACACTATTAGGCAGAGGTCCTTCTCCCACACAGAATATTACTGATTTAACAAGCCTCGCCCATCCCCAGAATGAATTTGCAGTTTGGGTAGAACTGACATTTCTCTGATACATTTACTGGAAATACATACGTTATGCAACATCTTATAGACAAATGAGAACACTCTGTTGCATTGAAATCATATGGAATCATAGAGTTGCATAGATATTTTGTGAGTATTGTAAGTTCAATAAATTACATTATTATTATCCCTATACCATACCCTTTATACAAATCTTTAATAATAACGGTGTGGGTTTGCTCGCTCTTGATGTTGCTAGCTTTTCATAAATCTGGATATCCACACAGCAAATTTTATATTGTTGAAGTTATAGATTTTCCATGCTGTAACTTCAGTAATCCTTCATTAAGGATCGAATATACTTATTATTTATTTTAAGTAGGCAGCGGGACAATTCTTATTGGATTTAGTATTGCATTTTTGGAGGGTGAGGCTCTCCTCCTTAATTTGGGTTTGCACATTTCAGCAACTTCAGTGGTGAGAGAAACAGCAGTGGATTGTGAGCACATTGGTCTATATACCTCATTTGTATCAAGACATAACAGACAATATATTGACAGTAGCACATACTAATGCACTGTCCTACTCTCTTTCTTTAGCACCTAACTACACACAGAGCCCAATCACTGGCAGTAGCACATCCCAAAATACATATACATGTTCTCTGCAAAAGGCATAGAACATCATTACTATTTGATTTTTTTATTGCATGCTTTATGTTCCTCTCTTTTTCAAATGAATAAAATAAACTTTGATTAAATCCAAACATTAATTAAATCCCACTACAAAACTATTTATAGCTAAAGTGAATTAACATGACAGATAAAATAAACAACAACCTTGTTAAGTTTGCAGATTACTAAAAGGCGACAACTCTATTGTACTGTACCATAAACACCAAAGATTTTCTAGTTTCTGCTAGGCCTTCAAGTGGAAACTATGGTACTGAAAGGAAAATAGAAACCGATAATGGTTTAGTAATTGTGCCAAAATCTAGGTCTCAGAATACTGTATATCTCAAGTGATTTTCAACTAGTGCTAAAAAAAATTACATTATAATACTGTACTATTAGGAATTCATCTACAGATGTTTCCATAGTATTTTCTAGAATCATGACATTGGCTACCTAGCAACCATGTCTTTCAGTACTAGACAGTTTTATTAAAAAGATTTGTTGTTGTGAAGGCTAGAGAGCTTTCCTGCAGATAAGAGAAATATAAATGTATTTAGTCATGAGGATAAAAACTGCATGGTTTGTATTTTTAAAAAGCAAAACTACAGCTTATAAAAATATACATTTTCTAGCTAGTCCTTGTAAACATCAATTGTCATTATCTGCTTCACTGTAACTGCTTACATAACATCCTGCAGGAAATAAACAAATTAAAAACACTCGCCAGGCAACAGAAAAGAAAATCACAACATAAAAAATGATTTGTTTGTGTAAACATGTATATTATTTTGCAGGTATCTTGTTTTAGAAATTAATGGTTTAGCTCTCTTGAAGCTAAATTATTGAAAACAAAGGTATACTTAGTTTTCTGACAAACGCCATTGCTTGTCATATATCTATAATGAAGACATTTTGATTAGTTCTTTTATTTTTACTTTTTTAAAAGCATCTTTAACTGACAGTAGTTTGCAGCAGCCAATTTGCATTGTATGCACTGATGTGGCATGGAAGTTACTTTTGTGTTGTGTTATTGAAACTCATACATAATTCAGACAAATATCCACATTTTAAGCTGAGGTAAACATATAACAAATAGTTGCAGTTATTCTTTACATTTATGTAAAGCCATGCTTTTTTTTAATACACAATCACCACAGGTTCAAACTAAAATTAACTATTTCCTAAGAACTATATATTGTGCTGGTTAATTGGGATTAGTCTGGCCTTGGTGAAGAAATCACCTTAAGTCTAATATTTGTATAACCTTCGTGACGTAAAACCTCTAGCAGCAAAGCAACAGTTAACAGTGTATTAAAAAAACAACCAATAGGAAACTAAGCAGATACATAAGACCCTCATCAGACCCTCCTTCTTTTTTTTTGGGGGGGGGGGGGGGGAAGGGGGGAACCGATCATCAGCAGAATCCTTATAAATGCAGAAAAACAGTCCAATATAAAGAAATGACAAGATGGCAAGAATCATCCACTGAAGAGATTCAAACTAGAAAAAATAGAAGTATTGTGAAAGTAAACACAGCGTTATTATAAGAGCATAATCATATAATAAAATAATAAAATATAAATATAAATAATAAATATTAGAAGGCGAGGAAACGACCCTTCTGAAGTGACAAGGGTTGGAACAAATATTGTAGGGAGGGAAACAATTATTTAATAAAATGAAGATTATTTCTTCACCAAGGCTAGAATAATTCCCAATTTTATAGCAAGACAGGAGGCTTCATATTTGCAATTTTAATGCCCAAAAGAGACAGAGATGTGTGAGCCCAAGGACAAAAATATAAAGTATGAAACATTGACTATCTAGGCCAGTTGGCTGGCGAAAAAATATCTGATAATGAGATAGTCAACAGTCACTGACACTGCTGCTCTCCATTCCAAATGAATATCAAATGAGCCCTAAATGCCTGTGAGGTGATGAATCCATTTAATCCATTGAGGCACCATGAGAACCAACACCGGTTTGAGCGGTCGTGCATAAGAGATAAAGAGGGGACCTGAACTTTACACACAAAGTGGGGGAGTAGAGAACAAATAACTTCTGACACAGCGAGCCAAACACAATTTGGGTCATTCAGGAAGGTACAAGTTGGAGTTGGATTTAGTCCATCGTGAAACTGATACTGAGATGTCAGCCAGGGAGAAAGAAAATCAATCAACGTGAAATGCCTTGACATACGAAACTCATTGAAAAGAGACCAGACATAAGAATAAAGTTAATTTGGCAAAAAGTAGACATACTAAAAGTAATCCATTATCTGGACAGTTTTCCATGAAACAAAGGACCACAGATGTCCCAAAAGGAGGCATAACGTGAAGTAGGAGTTCTTGCTGAACAAATTCTATGAAGGAGTCGACAGACCTAGCAATCCTTACCAACGCTAGAACCATAATTTGGGGCATGAGCTGCCATAAGAGATGATTAAAAAATGTTAATCCTACGGTATTATGTTCCTTCAGAAAAAAAGGCGTGCCAAGAAGCTACTTTGGACCAGCTGTGTCAGAGACTCCATCTCTTTAACCCCTTAGTGACATGACCTTTTGACCTTGTCTTTCCCTTGGTGATTAGGGCATTTCTGGGGTGTTTGTGTTTAGCTGTAATTTTCTTGCTTCTCACATACTGTACCCATACAAATGATATATTGGTTTTATTGCCATAAGGAGGGTTTTCATTAGATACCATTATTTTAATAATATCTTATAATTTACTACAAAAAATCATAAAATATGATTAAAAAACACCTTTTCTAACTTTTTATAACTGACCTAAATTATTTACACAAATTTACACAGTTTCTAAATTTTGTCATGAGTTTCGAAATATGATTGTTTCCATGTTTTTCTACTGCTTTTTGTGAGTTATAGGGCTATAACCAAAAAATAGTGTTTTTTTTTGTTTTATAACCATTTCAAATTTAATCCTAATTCTAACCCTTTTGATGTATTCTAATTTTCTAAATTCTAATTTAATTGTAAACCTATCCCTTATGCTAACCCTAATTTAACTGTAACTCTAACCATTATTCTAACCCTAACCCTAGATTTTAGCTAAGTCTTTTTTTTTTTTTCATTGCAATGTTGCTGACTGCCTCTAGGGGCAGTCTAGCAACAGCATCAGAGTGAAGGACATTTTACATTTCCAATGCTCTACCCATAAGATGAGAAACATGCTGCTCTCCAAAATGTCGCACGTGAATCGCTCAGTGGATCGTGGGTGTCCCAAAAGAAAAATGTAGACATCGAGGCATTAGAGCAGCACTGCCATAGCAGTTTTAGCGATCATGATCGTTTATCGATAAAAAACGCTTACTCAACCACAGGACGTGCCAGGCACTTTGCCCAGGCACTTTTTCACGAGGGCTTAAATATGATTTTCTCATTCCTGGAGCCAGGGAGTCCTAAAGGAGATCTATAGCTGCTATCCACTGACCCAACAAATCCAACTATCCCTGGAAACCATCCAAGCCACAGGGGCAATAGCTCCTGAAGGCTCAGTGAATGTGTGCACATGACAGTTACAAGGGTAGTGAGAACCAAGGCTGAGCCCTCAAAAGGGAAGTGATCAAAGGAACAGTTGACCTCTGTTGGATCAGCATGTGATTAGGTCAAAGAATAATGGAGAATGGGAAGCAGGAGTAAGCTCCCTTGGGGGGCCATGTTTGGAAAAATGAATTTACCGCTAGTGATAGGGGGTCATGCATTGCAAGTATGAGAATAGACAGGTATGTGAGTGGTGTTAAAACAGAGAATGATATACAATGCATGTACAGTAATAAACAAATAAGTATGCTTAATACACTAATCAAGTCACATTTACAGAAACTCTGTTATAGAGGGTGCTCATCTGGAGATTAGCAGCAAAGAAAGAGGAAAATGGAGCTTCTGATGATGGTCATGTGTATCTTTCTTGTTTCCTATTGGTTGATTTTTAATACACTGTTTCTTTGCTGCTGGGGGTTTCAGTGAAGAATGCTATGCAAATATGAAGCCTCCTGTCTTGCCATAAAATGTGTTACATGATCAACAGATCATGAGGAAAATAATGTTACAATTGCTTAGCACAATTTTATTTGCAATGTTACTAATCATCCTGTTACATCCAACTGAATGCAGTGTGTTATAAGTACAATTGTTTTCCCAGATTTTTGTATATTAAGGCTACTTAGAGTATTCTCCTTATGGAAGATATTTTTGATCCATAAAGAGGCAATTACTCACACCCAAACCCTGGATGGCTACCAACGGTCACAAATAGGTCATTTTCTGAATATCAGACTATCATTTTATTTTGATCCCACTATTAAAGTGGGCCCACGGGTAAGATCAGAGAGTTTAGTGAACTATGAGACAATCTATAGAAACTGTTAAGTCTTCAGGATTGCAGGTTCAGTTCACAGTGTGTTTGACTCAGTACCATTAAATTGGGTAACTTCCTATGATTTGGGGTAATAGTAACATCCCCAGGATGTACTTGAAAATGAAAGCTGTATCCTTCCTGGTTAAATACATTGTTATTATTATGACTGAGGGAGACCCTCTACTGAAACCTTTTCCCAGGCTCCTCTAGTGCCTTAAGTGGCCCTGGGATATGGCTATTCTGTTGCTCCTGAGGCAACCATAAATTTCACAGCTGGAAGCAGATAGAACATGTTGAGAGATAGTATAATGTCTCCTTTGTTTCCCTGCAGGAATATCATTTCCTATTTATGCCCCATACAGGAAATGTAAAAAAAATACAGTACAAATTTGGGGCAGACTTCTAGCTATCTACTAGCTGAAGATTTATAAGTATCTCAAATGAAAACTTAATTACACAAAGTAATTTTCATAATCAGAGATACATAATTGGTGCCATTGATGATTACTAGCACAACTCTATTCATTCCTACCACTTATAAACTCTGCATTACCGGTGCAACATGTAAGGGTCATTTCTTTTATTAGTAATACTATACAATTCCCACACTGATTTATAAAAAATAAAAAAAAAAACACTTTTCACAGGACACTTGCTAAATAAATATATTTAATTGTACCAATTTCCATTTTTAGGCACAATTTTCTAAATAATATAGTTTTCATGATTTTGCCATTATGCTTATATTGTAATCTACCTAATAATATTAGTTTTGTCTGAGTTTCACCAAACCCGAACACCTAGATTTGTAAGGTCTACTATTCATTAACAAGTGTCTCATAAGGAGACAGATTTAATTACACTATTTTATACCTTTACAACAGCACATCCTTCTAACTGAAAAATCTTAACTTTTTTAGTTGAATAGAAGACTTTTTACAACTTGGCTATTTTGGCCGTAAATTTTAAATTCCTTTCTAAATTTCTTACAATTCTCTCTTTCATGTGTAAAGCCCTATTTGTTTTTAGTATGAATTTAATAACAAGTGATTTATTTTAATATAGGTGTTGGTGCATGGCAATAAATTCACCTTCCTTTGAAGGAATTACTTATTACTTACGTATTACTTTACTGAGAGGGTAGTGGATGTATGAAATAGCCTTCCAGCAGAAGTGGTAGAGATAAACACAGTCAAGGATTTTAAGCATGCGTGGGATAGACACAAGGCTATCCTAGCTATAAGACCGGGAACAGGGGACTAATAAAAGTATTTAGAAAAATTGGGTAGACTAGATGGACCGAATGGTTCTTATCTGCCGACACATTCTATGTTTCTATGTTTCTATCATGTACAATAATTAGTTCTGCTATTTTCTCTGGAGCATGTTCAAAATAATTATAATATATTGATTATGGGGACAAAGTCTGGTTAGTATATGCCTGGTCAATACAAACCACTCTCTGAGCACATATTCCATATTCATTAATTCAATGACAGAATAAAGGAAAGGCAAATTCACCTAGTTTTTTTTTTTAGTTTTCTTTATTTACAATAAAAAATAATAAAGATATTGAGCTCATTATCTAGAGAGATATTGTTATCTAACACAATAGATTTCCTTTAAATGGGCAGAATGGAGTTGTACCATTTAAGCAGTAGAGAAATCAGATTGCCATTTAGGAATAAAGAACATTTTTTTTCCTTTTTAAGTAAAACTGAAAACTGCCCAGTGAGTTTTTCTTATTTTGATACAAAAGAAACAACAGTGAGTGTGAAAGTTTTAACTTGATGGACTTGAGTCTTTCATTGATCCTAAATTACCTAAGTTTCTATTTGACTAAAAATAGCATAAAATGCAAATCTCACTTTTGTATTATGGGAAGGTCTTCAAATTACAACAGAATACAGCTTTGGCAACATATCATGGCAAGATGAACAAAGGATGTTTGTTATAAAGATAGGCTTTGTAAATTTTCTTTGACTTTTAATTTATAAGGCTTTTTATGTATGATTTGTTATTTCTGAATTATAGATTTAATTGCCTACTCACTAAAGTGTTCAAGATGAGAGCTCACCTCGACAACCAAACTCAGACAGATTTGATCTCCCCCACATACCAGAATCTCGACCTTGAAAAATGCTATTGACAGAGCATATTTTAGAGGTCAAGATGCAGGTGAGATATAGGTCTAGCAAGGTGTGCCAAGGAGGTTGAGTTTAGAGGTCAAATTAGTCTCAAAAACTGCTACTGTCATTCAGCCTTTCATTGAAAATAATGGACTCAGTCTCAAACTCACACTTTGCCACCCATTATTTTCAATAGGAAAAGGAATGACAGTTGCAGTTTTTGAGACTAAATCCATTTAAAATAATGGGATTTTCCTCCCAATTCAGTCTCTTTTGTGAGTTTGAGGCTAAGTCAACAAACAAAATAGTGACGCCATGTATGTAATTTGATTACATGCAAAAAAAAAGGCCACATTTAGTACATGGTATGTATGTAAGATGTACTAGCAGATGACTATATTAACAATCCAGGTAACATGTATCTGAAATATGTATTGAATTATTTACACTTTGTTTTGCCTGGTGCATTCTTTGAACCCTTAGATTCTGTTTGAATAAAAACATTATTTTCCATTGTGGAAAAACCTGTTGTTTCATATTAAACATATTTGAGGGAGTTTGGTTACATTTATCAATGGCTGGTCTGTCTAATCATATATTTAGATAAAGGAAGAAGATACAGTATACAGTTATGGGGAAAAAGTACACCTTTTTTTAATTCTCTGGGATTACATATCAGGATATAATAACAATCATCCATGTCTTAGCAGGTCTTAAAATTAGGTAAATACAACCTCAGATGAATAACAAAAGCCAAGAGTTACATTCCTCCGTTAGCATGTTAAAGTTCATGACAGTCCAATTAGAAAAATACTGAAAAAGTATAGTTTGTTTGGAAGGGTTCCCAATCCTCTCTCTAAAATGAAAATGGTAGCACAGTTTAGGTTTGCAGAGTTGGACCATAATGCACAGCAGCACTGTGACAATACGGAACCTAGAACAGTCTCTCCCCTAGGTGTTGCTGAGACTGGGGTCAAGTCAGTAACTATATCTCCCCCAGGATGCTGGTCTCAGTAAAGGGACTTTGCAAAGTGAGGCTGAAGGGGTGTTAGCTGGTAGCATACTGTGACGAAAGCCAGGGCAGTCCTTTACCCACTGGAGAGGGAGGCAGGTATCGGACCCTCTGCATCCAAATGCAGCCTTTATAAAGGAGTGGAACAGGAATGAACATTTATTTTAAAACACACAGAAATGTATACACAGACTATGTGACATCAACTTAGGGGGAGGAAACGAATTAACATATGGTAAGTCTCAAACAATGGAGAGAATCATTTAGAACAGATAATTAGATACAGTAGGATATAATATAATCACACCTTTAAATACAGACACTTAATTAAAACAACATAACAGTAGGACATATAATGGGGAAATCCTGCATCACACCTTTCAGGATACAAAGGTGTCAAGTTCAGATACATACAGAGTACACTCAATTAAAGTAACTTGTTAATTGAAGGACATCGCTATACAACAGGACACTGAATGACTTACATAAAGACAGTAGGTAAGGTGACATAATAACAGGGTTTTGCAGGATAGGATACAATATTAACATGGGGGAAATGCAATGAATTGGATAAAGGCTTGGATCCCAGGGTCCACATCCTGGCTCACATCCTGAGTGAGCCTGTGTTTGAAATCCAGCTGAAAACAAGGTTCTGATGGTGCCCTCAAAGTTTGTACCCCAAAACCTAGTATATCCACAGAGAGGGTCCATAGTCTGTTGGGAGGAGGCGGGCCATTAGTTCTCTCCATGAACCCCAGTGACAGAAGGTTCCGTTACAAGCACATCTGGGAAAAACCAAACACTGCATATCAGCACAAACACCTGATATCAGCTGTCAAGAATGGTGGTGGAGGGGTGATGATTTGGGCTTGTTTTGCAGCCACAGTACCAGGGAACCATGTACAAGAGATCTTGATCCCTAAGTAGTCAATGAACTCTGGCCGATTTGTTTTATGTCCAAATTTACTGAGCGTATTGGATTGATGTTTAGACAAATATACAGGTATAATCTGTGTTTTTGATAAGTTAAGTGTAATTGGAAAAAGATCCAAACAGCTCAACTAAGTCAAGCAAGGCTGGCACCAACGTTTCTGGGTGGGTCAGGGTCAAAAGAATGTTGTCTGCATATAAGGTGATTACATGTTCCTGGAGAACTGCACCTACCCCCTGAATGTCCTGTTGTAACCTAATATATTGGGCAAGAGGTGCCATAGTTAGGGCATACAGTAGGGGGGGCCAGGGCCGTCTTTAACGCGGGGCAAACGGGGCAGCTGCCCTGGGCCCACTTACTCCTGGGGGGCCCAAGGCAGCTGCCAGGTGGTCCCTCTGCCCCTCCGTATGCACCTGCACTATGCGATCAGCACTGATCGCATAGTACAGGTGCGGCCAGCGTTCTCTGCTCTCCCCGGCTCCCTCAGCGGGGAGACGCAGGCAGCATGGGCTCAGTGTGTGTTAAACACACTGAGCGCTCAATCCATGCTGCTCGCGCTCCCCGCGCGTAGTGTTGGTTCAGAGCATCGGAAATCCGATGCCCTGCGTCATTACTACGCGCGTGGAGCGTGAGCAGCATGGATTGAGCGCTCAGTGTGTTTAACACACACTGAGCACATGCTGCCTGCGTCTCCATGCTGAGTGAGCCGGGGAGAGCAGAGAACGCTATGGTGAGAGGGGATAGAGAGAGGGGTGGGGAGGGGGGATAGAGAGAGGGGTGGGGAGGGGGGGATAGAGAGAACACTGGGGAGGGGAGGGGGGATAGAGAGAACACTAGGGAGGGGGGGAATAGAGAGAACACTGGAGAGGGGAGGGGGGATAGAGAGAACACTAGGGAGGGGGGGATAGAGAGAACACTGGGGAGGGGGGGATAGAGAGAACACTGGGGAGGGGAGGGGGGATAGAGAGAACACTAGGGAGGGGAGGTGGGATAGAGAGAACACTAGGGAGGGGGGGATAGAGAGAACACTGGGGAGGGGAGGGGGTGATAGAAAGAACACTGGGGAGGGGGAATAAAGAGAACACTGGGGGGGGATAGAGAGAACAATGGGGGACAGAGAGAACATTGTGGAGACAATGGAGGACAGAGGAGAGAACACGGGGGGGGCATTGGGGGACAAAGGAGAGAACACAGGGGAGAGAAGGGGGGACGGGGAGAGAACACAGGGGGGACAGGTGGGAACACTGAAGGGAGAGAAGAGAATACAGACGGTGGAGAGGAGAGACATACATGGGGAAGAGTAAAGAGAGTGAACTGGGAAGGCAGAGGAGAGACAGACAGACATGGGAAGCAATGGGAGAGAGACAGACATGGGAAAAAAGAGGATACAAAGACAGACATGGGAAGGAGGACGAGAGAGAGGCGGACATGGGAAGGGAGAGGAGAGAGACAGGCAGACATGGGAAGGAAGAGACAGACGGAATGTGCCCCCCCCAGATCAGATTCTGGATCCGCCCGTGGGTGCACAGGGTGCACCACGCCCAGGCGCAGGTATCCAGAGGCGCTGCTTTAAGGAGTTCACTCCCTAACAGCGCCTCACCTCGAGGTGCGGACCGCAGGCGAGAGCTAACCGCACCAAGGGGTGAGAACAACACGACGGGGGCAAGCTCCGCCCCATCACGCTGTGTAACTTCGGAGAGTGTTCTGCCTCTGCAGGGATGAGAGGCAGAACACTGAAACGTTCTCCTCCCTGCAAGTAAAGGTAAATGTGCAGGGAGGGGAACAAGCAGCCTATTTTTAAAAATAAAATAAATTTAAGCGTGTGACTGTGTGTAAGGCTGGCTAAGAGTGTGATGTTTTCTGAAAAAGAAATCTGGGCTCCACCGGGGCAAAAAATAATGGCTAAGAGTGTGTCTGTAAGTGTGGACATGCATTTATGTGTGTAAGTGTGACTATGTGTAAGGGTGTATGTATATGTGTAAGTGTGACTGTGTGTAAGGGTGTGTATAACAGTGTGTGGATGTGTGTGTATGTAAGTGTGACTGTGTGTATAAGTGTAAGTGTGACTGTTAGTGTCACACAAGCATATATATTTTTCCGGTAAAAATAAATAAAATGTAAGTGTGTGACTGTGTGAAAGGCTGTCTAAAAGAGTGTATGTAAGTGTATCTGTAAGTGTGACTGTGTGTAAGGGTGTCTGTGTATGTCTAAGAGTGTTTGTGTATTTTTGTGTAAGTGTGACTGTGTGTAAGGGTGTGTATAACTGTGTGTATGTAAGGGTGACTGTGTGTGTAAGGGTGTCTGTGTAAGTATATGTGTAAGTGTGTCACGTGAGGGGGGAAATATCCACCCCCTAACAGAGCATGTTAGAGTGCCGGATGTCTGTGACATACCGGTGCTCAGAACACAGGGAGCCACGCACAGAAGAAACAGCCCCTTCCCTGCAAATGTAAGGTAAGTGAGCAGGGAGGGGGACAAACGAGTGTGTGTTTAAGTTTGACTGTGTGTGTAAGTGTGCCTGACTATGTAAGATTGTCTGTGTGTGTAAGTGTGTCTATCTGACTGTGTAAGTCTGTGTGTGTAAGTGCGTCTATCTGACTGTGTAAGGTTGTCTGTGTGTTAGTTTATCTGTGTGTTAGTGTGTCTGACTGTGACTGTGTATGTAAGTGTGTCTATCTGACTGTGTAAGGTTTTCTGTGTAAGTCATATATATATACACACACACACACACACACACACTTAATCTAAATATTATATAAACCACCTATACATTATATATATATATATATAATATATATATAGTTTGATATAATTATATATTTACATAATATATAGCATATGGCTGGTTTATTTAATATTTCATATAAATCAGTTTATATATATATATATATATATATATATATATATATATATATATATACACACACACACACACACACACACAAAGCAAGTGTGTGTGTTTATTTTTTTGTAGGGAGGTATCAGGGTGGAGGGTGCGATTGCATGCAGGGAATGAGGGGCCCCAAACAAATGTTTGCCCAGGGTCCAGTCAATTTTAAAGACGGCCCTGAGGGGGGCTAATGGACATTCATGCTGAGTACTATTTGAATCTGAAAATAACCCGATTCCAGGGAAGGACCCCTCATTTTGGTGCTTGGGACCATATACAGGGCCATTGTTAGATCATAAAACAGACCATTTATACCAAATGCCCGCAGGGTCTCCGCCATGAAGTTACCTTTCTTAATGCCAGTAATTACACTGGCAATTTCCGAGGTTGAGAATGGCTAATTGAGGGTGTCTAGTTTATCACTGGTAAGCTTTGGAAGATGGAGAGACTCAAAGAATTGTGTTACATCTGATATATATAGGTTTATATAAGTTATGAAGGAATTCATAGTAAGCCCAAAAGACTTCTGTGATCTGAGATGGAGAGATACACTGTTCGTTGTCATATTCAAGTTTTTTAATTCTTGTTTGTTGCGACTGAAATTTCCGTTTTTTGTTCAAATCTCTACCTACTCTATTATCATCGTAGTACCATTGACTCCTAAGTCGGGCGGGGGCTGCATCTGTCTTATCTCTTAGTCTCTTTCAAATTTGGATCTGGATAGTCTCAAGCTCCTTACCAGTGTGAGGAGCTGAAACTATTTAATGTTTCCTTTCAATTTTGGCCAATGTAATGTAAAGCTCTGTAAGATCACTAGCCCTCTGTTTTTTCAGATTTGCGCCCTTTTTAATCAGACGCATTTCATGGAGCACCATAAAGTCATGTCAGATGTTGCGCTGTTGTTATTTAGGTCAAGAAAAGATGTTAACTGGTCTATCAACTCCTTTTTACTCTTCTGGGTGTTGGGGATAGATTTGTTTAGTCTCCAGTTTGTATGAGTTTTATATTGGGGATTGTCTTTGATGTCGATAAAGACTGGGGCATGATCAGACAATGAGATGTTACCAAGTCTGGAGACCAAACATCTTTCCAGAGATGGACCTGTCATAAACAAATAAACTATACGGGAGTAGGATGAGTACACATTGGAGAAAAAGGTAAAGTACCTTTCCTCAGGGTGTTGTACCCTCCACACATCGTACAGATCATGATTATATAGAGACGATAATCGCATTTACCACTTTTTACCGATTTTCTGTCCATGTCAGGGTCACTAATTTAGTTTAAGTCTCCACCTATTATCAATAGTCAATACAACAGAACAGCCACATGGCATGAGCCGGCTCCACTTGCTGATAATTGCTAATTGAATTTATTATCAATAGTCCACTAGCAAACCTTTCTATGTTTTACACTGAACGGTTGAGAAATATTTGGACTTTGTCTGAAGGGGAATAGAGATTTACTAAAGAGTAGGGAATATCATGTAGTCTACAAATCAATATTAAACACCTACCTTCACCATCTCCTTTATGGTGTATGTATTCAAATTTGACTTTGGAGGAGACAATCACGGCTACTCCGCGCTTTTTCGTTAATGGGAGCGAGGATGTAAAAATATGCGGTCATACATAAATGCTCTCTTGTAGGGGGAATTTAGGCCCTGTGAGTTGATTGTGACCATTTTAAAGAACTTAAAAAGTAATTCCCCTAGGGTCCATGCCTCCAGTTCCAACTGAAATGACCATGGCCGGTGGGCGATGTTGTCCCATGGCCGCACATGCCACAGTCTCATACATTCTTACCCATACAAACCTTCTATCTATCGGTGAATGGCCAATTGTGTCTATCACCAGGAGGCAAAAAAAAAATCCCTAAATCACCATGGATAGGGCGTGTTGTTACGTTAAGAGCCTGCACGGATTTATCAGGAGAGAGAAAAAGAAAGGAAAAAAAAGGGGAAGAATTATATACAGGGGGAAAAACTCCCTCAGATTATTCTAAGATATGATAAGCATATGACTTATATCATAAGTAGGATAACATCATGCAACAAACTCACATAACAACACAATACAAGGCAATAATGGGAAAAAATGTAAGAATCACAATAGACTCAGTTTTACTGAATTAGATAGATCAGGGAAAACAAAGTCAGATCAGCCGAATGTGAGAATTTTTCCAACTTGGCAACTTTGGCCTTTGAAATTCTTTTCTCAATTCTTTATGAATAAAGCCCTCTGTGAGTGGGTAAGTAATGGAGGACTGTGAAAGGTGTACTCTACTAGATATAGAAAATAACAGATGTCATTTTGAAAGCTTGCAGTCTAAGAAAATGTATTTAGCCCAAAAGGATATCATCTTTCAAATCACTCTATTCTCAATCATTTACTTTACCTCCTACAGCTTTTCTTCTTTTGTTCATAGCCCATTAAGTTATTAAATACATTGAGTACATGATAGTTCATTTTAGAGGAATCATGCTGCTTGTTCAGTCAAATTATATACTTTAATTAGATTTACCTGACTACTGAATAATGTTGGATATTTTACAATTAAGTCTTGCTGATCAGCAACAATGTATTGAGGGACAAAGTTTGCAAAGCATGACTGGAGAGAGTTAATGTGAGCCGCTACTGCCAGTTCTGCCACAACACACAATTGTATTAATTATTAGTGCTTTTTCATATTATTCTAAAATTTATATGACTAAAAAATCAGTTCCTCACATTCTAATTTTCCAAAACTCAATTTTTGTGACCTAGAAGAAGACAGACAAAATTAGTTTCATTAGGAAAATGATGGCTTAAGGGTGAGTGAGAATCAATGGATATATGCATCATTGCATTGGGAAGTCAGATCTATCTGTTTTAAACAATAATATGCTAAAAAAAAATCTATTTTAGCACAGCAGGTGGGAGAAGGAACATGATATGACAAGAGACCTGATAGGTAGGTGAAGTACTGCAGCCCTCCAAGAAGGTTTAAGAAACTGGTCAAACTGTGACTTGGTTTTGTTTACTGTTCTCCATCAGAAGTCCTTGGGCATGGTGGCTTCTGAAAATCAGGATGTGATATAAAATGCATCATCCCCAATCAAGGTTCTATAATATCCTTGGCTGATGTGGTGAAAAGGTAAACGTGTGGTCAGGAGCCATTGCCAGCTATCTTGTGGATGAAATAAAAAAATGTGGGAAAGGGGACTATATTGTAGAAAGAAAAGTCCTGCGCTCACTCCCATCACTGGGCGGCTGCAACGACTACAGTACACATCAGCCCCAATATATAGTAAAAACCAAAGAAAAACAAGTTACCTGCGCTCTCTCCTTTATCCCTATGTATTTTTAAAACAAATGGAGGTTTTTTAGTTACCTCCAATGGCCATGAGAGGATGAGCCCACCTGCCAACGTCAAGGCAGACCCCCCTAGGTGTGTCCTAACTCTAACCATTCACCTTGCTTCTTTGAGCCTCTGGCAAAAATCTCTAATGAGACAGAAATGGGTGTTTTTTATATACACCCCTATACATTATTAAGCCTTAATAGGGAACACATGGGATGGGCGGCTGCATTGTAACAAGGCTGAGTAATAAAAAAAAATGTATACAAATGCAGAAAGAAAAGTCCTGCGCTCACTCCCATCACTGGGCGGCTGCAACGACTACAGTACACATCAGCCCCAATTTATAGTAAAAACCAAAGAAAAACAAGTTACCTGCGCTCTCTCCTTTATCCCTATGTATTTTTAAAACAAATGGAGGTTTTTTTAGTTACCTCCAATGGCCATGAGAGGATGAGCCCACCTGCCAACGTCAAGGCAGACCCCCCTAGGTGGGTCCTAACTCTAACACTTGAAAAAGCCAATTTCTACTGGGCGAAGCGCGTTGTGGAGAGGAGGAGACTTGCTGGGATTATCTTTGGACACTGGGACTTGTTTTATTCTGCATGTACCTGCTGGATCCTGTTTATTTTAATGTAAGATCTTTTATATTTTGTCTACAATAAACTTTTACATCCTTACTAACGGTCTCTCCTCTGCTCTCTCATCTTCTGGGATACGCTTGGATCACCTACCCTGCGTGGGCTCCCATGAGGCTTTATGTACTGAGCAGAATACTGCTCAGGGATATGTGTGTATTTTCACTTTTTTCACATTCCCTGTTTTTGCACTAAAATACTACACTATATTATTATTATTTTGTTTCTGTTTTTCCCTCCATGTATTAATCAAGCAGATTGCTACCGAATTGAGGGTAATCCTTTTTGTTGTATATTAAGTGTTGGTTAAAGCGCACTTTTTCATTATTTTTTGTTGTTTATTGTACCGAACCAGAAGTGAAACACTGGTTGATTGAGTTGCTGCTATTACTATCACATTTTGGCACAGTGTGTTTCTTGTTTTTCTCTATATAAAAATACCCCTTTCTGTCTCATTAGAGATTTTTGCCAGAGGCTCAAAGAACCAAGGTGAATGGTTAGAGTTAGGACCCACCTAGGGGGGTCTGCCTTGACGTTGGCAGGTGGGCTCATCCTCTCATGGCCATTGGAGGTAACTAAAAAACCTCCATTTGTTTTAAAAATACATAGGGATAAAGGAGAGAGCGCAGGTAACTTGTTTTTCTTTGGGACTATATTGTGACATATAGGTTAAACGTGTTTGGTTTGTGGGTTTTGACTATGTATTAAAAATAGAAAACATTTCCAAAATCTGATAGACCCTGAAGAAAACTGCCCAGTCAAAACGCGTTGGTTTTGGTACTCTTGCCCCTCTGTGGATACCGTTTGTTTTGATCCATACACTGTCAGACGTGGCCTCCACCGAAAATAAAGTGAAAGCAGACGAGAAGCACTCAGCGTCAGATTTGCAGCACACAACTAGCGGTCTCCTAGGCAGTCTATGATCATTTGTTCTCATTAGTATGTTAAAGGAATATTCCTCTTACTTTTTATCAAGCTGATTACAGTGATTTATGAAAAGATCATTATTTCCAACTTGCATTCAGAAAATACTTCCTGTGACATAAGGATTGGTCCATTATTGCAGCTCTATACACCTGTATATTTTTTGGTCCTAATCTTGGCGCAGGGTCACCTCTCCCTTTTTTCAGTGCTGTATTTATAGTGTTGTGCATCACTACTTTTTACTCTAGCTGCATTTGTTGTGATCGTCACTTTAGGCCACCCTGCACTTTCCTTTTATTCCATTAAACATGTATTTGGCTGTTGTTACTGCTGAATAAATCCCTTCAGATGTAGACAGACCATAGTGAATTAGTTCTTATTTTATACACCACATACATGTGTGTCATCCCAGTGACCTTAAAGAAATAATGTCCACCTGCAACATGGTCCCTCCAGTATACCTTAGATTCTGGATAAGTAAAAGGGCCGATAATAAGTTGGCAGATGCGGTTCACAATAATATGAAAGTGCTCTGTTTAATATTAAGCTGCTTGACAACACGGAAAAAAAAGAGAAAAATATCTCTGAGGAATAGAGCATAAACGGCACTCCTCACACAATTGGGCACATTTCTTGCACTTTAGGGAATATTTATTTTTATTTTCAGTATTTCCCGTTCTACCCTGTACCTTCTATTACCGTATTTGCTCGATTATAAGATGACCCCCCAAACTTTGGATATTCCATTAGGACAAAAACTAAAAGCCTGAATATAAGACTACCCTATAGGAAAAAAGTTCAACTTGTATATATTCATATGTAAATTGCTTTTTTAATAAAAATTATGATATCAAAAAATGTATTTCTACTTTTTATGTGCCAATGCTGCCTTTCTCTTTCCCTTGCCCCCATTTTTCTCTCTCTCCCCCCTCCCCTTGTCTGTCTCTTAACCCCCTCACTCCCCTTGTCTCTGTCTCTTAACCCCTTCCCTCCCCTTGTCTCTGTCTCTTAACCCCCTCACTCCCCTTGTCTCTGTCTCTTAACCCCTTCCCTCCCCTTGTCTCTGTCTCTTAACCCCCTCACTCCCCTTGTCTCTGTCTCTTAACCCCTTCCCTCCCCTTGTCTCTGTCTCTTAACCCCCTCACTCCCCTTGTCTCTGTCTCTTAACCCCTTCCCTCCCCTTGTCTCTGTCTCTTAACCCCCTCCCTCCCCTTGACTCTGTCTCTGCCCCCCTCCCTCCCTCTTCACAGAAGCCCCGGCGGTCGTGCCGGGCGGCAGCAGGGGAGTCTGCGCTCGTTGCGCAGACATCCCCTGCTGCTAGAGAGGGGGATCCAGGTCCCCTGCAGCTCTGCTGGGGACCTGGATCCATGTCTTATAAACTGACCTCAATTTGAGGTCAGATTATAAGAAGACCTCGATTATAAGACGAGGGGTAGTTTTCAGATTTTTTTTTCTGAAAAAAACCTCGTCTTATAATCGAGCAAATACGGTATTCAAGAATCTCGGAGACAGACTTTTTCTCCTAGCCAGTACATATGTATGGACCAGTTCAGTACAAACAACTTTTGACAATTCTTAAATAATCCCTGTTTACCTCAGGTGAGGCAAATATTTAGTTTGTGGTCACTGTGCAGTCATGTATCTGTTATATAAGTTTCCCATTTTTGTAGCATCATAAATACATATCTAATGAGTTTAGACAACTATACAGCAGACAGAAAGGACTGTGCATGTGTTCAGAAAGCATGTTCATCCACTACTGAACTTTAAACAGGAGGAGTGTATCTACATATATCCCTTGTGATTTAGTATTTGCTCATCACAGTGCTTTAAAGAGAGGCAACTTCTGTGCTTTTGAAAGGATTCTATGTGATTAAAAAGGTTGATATCTAAATCCAACACTGACTTCTAGGTTACCATGTCACTGGGATGGTTCTCCATGACTTGGCAACTAAGAGTGATGTGTGTTGTGTCTTGGATACAGAACACATCTCCAGCTAGGGAGGAGATGATGATTTTGACTGTGTTGACATGCACTCACAGACCAGTGACAGAGTGGTTGTCAGACCACCTCTCACTGCATGCAAGGAGCTATACTACATCAGTTGTAAGCCCCCTAGTCTTTACTTCTGCAAAGTGATCTTCTGCCTCATCAAAAGAAAATTTGTCTCACTCTTTAACAGAACATGAGCTAAAGTAAATATCCATTTTTTTTTTTATTAAAGTATAAGTTGTATTCATGTGCAGGAATCAATATATAGAAATAATTTATTTATGTAATCAAAATATTTATTTCAGTCAACAAGATATTTCAAATTGAACCTCAAAACCTATCATTTTAACAATATTAGGAATGTAAAAGAACTTTAAAAGGCTTCTATGGAAGAATATGTTAAATTGTTCCGGCTCTCCATAGCAATTTTAAAATTAATGCTAGGTAAAACTTTTAAAGTAAATAAAGTTATTCCATGTATTAATATTTATAGCTATTCCTGGAACTCTGAGTTATTTCAATATTGGAATACAAAAGTTCAAAGTTATTTTGTAAATATATTGGTTTACACTACAGTATTTCAGAAGCAGAAAGGACCCATCTGTGTCTTCCATGGCTTACATATTTTTGATATATTTAATTATCTCTTGATTTGGAAAACTCGAGGGACACTTAAGTGTATAGTGCTCTGCAATAATTAGAAAGCAATAAGAGGACTTTGAGTTTACATGTGTGGCATACACATACATTAATCAGTAAATAACATAATGCATCATCACAACATAACCTCACAATGTACGAGGAGTAAGTGGCTGTTAAAACTAATTGCTTCTTAATCAAGCTTGAAAGTACTGTCATGCATTTGCGTGGTTTCTTCCTAAATAGTTAGATTAATGATAATATTTCCACTTTTCCCATTTCTATTCCATAGTCCAATGTTCACAGAATACCAAACGGAACTAATATTGGTTGCACAATGTATGGCGCAGGAATAATTTATGCACTTGGAGCAGCTTTTCTCTCTCTGCTCTGGTAATTAAGGTGTATAGATGTATATACAAGTATACAAAGTGTTCACTCCTACATGAATGCTTATGTGACAGGCAGTCCATTCCTGGCTGGTAATTTCAAAACAAACACGCATTGCTCCAAAACACAGAGCATAAATATAATATATCCTCTATACGCTGGACCAGTTTAAAAAGTCACAATTATTTTGTTGTGTAAAAACATTGTTTGATGAAAACATTTTTCGAATGATTAATGATAAGTAAATGCCTCAACCTGCAAGTAACTGCAAAAAACAGATATTTATGTGCTTTAAAAGTACTTTAAAATGCATGTTTTCCATTTTGCATTGCTTAAAATATAAAATACTTACAGCTAGATGAATTTGTGAAATTACAACAGTTTGCAAGAAACAAACACTGGCTGAGTAAACATCAATTCTTTTTTTATAATGTATGTTAATATCATGGAAATCTAAAAAAATGTCATTTAAGGGTTTAAAGAGTGCTTCCTACTTTTTCAAATATAGAGATGGTCCTGATTATCCTTGGAAATATTACTGCTAGTGTATGTATTTTTTTAATCCACATTTATATATTTATTCACCAAAGTGCTGTTACATTAATGGTTTGGAATGACTCATATTTAGTGGTTTAGGAAATACAAAATTAAAGCAGTTTTTTTAATTATTACTGTGGCAAACAGGCTTCTAATCCCTAACCCTTCCATGACATGCTTGAACAATCTTTGACTAGGAAAAATGTATTAAGAAAATAAAAGCGCTTTTTGAACTAGTTTGGTTTGAAGTGTTCCAGGAAAAAAAAAAAATCACAAAATTACATTATACCAGGAAAGTGGCCTTAATTATACATAGATAATCATGCCTACAAATGTCTGCTTTGAACTTCTTTTTTTATTGTGCACTACAAAATAATCTGTTGCACATTTCTGTGATTAAAGTGCTTGTGCTATATTTTCAAGACATTTCTACAGGAAACAGTTTTTCTAAAAAATGAAATAGAATTTATGGCCATCTAAATTCCATACTACATTTTTACACTGCTCTTACACTTAATTTCTTTAAGAATGTAAGCAAAAGGTAAATGTCAGCTAAAGTTTTATAAATAGCTTAAATTTTATAAAGTAATACAATAAAATAATAATTTTAATTAATCTTGACAAATCCAAGTATCGTGCTTAATAAGCACTGTTTGGAAAATATTCAGCATTCAGGTGAACTTTAATTGAATCTACTGTAGAAGAATAATACATTTATACATGTATATTCATGATATGGCTTCCGTGAAATCCTTTAGTCTCTCATGGTAGTGTTCATGCATAGAACAAATGTATCAAGACTGATAAAACCATTACATGAGTAAATAAACAAAACCCCAAAAAAATAAAAATAAACGCTCTGCAATAAGATAACTCACTCATAAGAAATGTACAGAAAAACAGTAAACAGATTCAGTTTCTATGTGAAGAGGCCAGGAGTCCTGGTATCCTGACAGCAGGAGTCTACTATGTATCAGGTATGGGGATTATAGTTATTCAGCCAACCACAGGCTGCTTTATCCCTCTTGACTTACATGGTTATATGAAGCAAACAAACATATACACTGAGTTAACTTCAATTCCCATTTACAAGTAAGACTTTAAATAAACCATAAGATTTAGGACTGTACCAGAAGTAGCAACACAAGTTGTGATGACACATTAGAAATCATGTTTTGGAGCAGAACATGTAGTTATAGAATTGAGAAAGGGGAGTGTACCCTTAAATTCAAAAGGGTCTATACTACTTTCTTTAAAACCCACATTTATTACTACTCGTGATAGATATGTATTCAAACTCAGCATGTTACTTGTGATAGATATAACAGTTCTGTTTTGTGCAGAGGTACGCATAATAATAACTGTAAGCTTAGACACAAAACAACATATTTGAAGTCTATAATAATAATAATTGTAAACATACAAATCTACATACATGCAGATTTCAATGTCATGCCAGAACCTAGTGGTAAATTCATACTTTTTAGGAAATGTGTTATATAAATAACAGATATTTCATCCATGTTTTACATACTTGCAAACACTCATTATACAGCTGAGATATATTAAGCAATGGAATATTATAATTATAGGAATAACATAGGAAGTCAGAAGACACATTCTGATATTGTTTTTTTCTGCTATTAAAGGATATCCTTGGTAAATTGAAAACCTGGTGGACACATTTGTACAAATTGTGGATACCCTTTTCTTCTCAATAGCTTATAAGCAAAAGGCCAAACAATGATTGGATTGGTAAGGTCCAGATCTGAGGGGAAAATAAATAATTTTGAAATGGCAATACAAATCCGAATATGGTCTTCTCTGTTCATTCAGTAAAATAACCATTAACTAGTAATATTTGTTGAAGATATCCTGAAAATTAAAGTAATTAATCACTATATTGTAATAGAGGTAATGATATAGTAATTGTTCTTATATGTTAAAATATATTGATATTTTTACCACTACTATCCCATAGTCCATTAGCCATAAAGCTCCAAATTTTATACCATACCAGTTCCTACTCATCTCCTTGACTATTAGCATATGTTTTCAAAAGTGAAGATAGTGGAAGAGATATTATGTTTAAATAATATTTCTGAATTATTGTCCAGGATATTTAAATATAATGTAAATGCAAATGAGTTAATGGCTTCTGGTTGAATTTCACAATTAAATATTTAATCTATATCCTGCAGATGTCTGAGCTTGGCGGATATCACAAGATTTTCTGAAGTATACAACTGTCCATATGGAAGATATTTGGCTTTCAGCATTCAATGCATTGCATCATATCATGTAATTACAGTAAATACACAATAAAAAAAAAAAACTTTCATTGGCACAGAAATCTACATCATGCTATTTACTTTATATAAAACCACAGGACCCTTACTCTACTTGGGGGAGAAGGGAAATATATAGACAAAAATCAGAAGGAAGGCTACATGTTTCACCAGATTATTTATTGTTGGATTAGATACACTCATACATACATAACATAACATACATACAAACATAACACGCTGATAAAAGATATCAGCACATATTCACGTCAAATTACGATAAAAAGAAAAAGGCATGAAGAGTCACAATTATAATTAAAGAATCACAAGCACTAGAAATAATTCACAAAATAATTGATACAAAGGGAAGGTTTATTTTACTTATATGTAGAATTAACAATATATTGCACATGTTAGTTAATATATATGCACCAAATGAAAACCCAATAACCGAGTAATGTCAAGAATAGAAATAATTAGACAAGGACACATGATTTTGGGGGGTGATTTTAACTGTCTATCAGATGTGGAATACGATAAGAGGATACAGCCGGGGAGAAAGATAAGTGATTAACAGAAACAATGGGGAACATTTTTTGGAGAATTCATCATTAAAAATGATCTAATTCATGTCTGGAGGGTCCTAAATCCAACTGGAAAATATTAGACCCATTATTCAATACCACACAATTCTTATTCCCGCATTGATCTCTTTGTGGTGTCGAAATAACTTTTTAGCAGTGAAATTCGAAGTAAGATTGGTACAGCTATATGGTCAGAACATGCTCCGGTTAGCCTAATTATGGAAGAAGGTATGGATAAAAAAAACCTTTAACTATAAACTGAAAGAGACCTTGCTGACAAGGAAAAAATAAGAAACCAGATATGGACAGACATTCAGAACTTTTTTAAGGAAAACGACACAAACCTCATGTCTATGTCAACATTATGCTGTACCCTAAAAGCAGTAATTTGTGGGAATCTCATTAAGAATGTATCAAGAGAAAAAAGGAAAAGGGGACTATTATATCAACAACTGAAAGTAGAGTTATATAAAGTAGAAAAAGAACATAAATTATTTTTGAGAGTCAACACAATAGAAAAAATAAAAGAAGTAAAAGCACAAATTAAACAAAGAGCTATCAAAAGAACAAATAAAAACCTGTTATACGTGAAACAAAAATGGTATCTAAAAGGCAATAGAGCTGACAAGCTTTTAACTAACATGCTCAAAAAACAAAAAAAGTGAACTACTATACATAAAATAGGTTGCAGATAAAATAGGTTCTGCCTTCGCAGAATTCTACCAAGAATTGTATCATTTGAATAGAAGTGAAGAATATTCAGAAATACCTGAACAGGCTGAATCTTCCAAAACTAACGGTGGAGGAACAAAATCTCTTAAATACACCAATCACAATGTTGGAGACAAGTGAAATAATAAAGAACTTAAAGAGAACTTGATGGATTCTCAAATGTATTTAATATTATATTATTAAATATTAGTTCTATCTTGAAGGAGGATAAAGAAAAAAGTTAAATTAAAAACTACAGACTGATATCCCTTATCAATACGGATATTAAAATATACTCAGCAGTCTTAAAAGGAAGGTTTAATATTGAATTATTCACTTTGATCAGTTAAGATTTGTTACATTTGGATCAGCTGCAGACAACATTAGAAAGAATTTGAATGTACTATTTTCTGCTAGATCTCGGGGTGGGCCCATGCTGGCCCTGTCATTGGACACTGAGAAGGCCTTTGACAGGGTCGGGTGGACCTACCTAGAGGAGGTGTTAAAATCATTTGGTCTTGCGGGTTCATACCTAGATGAAATCTGGGCCTTATATACAAACCCAAGTCTCAGAATAATAGGCTCAGGAATTACATCCCCTGGTTCGATATATATATAATGGAACCAGACAAGGTTGTCCTCTGGCTCCCTTACTTTACGTGATTTCTCTAGAGCCATTAGCGCAAAGTATAAGAAACAACAAACAGATTCAGGGCATAAAATACCAAGATAGTGAGTTTAAAATCTCATTATTTGCAGATGATATCCTTCTCACACTGGAAAATCCGGCAGTATCTTTTGAGAACTTGATGAGAGAGATTGACTGATTTTCAAGTATTTCAGACTATAAATTAAATATAGGGAAATGTCAGGCTTTAACAAATGGGATAAATAGTAGAGATCTAGAAGAACTAAAGATGAAATATGGGTTTATTTGGAAACATGACTACATAGATTATCTAGGGATAAAGTTATCATATGATCACCGACAAATTATTAACAATAACTACTTACCATTGTTGAGCGATATTTCCAACAAATTGAACGAATGGAAAACAATATTTATACATCATGGTTGGGAAGAAATAATGTTATCACTTATTATGTCTTTCCCTGTCTGTATTTCCTACTTAGATCAATCCCACTGAAGATAGAACATAGTATATTGAAACAATTCCAAAAAAGATTCAATGTATTTATATGGCAAGGGAAACAATCCAAAATGTTACTAAATGTTGCCTCCAGATCACAAAGACAAGGAGGAGTGAGGGTACCTGATCTAATTAAAACCCATGACACAGTTATGTTTACGCACCTAGCAAAATGGACACATACAAATATAGAAAAACATCCATGGATTCTCATGGAACTAACAGTCGAGTCTAGTAGAAAACCTATTCTACCTAAAAACTGATATAAATAACCCAATAGTTAAAGATTTGACAAGTATGTGGAAAAGGATAAGGAAAATATACATTCCACAATATAAGATAGAAAGATTTTTACCATTAGAAATAGCCGAGATGTGTATTAAGGATATTAACCTCAAGGAATGGAGAAGGCGGGTATCAATATAATCAGTCAGATTATTGAAAAAAATAAAGTGAATACATTTGCAGATATTGTGGATAAATATGGCCTGCAATCAAAATAAATGTATACATACTTGAGGCTAATTGAAAAAGAAATAACCTCATATGTACACGAGGAAAATGCAGATATGGACACTTTCTTTAAGGCCCTATGGAAAAATGGGTGGGGGGGGGGGGGGGGAAGCACATAGTGCCTTAGACGTAAAGATAGAATTTAATAAATTACCGGTGATAAAAAAAATGGAAAAATGAACTAAAATTACATTTTGACGAATCCGTTTGGCTGCAGGCCATAAGAACAACAAAATGATATACACACTCGTTGAACTTAATGGAATCATACTATAAAGTAATATTTAGATCGTATTTGACTCCAGTGAGACTGAAAAAGATGTACCAGGAAGGCAAAGATAATTGTTGGAGGTGTCTAACTGGCAGGGGCACCTTATACCACTTGTGGTGGGATTGCCAAATGGTTATACAATTCTGGAGACAAATAACAAAATTTGTATCTGTATTGTTGAAAGTTGAGATGGAGTGCGATCCAAGCCTGATGTTGCTTCATATATAAACAAATAAATATGAACTAGAAAAAATAATTCTTCTGATACAAGTCCTATTAGCAGCAAAACTAATCATTGCTAGGACATTCTTTACTCTCACTTAAGTGCACTAATTGTTCGTAATTGATTACTCTTATAGAGCTGTCTATAAGTAAGGATAAGCACACAACTGGTTTAATTACACTGATTTATCTGGTTGTTATGGATATTGGATGATGACTCTTATGAGTTGTTTATAAAAATAAAATAATTTTTAAAAAAATTATAGGAGTAACATAGGAAGTCAGAAGACACATTCTAATATTGTTTTTTCTGCTATTAAGGGATATCGTGGGTAAATTTAAAACCTGGTGGGCTTACCCATCTGAAGAAACATTTTATTCTCAACGGCTTATACGCAAAAGGCCAAACAATGATTGGATTGGTAAGGTCCAGATCCGTGGGGAAAATAAATAATTTTGAAATGGCAAAATAAATCTGAATCTGATCTTCTTTGTTCATTCAGTAAAATAACCATTAACTAGTAATATTTGTTGATAATATCCTGAAAAATAAAGGAATTAATCATGAACACTATCTTGTAATAGAGTTAATGATAGAGTAATTGTTATTATATATTAAAATATATTGATATTTTTACCACTTCTATCCCATAGTCCATTAGCCATGAAGCTCCAAATTGTATACCATACCAGTTCCTACTGATCTCCTTGACTATTAGCATATATTTTCAAAAGTGAAGATAGTGGAAGAGAGATTTTGTTTAAATAATATTTCTGAATTATTGTCCAGGATATTTAAATATAATGTAAATGCAAATGAGTTAATGGCTTCTGGTTGAATTTCACAAATAAATATTTCATCTATATTCTGCAGATGTCTGAGCTTGGCGGATATCATAAGATTTACAACTGTCCATGTGGAAGATATTTGGCTTTCAGCATTTAATGCATTGCATCATATCATGTAATTACAGTAAATACACAATAAAAAAAAAACTTTCCATTGCACAGAAATCTCCATCATGCTATTTACTTGATATAAAACCTCAGGACCCTTACTCTACTTGGGGGAGAAGGGAAATATATAGACAAAAGTCAGAAGGAAGGCTACATGTTTTACCAGATTATTTATTGTTGGATAAGATACACGCATACACAAATAAATCTCTTAATATTAACATACATTAAAACATAACACGTTGTTCCTTTTTGCTTTAATATAACTGGATGGTTAATGCTTACTGTAAATCTATACTTACACATTGTGTAAACATTTATTATTTAAAACTCAAGGAACAGATTTGGTTTTGTCTTTAAAGAACTATACTAACACACTATCTTCATAAAATCCCACATCAAAGAATTCCATGTGGCAGATACTGTAAGGATAACAAGTTGAGCGTGTAGACAGGTAGGCGGGCTTGCAAACACTGCTATCCAAAGACACTGATATGATGCAGACACTTGGGCAGGAGTGATGGCACAAGAGCCCAAGAAATTATAATAGTCAGGTCTGGGCTGAAAGTTAGAGGGCAGGATAAAAACAGCATAGGTGAATAAGCAGATAAAAGCTCAGAAGAAGTTGTTAGGCAAGGTAGGTCAGTACGACAAAGCAGGGGCAAGGCCAAACAGCAACAAGGAAGGGTAATATGAAAGAAAACAGGAGTGCTTTACTATATACACCAATGTGCTTGCACAAAATAAATACATTGTGGGGCTTCTTCTTGTGTCAAATTTCTTATGAACTCCAAGAAAAAGTCAAGTGTTCAGATGATCAAAAGAGGGGCACAATAGTGTGTACTGTTGGTACAAAATGCCCCATGACACACTTATGTTGCACTTACATCAGTAAGAACAGAATGGCACTGCTCAGTCAGTAGATAGAAGTTCCCCTAACAGGAGCTGTTCCTACATCACATTCCCCATATACAATGTATGACAAGGGGAGAAGCAGACCATAGTTTATTTATGAAAATAAACAATTTAAGACTTACAAAATATCATGGTGAGAATTCACAAGAGTAGTATCGCAGTGATACTACAGCATCATACAAAACAGGAGTCCTCGACTGAAGACCCGACCCAGCAGCGGTTTCTTCTATTGCTTTTGGTGACATCACAATGCTTTTCACCCTGGGTGGGCTTCTTCGGGTGAAGAGGATTGTAATAAAATGCTTGCCTGATATAAACTGTTGAAACAATAGTTCCTCTTCTGGATTGGTTCAATCTACTTCTACTTAGTATCACCTGAATAACACATATACAGCCAATTAGCATCCGAAACTGTGTATTTGATATAGCTGTCTTAATTTATACATACTACATATCAGAAATATTATACTATTAAAATAAGATTTCACAGCATAGTGTTCCTTTGCATTTTGAAGGAGTCCATAACAGCAATGCAAGCCTTTTAAATTACACAATAATTACTCGAGTTGATAAAAATTGGAGAGGAGGGGACTTCATAAATTAAATATATAATACATTTCTTTATATAAAAAGCATTTGAAGGAAGGTAACACAATGCTAGCATTATAAATAGACACAGTTATTAGTTATTGCCAAGCCAAAAGAGGACAGATTTGTATCCCATGTCAAAACCTTATCAAAAGATTAAACAGTTTCATGGACCATTGCAGTTAAACAACTTTAATTTTTTTTTTTTAATTCTATTTAATGATGATATTAGTGTTTTGCTCCATAAAGCTGCTATGCAGTTTCTACAGGGAGTGCAGAATTATTAGGCAAGTTGTATATTTGAGGATTAATTTTATTATTGAACAACAACCATGTTCTCAATGAACCCAAAAAACTCATTAATATCAAAGCTGAATATTTTTGGAAGTAGTTTTTAGTTTGTTTTTAGTTTTAGCTATTTTAGGGGGATATCTGTGTGTGCAGGTGACTATTACTGTGCATAATTATTAGGCAACTTAACAAAAAACAAATATATACCCATTTCAATTATTTATTTTTACCAGTGAAACCAATATAACATCTCAACATTCACAAATATACATTTCTGACATTCAAAAACAAAACAAAAACAAATCAGTGACCAATATAGCCACCTTTCTTTGCAAGGACACTCAAAAGCCTGCCATCCATGGATTCTGTCAGTGTTTTTATCTGTTCACCATCAACATTGCGTGCAGCAGCAACCACAGCCTCCCAGACACTGTTCAGAGAGGTGTACTGTTTTCCCTCCTTGTAAATCTCACATTTGATGATGGACCACAGGTTCTCAATGGGGTTCAGATCAGGTGAACAAGGAGGCCATGTCATTAGATTTTCTTCTTTTATACCCTTTCTTGCCAGCCACGCTGTGGAGTACTTGGACGCGTGTGATGGAGCATTGTCCTGCATGAAAATCATGTTTTTCTTGAAGGATGCAGACTTCTTCCTGTACCACTGCTTGAAGAAGGTGTCTTCCAGGAACTGGCAGTAGGACTGGGAGTTGAGCTTGACTCCATCCTCAACCCGAAAAGGCCCCACAAGCTCATCTTTGATGATACCAGCCCAAACCAGTACTCCACCTCCACCTTGCTGGCGTCTGAGTCGGACTGGAGCTCTCTGCCCTTTACCAATCCAGCCACGGGCCCATCCATCTGGCCCATCCAGACTCGCTCTCATTTCATCAGTCCATAAAACCTTATTTCTTGGCCCAGTCTTGACGTTTCAGCTTGTGTGTCTTGTTCAGTGGTGGTCGTCTTTCAGCCTTTCTTACCATGGCCATGTCTCTGAGTATTGCACACTTTGTGCTTTTGGGCACTCCAGTAATGTTGCAGCTCTGAAATATGGCCAAACTGGTGGCAAGTGGCATCGTGGCAGCTGCACGCTTGACTTTTCTCAGTTCATGGGCAGTTATTTAGCGCCTTGGTTTTTCCACACGCTTCTTGCGACCTTGTTGACTATTTTGAATGAAACGCTTGATTGTTCGATGATCACGCTTCAGAAGCTTTGCAATTTTAAGAGTGCTGCATCCCTCTGCAAGATATCTCATTATTTTTGACTTTTCTGAGCCTGTCAAGTCCTTCTTTTGACCCATTTTGCCAAAGGAAAGGAAGTTGCCTAATAATTATGCACACCTGATATAGGGTGTTGATGTCATTAGACCACACCCCTTCTCATTACAGAGATGCACATCACATAATATGCTTAATTTGTAGATGCTTTCGAGCCTATACAGCTTGGAGTAAGACAACATGCATAAAGATGCATGTGGTCAAAATACTCATTTGCCTAATAATTCTGCACTCCCTGTAGTTATCAGTGTTCTTCTTCCAATAAATGTGTTTTTATATTTTGCCACATTTTCAATTGGTCTCAACAGGGGGTATGCCCATGGAACTAATGGTATCAATTTATTCAACAGTTCACATATCAAGTTATTGGATAGAAGTCTATAATTTTACCACATCAAGACCGCACCAAATCATATCTTTATAAAGTGTGCCTTCTTGATTTATAAGGTTTCTTTACTGTTAGGTTGGATAAATGTGGGAATAGAGTGCCATCTGAAGTCATTTTAGCTGATCAATATATTTAAAAAAAATGTTTGAATGTTTTTCTAGATATGAAATCCATGGAGGGTTATCAAGAGTAAAAGTAGATAAGGTAATGTTAATCCAGGGTGAGTACTGGCAATATTGTTTCAGTGGGGCTTTTTTTGCCTTGTTTTGGAACAACTAATATGGGTATGTGGAATGTAAATATGTAAGATAACTAAAAATAAAATCTTAATTTTTGTAACATGAAATTACACTCTCTTACAATAGACCCAGGTAACTGGTTTGCTCTAGAAACCAGCATGCAGTGGACTGACAGGTATTAGTTGTGATCTAAAAAACCCATGTGCAGCTAGCCAACATGCTGGTCACAGATAATAGGATACTCTGATAGGTCACATAGCATGCAGGCGAACTGACAGCCAGTGGTCTGGCTTAATTGGAGGTTGAGAGCACCAAGGAGATGGAGTCACTCTCACTGCAGTCCACACCTAAGCATGCAGGAGGAGAGGTCTGAGTGTGACACCCCTCTGTGTGGGCACAGCACTGGGGCCCAGGCTTGTCTATTGATTCTGAACATACACTTTCTGTCCCAACCTCAGCTCGTTTATCAGTGACCAACTTGTTCTATTTGTACTGACTTTGACTTTTCCAACAATACTAAACATATATCTCATGACTTTACCTTGTTAATCAGGCTTTGGCTGCTGACCATGTATCTTAATTGTAAAACTTGATGCTGATCTACCAATACTTCATCACCTTCACAGGGCCACAAATAGTTCCAGTGACCACAGGGGTCACCCAAACCTCTGTTTGTCGAGACTCTTGCACTGATCATTGTATTTGCTATCCATTTGTAATATAGAATGTATCATGATTAATTCCTTACTACATAATAAATCAGATGTAGTGAACTGTGATTTACATTCAAATCATAAAACAAGAATACAATAAAGATAGTAGCTGGTGCCCTTGATGAAGCGTAACTTTAGATTTGTGTAAAAACATGCAATACACATTTGATAAAGAAGTTAACGATAAATACATGATAGACAAATTAGTCACTAAGAGTCCTTTTATATTCTGTACGCTATTTGAATAGAATGCTGTTTAAGTGCTTGTTGTACTTCAACTTAAACTGACAGGTCATCTATGTTGTTTTGCAATACATGACCTAACAATATTTTTCATCTTCTTTTATATTAACGTGTCTCTCAAACTGAGAAGGATCTGCTGGCTTTACGACGGAGTTGACTAATGTGCATAAAAGCTGATTCACTCTGAGATTATTGTGCAACACAAAAAAGTCCTTGTGACAGCTCTTATGTTTAAATTATTGCTGGTGACATGAACATCTTTTATTAACAAAAGATAATGAATTTGTCCTGAACTAATTCATAACATAAATGATGATCATTAAGAACCTTCAATTAAAGCATTTTATACACGTATATTAACTCATAATGGTAAGGAACAAATAAACTTGATGGTTTTATATAAATATATATATATATATATATATACACACTATTTAATCTTAGAGCAGCCAAAAGAAAATGAGAAACCAACAAGATGCAATGAGTTACTTGTGTTTTTCTTTTTCAACCTTTAGTAGGAATGTATTGATACTAGTGAAAATCTCCTGTTTATAACAAACGCTGCTTTTCCAGAAGGTTTGAATCAGCAATGGGATTCCAGGATTTAGATGCAGTGGTATTAGGGTTAAGTTGGTTGGATAAATGAACATATAGTATTAAATAATGACACGTCCCTAGCATGCTCTTTTAAAAATGCATCTTTGGTTTAGATTTCATTTGTTTTCATATTCCTCTTTTTTAAACTTTAGATTTTTTTGTAATCTCAGAAACTTATTCTGTAAAAATACTACACACTGAACAATAAATATGGATATAGACAGTACTTTCAAATTAGAAAAATACACAAAGAAAATATACAAAAATAACATAAAAGCAAAAACTTGTGGCAACATGTAAGCTCTTTACAAACCATAGTGTGATCATGAAAATGTTTTTTGTGCATTGAGTCAGATCTAAAGTCCTGATACACATTACATTACATATGTATAATATGTATACCATAATATTATAAAACCATTTTCTAAAATATTTCTTAAAATAAACACCTACATGTTTGCTTGACATATGCTCAGTGTTGCTCTTTTGATTTTCTAATCTTGTTACAGTATATATTGTTTTTACTGAATTTAAATATCAACTTCGGTACACAATGTTCATATTTTTTTCAATATTAACCCCTTAGTGACATGACTTTTTTGGCTTGTCCGACGCTTGGTGACATGGGCTGTTTTAACATTTCTGAGGTGTTTGTGTTTTGCTGTAATTTATTTCTGTCTCATTTAGTGTACCCGCACAAACTATATATTGTTTTTATCGTTATAAGAAGGGCTTTCTTTTGATACCATTATTTTGATAATAGCATATAATTTGATGTAAAAAAAATAATAAAATATGGCAAAAAAATTGAAAAAATACTTTTTTTATGACTTTTATTTGAAAAATCGTATACTCATGTACAAGAGACAACAAAAAAACACTGCTAAAAAGTTTCTAATATATGTCCTGAGTTCAGAAATAGCCCATGTTTTTATGTTTTTGTGCTTTTTTATTCATGTTACAGGGCCAGAACTATAAGTGGTGCAAAGCTATTTTAAAATCCTTTCTTTCAAAATTAGCGATAGTGACATTGTAACACTGATTTCTGTACTAAATCCATGAATGACCCCCAACATGTACATATTTTTGAAAACTAGACAACTCAGGGCATTTAACTTGGGGTATTTTGACACATTTCATGTAGCCATTTTACCACCAATCTATGCCAAGGTTTGCAGCAAAAAATCTTTTTTTTTAATTTTTCACATATATTGCAATTTAGGTAAACATTACCTTAAAATGTGAAGGGATATTTCCAAATAACACCTCAATATGTGTTCAGCAACATCTCCTGAGTACAGGGATACCACCCATGCATAGGTTTGTTGGTTTGTTTTGGGGCTAAAAGGCCACATTTAGGGGGTGCGCATTTTGGTTTTCCAACTTGGAATTCTGACATGCAGAAAACTTGTGCCCATGTCCCATTTGGGACATTTTTGAAGCCAGAAAGTGTATTCTACCCCACAAAACCATATATATTTTTAAACTAGACACCCTAGGGTATTTCAAATGGTAGTATTTTAACACTTTCCATGCACTAATTATACTACCAGCCTATGTCAATGTTTTGGGTAGTAATTTTTTTTCACATACATTGTACTTTGTGCATGAATTCACAGATCCTGTTATATGTCAGTGCCAAACAACACCTCAATATGTGTTCAGCAACATCTCCTGAGTACAGGGATACCCCCCATGTATAGGTTGGTTAGGTTATTTGGGGGTTAAAAGGCCACATTTGAGAGGTGCGCTTTTTGGTTTTCCAACTTGGAATTCTGACGTGCAGAAAACCTGCTCCCATGTCCCATTTGGGACATTTTTGAAGCCAAAAAGTGTATTCTATCCCACAAAACCATATATTTTTGAAAACTAGACACCCTAGGGTATTTCAAATGGTAGTATTTTAACACTTTCCATGCACTAATTATACTACCAGCCTATGTCAATGTTATGGATAGTAATTTTTTTTCACATACATAGTACTTTGGGCATGAATTCACAGATCCTGTTATATGTCAGTGCCAAACAACACCTCAATATGTGTTTAGCAACATCTCCTGAGTACAGGGATACCACCCATGTATAGGTTGGTTAGGTTATTTGGGGGTTAAAAGGCCACATTTGAGAGGTGCGCTTTTTGGTTTTCCAACTTGGAATTCTGACGTGCAGAAAACCTGCGTCGATGTCCCATTTGGGACATTTTTGAAGCCAAAAAGTGTATTCTATCCCACAAAACCATATATTTTTGAAAACTAGACACCCTAGGGTATTTCAAATGGTAGTATTTTAACACTTTCCATGCACTAATTCTACCACCAGCCTATGTCAATGTTATGGATAGTAATTTGTTTTTCACATTCATTGTACATCGGGCATGAATTCATAGATCCTATTATGTGTCAGTGCCAAACAACACCTTAATATGTGTTCAGCAACATCTCCTGAGTACAGGGATACCACCCATGTGTAGGTTAGTTAGATTATTTGGGGGCTAAAAGGCCATGTTTAGGGGGGGTGCATTTCCAACTTGGAATTTTGACATGTAGTCAGCCTGCGCCCATGTTCCATTTGGGACACTTTTGAAGCCTGTCAAAGTATTTTACCCCATAAAACCATATATTTTGGAAAACTAGACATCCTAGGGTTTTTAAAATTGTGGTATTTTAACACTTTCCAAGTGCTAATTCTACCACCAACCTATGTCAAAGGGTTGGGATGTCATTTTTTCCCCACACACATTGTAGTTCAGGCAGGAATTTTCAGATTCTGGTATTTGCCACTGCCAACCAACACCTCAATATGTGTTCAGCAACATCTCCTGAGTACAGGGATACCCCCCATGCATAGGTTTGTTGGTTTGTATTGGGTCTAAAATTCCACATTTAGGGGGTGCGCAATTCCAACCTGGAATTTTGACATGTAGTCAGCCTGCGCCCATGTTCCATTTGGAACATTTTTGAAGCCGTCCAATGAATTTTACCCCATCAAACCATATATTTTTGGAAAATAGACATCCTAAGGTATTTCAAATGGTGGTATTTTAATACTGTATAGGTACTAATTCTACCACCAGCCTTTGTAAAAGTTTGTGGTAGTACTTTTTGGGGAGGTTTTTTTCCACATGCATTGTACTTCAGGCATGAATTCACAGATTCTGGTATATGTCACTGCCAAACAACAACCCAATATGTGTTCAGCAACATCTCCCGAGTACAGGGATAGCACCCATGCATAGGTTTGTTGGTTTGTTTTTGGCTAGAAGGCAACATTTGTGAGATGCGCATCTCAAAATTCCAACTTGGAATTTTGACATGTAGTCAACCTGCGTCCGTGTCCTTTATGGGATATATCTTTGAAGCCAGCCAATGTAATTTACAACCACCAAACCATATATTTTTTTATCGGTAGACCCCCATCACTACTTGTGGCAAGGGCTCAGCAGCCACCGATACATCGCTAGATGATGTATCAGAAAGCTGAATAGGGTCAAAATTGAACCCTGAGTCCGCGGCCTCAGAATCAGTGCGTAAGCAGTGATCTCGAGCAAAGAAGGGGTTAATAGCTCTTAGAAGAGCCTATCTAGTACTGTAATACATTACAGTACAAAGAAATTAATCCATAAAACAGTGCAGACAGAAAAACATACTGTTGCTGTGCAAGATTACTGCTTACACAGTGATGAATGGCAGGGAAGGGGTTAATACACAGTGAAAGACTTTCATAAAACCTGACAATTTTATAAAATGTTATTTTATATCACTTATACTGATCTGTCTCTTTCCGTCACAAAAATGTAAGTGAGGAGAGGGAGGCAGATCAATATTTGTGAATATTGATCCGACCAATTTTGATCTGACCAGGGCGAATGGTGAGCTTAATTGAGAAATAACCAAACCGCCTTTGCCACTAATTCGCTGTTACTGATCGCTATGCGCTCAGGCAGCTTAAAAAAACAAAACTCAAATATTTTTACTTTACATGTAATCCCCTAGCGGGTATGTGTAAAAAAAATAAAATAAAAATATGCAGACAGATAAAAATTGCTTTGGCGTCAATATCATTGCGTAAGCAGTGATCGACGGCAAAGAAGGGGTTAATAACTCTTAGAAGAGCCTTTTTAGTACTGTAATAAAAACGGCAAAAATAAATGCGCTGATGTGCACGATCACTGCTTATGCAAGATCAGTGGCAGGGAAGGGGTTAAACGCAGGGAATTGCTTTAATACATTTTTTTTTATTGTTTTAATATTTGTGTGTTGTGTGTTTATTGTTTTTTTTTACTTTTAGAACTTTGATCTGTCTCTCTCCCTCACTAAAAAAATGTGAGGAGAGGGAGGCAGATCATAACTGGTCAGATCAATATAGGGTTAATATTGATCTGACCAGTCAGTGGGGATGGTCAGCAGAACATCGCCACTGCCTGTCAGTGTGCCTGGCAGTCACTGATTGCCTCTGTGAAGAGGCAATCGTGTGACAGCCAGAGAGCACAGGAAGCAGGTACTTCCTGCCTCCTGTGCTCTTGCCCTTAGAAGGGCAGCGCCATCTTGGTCACTCAGTGACCAAGATCGTGCATTTTTTTTTTGTGTTCCTGATTGCCTCGACTTGCGAGGCAATCAGGAACACTTTCTGAGCATAGGAAGCGAAAAATTCGCTTCCTATGCTCATTTTTTAATGCCCGTCGTTTTAAAGGCACTGTGCCTTTAAAACCGGCATTTCGATCGCTCTCCGGAGCGATCGAAATGCCGACGGGCATTTTTTTTAGCATTGTAAGATGCTTCCACACGGAAGCATCGTTACAATGCCCTTAGAGCACTGAAAGCGGAAAAACTCCGCTTTCAGTGCTCGTTTTGACACAGGACGGACTAGGTCCGTCCTGTGTCACTAACGCCTCGGCACACAGGACGGACCTAGTCCGTCCTGTGTCGCCAAGGGGTTAAGTACTCCTTTATATGTTTACCTGACATAAGAATATACATTTCTGCCTGTCATACTATTGGACATTCTACTATGGATAGTTATAGTTTGTATTAGTTGTGGTATTCCACACAGGTGATTAATGCATTATGTCACCTTTTTCAGTTACTATTCTGAAATCATATGTTACCTGTCTATTTTTACTAATTTGTAGTCATGAAATTAGGGTTACACCTCCATGTCGTATAATATCAAGTTACAATGGCTAAACTGCTCCTCATCTCCAGAACCTGCTATCTCATCTACATACCTATAGTATATGGCCCTCCCAACTAATTGTAAATGCATAAATTGGTGGCTATTCACTAATTAAGGTGAAAATATGCGCACTTCCTTAATCCTCTAGATGACGTAATATTTATACTAGACATTAAGATTTATGTAACTGTATCCAGTGGCGTACTAAGGGGGGGACAGGGGGGGGGGCGGCCTTCTCGGGTGCCACTGACTAGGGGGGTGCCATGCAGTGGCGTCCCAAGGGGGTGCCACCGGTGCTGCCTGCAACCCCACCCCGGGACCGCGCTGCTTAACTTTTTTTTTCTTTTTTCCCCTCGATGCGGCCACCGGGGAAAAAAAAAATCACAGCGACCGGATGTGACGATACGTCACATCTGGCGACTGTGTTTCCCTCCTCCGTGCAGGAGGGAAGACTGCACGAAGGAGGCGTCCGTCCGGGAGCACAGAGCAGCAGCAATTCGGTAAGTGATGGGGAAGGGGGGAGGAGGGTGGTTTGAAACGAGCACTTTAATGGCACAGTATTCCTGGGCTCTGAGTGGCACACTATTACTGGGTTCTGACTGGCACAATATTCCTGAGCTCTGAGTGGCACACTATTACTGGGTTCTGACTGGCACAATATTACTAGGCTCTGACTGGCACACTATTACTGGGTTCTGACTGGCACACTATTCCTGGGCTCTGAGTGGCACACTATTACTGGGTTCTGACTGGCACACTATTACTGTGCTCTGAGTGGCACACTATTACTGGGCTCTGACTGGCACACTATTACTGTGCTCTGAGTGGCACACTATTACTGGGCTCTGACTGGCACAATATTACTGGGTTCTGACTGGCACACTATTACTGGGCTCTGAGTGGCACACTATTACTGGGTTCTGACTGGCACAATATTCCTGGGCTCTGACTGGCACACTATTCCTGGGCTCTGAGTGGCACACTATTCCTGGGCTCTGAGTGGCACACTATTCCTGGGCTCTGAGTGGCACAATATTCCTGAGCTCTGAGTGGCACACTATTACTGGGCTCTGACTGGCACAATATTACTGGGCTCTGACGGCACACTATTACTGGGCTCTGAGTGGCACACTATTACTGGGTTCTGACTGGCACAATATTCCTGAGCTCTGAGTGGCACACTATTACTGGGTTCTGACTGGCACAATATTACTAGGCTCTGACTGGCACACTATTACTGGGTTCTGACTGGCACACTATTCCTGGGCTCTGAGTGGCACATTATTACTGGGTTCTGAATGGCACACTATTACTGTGCTCTGAGTGGCACACTATTACTGGGCTCTGACTGGCACACTATTCCTGGGCTCTGAGTGGCACACTATTACTGGGTTCTGACTGGCACAATATTACTGGGTTCTGACTGGCACACTATTACTGTGCTCTGAGTGGCACACTATTCCTGGGCTCTGAGTGGCACAATATTCCTGAGCTCTGAGTGGCACACTATTGCTGGGCTCTGACTGGCACAATATTACTGGGCTCTGACTGGCACACTATTACTGGGCTCTGAGTGGCACACTATTACTGGGTTCTGACTGGCACACTATTCCTGGGCTCTGAGCGGCACACTATTACTGGGTTCAGACTGGCACAATATTCCTGGGCTCTGACTGGCACACTATTACTGGGCTCTGAGTGGCACACTATTCCTGGGCTCTGACTGGCACAATATTCCTGGGCTCTGACTGGCACAATATTACTGGGCTCTGACTGGCACAATATTACTGGGCTCTGACTGGCACAATATTCCTGGTATCTGACTGGCACAATATTCCTGGGCTCTGAGTGGCACACTATTACTGGGTTCTGACTGGCATACCATTACCGGGCTCTGACTGGCACAATATTCCTGGTATCTGAATGGCACAATATTCCTGGGCTCTGACTGGCACAATATTCCTGGGCTCTGACTGGCACAATATTACTGGGCTCAGACTGGCACACTATTACTGGGCTCTGACTGGCACACTATTACTGGGCTCTTAATGGCACAATATTACAATACTACTCACCAATTCACAATATGTGTGATTAACAGATTCAGATTAACAGATTCTTGGCAATCGGAAATGTTATTCCTTTTATTATATGTTTGGATATTCTGGAGGTTAACTGGTCTGATCATGCCCCCATAATGTTTTATCTAGAAGAGTCCATTATGTCGAACCCAGATAGGCAATGGAGATTAAGTGATTATTTAGTCACTGATCTTGAAAATAAATCCCTTGCTGAAAAAAAGTGCTTTCTAATTATTTCAGGGAAAATTCTGATCCAAATCTTAAAATTACTTATTTATTGAATGCTCATTAAACTGTTATAAGTTTTATACACATTATGTCACTTCTTGATTTCCGCCACAATTTTTGTGGGAATTTGGAATCATTTTTTGATAATGACACCATAGGGTCTGAGGAAGGGACAGACCACTTATGTTTGAGTGATGAGTTCACTACACTAGAAAAGTTACTCACTAAAGAAATCAGAATTAAATGGGAGATTACAACTCTGAAAAAATATCTGAAGGAAAGGATGATACCAAGAGGGTTGAGTGTCTTTAAGGCTCTCTCCACAGACCTGGGTGATGAGACCATTAGGGGACAGTGGGAAAAAATTCTGGACCAGTGTTCCTTTGAATTGATGGGTTTTATCGTCACGGTCAGGGAGAGGGCTCTGATAGACCTCAAGACCGAGATAGAAAAAATCTGTGACACTTTAACACCATGTGAAATACTCCCGGAATTTGAGGGATACACTGAGGATATGAAAATAAATTTGAAAAAAATGGAAGAAGAGGTTAGAAAAATTAAAATAAAAAAATATCGTAGAGACAAGGATGATTACCTTAAGGATAGAACTAGAACTTTCTCTAAAAAAATGGATAAACAACACAATGATATTCCATTTAAGAACTATGGAAAAAGAGAAAAAGAGGAATGGCAGGTAATAGAACCCAGGAATAAGAAAAAAACATATATAGATTCCCCACGTATTTTAAAAAAAGATACCTCCATTAATACACATAATAGGTTTGATGTCCTCTCATCAGAGGCAGATAACCTGAGATCTGATCAGGAAGCTTTGTTAGGGCAGGGCCACAAAGCATTCTGGTGGAAAAGAACACCCCCCCGAAGAGAAAGAAACGTAAGACCCCCACTCTTGAGGAGAAACCAAGATATAGGGGAAGAAGGGGGGGTACACGCAAAAAAGCCCACATGGAGGAGAAATTAGATACAGCAGGGATCTTCAATATTTCCGGTTTTGCCCTTAGTGAGATCCAACAAAAAGTCTTGAGTAAAGGACTAAAATATGCCCCCACGAGGAATCTTGACAGGTTTGGCACATATATAGATATTAATAGGTTTGTGAGAAAAGCAACCCTGAAGAGATTCTTCATAAACAAACAACAAAGAAATCTAGGAAATATTGATAAAACTCATAATATAACATCTAATACAAATAGAACTTCCTTAAAAAAAAGTTCTACATTTTACCCCACTGCCTATCGTTCAGGCCCTTTGGAGGTGTTTGAAAAAATGGTTATCTCTGATATAGATAGAATTAAAAATTCTAAATACGATCCTTCTAATCTATCTAGAGTAGAAAGAAAAACTCTGGAAGATCTTAATAAAGATGAGAGACTTGTGATTAAACCAGCGGACAAAGGGGGCGGTGTGGTAATTATGTCTGCAGAATACTATCTAAAGGAGGCATATCGTCAGCTAGATGACCCGATTGTCTATGAAAGACTTAAAGCAGACCCTACGAAGGGACAAAAGAAACTGCTAGCAAATTTCCTAGACAAAGGGAGGGATAAGAACTTTTTGGGTAAAGATGAATATAGTTATATCAATAACCCACACCCTATCATTCCGGTATTCTATTTTTTACCCAAAATCCACAAAAATGTGGAGTGTCCCCCGGGTAGACCAATTGTTTCAGGGGTAGGATCGCTTTACTCAAATCTATCTGAGTACCTAGATTATATCTTACAACCTTATGTGAAAGAAATACCGTCATATTTAAAAGACACTATTAGTGTTTTAAACATCTTAAAAGATCACGAGTGGGACAAAGATATGTGGCTGGTAACCAGTGATGTTTCATCACTGTATACCATAATAGATCATGAAAGAGGCTGCACAGCAGTAAAGAATATCCTGATGCAAAATAATACTCTAGAGGCTAATTTTGTGGATTTCATTATTGAAGGAATAAACCTGGTCCTTCGGAATAATTTCTTTTGGTTTAATGACAGCTTTTTCCTACAAAAGAAAGGGACAGCTATGGGAAGCAGGTTCGCCCCAAGCTATGCAAATATTTTCATGGGAGAGTGGGAGAATAGATTTGTGTGGTCGGAGCATAAATGGAAAGCAAACCTGACTTCCTATCATCGTTACATAGATGACCTTTTCATGATATGGAAGGGAGATGAATTAGAACTTAAGGAATTCCTGGAATATCTCAATAACAATGACTGGGGAATAAAGCTAAATTCGGAATACGACCGCCATAGTGTCCACTTTCTAGACTTGGAAATTTACATAGAGGATAATAAGATTAAATCCAAGACTTTTTTTAAAAAGGTGGATGTTAATAGTTTTATTGGATATGATAGTGGACACTATCCCCCGTGGCTGGCTGGGATTCCGAAAAGTCAGGCTTTGAGATTAAAAAGGAATTGCACAGAGGAGATAGTGTATAAACAACAACTATCGATCCTCAAAGAAAGACTGACTATAAGAGATTATCCCGAAGGAAATATAGATAGGGCTATACAAGAAGTCAATCAAGTAGATAGGGAGTCCTTGCTTACTTATAAGAAAAGGGAGGAAGGTAAGAAAGAACCCCCACTCTCTATCATTTTAGATTTTAATAATAAGAATCTTCGGTTGAAGAAAATTATCCAGAAGCACTGGTCAATTCTAAAAAAGGATGATCTCCTGAAAGAGATCTTACCCGAAAAACCAAAAATAATATTTAGAGGCGCCCCCAATATACGTAGGTGCATTACTAAGAGCTATACGAAGCAACAAAATAATATTAAACCCACCTTTTTAACTCAAAATCCTGGCTTCTATAGATGCAACAACTGTAATGCATGTCGTCAGACAAAACAAAAACAAAATAAAAAGATCTGCAGTTTTAAATCCAACGTGACAGGAAAAGATTATGTGATCAAAGACTTTATGAACTGTCAAACATGCTCAGTTGTGTATCTACTTGCATGTCCGTGTGGATTGCAATATGTGGGTCGCACCTCCAGAAAACTGGGGAAACGAATAGGGGAGCATTGTAACAACATTAAAAACAAACTCGTTACACATTCTGTACCTAAACATTTCTTACAACACAATAGTGACCCCCGGGAGTTAAGTTTCACCGCAATTGCAAAATATAAAAAGCATTGGAGGGGGGGTGATTCTTGGAAAGAATTAGGAAAATTAGAAATGCAATGGGTTTATGAGCTGAAAACCTTAACCCCCAATGGCCTTAATTCTGATTTTGACCTTTTTAATTTTTTATAAGATTTTTTATTATGTTTTATAAGTATTTTTATAATGTTCAGTGTTGGGACATATTGCCATCTATATTATACTACACAATGCTATGTAGGTGGTTATATATGACTCATACTTACCCTGGACTCTGAGCATAATTAATTGTTATTTTTAACTTCATATTACTTTTTATTGTGTTATTTAATGTGTGCCAGACCCCATAGGGTTAAGATTTAAGATATGCTTAAACCCAAAGGGTTAAAATATTTGTAGCACACAATTTATTGAGAATATTTATACTTCATCCCTGAGAGGGTTAAAAGAAACACCCTATATTGTGGGATGTACATTTTGGTTCTGCCCAGAGTCGAAAGGGTTAAAATAAACTGGAATCAGACACAAAAGGGATTCTGAAGACTTTTATTATTGTTTTTTATACAATCTGAACGATGTGGAACAACATTACATATGAGGAGAAACTGCAGAGGCGTCCTGACGGGGAGACGCGAGCTGCAGAATGAAGATGCCGGCTAATGGACGCTGAATGTGTGACGTCATCACGCGCGACACCCGGAAGTCGCGCGCAGCGGGAGATTTAAAAATGGAAAAGAAGATATGGAGAGAGCACACTTGAAAAAGCCCATTCTTACTGGGCGAAACGCGTTGTGGAGAGGAGGAGACTTGCTGGGACTATCTGAGGACATTGGGACTGATTGTATTTTACATATTCCTGTTGGATCCTATTTACTTTTAATGTAAGATCTTTTATATTTTTTCTACAATAAATTTTATACCCCCACTAACGTCTCTCCTCTGCTCTCTCATCTTCTGGGATACGTGTGGAACATCTACCCTACGTGGGCTCCCATGAGGCTTGATATACTGAGCAGTATACTGCTCAGGGATATGGGAGTGTATTTTCACTTTTTCACATTCCCTGGTTTTGCACTGAAATACTACACTATATTATCATTTTTTTGTTTTTCCCTCCATGTATTCACCAAGAGGATTGCTACCATATTAAGGGTAATCCCCTTTTTTTGTTGTATTTAAGTGTTGGTTTAAGCGCACTTTTTCACTATTTTTGTTATAAGAGGTAACTTTATTCAACGGGCTTCTTTTTTAAAGAAAATTAGAAAATAACCAAATAACCTAAAATACCTAGAAACTAAATTTTACAATTTAAATTTGGTAAATAAATTTGATCCTTCTTCATCCCTTGCTGATGAGATACTTGAGGTTAAAAACAAAATCAATACACTTCAGATGAATTACACAGCCCTGATGCTAAAGAGACTAAAGCAGACTTTTTATGCAAAAAGTAATGAAGCTTCCTCATTATTAGCTTCAAAGTTACTCTATAGGATCTCCCAGTCCAGAATTGAATACTTAATAAATGATGAGGGTATAAAAATTACTCATCCTAGAAAAATTAGTAACATGTTTGCAAATTCTTATAAAAAAACTCTATAATTTGGTTTCTGATACCAATATTATAAAGCCCACATTTGAAAAAATTTGCACTTTCTTGGATAAGGTTCCTCTGAGACAAATTTCTAAAGACAAATTAGAATCATTAAATTCTCCCATATCCGCAAGAGAAATCAGAGATGTTGTTAATATGATTCCTATTGGCAAGGCCCCGGGTCCTGACAGATTTACCATGTCTTATTATAGATCTTTTTCTGACATTTTAATCCTGTATTTAACTCAATTATTTAATCACTATTGGAAGATAGGTGAAATGCTGAAAGAGAATTTCAGTGCTCAAATAATTACATTGCCTAAGACTGGCAAATCAGCCATTTCGTGCTCAAATTTTTGTCCCATATGATTGATCAACAATAACACGAAAATATTCTCAAAAATTTTAGCAAATAGGTTATCTCAAATTTTGCCGTCAAGAAGGCGTTTGATAGGATTCATTGGGATTACCTTAGGGAGGTACTGTTACGTTTCAGTTTGCCTGATCTTTTTATCAGGGCTATGTTTGCATTATATTGCAGGCCTACGGCTGGAGTTTTGGCAGCTGGATTCGTGTCTCAAAGATTTGAATTGTCTAACGACATGAGACAGGGATGTCCATTGTCACCACTTTTATTTGTGTTGGCAATGGAACCTCTGGCAGAAATGATAATCAAATCAGTTAACATTGAGGGAATTTCTGTAGGGTTATAAATAACATAAAATTGGTTTATTTGCATATGACATCATACTTACTTTAAATAAAAAAAAACCTGTTGACCTCATTATCTCCATTGATGTCAATTCTGCAGGACTTTGGCAATATCTCCTATTACAAATTAAATATGACAAAAACTCAAGCTCTTCAGTTTTTTTTATACCATGGTTCATTTTGGATACCATGAAGAAAATGTATGATTTCGATGAATATATGAGTCGAGTGACTCCTATATTTCTGGGAATCAATCTGTACAAGAATTTGTCCAAGATGTATAGATATAATTTAGAAGAGGTCTGCTCCGAGCTTAGGGAAGACATTGAGAGATGGTCTAAAAATCTGGTCTCAAAATCTCTTGGTTAGGTAGGATTCAGTCAAAATGGCTCTCCTTCCATATACCTAGAACAATTCCCCTCTCTATACCATTATCCTTTTTTTTTTTTAGAAAAGTCCACTCGGCCCTTGTTTCATTGATTTGTAACAAAAAACCTAGTAGGATTACATTATCAATTTTACAAAAACTCAGAGTAAGGGGAGGTATGGGTTTTCCAGATTTTATTCAGTACTATGCTACTAATGCAGCAATGGCACTAAAATGTAATTTAGATAACGACAATCCCCAATGGCTTGAGATGGAGGCAAATAAGATTTTAGCTTGTTCTATTAAAAATGTGTTATGGTTGCCTTCATCTCAATGCCCTAAGGTGGCAGACATGTTTCCCTCTACTAAATTAACCCTTAAAATGTTGAACCTATTATTCAAAACAATTTAACATTGTGCCACAGGGTCCAGAGCTACACCATTATCAGCAGTATGTTATGATTTACCTGAACTAGATGTAGATTACTGGGCCTCCCATGTGATTGTCCATATTAACGATCTAGTTTCTTACAATGGCCTTCTGCCCTTCTATCAATTGAAAGATACATATTATTTAAGTTTACTTGATGCCCCAACACATGAGAGATTTGTGACAATAATTATAGAACATTTTGCACTTTCCAATCAAGATCCAAATGTGTTGAAATCGGATATGTCAAAATCAGAAAAAATCTATTTATTAGATCTTGGATGGAAACAAAGCATCTCCTTGTGTTACAATATTTTTGCAGGTGACGTGTAATAAAACGAATTACATGTTGAGGTGGGAGAGTGAGTAGAGGAGTGGAATTAATTTTTATTATTGTTAAAAGGTATCACTCAACGTGCAAACCATTTGGAATCCCATTACAAATTAATTTATAAATGGTACCTAACCCCTTCCAAACTTTTTAACATGCACCCCGGCGAAAATAATAAATGTTGGAGAGACTGCGGTCAAATTGGTACATTACTCCACGTCTTCTATTCGTGTCCCAAAAAGAAAACCTATTGGCTGAAAATTCTCAAATTAGTTAATCACATATTAGAATTCGATGTAATAGTATCTGTCTTTGCCTCTTTAAGAAAATGTCATCTAACCTGCCTAGATCCAAAAAAATTATACTAGGTCATCTTCTCATATCAGGTAATTCCATCATCTCTCGTCATTAGAAGTAACCCACTGTACCAACTGTGGGTGAGGTCTTATTTCTCGTTTTTGAAAATAAAAGGTGTGAAATGGCTTTTCGTGATCCATCTACTTTCACATGGAAACAACCCTCACCTCCAACCCTGCAGGTTGTACTGGTCAATGCATGGTCAATACTGCAGCTAATACAATACTATAACATATACAAACCCTGGGATGAATTATATAAAAGCAACTTTTCACAATAAACCACCAGGATTCATCCTGAAGCATCAACCAACTCCTTTGTGTATTTCTCCGAAGTCTAAATATTAATAGTACTAATTGTTACCCACTGCTTCCCCTCTCTCCTTCCCTTTCCCATCATCAATGGAACCTTCATTGCTTTGCTCTCATGGTATGTTTTCTTTAAAGTGTTGTTTATCCATCTTCTTTCTGTTACTGTATTGTATCTGATATTGTCATATTACTATTTGAATGTGTTTTCTTTTCAACCCCATAAAATTCAAATAAAACTAAAAAACATTACAGAGCATAAAACACATTGAGACCACTAAGGAAGTTTTCAGCTGGCACTCCTAGGCTAATACATTCTTTGCCGCCATTATTGTATACTTTTATTTACATTTATAGCAATTTTCTTTGTTTTATAATAAAGTATTCAATACAATCCTAGACCCTTAGAAATAAATGGTCAATGGAAAAGAATAGTGTTTATACAATATACTCGGCAGAAAAAAGACCTTATTGATTCATGACTAAATCATCATATATATAGTTTAATTGTCAACAAGTTTTCTCCCTCCTTAAATTGTTCCTTTTCATTTGTCATGTATTGGGTCTACAAGATATAGCCCGATACATTCAGAAATGGATTCGGACCTGGCATGATAGCGAATCACACAGATCGCCAAAAATCGGCTACACATTATGCTGCATTTCAGGTCCGATTCGACTATTCTGGCTGTTCGGGAACCGAAGCATCGGAGGCATTCGGATTGGAGTACGTTCGCTATCAAAAGCAGTCCTCTCAATAATAATACCCTCTCTTGCGGTCGCCCCTCCGCCTAACCCAGCCCAGGCACTAGTTAGTATCCCGCGGTGGTTATGGGATTTAAGCTTGCGCAGCGCGTGGCCCACTTAACCAAATTTTTGGTTGGGCAGCGGGCTGCCCCAGCAAGAAGACTGGAAGGATGCATGTATATGTTATTGTATGTTTTTGTCCATGCGCACCTACAGGATTTTTTTTTCTCTCTTTATTTTCTCTTTCTTCTCTTCTCCTTCTCTACTTCTATCTGCGCAGTATCGACGCTCCCATCTCCCTCTTAACATCTTCGACAGGACTGAACCACTCAGACTATAGCTATGTCAATTAAACTCATGTCGATCAACTCCCAGGGCCTAAACTCCCCACAGAAGCAATCCTATTTATATGACTCGATCACTCGAAACCAAGTGGATATCTGCTTTGTCCAGGAGACCCACTGGAAGTTAGGCTCTGCCGGACTGTGGAAATTTAAAAAATTTCCAATTGTCTACGAATCATCTCTCCCAGACAGGAAAAAAAGGTGGGTGGCAATCATTATTTCTGAAAGATTAAAATTTGAATTAATTCATCTTGAAACAGATGCTAATGGCAGGTCCTGTATTATAATCTGCAGACTTAATGATGCCATCTATACTCTGGTAAACGTATATGCTCCCTCCGACGGAACACTGGGTTTCCTGGGCAGGATTGTAGAGCGAGTCGATAAAATACAGCAAGGAATCACTATCTTAGGCGGAGACCTAAATACCATAGCAGATGCCTCGTTTGATAAAAGCTTACCTATGGGGGCCAGACTGGACTCAAGAGTCAAAAAGATTGCAGAATCTTTTACACCCTTCATGATGAGCAACAACCTCTACGACACCTGGCGAGTATACAACCCTGGAGCTAGGGATTACACCTTCTTTTCAAACGCTCATAAGTCATACTCCAGGATCGATTTTTTTCTGATGAGAGCTTCACACTTGGACGGCTGCCTAAAGACCCGAATAGGAAACATTTCCTGGTCCGATCACGCCCCCATTTTCTTAGATTACATAGACAAACAGGAATATATGGACAGGTCCAAATGGCGATTAAACAAATCAATTCTGGCATCCGATACAAATAAATCTAAACTTCAGACTGAGATATGGGAATTCTTTAAAACTAACGATAATGGCGAAGTTAGTGATCAGACACTCTGGTGTGCATTTAAGTGCTACATTAGAGGAGTGCTGATTAAGATGGGTTCAATATTGAATAAAACACGGGGAAAATCTCTATCAGACCTATACATAGAACTATCCAGGTTAGAAAATATTAACAAGAAAAATCCTACCCTCTCGAGCACAATACAGATAGAGGAGACTCAGAAAGCCATAAAATTGAGATTGGATGAGCAATATAAGAAGGCAATAGCTCGGCTGAAAATATCATGGTACGCGAGCGGGGGTAAGCCTGGCAAAGCACTCACCAACAAGATTAAATTCAGGACCCGTCAGACGCGTATAGCTAAAATATGTTTTAAAGGTCGAACCTGCTTTTCACCAACTCACATAAGTAATGCTTTTGCTGAATATTACGGCTCGCTATTTGGTCTCCCCTGTACCGGAAATACTCCCGCTCAGATTAAAGCTTTTTTAAATAAACTCGGACTCCCCAAGATATCTGAGGAGAGACTTTCCGAGCTGAACCACCCAATATCAGAACCTGAATTGATCAGCGCAATACGATCCCTTAAAAAAGGTAAATCCCCTGGACCAGACGGCCTGTCCACAGCTCAATCAGAAATTCTCCCTATACTACTCAGGACTTTTGCGGAAACATCCCATACGGGAGTATTTCCCCCGGAACTACTGGAGACGACCATCTCTCCTATTCCGAAACCCGGAAAGGATCCCACACTCATCCCCAGCTATCGGCCGATATCCCTGATTAACTTAGATATTAAGCTCTTCTCAGGGATCTTTGCCGATAGACTGGGGAAGGTCATTCCATAACGTATCCATCCGGATCAGACCGGTTTTATTACCGGCCGTTCAGGGGAAGACATCGCTAGGAGGGTCCTGAATCTCATCCACCATGCTGGACAGAGTGGAGTTCCATCTGTGTTCCTTGCCCTCGACGCCGAGAAGGCCTTCGAAAGGGTCGACTGGGGTTTTTTGGCCGAGTCATTGGAGGCCTTCGGTATCACCGGCTCCTTTATGATCAATACCATGGCACTGTACTCGGCGCCGAAGGCAAGAGTTTCGGGACCTTTGCTTAACTCTAGTTTTTTTCCTATTAGAAACAGGACCAGACAGGGCTGTCCACTGGCACCACTGCTATATGCTTTAAGCATTGAGCCTTTGGCCGCCCTGGTTAGAAACTCACCCTTCATCACAGGAGTCTGCCGGCTCGAACAGGAGAGCAGGATCTCGCTCTATGCGGATGACGTCCTGCTCTCTTTGACGACCCCGGAGATTTCAGTTCCACAGGTCCTGCACTTGATTAATCAATACAGCGCCTACTCCAACTATAAAATTAACTTTAGTAAAACTCAGGCGCTTTCGTTCTCCCTGTCCCCACTACAACTACAGGAACTTTCAACACTGGGTAACATTAAGTGGTCCAACAGGAGACTGAGCTACCTGGGTATACAGGTGGCCCAAGAACTTAAACAGACCCTTTATCTCAACTATGAGACTTTAATTCAAGATCTTAGAGCCCTCTTAGCAAGTTGGAGAGGCCTGGAAATGGCATGGATGGGACGTATCAATATTCTCAGAGCATATATTATCCCTAAAGTCCTCTTTTTGATGAGAGCGATTCCAATGAGAGCCCCAGCAATACACCTAAAACAACTTACCTCTCTGTTCTCTTCATATATATGGAACAACAAACGTCCTAGAATTGCGAATAACACTCTAAAATGCAACAAAAAAAGAGAGGGCTTAGGTTTTCCAGACCTCTACAGATTACAGGATATATGCCAATTTGCTAGTTTCTTGGCTTGGAAACACAAGATTAATCAAAATACACCTTGGCTCCAGATGGAAGTCAATGACTGTTCATGAATTAACCCCTATTTCTTTTTCTGGAGCACAGTAACTAGTTTCAATAAACGGAAAATCACAAATGCCATAATTTTGGACGTTACTAGAGGAATGTTTAAGTTTAAGAAGGTGTTTTCCCAGCTACAGGGCTTAACCTGTCTGGCCCCTCTAGGGGCACTGTCAATGGGAATCCGAGACCTTAATATTAAAAAATGGATCTCGGCAGGCACGACTGAGATCTCGAACTTAATCCAAGACTAGCAGAATATAGACTATTTGGTACAGTCCTAACCTCAACATCTGAGGAAAGGGATTTAGGAGTAATAATTTCAGAGGACTTGAAGGTAGGTAGGCAATGCAATAGAGCAGCAGGAAATGCTAGCAGAATGCTTGGTTGCATAGGGAGAGGTATTAGCAGTAGGAAGAGGGAAATGCTCATGCCATTGTACAGAGCACTGGTGAGACCTCACTTGGAGTATTGTACGCAGTACTGGAGACCGTATCTCCAGAAGGATATTGATACTTTGGAGAGAGTTCAGAGAAGGGCCACTAAACTGGTTCATGGATTGAAGGATAAAACTTACCAGGAAAGGTTAAAGCATCTTAACATGTATAGCTTGGAGGAAAGACGTAACAGGGGGGATATGATAGAAACATTTAAATACATAAAGGGAATCAACACAGTAAAGGAAGAGAGTATATTTAAAAGAAGAAAAACTACCACAACTAGAGGACATAGTCTTAAATTAGAGGGGCAACGATTTAAAAGTAATATCAGGAAGTATTACTTTACTGAGAGGGTAGTGGATGTATGGAATAGCCTGCCAGCAGAAACACAGTCAAGGATTTTAATCATGCGTGGGATAGACACAAGGCTATCCTAGCTATAAGACCGGGAACGGGGGACTAATAAAAGTACTCAAAAAAAATTGGGCAGACTAGATGGACCGAATGGTTCTTATCTGCCGACACATTCTATGTTTCTATGTTTCTATGTTTCTATGTAAGACAATAAACTAGCCTCTTTTGATTTCTTGCAGAACGGCTTCGGGCTACATAATTCGGAATACTTTACTTATCTCCGCATAAAAAACTTTTTACTATCTAACCCACTGGTGGACTGTACTCCTTTGGATACATTCCTCCAACAACTTAGCAGAACCAATAATATCTCGAAACTACAGTCGATATATGAGAGAACTCTGTCACAAGATAAACCCACCTCAGTGAATCAATGGGAATCGGATCTGGGCAGGATTTTTCTGAACGACACATGGAACAGCGCTTTTCAGAACACTAGAAGCGCTGTCCACGGTGTCAATTTACAAGAACTCTTTTAAAAGACACTCTATTGATGGCATCTTGTCCCTACCCGGGTTGCTAAATTCTCTCCTGATGCCTCAAACCTGTGAGGAGGTGTGGCGGAGAGGAGGGCTCCCAACTCCATATCTGGTGGGCCTATGGACAGTTGGCACCGATTAGGGATAAGGCTGGCAAATTAATAAACCCCCCAAACGTTTCTTTTCCCCTTCAATCTGGGTAAGAGTAAATCTCCAAAACAAATCCTGTCTATTATAACAATGATGGTGATTAAACTCCTGCCGGTGGAAGAAACAAGAAATACCAACTTGGCCAGAGGTCGAGAATCAAATTGAGTTTCACCTTCAGGCCGAAGGGGCATTTTACACACTAGAAGACTCAAGAATTAAGTATGGACAGATGTGGGACATGTGGGCGAGAGCAAAGGCTCTAGTTGGGAGTTGACATAACCAAGTGGGGGTACCCAACGAGAGGGACGGGGAAGAAGTCGTTCTGCGCAGACGTAATTAATTCCTTTTTTTTTTTTCTCTCTCTCTCTCCTTTTTCTGTCTCTCTTCCCCTTTTCTTCTTCTTCCCTTCTTCCTCTCCTCCTGGGTGGTGCATTGCACACATATGAATGGGTGGACTGTAGCGTGCACTGTTCTCTTGTATGCTCCATGGTACTATTTTTTCTTTACCTCAAGGTCGAAATTGACAGAACAAAACAAACTTCCACAGGCTATAATGGGAGGCAAATTGCAACTAGCAGGTTTTTTTTCTTGATTTCCGATATCGGAGGTTGAGTTTGACCATCTCTCGCTTCATCTTGACCTCGCAAAGGTGAATAGACCCCTAAGTGCCAGGTTGCACAGGGCTTGTAGTCAGAGTTTGTGATGTAGCTATTTTATAAACTGAGATAAAAATGGAAGAAATGTGTTCGGAGTACACATACATTAATGGTAGCTTGTAGCGGGCATTGATTAATGATATTATGCATGACAGTATAACTGGAATATGTTATATGAAATGGTAGTTCTGTTAATGACATCCTGAATAATGATTGTTTGTGACAATAATTTATGATGTTATGCTATTAGTGGTGTTGATGCTTATAGCAAGCTGAAAACTGAACACAGAAGTTTGTTCTGGCCAAGCCACAGTAACGTGAGAATATCTTTCTTCTGGCTTACTTGATGTAAGTGGTGAGGTGATGAAAGTCTCATAGAGACACCCTCTGGATATTTATAATTGGTGATTTATCTTCCTTAGAAATTAATAGTTTTTGCATTTGAAAACAATGTATAATTATTTTCACATGTTTTTTTTCTTGCACTTATATTTCAAAACAACACATTTGAAGAATTGCTTCTTTATTCACAAATACTAACTTAGTGCCAGAATATGATGAATTGACTTATAATTTCACTGTGGCTAGACATGTTAGCTCATCAGACATGTGGCTCATCTAGCCATGGTGCTGGCCAACTAAACTCATTTAGAAACTTCAGTATCTGCAGGAATCATCTGCTTATGTAATGTATAGGTGCGGCTGCAGGTGACAGTTGACTGGTCATTGCTGATGTGAGCCTCTTAGCCCGTGACAAAGCCATCTATGAATCAATACATACTGAATAATGTTAAAGCAATTTTTTTCGTGTCTTAAGAGAAGAATAAAAACCTCCTCTCTTCCTCATAAGTTCCCAACATCCTGTATAATACAACATATTTTAACTGAGACTGGTATCACTTTTCATACATAAGCAATACACACAAAATCTTTGTGGTTTCCTAACAGTTCTTTACTGCAATCCATTTACTCTTACAACATTTACTATAGTATGCTGTCCAATATAAATTTAACTTGAATTGTAATCACACTAGGACAAATCCTCTTCTATTCATAAAGTAGAAACTCAAAGAGGGCAGGCTGTGCCTATCATTAAGCCAGCTATGCCTGGAGAAATGTGTTAACCCAGAAGGTAGATAGCATTTCATGTATTAATTCTGAAGGTGTATGTTACACTGGATATGTCGATTTTATTTTACTGCAAGTATTAAAGGCTCTGTTTTAAAAGATCCATTTATGCCGTCAGTTTTCTTCAGGTAGCTACTTTCCTGCAACAAAGTTCACAATGGTTATATACAAGAGAAATATGGTAGAAAATTGTTCTGCTACTGACTGTTCCATCCCCCATGCAAGCTGCCCTTCAAAATGACACCAGCTCTCAGAGGCCACAGGTAGGAGCAGTTCAACTTGGTCTGTGGTCTGCACATAGTGTGGCCCACTCCCTGCAACTACGTTTCCTTCTCACTGGCATGATATACAAATATTATATGTATGTATATATATATATATATATCATGCCAGTGAGAAGGAAACGTAGTTGCAGGGAGTGGGCTGCACAATTTCTGTTCTGATATTAATACCAGTAGAGGTTTGGAACTTTTTAGCTATGGGATCAGCAGAGCAGTGGTGACTTTTACGCACTATGCGCCTAGGATTGCCAACTTCTCCTCAAAAACATACTTGCCACAGATGTGGGTGGAGCCACAAAAGGGTGAGGCCATGAAGGGTGGAGCCACATACTGGGCAGCACATACTTTTCACTGGCATTATATATATATATATATATATATATATATATATATATATATATATATACATATATATATATATATATATAGATATAATGCCAGTGAAAAGTATGTGCTGCCCAGTATGTGGCTCCACCCTTCATGGCCTCACCCTTTTGTGGCTCCACCCACATCTGTGGCAAGTATGTTTTTAGCAATCTTTTGGAAAGTCTACCCAGAAGAGTTGAAGCTGTTAAATTTGTAAAGTGGGGGAACAGCTACATGTTAATATCTATGGGAGATATTCACTAAAAGGTGAATAGCTATACATTGTGCAGGTACAAACCTGGTGAGTTTGCACCAGGTTTATCCCTGAACAACTTAAAGCTAAATTGGTGAGAGGAAATGTTCATCTCACCTCAACTCACCTTTTAGTGAACAGCCCCATATGTTGGTGTAATAGTTAAGTGCCCCAGTACCTTTGTCCATATAGTGTATATGTATATTTATGACATTATAGACATATTGAACATATATTTTACTCTTAATGTATGCATCTGTTTGCAGTCCTGCTAATGCAATGAAGGGATCATTTTTTCCCCTTTCCTGTATTCTCTAGATTTACAATATAAACAATGCTTAGGTGTAGATGATGCTAGGTTATATAGATTTGTACAGTCTGTTTTTTTTTGTTTTTTTTTAAATGTGATTAATTCTATATACAGTAAAATATCTCTTTGACTTTGTTCCATTTTAGTGATGTATGTGTTATTTCATATATTCAGGTGTGATGTTGATAAGGTGAAATAATCTTTAAAACTAAAATCTCAAAAATACAGAATCTAATAATAAAAGAAAGGCAGAGTGAATGTTAATTTAGAACAAACGTGGAAAATCAGAATGAGGTCTATTCAATGACCTGGGACATCAGTGGTCATTGAATATCAAAGATTATAATCTGATATTAAAACACAGTAATACTCAGGTCATTGCATAAAGGCAAATATGGTAGAGTTAGTAAGAAAAGTGGTGTTAGCGGTAACTTTATGAGCATTTTTTATTTAATGCCCTCCACTAATGATATCAACATATATAGCATTATCATTATTGTACCGATTAAAAAAATTACTGCACCAGCTAAAAATCTCCATTCTTTCAATGGAGTTTTACAGCACTGTAAAAAAATATTTAGCTTTTTACATATACATTACAATAGTACAGTCAAGTAATAAATTTGAACAATTTTTTTTTTTTTAACGAGGTGTTATTGGACATAACTAAGAATAAAGGAAGAATTCCAGGGGTCTGCAAAAAAAACATAATAGAAGCATAGGATGTAAAATACAATAAAAAACACTGCCTTTTTAGGGGATACCAAACCCAACACTGTGGGGTTATAAAAATCATAGATGGTTTTAACCCCTTCGTGACGCATGGTGCTTGCGTCCCAAACGACGCAAGCACCAAAACGTCACGATTTGTTCCTGGCCACCGATCACAAGCTGATCGGTAGCCAGGAACACTCTGGCAGAGACCCGATCAGGGTCTTAATAGACCCTGTGGATCCCTGCCAAAAAATCGCGAGACCTCCGGACGTCACGTGTGACGTCACGGAGGCGTGCCCGAACACGGAAGTTCGGGCACAGCGCGATTTAGAGAAATGTAGCCGGTGCTCGCTTTGAGCACTGGCTACATTTTCCCTGTCAGACTGAGGCCACTCAAAGTGGCCTCATCTGACAGGTGGGGTCCCGCTGTAAGTGCCTGCAGCGGGATCCGAAAACAGCTCATCGCGGGGACCCGCGATGAGCTGTTTAGTACAGGACGTACTATGCCGTCCTAACGACTTTAAGGCACTTAAAGTCAGGACGGCATAGAACGTCCCAACGTCACAAAGGGGTTAATAAACATCCAGTAAATTAAGATCAGTGTTTAATTCCCTTTTTTGAGTTTTCATCTTATAAATCCACTCAGTTTCCTTCCTAGCCAGGTGGGTTATGGGGTCCCCCCCCCCCCCCTCCAATGGGTTTTTATTATATTAATTCCTTTTATCTGAACTACTTTGAATGAGTTACAGCTGTTACAATGCAGTGAGACATTGTTTCTAATTCCTCCTAAATGTTCCAATCCCCTAATGTTTAATTCTTTAGATGTGACTGTCCCTTATACTGAATGCTGCTGCTACATTGTAGCAAATACACAACATTCACTGATTTGCAATGTATGAAATGTTTAAATTGAAAAGTGGTACTTAGTGCAAGAGAAATGGTTAATTTTTTTTTTCTTTTGTTTCTTACATGTGTGGCACATCTTACATTTCCCACACTTATGAAAACCATGGGATTGTGTGCTCAAAAAATAGGATTTCTTAAGTGTTCCCAATTCAGGAAGAACAAAAGGGGCCAAAGTTTGTTTCAGGGTGTCAGTACGTTTAAAGATAATGTTAGGCCTATCTGGGATTACATCTTTCAGTATTGGATCCAGTTTTAAAATGGGCCAGAATTTGTTAAGGGCTCTTTTGATTTGTCTTGCCTAATCATTGTATTTAGTCAGAGAGAAAAGAGAGAGAGAAATCCGATCGAATATTATATTTCACTTTTTTCTTAAAGAAAGTGGCTTTTTTCTTAAAGAAAGTGGCTCTATCCATAGATGCCACTTGTGTGATACTCGAATCCAAGCAATGCTACCAGGTTGAGGAAACAGTGATTTGCTCAAGTGCATCCTGCAGAAAATTCACTTTGCCTCAAACATAATTTGTTTTGTTTGGGGGTGGGTAATAGAGACAAGACAGTATAGCCCATGGAATGCACTACAGTGGACATAAGGTATAGGTCTGGGAAACATCAATGTGTACTCTGCAGTATGAGTAAATTAATAGCTTGTCAAACCTAGTAATACTCCAAGGTGGCAGCACAAGGTACAAATGCCACTTTGCACACAACCAGCACATTCCCATTATATAAACAAATAACAATTAAAAATGATAACAATGTGGTAATGCATAAGTTGTGAGTGGGTCACTTCCAGTTCATGACACTTTGAGGAGATTGGGTTCCCCATTCAGGAAAGCTCTGCTTAATCCACATGGCACAATCCCAGAGCAATCGAACTGACAAAGCAGGGCATGCACCATGAACTAATAAATAATAGCATCTCGTAAAACACAGGGAAAAACAGTCCTACCCCAAACTGAGACCTAATAACACACTTTTCCTAGCCAAATAAATAGTGAAGGACAATCTTCAGTAGATCAAGCAGCAGATAACCCCCAATATCTTCAGCATTTCATACAGCTGTTCGGTTGCCAGGAAATTAAGTGACATCACTTCCCCTGCTCGGAGCACCTGAAGCTATTGAACAATTTGTTGGCAAATCTCTGAAACACATTGGGAGGGATTGTGTTCAAAATTAACACAGCATGCCACACTTTCTGTTGGTGGTTGCAATTATGCAAATTTATGACAACATCTCATTAATATTTTTTTCTGAAAATAGCCTACTTACACTATTTGTTAGAAGCAGAATTACCTTGAAATCAGTATGTTCTTCATTGTCTCCATGTCTGTTGTGTGTTTGGTGCCTTTCATAATGTTTCATGGGCGAAAAACACATTTATTGATCAGTGGCACAATAAAACATTTTTTTACCTATTTCAACTGTTGCCTTTTCTTTTTATTGAAATATACTTTTTTATAATTGTACATTTCTTTATGTTTTATGATTTTGTGCTGTATGAACAAATATTGCTTTTATACTAAGTGCACATTTGTAAATGGGTTCTTATTGCTTTTTTGTATTATTTGTTATTCTGCTATTCAAATTAGGTTTAATTTTGACTTTGTCAGGTTGATAATATCTCTTGATAAACATTGACGTGTGAAAACATATGTTTATTTCTGATATCGCTTTTATTTTTGTATTCATTTATATTTCATATTTCTCTTTTACACTAACTAACTAAATATTTTTTGGCTTCTCTCACAAATAATACAGATCCTCAAAAACCTAACGTAATATTTCTACAGTAATTTAATAGCATAAAAATAAAAAGATGATCTGCTATTAAACACTCAATTTTGAAACTAAGAAAATATCTGAATTTAAACCTGATTCATACATCAATTATATTATTAGTATAATCAGGAACTCCTAAAGCAATATACACAATCAGACTATTATTCTATCTGTATCTATTCCATCATAATGCAAAAAATAATGCCTATGTATTCATTGCCTTGAAAGAAGCCCACATACTGATCATTACTAGGTTTTGTCCTTTCATATACTAAATTAGTTATTATAGGCATTCAGTTGCCATGTTTTTTTCTGTGATCAATGTATGTTTTAAAATAAGTCTAAAATTTAGACTCACCCTCTATATTTTGGGCTATTCACTAAAAGGTGAGTTGCAGATGAATTGAAGTGAGTGTTAGGGGCTGTAACTATGCCCCAAGCCCTGATTACATTAAAAAAGCCTCCCCCCATCGCTCCTCTACTGGTGGCAGATGTTGACCTGGCATGATAATAAATAAGTAAAATAAATAAATCTACCTCCCCACACATGCCAAGGTCAAAAATTGCATCCTAGAGATGTTAAAATAATAACCTTTGAGTGTCATGACTCAAAGGATACCCTTTAGGGAATTAATACAACTGTATCCATTTCCAGGGATGATCCGTGATGGCCTGGATCCTCAGCTTCTGGCCCAGGGAAAGGTGCCATCCATCAAAAAGTGTATCACAGACATTGGAGGGTAGACAGACAGCAGGAGGCGTAGAATAGTAGGCTGGTTTTAATACCAGCCAATAGTAGGACTGGGACAGAGTCAGCCAATCAGATGCCTGCTGCTGTCTTTTGAAATACCAGCCTTCTTGGGCCGGTATTTCATTCAGCTCTCAGACATATAAGAGATAGGCTGCTTTCCCTGGGATGGAAGCTGGGGTTCCAGGGTGTTGTGGTTCATTGCTGAAACTTGGATTCAGGTATATTTATTTCCTTCAAAGTATCCTTTTTGTACCAGGGAGGTGGGAAAAGATTTTCACTGCCCACCCTTTTGGCGCTCAAAGGGTCTATTTTTTTTACAGATTTTTGGACAATTTTTGGTCAGCCTCCATACCTGGGCAAAGTAAAGGTGGCAGATAAGTAGGGATTATATTTTTTATTTACTTATTTATTTATTGTCCATGGGACATTTAGCCAGCTCATGGGACAAGGGGGAGGATGGTGGAAGGATTGTTTTATTGAATTCAGGTGCTTCAATTATACCCATTGCCACAGGGATATAAAATCAAGCACCTAGCCATGCAGTCTGCATTTACAAACATTTGTGTAAAAAATGGGTCATTCTGAAAAGCTCAAGGAATTCAAGCGTGATACTGCAATAGGATGCCACCTTTGCAATAAATCAGTTTGTGACATTTCATCCCTGCTAAATATTCAACAGTGAACTGTATGTGTTATTATTGGAAAGTGCAAGCATTTAGGAACTGAAGCAGCTTAGCCACACTGAATGCTGAGGCACATGGTGCGTAAACATTGCCATTACTCTGCTGATTCCATAGCAGAAAGAGTTCCAAACTTCCATTGGCATTATTATTAGCACAAAAACTGTAGCAGTAGCTTCATGGAATGGGTTTTGATGGCTAAGCAGCTGCATGCAAACCTCACATCACCAATTACAATACCAGGAGTTGGATTAAGTGTTATAAAGCACACCGTTACTGAACAGGTATGGTGCTGTTTTTTAGGGGTTGGGCTAGGCCCCTTACTTCCAGTGAGGGGAAATCTTAATGTTTCCCCATACCAAGACATTCTGGAAAATGCTATGCTTCCAACTTTGTGGGAACAGTATCAGTGCCTGACCACACAAATGCTCTACTGGATGAATGGGAAAAAATTCCCACCTAAATGAGTACATGTAGGGGCAAACTTTAGACCCTTAGGTAGGAAAACTGATTAAAAACGCCTATGGGTTCCACAGTCTGGTTTTTCTCTTCTGATTTTCTCCCTTTTTTGAAAGGGTACAATATTCCACATTCTGTAGTTCATAGTCCACAAGGGCTTCAAACCTATTTTTAAGGGGAATTAAATTGGGGTTTATTTGGGAATCATTCCTTTGAGGGAAAGATGGTTTGTTATTATTATTAAATCAAGTGTTCTATTTATTGAGGTTTCTCCTATTTATATTGTATAATTGTTCAGTATAATCTTGTTGCTGAAAAGTATGTACTGATGAAGATTTTTTTGGCCAACTGGTTTAATTATTGTTATAGTTTTCCCGATTTTGTCTTAAGCCTTTTTCTCTCTTGCATAGATATTCTGACTGATTACCCTAATATGCTTTTCTACATTTTCATCATTCATTTTAGTTTTATTAGATATATCCCCCAAAACAGGTGTAATTTATCCTATTAGAGGTGTATCTATAAAGTTCCGTCAGAGTACGTCTGTGCTTGCAGACCACAAGATTAACCAATTAAAAATACCATCTTTCCAATATTCTATTCCAGGCAGTCATAAATTCTGTGTCATTTTGATAAAATATTGAGGGTCTACTCAATATATGACAATCTTCTACCCCAAAATGATGACTTCGAAGACCAGAATAATTCGGGGCACAAGGGTGACACAATGAAAACCGAATGTTGAGCTACTCAATATGCCCACATGTTCCTATGAAAAGTTCCACAATTCAGACATCATAGCTGATTCCACGCCGATACATGCCACAACCAGAAGCACCAGAAACATGCCGGAAATGCACTGAACTGAAGTGGTAGCTTGTGAGAAACATACATTATATTAATATCTGTCACAAGTTTCCTTTGGTCGGGGGTGGGGTCAGCCTTAAGTTTCAAATAGACCCGAGCATCATCTAGGTTACAGTATGCTTCTTCGAGATAATATTCTTTGGACATGATGACCACTCCCCCTTGTCAGCTTGGTATGTCTCATTATCTATATTTCTGTATTTTTATATATATATTTTATGTGTATTTTGTATTAGTATTTATATAAGAAAAAACTTTTCTACTGCGATATTAATGTAATGTATGTTTCTGACTCCATAATTATAAACTCATGTCCCTCTGCGGTGTGTTCTGTTTGCTTGTGCTAATCTAGCATGGCAAACGTCACTGTGGAGCAGAGAGGAGGAGTTGAGATAATTTCAGCCAATAGATGGAAGTCCCTGTGACGAATATGCCTATTGACAAATGAACAACAACTCTGGACAGGGAAGCCTCGTTGGACGTTACTGAGGGCCACACCCAGAAATAGAATGAAAAGGGTGGATGCTCCGGCGGACATCATCAAAGGCGACATGCGGCGAGAACGAAGACATGACGACATGGTATATAAAGAAGATTTTGAAGAACAAGGGGGACACTTAAAAACGCCTCAAGAAGGTGAAGCGTGTTGTGCGAGGATAACTGGCTGCTGCAGACACAGTGCACTTTAAGAGACTTGTTATCTTCATCGAACATTGCTGTTTTTAATGTAAGGTTTATACTCTGTTTTTATATGTTGTATTAAACATGTTTTACTCAAGCCTGGTTCTTTCTCCTCCTGTTCTTCTTACTGTATTGGACTGTAGGTCGATTGAGGGTCTTAACCACCTACCATACCCCTATGGGGGCTCCTGGATGAGTACATAACTGAGCATTTTTGCTCAGGGAAATATGAGTGGATCTGTCCTGTTTTTTTAACCACCACAGTTTAATTTTTTATGATATACTTCACTACATTGTATTTCTATATTCTTTCCCTCTATATATCACTTGGAGGAGATCATACCTCATTCAGGGAAATTACAAGTGTGTGGAGTGTTGGGGTAGCGCACTAATTCACTTGTTGTTCTCTTCATGACTAAAATCCTCCAATCCACTTATTAATTTTGTAGCCCTCCTTTACACTTTTTTCTAGTTCCATAATATCCTTTTTAAGGATATTATGGAACTGCTGTTTATAACATTACCTCGGCTTGATATGTTATGCAAAATACATATTTTGTATTGAAAGTAATTAATTTACATATCTAGCTACAGGTGGAGTCATAAACAGGAGCCACAACAGAAACATTTAAAAAAACCTTTTCTCTTAACCTTGCATGAAACCAGTACATACAATTCTGGTAATACAATGGATAGATCAGTTTTTATTAAGTTCACACTATTAACAACCTTTAGGTGACTGAGTCCATTTAATCTCCATCCCAACCAGATTGTATGGAGATAATATCTGGGGTCAGTTAGCTATTTGCGGCCTATTATATTTGTAGAAGTACAAACTGAAAAGAGCAGATCTGCTTAGTAAACAGAGCAGATGCTTTTCTTTACATTATTGCCATCCCACATCTATGTAGTCTTATTAACATAACATAAATGTTAATCTTTTTGCAGGCAGTAAAATAAGTTTGACCATCGATTTCATGTGTACTACTAGACGCATCTGACAGTCAGGGTTACAGGTAAACATGGGTCAAATTGAAAACAGATGTGGAATTTTATTTTAAATTGTTGGTAAATTGCTATGAAATATATAAATAATTTACCCGGTTTGAGTGACAAGTGTGAAGCTTATTGTCAATTCACATCCTGCTGAAAACAAAAAACGATTTTACAATAAAGTAAGCAACAGAGAAAATAGCAGGAAAATGGTGTAACAAACCTCTAGGCATTTCCATTTGATTTCTATACAAACATATTCTAGAATTTAGGATGTAGGCAAGGTTCTTTAAACAGTAAACACTGAACATACTTCATAAACCAGGCTTACTATAAGAGCTTAGTGTTTTTTCTTTAGAGAACTGAGCAGAAGGAATGGTAATAAATTGAAAAACAGAATTAAATATGAAGAACTAGTTGATTTATTAGAATTAAAAACTGTGGGGTTATGTATAAAGGTCAACTGTTGGACAAAGTTCTAAAAGTGGTATAATCATTATGGAAACAAATGGAATGAAAGCACTGGGCATTTAGCACATAGGGCTGCATGAGGTTGAGAGGCACAAAAAGATAAGGGGTTAATTTTTCTGCTCTGGCGTGAGGTCTTAGCAGGATGGACGCTGTGGCGTGAGCTAGGTGTCAATCTCTAATTGACTACCTGGGCTCAATGTGCATGTGACAGTGCTAAAGGAGCACAATTGTGGTGGTCCAATGAAGAGAGCACAAGCCTTGCAAAGAGTCACTTTTGCTCTTTGTCACTGAAGAAAAGGCTGCTTACCATGGAGCAGGTCCTGGAACAGCTGAAAGAGGAGGCAGCAATGTCAAGCAGGCTCGAAAAGCTGCAAAGTCCTCAACACCAAGTTGGGGTCTGTCGATAGAAGGAGAGGAGCAGCTGCCTGTCAGATTGGTATCTGATGAAGGTAAAGTGGAGACAATTCATGTCACTGCAATGTGTGACTTTGGAAGTCCCATTGAAAAGCAGTTTGTTTGCATACTGGGTCACATGTGATTTCATAAGCAGGAAACTCCACAGATACATTTAAAATACATTTTTCTCCTAATTAGGCATTTCAGTTTTGCTAATGCAATGTATAGATCTGTCACGAGCACAGCTTGGCTAAGACAATGCTTGGCTGAGACAATGGAGACAGTGTGGGAGTGAAAGGGTTAATGACACCAGATCTCTGGTTACCTGTTGTTAGTCTCCCAGCAACCACTAAATTAACCCCTGCAATACCTCCAACACTATCACCCTAGTACACAATTTGCTGCCACCACCAAGACTTTATATCCGGGCGTCTTAAGTTACCCCAAACTCAGTACAATATAGTATCACAATCTTACTTTACTGATCAGACACATATGTAATTAACCCTTTGGTAACGTGTTATACCTGAGCTATCCTCTGAAGTGTGAGTTCCTATTAGAGAACAAAGCTGATTAACTAAACATTTAATATGAAAAAAGGCTTCACAGTGCTGTGTACAAAAATACAGAAATAAATGACATACAGAAATCATTACAAATAACATGTTAAATGTTAAAAAGAAATCTCCCCAAGAATAATCCAACATTCTGATTATATAGATCCCTGGTGAAATTCTGGGACTGCCAGTTTTTGGCCCACTCCATCATACCTGTCCAGGGCACTAGTGTGGATATTTACCTAAAAACACAATTGGCTTACCAAAAAGTGACATTTACTATATAACACTCTAATTTTGGTAGGATCACATTCCTTATATTTTTGGGAGTATTTAGACATCAAACATGGAAGTTTTAACAGTTTGGAAAGTAATCGTTCTTGGTTCTCATTACAGTAACACATTCCGCTGGGCATGTTTGTTACCAAACAAAAGGATACAACCTGCACAATTTGAATATATATTTATATTGGACCCTCTCACAATATATACACATTTTCCCCATATTTCATATTATGTGGTTGTCCTCTGATTTACCCAAAGTCAGAGAATATGCCCCAATACCTTTTACGACCTCTAAGTCCAGGTCTGGTGATGGCTATCTACTACTTACATTTCATGGCTTAGGCCTGGTGTTAAATTAAAGCCTACAATAAAGGCTATCATAGCATTTACAAAACAAATTATATGAATGCCAACTCATGCTTTGGCGTGACAAGATAATTTTCAATAATTTTTCATGCTCTACATCAGGGGTCCTCAAACTTTTTAAACAGGGGGCCAGTTCACTGTCCCTCAGACCGTTGGAGGGCCGGACTATAGTAAAAACAAAAACTATGAACAAATTCCTATGCACACTGCATATATCTTATTTTGAAGTGAAGAAACATAACGGGAACAAATACAATATTTAAAATGAAGTAAAGTTAAATCAACAAACTTACCAGTATTTCAATGGGAATAGTGTGCCAGTCAGATGCCCAGGGATATTATGCCAGTCAGAGTCCAGTAATATTATGCCATTCAGAGCCCAGTAATATTATGCCAGTCAGAGCCCAGTAATATTGTGCCAGTCAGATGCCCAGGAATATTATGCCAGTCAGATGCCCAGGAATATTATGCCAGTCAGATGCCCAGGAATATTATGCCAGTCAGAGCCCAGGAATATTATGCCATTCAGATGCCCAGGAATAGTGTGCCATTCAGATGCCCAGGAATATTATGCCATTCAGATGCCCAGGAATATTATGCCATTCAGATGCCCAGGAATAGAGTGCCAGTAAGAGCCCAGGAATATTATGCCAGTCAGATGCCCAGGAATATTATGCCAGTCAGAGCCCAAGAAAATTATGCCAGTCAGATGCCCAGGAATAGTGTGCCAGTCAGATGCCCAGGAATAGTGTGCCAGTCAGATGCCCAGGAATATTATGCCATTCAGATGCCCAGGAATATTATGCCATTCAGATGCCCAGGAATATTATGCCATTCAGATGCCCAGGAATAGTGTGCCAGTCAGATGCCCAGGAATAGTGTGCCTGTCAGATGCCCAGGAATATTATGCCATTCAGATGCCCAGGTATAGTGTGCCAGTCAGATGCCAAGGAATATTATGCCATTCAGATGCCCAGGAATAGAGTGCCAGTAAGAGCCCAGGAATATTATGCCAGTCAGATGCCCAGGAATAGTGTGCCTCTCAGATGCCCAGGAATATTATGCCATTCATATGTCCAGGAATATTATGCCATTCAGATGCCCAGGAATAGTGTGCCAGTCAGATGCCCAGTAATAGTATGCCAGTCAGATGACCAGGAATATTATGCCAGTAAGAGCCCAGGAATATTATCCCAGTCAGATGCCCAGGAATATTATGCCATTCATATGTCCAGGAATATTATGCCATTCAGATGCCCAGGAATATTATGCCATTCATATGTCCAGGAATATTATGCCATTCAGATGCCCAGGAATATTATCCCAGTCATATGTCCAGGAATATTATGCCATTCATATGTCCAGGAATATTATGCCATTCAGATGCCCAGGAATAGTGTGCCAGTCAGATGCCCAGTAATAGTATGCCAGTCAGATGACCAGGAATATTATGCCAGTAAGAGCCCAGGAATATTATCCCAGTCAGATGCCCAGGAATATTATGCCATTCATATGTCCAGGAATATTATGCCATTCAGATGCCCAGGAATATTATGCCAGTCAGATGACCAGGAATATTATGCCAGTAAGAGCCCAGGAATATTATCCCAGTCAGATGCCCAGGAATATTATGCCAGTCAGAGCCCAGGAATATTATCCCAGTCAGATGCCCAGGAATAGAGTGCCAGTAAGAGCCCAGTAATATTATGCCAGTCAGATGCCCAGGATTATTATGCCAGTCACAGCCCAAGAAAATTATGCCAGTCAGATGCCCAGGAATAGTACAGTGCTCGTTATACCTCCCTCCTCCCCCTCCTTCCCCATCACTTACCTCCAGCTGCTGTGTCCCCGGGCCGGACGTCTCGCGCAGTGTTCCCTCCTCCCTGCACGGAGGAGGGAAACAGTTACCGGGTCCGGATGTGACGAAACGTCACATCCGGTCGCGGTGATTTTTTTTTTTTTTTTTTTCGTTTTCCTGCAGCCGCATCTTCTGCGGCTGCAAGGAAAAAAAAAAAAAAAAAAGGTAATCAGCGGGGGGTGCCGGCAGCACCCCCCGCGGGCCGGACAAATGTGCTCGGCGGGCCGCATGTGGCCCGCGGGCCGTAGTTTGAGGACCCCTGCTCTACATGCACAGTAAAAACCATAAACAGATGATATGGACCCTTTACGCCAAGAAGGGCTTTCTCACCTTTTCAGAGTAATGAAGAATGGCACCTGTACACAGACGCTGCTGGAAGATGAGGTTTTGGGATATTCTGGGATGGTGGGTGGGGAGTGGGGAAGTGCATAATGGACAAAGAAACTGGCTTTGCTTGAGCTTCTCCCAATTACTGTTGCCATTGAGTTATGGAGCTGGTAACTGACTCTCCAATAGTATTTCATTGTAACAATAAATGGATGGTTAAGGTGTTAACAGTTTGCATACAAAATCTTTGCTGGTTTTATGTTTTCTGAGGACACTTGTTTGTGTATGCCATTGCTTTAATATTTTTAATGAACTGGTTGATCCATTGTCACATTTTACAGTTTGCTAGTTTTAGGAAACTTGCACCGGAAGCAGAGCTGGAGGGAGCGGTGTTGCCTATGAGCATTTGGGGTATTGCAGCACCAAATGATGTTTGCTGATTTAGCAAACATGATGGTTGTTCTTTTATAGAATATGTTGACATGAATCTTTTCAAGGTGTCCTTTGAGGGGGTTTAAGCTTTCGTAATGTTGCTAGTTGGGAGCTGGTGCTATAAGAGCATATTTAAAAAAAACAGTTAGCAGGGATTGTGTTTTTCCTGTGGTTGACAGGGAAGAAGGTGGTAATAAGGATTATGTGAGGGGAAGTGATTGGAAGGATGGTAGGTGATCTATATCCTATGGAATTGTGAAGGAATATTGTAGGGTTTAGGGCGAACGTTTGTTCAGATAGCTTCAATATGATAGAGACGGCTCATAAACGGGAGCTGTGACAGACACATTTAAAATAAATAATTTTTCTTAACAAAGTGTATGAAATTCTGCTATTATAATGTATAGATCAGTTTTTTTTTTTTTTTAGAGTCCATTTAATCTCTAAGGAGTAGACATCCCAATCAGATTTTAAGGAGATTACATTTGTGATCAGTTGGCTATTTGGGACCTATTATATTTGTGGAAGTACAAACTAAAAAAGGTAGGTCTGCTTAGTAAATAGAGCAGACTCTTTACCTTACATTATTGCCATCCTCCATCTAGGCAGCCTAAAAAAGGTAATCTTTTTTGCAGGCATTAAAATAAGTTTGATCATTGATTTCATATGTACTTCTAGACGCATCTGACAGTCGAGCTTATAGGTAAAAATTAGCACGAATTGTAAACAGATATGGAATTAATTTTATTTTAAATTGTTGGTAAATAGCAGTGAAATGTATTATTAATATACATGGTTTGAGTGAAAAGTGAGAAACAAAAAAGAAAATATCAGGGAAAGGGTGTAACAAACCTCTAGGCATTTCCATGTGATTCCTATAGAAACAGTTATAGAATTTAGGATGTAGACAAGGTTCTCTAAACCTTAACACTAATCAAATTTCATAAACCAATTGTTCTATAGGCGGTTTGTATTTTTATGTTTTAGAGAACTGAGCATAAGAAATTGAAAAACATATAATTTGTGTTTTATACTTATGTGAAGAACTAGTTGATTTACTAGAAATAAAAACTGTGGGGTTAGTATAAAGGTCAACTATGGGACAAAGTTCTAAAAGTGGAATAATCACCAAGGAAACTGGAATATTTCTGTTGATTGCTTACATTTTTGAACTTTGTTCCAGAACTGACCTTTATAAATAACCATCCTTACATTCAAATGAACAATATTCTGTTTTGCTAATTCCAGTCCCCAGACAATGAAACAGTGCCCATTTTATACAACAGGTCCGGGTGGGTAAAAGGACCAAGACAGCACCTTAAGGAAACTGCCACCCTCCCTGCGGTTCCATCAACAGGTTGTTTTCATGTGACCAGTGGACCACATGTAAGAGGGGAGGCTGAGAGCGGAGCGAAAAGGTGAAAATGTGATGCACAGACTGCCTGCTCCTCCCCTTTGTGCTAAGTGCTTCTGAGTAGGAGTGGCAGGTATCATGTGATATACTGGTGCTCAGCATGAAGAAGGAGTAACAGCTTGAAGCAGGAGTGAAAACAGCAATGGAAGCACAGTCATGTTTGGAGCAGCGGTTTGGGTTTGTGTACGCAATAATGTTCTATTACTGGTTAGCTTGAGATCAGTGTGGTGACCTACATGCCACTTGTTATTGGGGAGACTTCATGTAGTTCAGCAATTTATAATGTATGTGTGACTGCATGCATGTGTGACTATGAATGTGACAATGTGTGCATGTCTGTGTGACTATGCATGTGACTGTGTGCATTTATGTATGTGATTACACACTGATAGCTTCTGAAACCAAATACAGCCCAAACATTTCCAAAATCTAACCGAATAATCAATACAAATTATAGGTGTAATCAACTCAAACCCAATCACTTTCTAGGAATGTTTGCCTATAATGAGCATATGTCCAGATCACCATTTGTGAGCAGGATTAGCAGCCAGCAAACAGCAAACATAAAAAATATAAAATTGGCAAGCCAGGGATCAGGGCAGTGGTAGCAGGTAGGGAAAGCAAGACCTATTACTTACCAGCAGAGTGTCTCGTTGGAGGAGAACATAGCATTGGTACATAAACTGTGGCAACATTACAACCAGGTCATGGGACAGCAGCAGAGAGAAAAATCCAGAAGATAAATGCTGTTAAAACCGTTGGTGGGAATAACAGGTCTGCAGAGGTGATGAAATAATGGTAAATTCATTTGAAATACTCATACACCAAAGGCATCATGTTTTATTGCCCTGCACTCACACCTGTCCTAGGGCAGCACAAAACCAAGATACACCAATGACCATAGTTCAGATGACCATGCATGTAAAGTGTATGAGAATATAATGCCTCTTTGTTTCTGTGATTCTATATTGCAATGTCCTAAAATATATTCCTCATTTCCAGCAGCTACATCTGTGGTGGAAACTATAATGGCCCCAAGGGGGTGGAACCCATCGTGAAGATCAGACAAGCATATCAGGAGCCCCAGTCCTCCATTGATGGCATTCATTTCCCCAAGTAAGACCTCTCCATTAGCACATGTGATTGGAAATCAGTTTGGTGAGGGTGACGAGGATACTGACATGACTGTAAGGTTGCCCACTACATCCTCCTCCTCATCAGATGATGATGAGTAAATCACACTATAGCATCTAGTCTGTTGGTATTGAACCCTTGATTACTTATCATTCCTGTAACTCGGTTGTACTCCTCTGCTGATAATCTCTGCACCCCCCCCCCTCCCCCTCTCACTAGCAGGGCCAAACTGGCCTACTGGGATACCAGGAAATATCCTGGTAGGCTGGCTGTACTGGGTCTGCCTTAAAGTATTGCTGTGGCCAATAGAGCAGAAATCTCTGCCTCTGTTGGCACAGGTTGCTGTGAATCAGGATACAGATATTACATTTCACAGTAAGCTTGTCCTCCACTCTTTCGGGCTGCTGCGCACATGTGCTGCTGGGGTAGGAGACAGGAGCCTGCATGCAGCAAACACAGGGGTTGGAGGACTGGAGCCCAGGTACCAGCAGGAGAAGAGGAGCTGGGTGGTAAAAGTCCCTGGGGGCCACACAAGGGTGAAGCAGAGGTATTTCCTAGTCCCTGGGAACCAAAATCCCCCCTGAACCTCCTAAGTGAAATGAAGCCCAGGTCTGGTGTGTTAACCGTAATTGAGACTCTAGCCAAAGTCTCCTAACATGACAGGAGCTGCTCTGGGAGAGACACTGGAGCTTCACACTGGGAATTAGCAGGATACACTTGATTTTATCCAGAATCAGTCTTCTCCCTGCCCTGGAGGTTCTACAGCAGCTGTCAGTCCTCCCACTCACTTCCTCTTCCTCGTGCCAGGCCCTCACATGGTACAGTGTGTACACATTTGCATTTGTTTATGTGTGTCTGTGACCCTGCATGTGTGAGAGAGGACTGCGCATGTGTGAGAGAGACACTATGTGTGTACATGTGTGAGAGAGACACTGTGTATGTGTGTGTACATTCATGATAGAGACACTGAGTCTGTGTGCATGTGTGAGAGAGACACTATGTGTGTGCATGAGTGAGAGAGACATTGTGTGTGTGAGAGAGACACTGTGTGAATGTGTATATGTGAGAGGGACACTGTATATGTGAGAGAAACGGCTTGTGTGTCTGTGTGTGTGCTTGTTACTGTGTGCATGTATGTAACTGTGTAACTGTATGTGTAACTCTACACGTGTATGTAACTCTGCATGTGCCCTTACTTCATAACAATAATAATACAATATATCCAAGATCAAATGTGAACATGATTTTTGGGTGAGGGAATCCTGGAAGGCTGGGTGTGAGGCACAGACCAGGTAGAGCAGAAGTGCCCCCCTACCCAGCACTGTGGTAGCTCAGCAGGGAGTGGAGACTGATTTAAACATGTACTATTTTTGTTTTAAAAAAAAATTCTGGCTTGTATCTCACTGCATGTCTGTATGTGACTGGTTGTTTTTGGATGTGTTTGTGTGTGTGTAACTGTCTGCATGACTGTCTGTGTGCGCATGTGACTGTCTGTGTGATTGAGCTCCTTAAACTACCACCTGAAAAGTTAGGTGTCCTGGGTGGTGTCAATTCCTATAGGTTATCTCGGTGGCCCGCTGCTGCACAGATGTATTTCATAGAGTAGCACAGTGATTATAAAACAGCAGCTTCAGTAATGCCACAAGTGAATAAGATACTCAATGCAAATATAGCAAGAAAGCACTCTATTGCACTGGTTGCCTGGCAAGGGTACCATATTAGTGGACAAAAAACGCAATGCACAGCATTTTATTGCAAACCAGGTCTGATCTTATGCCATTAGGGATAACTCATCACGTGAGTGCTGTTCTTTGTCTACTAACGTAATGTCGCAGTCTGCTAGCCTTTGACAGCAGACTATGTGTTATTAACTGCGTTTTGCCACAATTGTGGCTGGAAAACGTATGTGAGGCTCGGATGACGGAGCGGCAGATACAGCCCCCGCAGCTTTCCATAGCCACTACTAGCAGAACGCTGTCAGGCCAAATAACTGCTACAAAGACTGCAACAAAACACACATCTCATGTAACTGAACAAGTATTGAAAAACTGCAGCTTACCAGGAAAACTAAAAAAAGGACACACAAATGATCACAGCACTTGCATACCATAACAAAACGACACCTTTGATAAAGCCTCCGGGCGAATCGAGTCAGGTGGCAGGTCTTCAAAAATGCATAGTGTCCACTTGTGATAAAACATTCTGGGGGGGTTGAGCGATGACGTAACACGCTGGTTACGCTCGCGGTGTAGGGAACTGAGGAAGCATGGAAGCTACTGATGGCGCCAACGAGTCTGATGACCTAGGAGGATAACTAAAGCAAAGCAAGTATAGAATCCGCGTGTTCATCATGGTACACGCAACCTTTCGGAGCCCAGCAGTCTCAGTGGTACAGCCCGCCTCGACATAAGGAACAATCGCCCTTATGGCTGGATCCCAGGAGTGAGGAGCAGCTGACAACGCGAATCTGTGTCTCAGGCGTATAAGCTAAGTCTTTTTGTATTAACTTCGCCTGGGGTATTGTGCTCGGTGGAGAGTGAACGAGTTTATTCCGATTAAGGGGATTTAGGACATATCACTCATAAGCAACCTAGGAATAGCACACAATACCTATCTGTAGCTTGGCCCCTGTGGATCGTGAGAAAGGCACCAAAGGTGCTTTTAGGGATAAGAGGTCTGCCTGTTCAGGGGATGTGAGTTGATTTAAAGTTGAATGTGAGCTGACTGTGTATGTCATGATAGTCTGCCGACTAAGCCTCAGAAAATTGGTAACCTTTAATCTATACAATCAGGGAAGTCCCAGTTATGGCTTCTGAGATATGTGACAATTTCTGTGCCTGAAACACGAAAGGATACTTGAAAAGTGAACATTGTGGGTGCAAGCTGTTAGAGTTACAATTTGAAAGTGAAAACTGCTCTACAAGTGACTCGATATCTAGCTGCTGAATGGTGTGGGGAAAGCAGGTAATCGGTATATAGTCTGCCTCTCCCACAAACCCTGATTAATTAGCCAAAGGTACTGGGAATAAGGAATACACAGCACACAAGGGGCCTGCGCCCTCTGTCCTTGCTATAAAAAGTCCAAAGGGGGTAGACCAAATTCTGTTGGTAAATACGATCTGGCCCAATACACTCGCCCGTGAAGAAAGTGAATATAGAGGGCAAAACCACTGCGCCTGTGAATTAAAAGTAAAGGGTAAAAGATACTGCATATAATCCTGCCCTTCCTGCCTTACTGGATTTGGGTGCAAGACAATCGAGAAGCAAAGTTATACCCCATTTTGACTTAGTGGTTTAAAGCCCACAGGAATAAAGGGTGTATGAGATACCCGCTTTACACATATCTTCTTAGCAGCTACAATCGGATGCAAGCTTGACTCCGCGAGGACACTCGATACATTGTTCTTAATTTATATACGTTGTGTTAATTGCTATACTCGCTATAAGTCTTCCGATAAGGAAACACAACGAGCTCATGCGGTATCTACCGCAAGTGTTGTCTTGATTGCCTATATCCGCCTAGGAGAAAAAGTTCACTTCATTTAGTTCCAGAGGTTCTAGGCTCTAAAATGGAAGGAAGAAGAAATCAGGAACAAAAAGTAATAGTCAAAAAAGACAAACAGGACGGTAAAGGAGAAAAAACCGAGAAGCGTCTGTCCTTTTTTCCCCCACATACAACTAGGGGAGAAGTTGAGAAGGCCAATATAAGCGACAATGAGCTCCCGAAAAACAACGATGATGAGGAAGTGCAGACGGACTTGCTCCCTTCCCCAACATCACAGACAGTCACTCAAGAACAATTGATGACAGCATGTGACCTACAATATGAGAAGATTAAAGATCTCATTAATATAAGCTCCCAAGAGCTAAAAACAGATGTTAAAGCGCTGGGGAGCAGGCTCAAAACCTTTGAGGAAAAGACTGAAAACCTTTTCAATTGAGGCCCACAAGGAAAGTCCATGGAAAAAAAGATGGAAACCCTGGAGCTGAAGCTACTCAACCTAGAAGACCGGTCAAGGAGGAATAACGTGAGGCTCAGGGATATACCGGAGGCAATGTCTAATGAGGCACTCCCGGAATATCTGGAGAATTTATTTCAGAGCCTAAAAGTGTCCTCAGAAGGATAACCGCATTATTGGGAAAGATGTTATCGGCTTTACAAACCTCCGAATATATCCGAAAATGTTCCTAGGGATCTCCTGATCTGTTGTATCTCTTACAGACAGAAAGAAACGCTAATGAAGGCGGTCAGGAATCAAGGCCTCCAAAAACCTTTCGAGAAGATTAAGATATTCCAGGACATATCTTTCCAGACACGTATAAAAAGAAGAGCCTTTGCCCAAAGTACTGAAGCCCTCAGAGCTAATAATGTCAGATACAAATGGGGCTATCCGGTAAAAGTGATACTTTATTATGAAGCAAAGCAGGAGTCCTTTGACACAGCTGAATCCCTGAAGGAATGGTTAAAAGAAAAAAAAATATCTCTAATCCCAAATAATTAGAGTAAAGCCGACTACTGGGAGTCTCCCCTGGGCTACTAAACAACGGGGGTAGGGAGGGGAGTAGCTGAGGGAAAGTAAGGGAGGGGTGTTGTTTTTTTTTTTTGTTTTTTTTATCATAGAGACCCAGATATAGTGGCTGAGCCGTTCAAAATGATATAATTTATAATACTAAACAAAAATAATTTCTACTAGTAGGCTGAGTTGGAAACTAGATAAGCATTAAGGAAAGAGGGCAGACACGGCCTCCACAATTATACTGCACATTGATATTAAGTTAGGATGCATAAAAAATAAGAAGGAAGAAAGATGGGATATAAAGATATCAATAAACACTAACTATTATAATTTTTTTAGGAAGCCACCCCATGGGTGAACACGATAAAGGAACAGGGAAAGGTGGGGGAAAACCGACATAGAAGATAATTAACTAACACTGAGGGTAGGAAAAGAGATGCAGGGACACGCACTAAAAAAAAGAAATAAAGGGACAGAGGACCCAATTAAGGCCCCCAAAAAAACACTCGGTAATGTAAGGAGGGATGTGGCTTTTCATTTTCCCTCAGACACTTACACGTAGAAAAAATGTAGCTATTTAGAATTTAAAACTACACTAGATACACAGTTTGAAGGGGATGGGGGAAGGGAGGTACTGGGGAGACACAGAGTCTGATGCTTATCACGGGGAAGGGGGAGGGAGATAACGGGGCATGATAGGGTTGATAGTGAGGTTACGGGAGGGGAAACTAGCTATAGTAATAAAAGGAGATTAATAAAGAACGCCAATTGTAAAGGGATAGAGCAGGATAAATTTAGATATGCTTTAATGGAAGGTATGGGAGGGGGGACTCGATTAGGTTTTTTTTTTTGTTTGTTTACCCCCCCCCCCTTTCTCCTTTTATCTGGCCTCCGAGATTCTTATCCCCTCCCCACATTTCTTCAGGGATACTTAGCCTAGGTCTTCTTAGTATTGGACGTATTATTTTATGGAAGCACGTTGGTATAAGGAAGTTTGTATGGTACAGCTGCCTCCCCTAGTTCCCAGATACCAAGCCAGAGGTGTATAGAAATTCTGTATACCTCCTGTCTGGTCATGTCCCGTTCACCTATACAGCCAAGGGGCGGTGCATGGGGTGATTTCCCGAACTGGGTTCGGGAAACTCACCAAATATACTGGGCATGGTTGTTCACGCCTATTTTAAGTGTGTTTATGTTTGTTTGTTTGTTATTCGGACTCGGGGCTTGACAAAGGGTGGGAAATAAAGCTTGTCGGAATTGGGTAGATGTCTAGATTCTGTTCATTAAATGCTCAGGGTATGAACTCCCAGCATAAGCGAGTCATCTTGCGGGAATTCCTCCGAAAACATAAGATCGAAGTCTGCTTTCTCCAAGAAACTCACTGGACGTTAAAAGATAAAACATCACATAATAACCCAGACTTCACCCTCTCACTGGAAGCCTCACTGGAAGCTAAAAAAAAATACGGTGTGGCGATATTATTCTCAAACAATCTCTCTGTAGATATTAAATATGTGGAATGCGACGAAGAGGGTAGATATATTATAGTGGTGTGTGAAATTAATAAGAAATTAATGACATTAGTAAATATCTACGCTCCTAATATAACCCCAACTAGATTTATCGCTAAAGTAATGGCACAAATGGAAAAAATTAAACAAGGAACTCTGATCTGGTTGGGAGATTTTAATTGCATACTAGACCCTACATTAGACCGGAAATCCCACTCCGGTGAAAATAGAGATAGAACAGTAGGGAGCCAAGCTAGAAGAATGCAGGCCCTGTTGGACAGATATGCCCTTCTGGACATTTGGAGAATTTTTTATGCAAATGAGAAAGATTACACCTGCTTCTCCAAGGCACATCTCTCATACTCGAGAATCGATTTAGCGTTGGGAAACGATGGTACGGTTCATCAGACACACAACATCAAAATTCAGGATCAGTCATGGTCTGACCACAACGCGATAATACTGGATTTTAAAACTAAATATGTTAAACTGTCCTCAGATTGGAGACTTAATAAATACCTACTAAGAAGTAAACAAAATATAGAGTATATCGAAAAACAAACAGAATCTCAAAAAGGCCAGGGAAATTAATGATTACTTCGAAAAAAACAACAGCAATCTCCCAAAAATACCACAGGGAATTCTGGAGACAATAAATAGACCCTTTGAAGGGGACGAGGTCCTTATCTCAATCAAAAAATTAAAGAATGGCAAGGCGCCAGGTCCGGACGGCCTAGACGCATCCTAACTACAAATTATTCGCAGACAAACTGGTCCCACCGCTGACTAAGGCGTTCATAGAGTTTAACCAACGGGGTGTAATCCCAGAGGAGATCCTGAGATGCAATATAGTACCAATACTTAAACCAGGAAAGGACCCTGAGGATGTGACAAACTACAGACCCATATCGCTCTTAAATACTGACTACAAGATCTACGCAAACATTCTGGCCGAAAGGTTAAAGCTAGGAATTAATAAAATAATTCACAAGGATCAGGTGGCATTTGTCCCGGGTCGCTCATCATCAAATCACACACGAAACCTACTAACCCTGTTTGAGAGGGCGGGAAATTGGACGCAGAAAAGGCCTTCGACAGGGTCAGCTGGGAATATATGGCCAAGCACTTAGTGTGTATGGGATACAGGGGAATCTGCTCCGAGCAATCATGGCACTGTATTCGCTTCCCTCTGGAAGAATGGTGGGCACAGGCATAAAGGCCGACTGGTTTAAAATACAAAACAGCACCAGGCAGGGTTGCCCCCTGTCACCACTGCTGTACCTGATTACCCTAGAGCCACTAGCGCAGGAAATACGGAAATGTGTAGGAATAAGGGGATACGGAGGGATGGATGAGCAAAAGATAAAATTGTATGCAGATGACATACTACTTACCGTGGAGGACCCCATGAATTCGATGTCGGAACTGATGAATATTATTAAGAAATACAGCTTCCTTTCGAATTATAAACTTAACGAAACAAAATCATTGGCAATGTATATAAATATGGAACGCTCCGACATCGAACTAATGGAGGAAAAGTACGACTTTACTAGGGTTAGAAAACATTTTATGTACCTGGGGATTACCATCTCCAAGAATCCCCAAAGATGGCTGGAGATAAATATTTTGCCACTAATAAAACAAATTAATAGAACGTTAGGCCAATGTAAAAAGTTAGAAATATCGTGGTGGGGAAGGATCAACACCATTAAGGCATATATTCTGCCAAAATTCACATACGTCTTTAGGATGATCCCCCTGTCGGTCCCCGTCCCTTGGTTAAAATATATACAGACAGCGTTCCAACACTACATATGGGCAGGGAAATGACCCAGACTTAGTTTACAACTACTTGCTAAAAAAAAACACACACGGAGGGCTCGGAATGCTGGTCATTCAGGAATATTCAAAGGTGGCTCTCCTCGCACACGCTTTTACTAAACAGAGAAAGGAGGCTCAAGAGGAGGGCTGGTATAACTTGGAAAGGAAATCTATGGTTGAAGTAGAAGAATTGGTAACAGCATCTTGGCCCCAGACCAGGGCAAGACAGAGGCAAATAGAAGCCTGTGATCAGTGCTTAGTTTCTCAGTATCTCCTTAAAATATGGAGGAAGGTCAAGAGAAAGCTGGGGATAGAGTATGCTATAATTCCCAATCTCCCCATCGAATTCATAACGAGAGACATGAGTAATATTAATTTATATCATTGGAAACAAAAAGGAATTGAAAAAATCTCAGACCTATACGAGGGTCAACAATTGCTGTCCTATACAGGCCTCACTCTGAAATATAAACTGCCAGACGCTGATCTATTTAACTATCTGAGAGTTAAAGCTTTCCTAGCACAAAGCATCAAATGGGGAAAGAAAGAAAAGGGATTAGATAACCATAAGGCTAAAAGAGATAGCAAGTTACATTAAAGGGGAGGAATTTTATAGCTGAATAAACTATCAGGGAAGACACATTTGAAATCTGGAAATCTAGAAACCACAAAACCACCCGACTCCCGAGCCCCGAGTCCGTTTTTGTTGTATTGAGTCCGTTTTTGTTGTATTTTGTCAGTTTTGTCACTCGGAGAGGAAAAAGAAAATTAAGTTATAAGGATAGGTGAAAAGGGAAGATATAATACCCTGCATTTTGGTAAAATGAAAAGTATAAAAATAAAAGTAGAGAGGCTATGGAAAGAAGGTGAACGAGGAAAAGGGGTAAAGAAAAGGGAAAAACATTGAGGGAAATTAAAAAATGGGGAAAAGATAGGTAAAAGGAAAAGACCAACTGGCACAGGGATGACAACCCTCGCACAGGAAAGAGTTGATGAATTAATCTATATCCAGTGTCAATAAAAAAATAATAAAAAAACATTCTGTATATAATTATGTGTGCCAAGCAATATTCTATGTGTGCCATTGTAATTATGTCTTTGACAACTGTTTTTATAGATTATTAAATTATATTCTATTCTATAAACTGCCGTGATCCAGCATCTCCCTTTTAGCGCACATACCAGTAATACACCTAGCTACTACTACCACGTTCATATCTTTTTTCCTATCAAAGGGCAAATAACATTTGCCTCCCACCAGGAAATCCCTCTCCTGATCCAACAAAGGTAGGCAATTGCAGGAGGTATGGATGTAATCGTGTGCGAGAAGGGAAAAGTGGGGAGGATCTTTTGGCTGTCCTTTCAACTCCTGTAAAAAATCCTGCGTATACAGATGCACCTAAGTATATGTAATTCCTGGTACATTGTTGCATTGGTTCAGGGCTTTTGGTGGTCAGGATAACTACACAACTAGCACTGACATCAGTGCACTTGCCCTACCATGGATAAAATTCAAGATAGGGACAGAAATGGAGAGGTGAACTGGCCGAAGAGCTGTATGAGTATGGAACATGTGGAAAGGGGACTGATGTAGATGAGAACTCTCATCTGTTAACATGATGGAGAGAAAAGGGGACTGATGTGAGGCAAAGGGAGGAAGGGAAGGAAAAATAAAATGTATGATACTTTTGGGGGGGAGGATGAGAAGAGCAGGATAGGGATGGAAGAGAATTAGAAAGGGAAACAAATACAGGGATCGGGGGGGGGGGGGGGGATGTTAAGGCCTTTAGCTTTGTTTTCTTGGGAATTTGGGCTTAAAAACATTTGCCATCACTGTCATAGGTGAACATAACAAGAGATTAGCACAGTTTACATAAACTATCTTTTATTTTAAGTTAACACATAATGGGAAATCATAAAAGTTCAGAGATGATCAATTATTATGATGCTATTTAAGAACTCATGTGTGAGTGCAGATTACATAAATAACATGTTTTTCATTAAAGAAAGAAAGAAAGAATTTATTTATTTTATTCATCATTAAAATACTTAGACACTTAAATACAAGCCAGGGTCTTAGGGGAAACCAGCTTTACAGAATAGTATAATTTGAGATAATGTATATTGGGAATAAGAACAAACAGGCAACTGGGTGAGGAACTGCTTCTTATATGAATACAGAGTCTCAAAGGGAATCTGTTCTGCTCACCTTATTAGGGTCAGTAAAATCAAGTTGATGTTCTTGATTATTCATTTACATTAATTCCTTTACATTTATGCATTCATTGTTTTGATGGAGACTGGAATATCTTGTCAGTTTTATAAGGAGCAGTAAGGAGTAGTGAGGTTAGCTCAGGACAGGATAGTAAACAGGTATGCAGAATTTGCAGAAAAATCTACAGAAGGGATACGACTAGATTTCTGCTGAGTTAAAGAATTACCTAATGAACAAAGCACTATTTCATTGCTTGAATATTTTTAGCACAAAATATCAGCTTTTAGTAATACCTCTAATGGTAATAAAGTATCTACTACAATTTGACACATAAACAAAATATGTCTGAAACGGTATGTGCAGAATATTATGTCTGCAAATGAATAATTATTGGAACAGAACAGCTACCCAAGACCAGTAGCACCTCTGTCCGTTGTGTGAAATCACCTCCTTAGCCCCAGATTCATGCTCATCATCTACCCAGTATTTCTGCACCCTTGCTCTTTGTACCCAAATAGCAGACAGAAATACTAGCAGTTAGGTACAGCAAGAATGAACAACATTTATTTGACAAACAGCAAAGATTTATATACACACAAATATCACATCAACTAAGGGGGATGCACAGGGAACTAATCATAACATGTAAGCCTCAAATAATAGAAAACCTAACTTACAACAGGTAATTAAATACAGTACAACTTTACATAAAATAAACATGCCATCTTTAGATCCAGACATTCAGACTACAAGGAACAATAGATGTCTCACAGGACAGTAAACACTTATTGATTGGATAAGTACACATTTTTACACTAACATATAATAACATTATTAACCTGGGGGAAACACAATGAATAGAGCAAAGGTTTGGATCCCAAGGTACACATCCTGGCTGACATCCTGAGTGAGCCTGTGTTGAAGTCCATCTGTATTAAAGCAGGGTGTCATTGATGCCCCCAAAGTATGTACCCCCAAATATAGCATATTCTAAGACCACAGGGAGGTGTTTGGCCCTCATAACATAAAACAATAACATAAAACATATACAAGTTCAGTAGACTTTTCAATAAACAGATACCTTTCAATTATCAATAATAAAGTTCCATCATACATATATAAAAATATTATAACCATATTAATTAAACACAGATAAAAGAAGAAAAAGAAAAAAAAAGATAAATTCTTGTTTGCAAGTAGCCAATTTTGGTATATTCAGGTATAAGAGAAACATCTCATGTTTTAAAGCACGGTTGGTGCCACACAGGTTATTAATTTGTTTACATATGTTACACCAAAACATTTTTGTAAAGGTCTGCAAAGCCACCATACATGCAGAAAGCTCCCTCTCTGCACACCACATCTCCAACAAACTTTGGGGCAATCTGAATGCATCTTGTAGAGCCAGCTAGGTACCAAATAATATGGAAGAAAGACCACACACTAGAATAAAGACACACTAATGTCAAATAGGGCAAATAGTATGTGCCATAGAACATGTGTAAAAAGGAGGTAGGGTGTAGAGCAGGAGTAATAAATATAACAAAAGTAATGTAATTAATACAAAGGTAACAAAACTCACACAGACAACATGCAAGGGAAACCAGCTCTCTTTCTCAAGGCTCAGGCTTGTGCTCTCTTTTGCATGTTGTCTGTGTGAGTGTTTTGACCTATGTATGAATTAAATACATTGTTTTACATTTCTTGATACGCCCCTGTGCTATGCCTTAACTCCCTTTTCTTCATGTTCCAGAACTTAGTGAGTCTTTATCCTAGTATGTGATCTTTCTTCAATATTGTTGTATATGAGGACTGGAGGAGTCCTTGGAAATAACCTTTTTTACTTTTCTGTCCTTAGGTACCAAATACCAATGGTTGAGCACTTTGAAATGTACTCCAGCCAGGTTCAGGCTACAAACTGTCTTATAAACAGTCCAGAGAGAGTTAATCCAGTCCCCAACTCTGTTCTATCTATTTTAGATTTTTTTTTGATAGCAGAGAATGTGGTATATTTATTTTTGAGTCTTAACAGTTCAGTAGGATTTTTGTGTCCTTCTCTCTCTGCTCTCGGAACTCCAACGCCATAGATGTTTAGAGAGTTAACCAACCATTTCTGATCCATTATATTTAGGATGTTAAGAGGTAAGATATCCAATATGCAGTTGTTTAGTTTTATATATTTGGTAAATTTATCCCAATTTTTAACAATACATTTCAGTTCAAACCCATTCACTGCTTTGGAGTTTCCACCAGCACTGGTGGGCCAGAAAAGAGACCAATATTCCTTTTTTTTTTTTATGAATATAGTGGAGATTGCTGCATAACATCAACATTTTGCATAGCATCCTTTAGGCTAATTTCTGTATAACATTTCACATACTTTTAATTTTGCAATTCTCGATAGAACAAATAGTTTTGTCATCAGCGAGGGATTACTTAGATGGGAATTGCAATGAATTTGAAAACTATACATTCTACAGATACTCGACAAAATGTTACATCTTTTAGAGTTTTGAGACAAAAAAAAAAATTCAAAGCTATGGCACAATGTAAAAAACTTTTTAAACTCTTTAAACTGGGACACAAGCAACATTCTAAGCTTATATGTGTGAACTTACAATTTTTAAAGTATGACCAGGAAGTGGACATGTAAATATGCAAATACATAACATATTTTAGTATACAAATAAATAGAACTTAGTGCAACATGTTCATACAAATGCATAACAAATGAAGCTACAGTGGACCTTCAAAGAGGAATTAAACCGCATAATAATAAATTGCCGTATGAAAGGGTTCCCTAATGCTTACCTTTTATCCTAGCCTAACGTACTTCAATAAACAACTTACCTATACATCTTCAGCATGCTCTGGGATCCTATCAATACCACAGTGCCAGCATCCCGTGTCTTTCTTACTGCCTGACTGCTCCCTCCCACTAAAGTCTCATAAGTCCTAGTTGTTGTTAGACATGTGCAAAACTAAAATTTTCATTTTGTTTTCGTCCATTCGGACGAAAATGTTATTTATTTCGTCTAAAACGAATTTCGTTCATTAGTGCATTCGTTTCAGACGAAATTCGTTCATTATTTTCGTTTCGTTTTGTTTTATTCGTTCGTTTTATAGAATACAATGTAATACTATTGGCTTTCTATAAACCGAACGAGAGCCCCATTCATAAGAAATTCTTATGAATGGGGCTCTCGTTCGGTTCATAGAAAGGCAATAGTATTACTTGTATTCTATAAGCCGAAAGTCTATAAACCGAACGACTTTCGGTTTATAGACTTTCGGCTTATGGAATACATGTAATCCTATTGCTATTCTATAAACCGAACGACTTTCGGTTTATAGAATAGCCATAGGTTTACATGTATTACATAAGCCAAAAGTCTATAAACCGAAAGTCGTTCGGTTTATAGGCTGTCGGCATTTAACTAATAAGAGACAAAGTCTCCATTCATAAAATTATGAATGGAGACTTTGTCTCCGTGTAGTAAAATGCCGACAGCCTATAAACCGAACGTTCGGACGAAAATGCATTCGTCCGAAAACGAATGCACATGTCTAGTATATATTCACATGTAAATTGCTTTTTTAATAAAAAATGATGATATAAAAAAAATCTTGTTTTTATTTCCTTTTATGTGACAATGCTGCCTCTCTCTTTCCCTTGCCCCCAGATTTGTCGCTCTCCCCCCCTTAGTGTTGTCTCTCTCTCACCCTCCCTTTGGCTCCCCCCTCGCTCCCCTTGTGTCTGTCTCTTCCCCCCTTCCCTCCCCCTGTTTCTCTCTGCCCCCCTCCCCTTGTTTCTGTCTCTTCCCCCCTTCCCTCCCCTTGTTTCTCTCTGCCCCCCCCCCCCTTGTTATTCTGTCCCCCCCTCACCTGTTTCTTGCTCCCTGGTGGCTAGTGGGGGCAGCCGGGGGATGTATGCACTATACATAATAGACGGAAGTGTCGGGCAGCATGGAGGTTGTCTGCACGATTCGTGCAGACATCCCCCAGCTGCCTGATTCTTCCTGGTGGCTAGCGAGGCAGCGGAGGATGTCTGCGCGATGAGCGAGACCTCCCCTGCTGCCGCCCGGAACGACCGCCAGGACTTTTATGAGGAAGCCGGAAGTACCCAGCTTCATCATAGAAGTCCCGGCGGTCATGCCGGGCGGCAGCAGGGGAGATCTGCGCTCATCGCTCTGCTGGGGACCTGAATCCCAGTCTTATAGTCTGACCTCAATTTGAGGTCAGATTATAAGACGACCTCGATTATAAAAGGGGTATTAACACTTCCCTTGCTGATCACAGTTTATTTTTACTGTGATCCGTTTCCTTCCAAGTTTATGAACCTCATTTAGTTTTATCAAAATAAATTTGATTTTGTAAATTTTGACTATATTACTTATATTCTTTTCATGTATTAATGTAATTACAGTTAACTCCTACAAGCCTGTGCTGTGATAATGACCAGAGCAAACATTAACCCATTCGTGACGTTGGGACGTTCTATGCCGTCCTGATTTTAAGTCCCTTAAAGTCGTTTGGACGGCATAGTACGTCCTGTGTTAAACAGCTCATATCATGCTGCAGGCACTTGCAGCGGGATCCCACCTGTCAGATGAGGCCATTTTAACTGGCCTCAGTCTGACAGGGGAAATTTAGCTGGTGCTCAAAACGAGCACCAGCAACATTTCTCTAAATCGTGCGTGACGTCCGAAGGGCTTGCAATTTTTGGGCAGGGACCCACAGGGTCTATTAAGACCCTGATTGGGTCTCTGCCATAGTGTTCCTGGCTAACGATCACCTTGTGATCAGTGGCCAGGAACAAATCGTGACGTTTTGGTGCTTACGTAATTTGGGACGCAAGCACCATGCGTCACAAAGGGGTTAAAACTCTCCACTTTTTTCAATTTATTTTTTAATACTAAATTCAAATCATTTCATGCTATTGGCAATTCTATAAACCGAAATAGAGTCGGTTTATGGAATACCAATAGCAAAATAGCCATTACAAAATGCCTCGCTAGCCACCAGGGAGAATCGGGCAGCTGGGGGATGTCTGCACGAATCGTGCAGACAACCTCCATGCTGCCCGACACTTCCGTCTATTATGTATAGTGCATACATCCCCCGGCTGCCCCCACTAGCCACCAGGGAGCAAGAAACAGGTGAGGGGGGGACAGAATAACAAGGGGGGGCAGAGAGAAACAAGGGGAGGGAAGGGGGGAAGGGGGGAAGAGACAGACACAAGGGGAGCGAGGGGGGAGCCAAAGGGAGGGTGAGAGAGAGAGACAACACTAAGGGGGGGAGAGCGACAAATCTGGGGGCAAGGGAAAGAGAGAGGCAGCATTGTCACATAAAAGGAAATAAAAACAAGATTTTTTTTATATCATAATTTTTTATTAAAAAAGCAATTTACATGTGAATATATACTAGACATGTGCATTCGTTTTCGGACGAATGCATTTTCGTCCGAAAATAGCATTTTCGTCCATTCGCCCTAAAAACGAAGAACGAAAATGCTAAGCTAACGAAAGCCGAATGAACGAATGGTTAATAAACGAAAATCATTCGTTCATTCGTCCATTCGTAGTACTATTGCATTCTATAAGCCGGTTTATAGAATACAATAGCATTTAACTATACGGAGACAGAGTCTCCATTCATAAAATTATAAATGGAGACTTTGTCTCCGTATAGTTAAAAGCCGGCATTTAACTATACGGAGACAGAGTCTCCATTCATAAAATTATGAATGGAGACTTTGTCTCCGTGTAGTAAAATGCCCACAGCCTATAAACCGAACGTTCGGTTTATAGGCTGTCGGCTTATGGAATACATGTATTCCTATTGCTATTCTATAAACCGAACTTTCGGTTTATAGAATAGTCATAGGATTACATGTATTACATAAGCCGAAAGTCTATAAACCGATCGTTCGGTTTATAGGCTTTCAGCATTTTACTACACGGAGACAAAGTCTCCATTCATAATTTTATGAATGGAGACTCTGTCTCTGTATAGTTAAATGCCGACAGCCTATAAACCGAACGACGATTTATAGACTTTCGGCTTATGTAATACATGTAATCCTATGGCTATTCTATAAACCGAAAGTCGTTCGGTTTATAGAATAGCAATAGCATTACATGTATTCTATAAACCGAACGTCGTTCGTTTTAAAGACTTTCGGCTTATAGAATACTATTGGCTTTCTATAAACCGAACTAGAGTCGAGTCCCCATTCATAAGAAATTCTTATGAATGAGGAGGGACTCTAGTTAGGTTTATAGAATGCCAATAGTATTCTATAAGCCGAAAGTCTTTAAAACGAACGACGTTCGGTTTATAGAATACATGTAATGCTATTGCTGTTCTATAAGCCGAAAGTCTTTCGGCTTATAGAACAGCAATAGCATTACATGTATTCTATAAACCGAACGTCGTTTGTTTTAAAGACTTTCGGCTTATAGAATACATGCAATGCTATTGGCTTTCTATAAACCGAAAGAGTCCCCATTCATACGAATAGGTCAATTGACCTATTCGTATGAATGGGAACTCAATTTCGGTTTATAGGAAGCCAATAGCATTACTTGCATTCCATAAACCGAAAGTCATTCATGTCGGTTTATGGAATGTAGTACAATGCTATTGGTATTGTATAAACCGACTCTATTTCGGTTTAGAATGCCAATAGCACGAATGGACGAATGGACGAATGATTGAATGATTTTCGTTTATTAACCATTCGTTCATTCGGATTTTGTTAGTTAAAATTTTCGTTATTCGTTTTTCGGACGAATGGACGAAAATGCTATTTTCGTCCGAAAATGCATTCGTCCGAAAACGAATGCACATGTCTAGTTGTTGTCATTTAAGAACTTCCTCAGCTGAATTGTTGTCCATGCATAATATAAATGAGGAATATATTTAAACTGATGTATGTATGAATGCCGACTCAGCTGAGGAAGTAAATAAACTGGATAATGTATTAGATGTGTACAAATATAAACATATACCCAGCACTTTAATCTTAGCTATAGCAGCACTGAGGCAGTGTGTCCCTAAACCACACACAGTAAATAAACATAAAGTGAAAAAATAGCTAAAGTGTGCTTAAACAAACTGTAAGGTGAAAAAAACAGTGTATATATATTTATATATATATATATATATATATATATATATATGCAAACACCTTATAGGTAAAGATATAATATCTGTGGTAAATCTGTGAAAAAAAATAAGTGGAAAAGGATTTAGGAATCATTGTAGATAACAAACTTGGCAACACTGCCCAATGCCAGTCGGCAGCTGCAAGGGCCAATAAGATATTGGCATGTATAAAATGAGCTCTCCAGGGACCTGTTCATTAACAGAAATGTACAAAGAACAAGAGGTCACCCCCTGAGACTGGAAGAGCAAAGATTTCATAGACAGCAAAGGAAGGGATTCTTTACAGTAAGGAAAATAAAGTTATGGAACTCACTGCCAAGAGAGGTAGTGCTATCAACCACAATAGATGCATTTAAAAATGGTCTGGATGTTTTTTTTTAGAAAAGCAGAACATACAGGGGTATTAATAGAATAAGCATTAATAATAGAGCTTATTGATCCAAGGAGAAAACCCCCTAGGAGGCAAAATTCGAAATAGCTTCGTTAGGGTTTTTTTTTTTGCCTTCTTTTGGATCAAAACGCTGGAATGATAGGTAGATGGGTTGAACTTGATGGACTTGTGCCTTTTTTTCAACCTAAATTACTATGTTACTATGTTACTATTTTAGGGCCCTTTTGGCAGCAGTTTGACTGTCAAAATGTTTTTTTACAGGTTACTTCATGGCCATTTCAGCAGCAGTTTGAATGTGGAAATGCATTCGAAGTGTCTGTCACAATGTCTGTCGAGATGCCAAAATGCTTGTCGAAATGTCTGTCTTCAACTAATTTTTGGGCCATTTCGGCAGCAGTTTGACTGTTGAAATGCTGTCAAAATGCATTTTTATCAAAAAGTGTAGCTTCCTGAGTAGGACAATAAATGAAACAAATGTGAACGAATGATTTTCATTCATTCAGCATTTGCCCATTCATTTTTTTTATCCAGCTTGCATTAGTTCTTGAAAGATTGGACGAAAATGAAGATTTCCATTCGAATTGGCATCCGTTCTGAAAAGGATGCCCAAGTCTAGGGCGATGGGACTGTTCTTCGTGGCTGCTTCATTGCAGCCACTTCACCACAAGCTCTCGAGCCATGGCCAGTTCATCACGCAAGAGGTCATCGCAGAGAGTTCATCATGGGACAGTTTATTGCGGGATCGTGTACAAGGTGAGTATTATTAGTATTAGGGCTTAGTGTTAGAATTAGGGTTTATGGGTTAATAATAGGGCTTAAGAGTTAGTGTTAGTATTAGGGCTTAGGGGTTAGTGTTAGTATTAGGGGTTAGTGTTAGTATTAGGGCTTAGGGGGTTTGTGTTAGTATTAGGGATTACTGATAGTATTAGGGGTATTAGTATTAGGGTTCAGGGAGGGTTAGTATTACTGTCAGCCCTTACATTGCGAGGGGAAATGGCAGCATTGTGTTTCACCAATGACAGTTCAAACTGCTGCGCTCAACTGTCAGCAGTGAAACAGCCGCGCTGAACTGTCCTAGACACCAAGTATAGTATGTATGAACACTGAATCAGCTGAAGACGTTTTTATTTTATTTTACAAAAATAGAAAAAAACATAATGTTACAATACAAGCAAAAACTCGGATTTACATTCATATAGAAATTAATTCTTAGTGATAAATATCAGAAAGCATTTCAGAATATACTATGCTTAGACTATTGTATGAAAGACATAATAAAAATGTATTCCCATCCATTTATGATCTCCTTTGCTTTATTAATTTGGGATCTATATACTAACTGTGAGTGCATTTCTTATCTTTGAATATAAGGCAAATGCTGAGATGCTGATATGATTACATTCTAAGGCTCTGGCTCTGTTCTCTATGACACCAAAGGCCAGGTTTTAAAAGTGAAGCAATCAGCAGGAACATCTCATTGGTTTCCATTGTGATTGCTTTATTTTTGAACTTTGCCTCAGAATTGATTTTTGTAAATATGGCACCAAGACTCTTAAAAGGAAGACAGTTCTAAAGGTTGTTTTATATTACTGTCTAATGTAATTTTAAAATTACACTTTTATAGTCCAAATCAATATAATGATTTAATGGAATATTTCTGTGCAAAGTATACATTTTAAAATGCGGAGCTTATGAAGACTGGCAATTTATTTCTTGTTTTTAGTGTTTATAGGTAATTGCCAATCATTCAGTGCAAATTTAAAGAAGTAGTAATTGTAATAGTAACAGTAAATAATAGTATCTGTAATAATATCAATACAGGTTAAATAAACACTTTGATTGATTATCACAGATGTAATTTAACGGTTAACTCCACAATGGATATGCTCAGTATTCCCCAGGATGTACTTGAAAACCAGAGAATATCTGAATGTACCTTTCTTGGTTAAACACTGTGTTATTATTATTATTATTATTATTATTATAATAATATTTACTATTATTATATGCCAGGCCTGTCCATTGTCCGGAACGGAGTTGCGAAGGGATTAATGCTTGCTCTGGTCAGAGCAATCAGAGTCACAGCACAGGCCTGTTGGAGTTAACTGTCATTAAATGAATATATGAAAAATAATATAAGTAGTATAGTTAAATTGCAACAACAACAAAAATTATGAGAAAAAAACAAAATGAGGGCCATAAACTTGGAAGGAAACTGAACAGAGTAAAAAAAAAACTGTGATCAGCAGGGAAGGGTTAACTTTTTTTAAACAGCAAATTAGTTTCATTTTTTTCCTTTCACCTGCTGTTATTCTCTCTCTGTACTTCACAATCAGTATGTGAAGTACAGGGAGTGAATTAGAGGCAAAGTCAGTGTATATAAGCATTTAACATATAACATAGATTGTATTACTAAGTATTTTGATAATTATGGATATGACATTTACTTTTTTTAATATGTCTTACACGTTTTAAAAAAAAGTTTAAAAATTTCACATCCATAATTATCAAAATTATACAAAACTGACAAATACAGACAGACAAACAATATATAGATTTGGCCTAACTTCAATAGTATAAGGTTGGAGAATTTGGCTGAAAGAGTCAAATTCATCCAAATTTCATTCAAATTTCATCCCATACCTTATGCTATTCAGCTATTGACATTTGTCTCTTTCATCTGAATTCCCAGTAACATAGTAATTTAGGTTGAAAAAAGACACAAGTCCATCAAGTTCAACCCTTCTACCTATCATTCCAGCTTTTGATCCAAAATAAGAAAAAAAAACCTAAGGAAGCTATTTTGAATTGTGCCTCCTAGGGGGGAAAATTCCTTTTTGACTCAGATTTCTCCTTGGATCATTAAGCTTTATTATTAATGCTTATTCTATTATTAATAGTCCTGTATGTTCTGCTTTTCTAAAAATAAAAAATAAACATCCAGACCATTTTAAATGCATCTATTGTGGTTGATAGCACTACCTCTCTTGGCAGTGAGTTCCATAACTTTATTGTCCATACTGTAAAGAATCCCTTCCATTGCTGTCTATGGAAGCTCTTAATGAACAGGTCACTGGAGAGCTCTTTATATTCGTCCTGCACATTATTATACAATGATGTCCCCTCTGAGACGCCTTTTTTCTAACATATATAAATGCAAATGTTTAAGTCTCTCCCATTCTCCCTCCCTGTCTCCCTCTTCTCCCCCCCTTCTCCTGATCTTTTTTTTCCCTCACTGCCTTTCCTGCTGAGCGGCTGCAAAAGGAACCTTTTTACATTTGTGTTCATCAAGCATTGCTTTGCCCTAAACGTCTATCCATTGTAACGTCACCGCTTCCTTTTTTTCCTCTCTCTCCCCCTGAGCTCCGGAGTGGAAGCGATTCAACGTTAAACGTAGCAGCATCGCTGAAAGGCTTAAAAATGGTGGATGCAACTGTGAGTTCCTGGCACAGCTGGCCAAGGTTTCAATAGAAATGTTTTTGTCAATCAGTCAGTCTAGAGCTGACTGATTAAATATGGGATGTGCTTCAGCAAAGCATGTATCTACAGTACAGAATGAGGAAGATGCACAGAATGGCAAGAACTTCCAGAATGGGGATGCATTTTGTGATGAATACCGGATCAAGCCAGTTGAAGAAGTCAAGTACATGAAAAATGGAGAGGAGGAAGAGCAGAAAATAGTTTCGAAGAACCAAGAAAACTTGGAGAAAAGTGCCACACACAAGGTCCGGCCTAAGAGTGCTAACGAAGCTCCTGGACCAGGACACCAGCATCGGATAAACATTCACATCTCAGAGAGCCAACAGGAGTTCTTCAGAATGCTGGATGAAAAAATTGAAAAGGGCCGCGATTACTGCTCAGAAGAGGAAGAGGATATTACATAGCTTCAATTCATGGTGACCGTAAGATATCTGATGAAAACCCCACTGGATATTTTCTACAGGGCAGTACACGACCGATCTCATTTACCACAGAAAATTCAGTATTTCAAAATGACAAATGGACTACAAATCATTTTGCTGCTGACTTTCATGCTGTATCCTTACAAATGCTTATTGTTCTGGGACTTTGATATAGCTTTCCTCTACAAAGAAGCTGGTGGATTGTGGTAAGAGATTATATATTAATTCCTCCAAATTCTTCATCCCTTCAATGCCAACTGGGATGCCATTGCAGATCCCATAGACCATCCTAGGTTGACAACTGTGCAGTGCATTATGGGAGTGAGGGGTTAACTTGGCAGAGACCACCTTTTACCTCTAAAAGAGTTATCGATCAGACTGTGGTGACGTTCTGCTTTTTCCATCTGCTCCCCATTTATTAGGAAGAGGTGTTCATGTATAATGTGGAAGAGTTACGTTGATAATGTTTGATCTGCAGGTTGTTCTGTTTGCACATACAAGCGTCCGCGACCATTTGAACTTCCCCCCCTTTTTTTTTCTACTAAAATAAAGGTTTGTGAGTTTTTATGAAAAAAAAAAAAAAAAAAAGTCTCTCCCATTCTATCTGTAAATAGGCAAGATGATATCCTCCTCCTGTGAATCTATACCTCATTTTATACATGCCAATATCTTATTGGCCCTTGCAGCTACTGACTGGCATTGGACACTGTTGCCAAGCCTGTTATCAACAATAATTCCTAGATCCTTTTCATTAGTAGTTTTTACCAGGGAAATACCATTTAAAGTAAATGTTGCTTTGTTGTTATTTTTGTTATAATTTACTAGAAACAAATCATAAAATATGATGAAAAAATAAAAAAAACACACTTTTTCTAACTTTGACCTAAAAAACCTTTTTGTTATTTTCCTACAGTGACCTTTTGACCCCAACCCAAACCCTAAATTTAACCCTAACCCTACATTTAACACTTACTCTAACCCTTATGTTAACCCTTAACTTATTCTAATTTTAATTTAACTGTAACCCTAACAACCCTAGATTTTAGCTAATTAAGTCTTTTTTATTGCAATGTTGCTGACTGCCTCTAGGGGCAGTCAAGCAACAGCATCAGAGTGATGGAAGTGAATTTTTTTCACTTCCAACGCTATACCCGCAGGAGCGCAGCAGCCATATTGGAGGAGCGTGCTGCTCCTCCAATATGGCGCCCACGTTCGCTCAGTGGATTAAACATTTTGGTGCTGCCTAATGCCTAGACATGAGGCAGTAGAGCAGCACCGTAAGAGCAGTTTCCATGATCGTTCCACCACAGGCACGTCTATTGTGGCAAAGGTGTTAAAATAAATAATAGTGTGTGTGTGTGTGCCTGTGTGTGTGTGTGTGTGTGTGTGTGTGTGTGTGTGTGTGTGTGTGTGTGTGTGTGTGTGTGTGTGTAGAGCCCCAACTGAAGAGATAGCGGTAATACCAACAAAAAAATTAAGCAGTTAAACTTACAAAAGGGAACATTTGAATGCAACAATCAAAAATAAAAAATTAATTTTCTGTTCAACAGCTCTTTTTGGGGTCTTCAGACTACAGCATTAATGCAATTATTACCTTGTATGTCATGCTTGGTTTTCAATAAAACAGAAGTGAAAATAAAAAGTAAAGATGTCAAAGGAACTTGGGCTGCTGGTCACTAATTATTTACCTAACATGATGCTTTCAGGAGAAAGGTTCTATAAAGAGGGATGGCAGTAAGGCACAAACATATGCCTTGCTAAAAAGAAATCTATATATTTGCTTGTTAATATAATACCACATCATTTTTATATGATATGCATACTTTAACCAGATGTAAACCATAATTCATGTTGCCTGGTGGTCTGAGGTGCCCATTTTTTTTTTTTTTTACACTATTTCCCCTACTCTTCATACCAACATTTTTTATTCTACCTGCTCTGATTTGAAACTCTGCTACAAATGAGCATTCTCCTTTGTTTGAATATAACTTCCAGAAGTTCAGCTATAGTTTTGGTTAATTCTGATTTTAGCCATGTCTCATTTATTTGAAAATCAGTTGGTACGCCACTTTCTGATAAAAACACAAGATAATCAGGGTTTAATTATGACAATTAATATTTATCCTTGATAAAGAATGCAATTAGAGATTCTATTTAGGCATTACATTGTTCTGCACTTGAGGTAGCTGTGCTATACATAAAACGTTTCAAATGCAAAGAAAAAATGTATTGCTTAAATTCATGCTGTCAGGTCAATCACGCTGATTTGGTTTTTCTAAATATTAATAGCCACGTAGTTTTTTTTCTTTTCTTGAGGATAGAATTAAATTGACAAATTAAATCATGTAAAGCATAATAATAACAGCTGGATGGGGTGCACTAATGACAGCAATTCAATACTAATGCTGTTTCCTTACATCTGCAATATTTTAATGAATTCATACTTCTCAATCATTGTTATTTAATGACTTTCAGGTGTATAATTAATTGAATCTGCTGTAGTTTAATTCATCTACAGTCGTCATTTCCGGCATATAAATTATATAAGAGTTAAGAATATAAGAGATAAGATTATATATGATACTCATGACACCAAACAGCCCATTCTTGAACTCCTGACTCCTGAGCAACCTTCCTCAAGAAACACAAACCTGGACTAGGAAGTCATCTCTTACAAATTGCCTGATCAGGGTGTAGGTCCACTCAGTGCGAGGGGTTCAGGCACATTACTTGGTCCAACCCAGGAAAATGCATAAGGCAGGAAATAGGCTCCAGACGTGTTTTTATGACAGAAAGATTATAACCACTAAAAGAGATGCACTGCCATGGGCTGTAACGTAGCCTCTATCAGTGGCGGACTAGCCAGGGTGTCAGCTTGTCCAATGATGAAGTGGGTCCCCATAGTAAAAAAAAAAAAAAAAAAAAGTCCTTCCTTAAGCTGCCCTTTATAAAATAAAATTAAAAAAAATTGTAAAACAAAAGGGTGGGCAAACAGGGGTCCTGGGGGACCAAAGCAGCTGCCCGGCTTTCTGTCATAGCCGCCGGCAAGTCATTTCCAGCGGCTGTATTTCCTGCACACAGCATGCGTGCAGGAAAAAACACTGCGGGGGGGACTGCAGGAGATGCATAGCATCCAGGTAAGTACTGGGAAAGGGGTGTGGAGGGTTTCTCTTACTTACTCCCTCTTAAATCTATTGATTTATTCTCTTGCAGTTTATATTCATGCCTTAATCCTCTCTTCCATACTCCTCCATTTGAACAGTTTACTTTAACTATCGGACTCTGCACATTTGTTTGTTCTGTATTCCTTACTATTATAAGTGTCATGACAGTGAACATTATTAGATTGACAGAATAACGAAGATTCTAACTCTAATCCAAGAAGACGTATTTACAAAAGGTTAACTGCATACAATTTCTCAGTGGCAACCCCATATTTGTGATATATTTGTAGTTTTTTTCTTATTCTTTTGCTCTAGTGGATTTGATATACACGACCTCAGGTTTGTTTTTATTTTATCCAATACATGGCGATGCAGGGCAGTGGAAATCTAGAAATAGTCCATTCTTACTCTCCCTACAGAAAGTTTATGTTTAACCAATAATAGACACTGCAACTGTTCCTTAACTAAGTTTTTCTATATTTGCGTTATGGGATTTGGACCACATTCTGTCTGTAGTAGATATTTATGCGATATATAAAGACCTTATATGTTATCATAGAGGTAAAGCTACAGTTCATCATTTGTTATGTGCAATATACTATTTATATGCCTATTTTTTATATCTCAAGTTCCAGTTTATTGAAATTACAATATTTTTGTTAAAGTAACCGAAAGATTTGACCATATGTTATGTAAAAATGTGAAATATAATATTCGAATGCTTCAGTATTTATGTTTCAAAAACCTTAAAATGGCAATTGGTGTACTTTTATATTTTTGTGAATGGCTGTGAAGATGCCAAACAAATTTTAATTTAAAAAAAATAATATTCAATTATGAAATTGTGTCTGTGATGTAGATTACAAATAATGGACAATCCTCTACTACCAGCCATTTTGAAGAGACCAACATCTCTTTCTTTGATAGCACAGTAATGTGCACAAGAGATGGATTATCCATAGGCACTGACACCCCTACAGTAGTTATCAAGAAATAATATAAGGTGCTGCCATTATCCAGTTTCTATGGACTAAGAATATAATCTCCTCTCCATATAGATTAGAATCCAAACAAAATGATATGACAGATAAATTTATCCAGCAAGGGTATGACAATAATAGACTACAGGATTTCCATGAATACAATTTACAACAGACTAAACCTAGGAATACCTGGGAAACTGACAGGATTCCTTTTATTAGTCCATACAGACTGGTTAGTCATAAGGTGAAAAAGCTGCCATGAAAAGTATTGGCAGATTTTCCAAACAGACAGCACTACACACAATAATTCTAAACAATTTAAGAGACATGCTATACACCAGGGCCTAACATCAATTGGATGTTTGATGCTCTTTCACTCTTCACCAGTCTTGTTGCTCCGTCTTGTAACAGTTCACAATCATTGTTCAACAAGCGCACATTTGGTTCCTCCGTCTTGGAGCAAGTCGCATTCCTACTCAAAAATCTATTAACTAGTAACTCAGAAAAGGAACCATGCAAAGAGCTGAAAATAGTTGTGTTGACCTAGAAAGGCTATGCTTAGAACCTTTAAAACCTATAACATAAGTTCTGAATAGAAATCTAACTTGCTGTTAAAAGGAAATTATGACTTCACTGGTGATGTAGAGCTATGACCCAACCATGCAGTTTATGTGGTGTCTAAGCATCTTAATTAACCCATAACTCAGGAAAGGAACAATGTAGAGAGCTGAAAATAGTCGTGTTGACCTCAAAATTCCATCATGAATGAGCTGTGCAAATTTCATGATTCTAGGGTACAGCATTCAAGAGTTTTTCCTGCTTCAGACAAACAAACAGACATTATCTGTTTTACAGTTAAGATTGTAACATTATTATTAGGGGAGACACCTTCTTACCTCCACTTCACAGAAGACCAGATGCCTACTGGGGATTTTTAGCTTATTCACTTCCTGTAAAAAAAAAATCTTATTATTTATCATGATTTATTTTTATACTTTTCTGGTGGCTCATTGGTCCATTTTCTTTTCTATAGCTCCCCTTTTTTCTTTATGCCATGACTACTACAGACATGGTCTTTTTTCTTCTTTTTTTCTTGTCTTCTTTTCTTCTCATAACAAGATTTTTTTTATTTTGACATACATATAAAACATTACATCTACGGGGGGGCGTGTCCTGATGCCGATGTGTTGAGACGCACATGTGCTGAGCTCCCGATACCCGAGCCGTGAATCTGCACGTTACGGCACCTAACTCACCCTACACTGTGATTCTTCGATGGGGAAATCTACTTAAAAGCTCCCTCATCTCCCTGAATCAGGAAAACCGGGGAAAAAACAAAATCTCCCCAATCTACGGACTTTTCTGGTCCCGCTCCTGTCAATTGAGGCCTCCAAAATGGCGCCGTCTGGGCGGGAAACACCACTGCGGTCCGAAAGTGAGGAATCTAACGAGGAAACAGGGTCCCCATCTCTGACTCAAGCCTCTACCCCAATGGGACCGACCAAGGCGGACTTTACTGAATTGGTAGCACAGCTCCAAAATGATCTATCGATCGCTGTAGACCTAATTCGCACCACCATAAAGGAGGAACTACTCACCATCCGTACAGAGCTAGCGGACCAATCCTGATCAATCCTCTCTTCACACGCCGCTGATTGACCTCGAGTCCCGACTCACGGAGCAGCGACGTATTACTGCACAATTAGCCCAAAATCTGATCGACCTGGACAATAGCGGTCGCAGATGTAATTTACGAATCCGAGGCCTACCAGAATCTGAGGGCCCTGAAGACCTAATGTCGATTGTCCCAGATCTCTTTCGGTCACTACTGGGAGTTACTCAAGATATATGCCTGGATCGCGTCCACAGAGCCCTGCGCTCAAAAAATGTAGATGTATCCTACCCACGAGACATCATTTGCTGTGCCCACTCCTATCGGATTAAGGAGGAAATTCTACGGGCGGCACGCAAACAAAGATCCATCTTTTACAAGCGAGCTAAAGTAATCATCCTACCTGATGTGGCCTGGGCGACCTTGCAGGCTCGGAAGCTCCTGAAACCGATGGCGGACCTGTTGAAGGCGCGGGATATACCCTTCTCTTGGGGTTTTCCCCTGAACATCACCGTTCACCACGGTTCACTGGGCCTTCAGCCGCCAGACTTACCGGGCTGGACCTCTCCTGATCGTGATGGTTCTGCCGTCCCTCAATTACTGAACCAACCATGGCTCGCCAGACCACAGAGGAAATGACGACCCAGGCTGACACAACCTGCTCCCCGTTCAGATAGTGATTCTCTTGTGGATATGCTACAAACCCTGTCCACCGCATTAAGGCCCTAATCCCTGGATTGGGCCTGAGTTCGATATATACCTTTTTCCAGATGGTCACCGTTGGTTACCCCTACCATACAATCGGACTTACCTGGGACAACGATTCATGACTCACTTGTGGAACCACACGGTGTATACATCCCAGCCCCTGTCCCGGACAGACCGGTCCCCTGAAAATGATGTGATTCGCCTCCTGTCGGACTCTATAGACTGTTTCCTGGACTTTCACTCCGACATTGAAGACGCCCTTACTGCGGATCTGTAAGATTATAACTGGTTGACAGCAGCCTTTCTTGTGTATTTTCCCTTGTCCCCCTGTTACCCCTCTTCCCCACGTCCCCACCTGGACCCCTTACACCCCCAATCCCTTCACACTAATCAATATATATTTACGATTTGACCACTCTTCTCCTTGACCTTACACAATCTCCGGGTCTTTACCTGCTATAATGTTTATTGACTACAGGGGAGGCCACATATCATCTTGATGTAATGTCATTGGGTTGCCACTTTCTAAATAGACTGACGGCCTCACCCTACCTAGGCAACCTATATCTATGATCACTCAGGTCCACCACCCCTCCTCCTATGATGTGGTATTCTGTATATTACTGTTAAGATGCTTATGGTATTGCCTTATCCTAACTAGGCAACCTATATGTTTGTTGAGCTACCCGCTCCCCCCCCCCTCCCCATTGCTCCTAGCCCCTTCCCCCTCTATAAATAAATCGATGTAGTCATGTGATTTCAGGCCTCCCCCCGCCCCTGATTCCTCTCCCTCCCCCCTCCCCCCCATCACTCTAACACTCAGGTCCACCACCCCACCTCCAGCGAGATGGATCTCTGTATATTACGACTAGGATATACATTGTATAGGTGCATTGAACTTATGCTGTGTCGTGGATGAAATGCCGAGATACAACCTGATACCCCCCCCCACCCCACCCCCCGTACTACTCCATTATGCAAAATTAAGATAACTATCTCCATCACACGACTCCTACCTCCCCCTCCATGACTCAGACAAAAATGTGATGGTTGTTCCCCCCCCACCTTGATCCCACCCCGACAACGGATCCAATTAATTACTTCAAGCCCCCCCAATACACCCATCCCATTACCGATTATGCGCACCTTTGAGAACTCTCCTGATACTCCCCAGGTGCTTCCCGGCATTTCATCATACGATATACCCGTAGGTACTACATCCCACCCCACTTGTTGGAAAACAAGTTGTAAATGATATTGTGCCTTCCGTCTGGTACTCACAGAATGTTATGTTTGAAAACGGTAATATGGTGATATGTAACTAGATTGTTAAAAGACCACAAGATATATGCACTGATGTTTGTAACACCGGGATACACCCGTTCTCTGCGCCCGACTACCCCGATACTGGACCAGAATGTCCCCCACATTTCCCTGCTCCCCTTCCTCTCTCAACCCCCCCCTTTTTTGCACCCCCGTCCACCCCCAATGCCTTCTCCTCCCCTTGTTTCCTCCCCCCCTCCCCCCCTCCTATACCCTTAACTCCTATATCTATACCCCGTAACGTGCTTACTATCACAAATACGGTTGGGCTTCCCCCCCTTCGCCAGTGACACTACTAGGCTCATAGGACACCGAACCTAGCTACTGACCCCTGATATATGAGATTTCATCTCATTAGCCCACGTTCCCCACAGCGAATGTGTGCCTCTGTAAATATGTGTGGACCGCCACCACTTTTGCGGTTTGGATCTGGTCCCTCACTAGGCACCCTCGCCCTCCACGTCCTGAGGACGTATGGTTTTGACCGTGCTCACTTTGTTATGTTTTTAAAGTGTTTGAGTTTGAATTGTTTACACTCTACTCCTGTTGTTTACTCCTGCTTTCTCTTTCTTTTTTCCCTATTTCTGAGGGGCCCTCGGGATTGTTCCCTGTGTACTTCAGTCCTCTGCTCTTTTACCAAATGGAAAACATGAGCAACATCACTACAGTCTCGATTAATGTCAAAGGGCTTAACTCCCCCGTGAAACAAGCCCGTTTATTCAGAGAACTCAAAGGCCTGCGCGCAGATATAGCTATGGTACAGGAGACTCATTTCCTGCGTCGTAAGGTCCCTGATTTTAGTAATAAGAATTATCCACAATTATTTTATTCCCACTCGCCCTTCAAAAAGAATAAGGGGGTAGCTATCTTCCTGTCTAAGCGCCTTCCCCTTGTTGTCCAGGACCAGTGGTCGGACAGCGAGGGCAGGGCCCTTTTCCTCAAAGGGACGATCGGTAGTGAGAAAGTCACTTTGGCCACCCTCTACGCCCCAAACACCTCCCAACATATTTTCCTACGCACAATGATGTACAAATTATGAGAGTTTGCCCCTGGACTGACTCTCCTGGGAGGAGACTTTAATATGCCCCTGGACCCCAAACTAGATTCCTCATCAGGCTCCTCCTCTATACGCTTCTCTAAAATTAAGATTGTGAAAAAGGCTCTCCACGAGACACAACTGGCCGACATTTGGCGAATAAAACATCCCAATGCTAAGGATTATACCTTTTACTCGCCCCCCCATACCCGCTATTCACGTATAGACTATTTATGTATATCTCACCGACATCTCCCACTTGTGAACCGTGCAGAAATTGGGCACATCACCTGGAGTGACCATGCACCTGTATCTCTCCAGTTAACCTTACCCTCTTTATCCAAACGCCAATTCTCCTGGAGACTAAACAAATCCCTATTACATGACTCAGATGTGACCCCAGTGCTCAAAACTCATATAGATAATTATTTCAAAGAAAACTTACTCACGGAAACGTCCCCCACAGTAGTTTGGGAAGCCCACAAAGCAGTTCTTCGAGGTCACTTAATTAGTTTAGGGGCCCATAAAAAGAAACAGTACTCTGCATCCATGATAAAACCCTTACATGACATAGCCCACATCGAAACTACCCATAAACTGTCTCTAAGCCCAGATGTATACCAATCCCTGCTAGAACTTAGAGCTAAGCTAGCAGACCTCTGTAATAGCCGCGACAGACGTACACACGTACAACTCAAAAACCGACTATATCAATATAAGGACAAGGCAGGCAGAACCATGGCGCGGCTGTTACAGAATCGGCATCAGGCGACATTTATACCAAAAATCCAATCTAAACAGGGGACTGTATTGCATTCCACCCCCCAAATTGCTGAAATATTCCGCACATACTATCACGACTTATATAATCTGTCTGTTCCTGGAGACGACTCTGAAAGAAAGGACTTGTCCCTTAGAATTCAAAAATACCTAGACGTCCACATGGATAAAAAATTATCCACCCATGACGCTCTCTCACTAGACTCCCCAATCACACTGGAAGAACTGTCCTCCGCAATTAAAGACTCTCCAAATGGCAAAAGCCCAGGCCCAGATGGGTTCCCCATATCATATTATAAAACCTTCTTAAACTCAGTGGCTCCCCCCCTTATTAACGCACTCAACTCACTACAAAACTCACAATTATTTCCCCCCCCCAAGCCCAAGAGGCGCATATAACTGTAATCCCTAAATCAGGTAAAGCCCCAGACAATCCAGCCAGCTACCGTCCCATTTCCTTATTAAATGTAGATCTTAAATTATTTGCACTAGGCTTAAAACTCATATACCCTTACTGATCCATCGTGACCAAGCTGGGTTCGTCCCCGGTAGAGAGGCACGTGACAACACGACCAAGGTACTTAACCTTATTCACTATGCTAAAATACACGATACTCCGGCTATGATATTATCCACAGACGCGGAGAAAGCCTTTGACAGGGTGAGCTGGCCCTTCATGCATGCGGTTCTCAGACATATTGGCTTGGGACCGGCGATGCGTCGCTGGATAGAGTACCTTTATCAGACTCCCACGGCCAGAGTACGAGTGAATGGGACCCTGTCGGGCCAGCTCTCCCTGTCTAATGGCACTAGACAAGGCTGCCCCCTATCCCCGCTTCTGTTCATATTAGCGTTGGAAATATTGGCGTCGGCCCTACGATCAAACCCAGATATCTCAGGGATGAAGTTAGGCCCACACCATCACAAACTGGCAGCATATGCCGACCTTCTATTTTTTGTGACTAACCATATTGTCACATTACCCAATATTCTTGAGGAGTTTAAGACATACGGATGCCTTTCCAACTTTAAAATTAATTTTTCTAAATCAGAGGCACTTAATATCTCCCTCCCCAAAGCCACAGTCGCTGCCCTCAAGAGCTCTTTCCCATTTAAATGGAATGACAACAAAGTCAAATACCTAGGTATTTATATCTCTCCCAATACGACGCAACTTTTCAATATCAATCTCAAACCCTTGCTTACGATCTGTAAAGAAGATCTGACCCGCTGGTCTGCCAAACGAATTTCATGGTTTGGCAGGACAGCTGTCGTTAAAATGAACATTCTCCCACGGTTCCTATATGTAATACAGACGCTCCCTGTATATATCCCCAAATCATTCTTTACCATGCTGCGTGCCATGATGACGTAAATTTGTTTGGAATAACAAACGCCCTCGCCTGAGTCAATATTTCCTTACCCGCCCTAAAGGTCTGGGGGGAGTGGGATTGCCAGATACTACAACGCAATACACCTAGCTAGAATAGTTGACTGGACAAGACCGTCTCACAAATTATGGGTGTCACTTGAACAACAAGGGCTTTCTGTTCCTATCCCGGTGGTGGCCTGGACTACTGTAGCCCAGATGAAACCTGATACTGTTCATCACCCAACCATTGCCCCAACGCTCCGTATCTGGAAACGATATACACGTTCAACTTCTTTGATGTTACTTGCTCTGATAGGCAATAATCTATTTCCCCCAGGCCATGACTATACATTTTTCAGAGACATATTCCAATCCGACGTTCGGTATATGAGATTCGGACATATTGTAGAGAGAGGAATGATCAGACCCCTAAACACACTAGCCTCAGCTTCCCCCCTGACACCAGGGATACATTTCAAATACAACCAACTTAAACACTTTATTAGGTCGTTGGACCGCCATGGCCCTATCCCCGTAGAGGCCACTCCTTTTGAGCTACTGAACTTGACTGAAGACCCACCAATTAAAGTAGTATCCAGCATATACCGTATACTGACAGACTTGGTTGACCAGACAAAACCTCCTTTCATCCTTGCCTGGGAAAGGGACTGTAATGTCACACTTACACGCCAACAATGTCAAAAAATGTCCTTACTGGCACATAAATGCTCTACGGCCACATATATCCAGGAGAACGCGTTCAAACTACTTTCTCGCTGGTATATGACCCCCGCCACCTTACTTGCAATCTTCCCGGGTGTCTCTAATATGTGTTGGCGTTGTCGCTCACAAGTGGGAGATCTCCTACACATTTGGTGGTCTTGTCCTCAGATTGTCCCTTTTTGGAAGGCAGTACTACTGGTAATTAAGAACGTGGGTGACGAAAATATACGAGTTAACCCATTGACGATACTGCTTCATAACACTCCATACCCCCTAGGAGCTTATAAGCGCTCTCTGACTATCCATTTACTTTATGCGGCCAAGCTACTTATTCCCCGCTTCTGGAAACAGACAGTGGCCCCTTCTTTCCGAGACTGGCTTAATACAGTAGAATCCATAAGAGTTATGGAAGATGCCCTACAAATGGCTAATGGCAAAGGGATACACCACAGGAATATATGGTCGCACTGGTCGCTCTATATTGGGGGCGCAGAATGTTTAGCCGATATTGAACGAGCAGAGGAACTTCCGACACCTACCATTACCTAAACTTACTGTGTTCCAATCCCGAGGACGCCTCTTTTCTTCTTCCCCTCTTTCTCTCCTCTCTTTTACATATACTTTTCCCATGTCCCTTATCCTTGGGGTATCCATAGGGGTACCGTATGTCATAGAATCGATAGTGTCTTAGAATCAAGGAAATACAGTATAGTGTTAAATAGCTCTGATAAATGTATACTTAGCTTGGGTTTAAAATACTTTCAAAATGGATTACTGAACCCATTTGGGCCTGGGGGTCTTCGTTGTTCTAGTTTTAATATAACTTCCTCCACTTTAAGTTAACTTACTTAGTTATAGGGCAATTTAGCATTCGGCGTTGTTCTTTCCGAATCTTTGGGATTGCAGGGTCTAATACTGCATTAAAACCCACAGCACATATACGACAACCTTCATATACTTGTGTTTCCTCAAGGAAAGATATGTCAGCCTCTTTTCTAAGATTGCACAGTGTAAGACATTTTTACATCACCCTCCTACAGTGTTATTCTTTTAGGAAATGTGTCATGAATGAAGCACCGAGACAAGTGTACATAAAAATATATATTGTATTGAATTGAGATACTGTTACAGGTTATAATAACAGGAAATACACACTGTATACATTGCACATAACTGGTTCATAACAAACACGGAACAGAAAAAAGTTATACTTATTCAAGTTAATGATCTTTCCTTTGTGCCTATCATCCTGGGTTTTCACTTCTCTTTCTGTTGTCCTCTCCTCACCCAGGAACAGAAAAAACTAACATCCTCAAAAAGTTGTTCACCCAACTACCTATCACAAAATCCCTCAGTTACCAGAAAAGAACCAGTTCAACCCAGCCTGGGAACACATGGTCTATGTAAAAATGCAACCCCCTTTGTCATACCTATCTGTAAGTAAATAAAAACTGGGAAGAACTGTGAAAGGCATGTTTTCACAATCTAAAGAAGTGATCTCTGTAACCTTGTTTACAACCTCTACTGATGTGCAAATGACCTTGCATTTTTAAACCAGATTACACGCCCACCCAACAAAAAGCATATATCTATGTATTAAATATAAAATAACAAGGTACCCTTTATTTCTTACAACAGTATAGACCTTTTAAGGGGCGTATTTAACCCTTGAATATTAAGAGAAATGTAATTACCATAACTGTCTGATTTGCCTCATAAACTCTCGGCATCCCTTCTGTGTCACTGTTAAACCCACCAATACAAATAAACAGACAACAACTACACATACATAAAAACACTTTCATAGCAAAGATATTGCAATGAAATCCCAAACGCCAATGTGGAGCTAATATATCATGATGATCCATTTCATCACATTATCTGTGTCTCCTTATGAGACACCAACTGAGCGTAGCTTGATATCCAGGGGCCTATAGGCAAAAATGCTATTTTGCCTCTATTATTTTTTATTATTTTTATGCATCCAAGAAATAAAGGAAAAAGAAATAAAAATATATAACACAGGGAAATAGTGTTTTTCTTATGAAAAAAAAATATATAGTTTTTCTTCTTTTCCTCTCTTGAGCTGAATCAAATTATCGTCTGCCCCCCCTAGCACATGCTCAGTTCAAACTTAGTGAAATTAGCCATTTGTAAACTTTTTAAGGCGAATAAAAATTGTTTATTGAGTCATTCCACATTATAAAGTACATAGGTTGAAAGGGGATCCCCAGCGATATCTGATGTCATTTTTTAATATATCCAGCACCGCTGAAAATGATCCCCTCCAAACTCTTGTCTGGTAAGTTCAAAGTATGAGTATATCTTTAAACTTGCCCTCCACTAGGGGTTTGTCTCTTTCACTCCAACCACTTGATCTTTAAATTTGTATGAAATTAAATTAACAAAAACATCTCTAGGCTGAGACGCCAGCACATTTTTTTACCTAAATAAACAATGTATTCTTCCCATATGACCTTCTGGATCTGTCTTCCAGATTGATCAACTTCATTCAGTTAAAACTTGAGCTTGGTTCTCTTTTTTCATAGTTATATATCAGTAATCTATGTTCTCTAACTTGTCTTCCAATTCCATTATTTTGTCCAAAATGCAATTCACCTCTTGTTTAATCTCATGTTTTATGACCTGTACATTTTCAGCCAATTCCTGCATAAAGGTCTGTAATGGAGTTTCCAAGCATTGGTTTAAGTATTCCCCATTCAGTTAGCTGATAACATGGAAGGGCCCTCCTTTGCTGTCATCCAGAGGCTAAGTTACTGAATAATTTACAGGACGGGTGTCTCTATTCGTAGGAAGAAAATATAGGGCATGATCTTTAAGGGAATATATTCTGTGATGGGGGCAGTAGTGACTCGTGGTTCATTTGTAATTGTATATTTAAAACAGTTTGTGTTAAAAAATTCTGTATTTCTAATAATTCCATTGATGTTTGTTGGTGCTGTTTCCTGTTGCAATGTCATTATGATGATGTGATGTGTTACTTCTTTGTTGTGGTGTGAACTATGGTATCTCAGAATGTTGGTTCATTATATTCCTGCAGGATATAATTAAACATCCTGAATTAAGTAAACTTTCTTTGTCTATACAATCTACTGAGTTGTTTGTGATTTTTTTCCCACCTCCCTGTTTAACTATATAAAACCTGGTCTGCCTTTAAATAAAATGAGATGTCTTCCCCAAGAGATTGATGTGTGTCCATTCCTGCGACAGAGTCTTCTGATCATTGAGCTTAACACTTGGCAGCCTTTGTAAAGGTTGTACTTGTAGGCAGAGGTGTCGTTGGCTGCCTCCCTCTCCAGTAGGTAGATAGGTAGAGGACTCTGTGCCTACCCGGGCTCTGGTCACAGTCCGCTAGCTTCTACCGTCCCATCAGCGTCACTTCACAGTTACCACTTCTGAGACTTGACCCTGGTCTCAGCAACATCTCAGCAACACTTTGTGATAGTTATTCCGAGGGTATCATTTTATCCCATCAATTATCTCAAATCCGATGTATGATGGACCAGAACAGTCTTTAAACAGGACTTGATAATATTCTGATAGCATCCTTCCCATATTTTGGGACCTTTGGAAATAATCAATCACTGATCCACTTTCTTTTATTCAGTTTTTCTCAGGACTTATAGATCATAAACAACTAAAGAGTAAAGTTACAAATTCTTAATGTGTCCCAAAAATGTAGGCAAGTTTTTGCTCACCCCTTCCCTTTACTTATCTGCCTCGGGAATGTGCTTCAGAATGCATCAAGAACCAGACTGAGGACTCAGCACCACATATCAGATCATCTGATTGTTGGGAACACCAGAAAATGAAAGCTAAACTCCTTTGAATCACTGCGTGCATCCGGAAGCTACATATCTAAAAGGCATCAGGTTTTTGTAGCGGCACAGAGAGAAATCTCTTTAAAATCAGCAATAAGCAATGGCAGCACTGTGTAATGTAATTGATGGGCTACACTGCTGGAATATGATATGTAGCATGTAGATTTCAGCAGGAACACAGCTTCAGCAGTCACCCAGCTCATAAAGCACCCCACCTCCCAACATGGGCATGTCTATGTCATCCAACGTCCCGTCAGCCTTTTTTCTGTCTTCTTCATTTATTACTACAAGAGTAGCAGTTACGCACAGAAACTGTGTTCAGATCAATAAGGCATTGTTCTGCTTCTGTCCTCCAAGTTATAACCACGCTTCTCAAATCATGCTAGCAGGGTTGATGGATGGACACTGTGTCCGTTTGCGCAGCTGTTGCGCTGTTCACTGTCATATACTCCACGGTCATTACTTACCAAAACTAGTGGAGATGCCATGTGTTAGGATCATTATACCATCATTATATCATTATACCACCACCAATTCCTGTTAGCCAGAATCCAGTGTTACAACCACACTCTTTTAACCCCTTAACGCATATGGACGTATATATATACATCCTGCAAAGCATGGTCCTTGAGGACCATGAGGACGTTTGTATGCTTTCTCAGTTTTCATGTAGCTTTGCGCTCCTTAGCGCAATACTACATGCCTGCAGTTACTCTCAGAGGCTACTTTGCACCCCCCGCACACTCCCCGTGCGCATAAGATCACCGCGAATGTGATCGTATGCGCTTCAACACACATAGGCAGTGATCACCTTTTACTGCCTATGTGTGTAAAGTGTTGCAATTATGCCTCAATTGAGGCATCATGCAACACTTTCTCTGCCCCCCTGGGCACCGTGATCACCCGGTGATCGCAGGTGGGTGCTGTATTGGAGGACCAGAGATCGACGGAAGAGAGAGAAAAAATCTCTTGTGTCACTCTGAAACTGATGCTGGACTGCCCCTAGAGGCAGTCAGCACCATTACAGTTAGAAAAAATAAAATAAATAAATAAAATAAATGGAAAAAGCTAACCCTCGATCTACTAAACCTAGATCTAGAGTTAGTGTTATAATTAGGGTTATAATTAGGGTTACAGGGGGGTTCGGATGAGTACAAGGGTTAGATTAAGGGGTGGGGTAGATTTACGGTTAGGGTTGGAGTAAATTTAGGGTTGGGGTTAAAAGGTCCCTGTAGAAGAAAATGGTTAGAAAACAAAAAAACACTAATATTGTTTATTGCCCTATCACTTGAAATACAACATAGAAACACTTGGAAACATTGGTATTTCTAAACTCAGGACAAATATTAGAAATATATAGATGGGGTCTTTTTTACCATTTGTAATTGTTTTTTAAAAAAAATCAGGTCAAAGTTAGAAAAAGTGATTTTTATGGTATATTTTCAAATATTTAATATATTTTTAATAGTAAATTATATTATATGATGAAAATAATAGTATCAAATGAAAGCCCTATCCATCCTTTAAAAAATGATATATAATGATATATAATTTGTGTGGGTGGACTGAACACAAAAAAAGAAATTTACAGTTCAGTAAACATATGACAAAAATAATGGCATTGAGTCATTAAAAATTTGGTGAGATTATTCTGTGTTATAGAAGCTAAAGCTAGATACCTATATTACAAGATGTTTTTGTTAGCATATTTTGTTGTTATTCATATAGTGGTATCATTGAAGTTTAGACTTTCTTATGTTTCACAAGAGATCAACCATATGTGTTCATTTAATTCCATTTGTCCATCAGGAAATTATGACATTTTATACTCAAGAGCATTTGTAAATTCTGAAAATGTTTACATTACATATACATTGCATGGAACAAAAAATAAATACTCTCTTGCATAGGTGTCTCACTGAGACTGTTTATGTTGTTGTTAGCACTAATCATTCTTTAACCCCTTAAGGACAGACCCTTTGAAACATTTTTGTCCATTCTGGGCTATTTTAACATTTCTGTGCTGTTTGTGTTTAGCTGTAATTTTCTTCTTTGTCATTTGCTGTACCCACACAAATTATATATTGTTTTTATTTGGACAAGAAGGGTTTTCTTTGGATGTCATCATTTTGATCATATCCTATAATATTATATAAAAAAAAAAAATATGGTTAAAAACCCCCCACAAATTTCCTGACTTTTATTTGAAACATCTTCTCCTTGACAAAAGCGAACAAAGAAACCTGCTAAATAGATTCTAGTATTTCTCCTGAGTACAGGGATACCACCCATGCATAGGTCTATTTTAACACGTTCCATGCAATAATTCTACCACCAGCCTTTGACAAAGTTTGTGGTAGTGCTTTTTTTGTGGGCGGTTTTCACATACATTGTAATTCAGACATGAATTTACAGATTTTGGTATGTGTTACTGCCAAATAACACCCCAATATGTGTTCAGTATCTCCTGAGTACAGGGATACCACCCATGCATAGGTTTGTTGGGTTGTTTGGGGACTAAAAGACCACATTTTGAAGGTGTGCATTTCCAACTTGGAATTTTGACATGTTATCAGTCTGCGCCCATGTTTCATTTGGGACTTTAAGCCGGACCGTGTATTTTACCCCAAAAAGCATATATTTTGTAAAAGTAGACACCCCAGGCTATTTTAAATGGTGGTATTTTAACACTTTCCATTTAGACACAAATTCACAGATTTTGGTATGTGTCACTGCCAAACAACACCCCAGTATGTGTTCAGCAACATCTCCCGAGCACAGGGATACCACCCATGCATAGGTTTGTCAGCTTGTTTGGGAGTTTAAAGGCCACATTTGATTGGTGTGCTTTTTGATATTTCAACTTTGGCCTTTGTAGTACTGTACAAAAAAATTAACCCCTAAAAAATGCACAGACAAGAAAAAATGTTCTGCTGTGCAGTGATCAGTGGCAGAAGGGGTTAAAACAATGGGTACACTATACAAAGGGTATGGATTTTATAAAAAAGCCCCTGGGTCTCGCAATTCTGTAACACTGTATTTAATTTATTACAATTAAAAACTTATATTATACAGATCTGTCTCTCTCCCTCACTAAAACTTAAGTGAGGAGAGGGAGGCAGATCCATATGGGTCAGAACAATATTTACCAATATTGATCTGACCAGGCTAATGGTGATGCTCATCTGAGCAATCACCAAACCGCCTTTGCCACTGATCGGCTGTTACTGATCACTATACATGCGCTCAGACAACTTCAAAAGGAATACAGATAATCCCCTAGTGGGTATAATTAACCCCTAGCGAGTGTGACAAAAAAAATCCTTCTGCGGCCAGATCGCTCCATATGCGCTGCTTAAGCAGTGACCATATGTGCTGCTTAGGCAAGGGGTTAATAGCTCTTAAAAGACCCTTTGATATACTGTAATAAATTACAGTAGAAAATTAACCCCTAAAAAATGTGCTGCTGTGTAAGGTCACTGCGTACATAGCGATCAATGCCAAGGAAGGGGTTAAACACTGGAAACGGCTTTTATAAAAGCTCTTGGGTCTCAATTTTATTAAATATATTATAATTAAAAACTTACATTATACAACTCTGTCTGTCTCCCTCACTAAAACTTAAGTGAGGAGAGGAAGGCAGATCTACACGGGTCAGATCAAATATTTACCAAAATCGATCTGACCAGGCGAATGGTGATGCTCATCTGAGCAATCACCAAACCTCATTTGCCACTGATCAGCTGTTCCTGATCACTATACATGCGATCAGACAGCTAAAAAATTGCGTTAAACGTAATCCCCTAACAGGTATAATTAACCCGTAGCGGGTGTAATAAAAACACAGAAATGTTCTGCTGTGTATGATCACTGCGTACACAGTGATCAATGGAAGGGAAGGGGTTAAACACTGGAAATGGCTTTTATAAAATTGAATACAAAAAATATATATTACATTATCTGATCTGTCTGTCTCCCTCACTAAAACTATAGTGAGGAGAGGGAGGCAGATCAATACTTGATTAAGTGCCGAATGGCACGAAACGCGTAAGGCAGATCTTCTGCTTCCCCACGATTGATGTTACCATATTCATATTGTTACACTGGAATTATTTTCTCATCATTAAATTCACCTTTTTTACCTTATTGGACTGGTGAGTGCCTATGTCTATCCGCTTGTTTATCTTCAGATCAATACTTGTCAAAGGCAATATTTACAAATATTGCCTTTAACTTTATGATAAGTGCTCATTAGAGCACTTATCATACATGCCTGCACACAGATCACACTGATCTGCTGTTCAAGCATCGATTAGTGCCCCCTAGAGCAATGGAAGTGAAATAAATTCACTTCCTATGCTCCTGCCAGTAGAAGGGAAGCTGCTGAGCCGATGGTGGTTGCTCAGTATCGTTTGCTTTCTAAGCACATGTGTGCAGCCAACGCCGCCATTTTTAAATGGCAGCTACAGTGACTCCAGGCACTTTTTTTTAGTGTTGCCCAATGCCTCTACATAGAGGCATTGTATCAACACTGAAAGAGTAAAGAAAGCAACTCTTTACTCTATTTAGTGCATGACGTGCCTGGCACGTCATCTGTCGTTAAGGGGTTAATATTACCTATTATTGTTGTGCAACTTTTTTCTATCTTATTTTTTGTATTATTTTTGACTTTTTTGCACTAATAGGGATATCCTTATTAGGCAAATTTTTGAATTTTGTAGAGCGTTCAGTACTCTATAATAACTTTCTAATTGCTGATTATTGAAAAGTTACCCTGTTTGTTAAGTTGATACTACATTGATGACATTAAAATACCTATCTACACATCCAATGTTTTCATGTCCCTTATTTACTAGATATATTTTATTTGTTGTAACCCTACGTAGAGAAGGACTGTTGGGATAATTCATCTTCATAATCAATAATTAAATGATATTATTTAGTCACAAAGTAAACTTCCAGAACAGAGACAAATTCCTTTTTAAGGAAATGGTATAAACCTCACATTATACGTGGTACATACAAGTTCATTATAATCTCTTCCTTCTTTTAAATTCTCTGGTATTAAATTATAGACACATCGCAACAAACATGGTCTAGGAATTATTTGTTTTTTCTGAAAACACTATTGTTTTAAAACAAAAAGTTTAATTCTGACAACAAAGGTAATCTATATTATTACTACCAAAAAATATGATTTTGGTGAGCCAGTTAGTAGAAGAAACATCTTCCCATGCCGTGCCATGATAAACATGATGGTGTGAGAAAAGGTGATATGCCACAAATAGAAAGGACCTCAGTTTTGCAAAAACTAATCAGACTGTGATAAATCCTACCCTTTTTCAGACAGCACATTATAACACTAAATGTCAATTTGTTGTAAAACCAAACTCAGATTTTTCCGTCAACAGGATTATTTGCCAACATTGCTATCTACAACACCATGGTATGATTCTTTATATTGAGGATGGATTCTCCTTCACTGTTAGATAGCATTTTTTACAATGTTATATTGATATTTATAGCATCTATCCAATATGTGCTAGGAGCCCAAATAATTGAATTCTCCCAAAAGAAAAAAAATCTTTAAAAAAGAAAATTAGAAAATCATTAATTAAAAACATAAAAATAAACAAAAAATGTTTTAATTAAAAATTTAAATTATATATTAATGTTAATTTACTTTTATAATATATAACATTAATATTTTAAAATTCTATATAAATATTTTTGTATTTTAAATATGCTATCTTGAAATAATCTGCAGTTTTCTATTCAATTGTACAACTCAAATTTTAGGAATTGAAATGGGAGAAATTTGTTTCCAGAGCGTGTTTAGCATACATTGGGTAGCCAAAATTGTGTGCTTTAAATAGTGAAAATGTCCTAATCAGAATGCTTCGGTTTCCAAATGGTCCAAACTGCTGATTATCACCAATTCGGCTGCGAATTCAGGTATATGGAGTAGCTGCATTTCGGAGATTTGTGAAAATCAACCAAAGTGCCCAACGTAAATCCAATTATATACTATAATGATTAGACCCTTTTTATGAATTTCCTGCGATATGGCTGTCAAAATAATTTAGGGTAATTTTGCACTCTGTAAAACATTAAAACCCCCTGTGTTCATTCTTTGTGGATTCCCAGACTCATGCAACATATACATATACCTGTTTTATTATCTGTGAGTGTGCATTTGTAAATGCAGATGCTTGGCTTATGGAAACAACATTCTGGCATGCATATAATGGTATTTTAAATATGTTTTATTATGTTGTATATTTTGTGTATTTTTTTTTAATCTCCCCATCACATGACTCCAAGAAGGGGTGGGGCTTGTAGTATATAAGGAAGCACTGATCCCTGGTACTTTACATGCACTTTATCACACATGTACTTTGGACCTATTTGGAAGTGACCTAGAGAGTTATTTCTACTGAACAAGCAAGACGTGAATATTTTACATCTTATCTCCTGAGGAAGACGGTAATCCGTTGAACTCCTTAAAAACTTTTGATCTGGAACTTTCTGCTGCTGACTGGTGGATTTTTCCATGGTTTGCTGCTGATTCATTAGTTTTGTATAATGCACATTTGTATATTCCTGATTCTAAGTGCAATTACCATTTCTACTGTTGTGTATTTGTGATACTGTGCCATTGGGTTCTACATTTTATATTTTTTAGCCTTGAAGATATCAAAGAATTTGTTTGATGAGCCTTCTTGATTCCTTGAAGATGTGTGTGCAATAATTACCTCCATCACTATCCCGTATTAGTTTGTGAAACTACTCTATGGTTTTGTTCATTTATTCTTTTGATGCATAAGTGTGTTCCGTATTGAAGATTTAGGCTAATACAGCTAAGTTGGAAAAATGTCAGTGTCCCAGGGTGTCACTTAATGTTTGATTTAGCATAATCTGGACTATGCATCCAACTAGCATGTTTCCTCTTCCCCACATTTTTATTACTGTGTAGAACTCGTGAATATTCAATCTCAATGTTTGTCACGTTATGAAGAAAGGAATGTGTTACATACTTTTTCCAAAATTTAACAAAGGATCTTATTGTTAATCTGATTTACTAAAGTTAAAATACTTTTTCAATTAGCACATCATAAGGAATGCTTAATCACTGCCTGACTGCCTGGCATTTCTCCTTCACATTTAATAAGTTAACTGTTGCTCTTAATATGTGTTTTTTTTTTTCTGTAGTTTTAAGATAATGAACCTTCTCTTGGCATGAAGTAGTGTTGTAATATGACATCATGACAGATAAGAACAATCATGACATGACAGGTAAATGTTTGGTATTTCACAGTTAAATAATGGGGTTAAGTACACATCAGTCAAATTCTCTTAACATAATAAGTTGCCTTGATGCCAAAGGATTGGTCTCCAACTAGAACGTTTCATAACCGTCCATCCCTGATGGTTTTACCCTAAAATATTTACAAGAAGAACAAATGCAAATAATTTGATTGGATCAAGGACGCAATATCTGAAAACTATATTCCGCAATTCAAAAGTTTCTCCATACATAGCTCACACATTACACAAACCACATATTTTACACAAACACAAACCATATATAAATTTTAAAATTAAAAAAAAAAAAACACCCCATGGGCAGCCCCACATGATTTCAGCATTTCAATAGCCAGAGAAGCACATTTCTAACCTTAATTATTTTCTTTGCAGGTTTATCTTGCAAAGAAGGTGTAAATTAATCTTGTCACAAATTCGCAACGTCTTACATTAAATGCACTTGTCTTTTCCAATGTGATAAATAATCACGTTTGATAACTTTTAATGTATTCATATAGTTCCTTATTCCTGTGTTGTGCTCAACCTTTTTACATATATAAGACTATAGGAAGGAAGCCTGAATATGTGTGTTTGAGTTAAATTTTCTTTGAGAAACCCCAGATACAGACACATACAAAAAAAGGGATTTTCCCAATAGTGAAAAATAAAGACTATCAATACCTCAGGTTTTTCACTCATACCCTACAAACCGTTAAATACTGCTGACTGGAAACTGTAAATGGATTTTGCTCTGTTCTTTGATGGTAGAGATTAGTAAATAGAGACCCTAATTACAACTGCATTTAAAATAATGATAACACATAGGCACTTTCTATGAATAAAAACAAATACTGAGGCAAACTATGTAGACTTTAATATTATGTAAATTGAAAAACCCTAACCCTGCCTGTCATGAAAAAAAACAAAAAAACGTATATTTGCCAATTTTTGGATTCTTAAGTGAGTCACTGTATCTTTACTCAGAATTATAAACAGCTATAACAATTATAAACAGCAAAAAAAAGTATGTCCATCAGTTTGACAGGGGCTTATTTTTGTGGTAATAAGACAATGATAGGCAATTCTCTGGGATAATAAACAAATTACCATTTTTCAAAGTACAATGAAAAATAATCAACATTGCAATTCTTTAAACAACATTTACCAATATTATTGGCAAAATTTGCATGTTAGTATTTCTATTATGAAATATCAAACTAACTACTCCACTTACCTGCCCTAACAGAGTGCTTTCTGTTCCTGAGGCACAAAAAGAAAATTGTGTACCATTCTGAAAAATTAAATCAGACACATCATTTCTTGGGGATCTCAGCTGGTTAGGATGCTCATTATTGGTACTTGTGGACTCTACACTAGTGATGTGGAGTGAGATTCAGTTTTCCCACAAACTGCTGCATGCTGGTTGAGATGTGGTCTACAAATGATCTGGGGCTGTAGCCCATGGCATATTTGGTAGAAGTGCAGTAAACATAGAAACATAGAATGTGTCGGCAGATAAGAACCATTCGGTCCATCTAGTCTGCCCAATTTTTTTTCTTTTTCTTTAAAGAATCTCACATTCGCGGGGAGACATATAAAATGATATATACAATGCCGATGTGCAATAGGTATATATAATATAAGCTATAAATACATTAAAGATACATTAAAGGATTTATATGTTGATACCAACGAGCAGTATTTTCATATTCCAACAAAATTCATTGGGTGTTCTATCATTGGGCTCTTGTAGTATAAACGCCAATCAGTATAAGATACACTGGTGCTCTGAACAAGAGGCCGGATTCAGACCTCCCAAGCAATCATTAAGTACAAAGTCAAAAATTGTCACTTGATACTTAACATACATAGACCCACACAGGTTTAAGTGATGCTGGTGTCTTTATTTAATATACAATAAAAAGACAGACACAATTAACACATTTTGCAAAACGGTGCTTAATCATAAGTCCAAATGTCAATTCTCCAAAACAGACATTAAATACACATGAAATTGATCAAACAATTAAGTGCACATGTGAATAAAGGAGGAGATAAGAAGACATTATAGTTACTAAAAATAATGAAAGTTGGTATTAAAATTAACAATAAAAAAAAAACATTTTTGGTGAAGGAATAAAGTAACAAAAAGATATCCTACAACAAATACTGTAATTAGTATACATGTGAGTGAAAAGATTGTGAAGGAAAATAATCTTGTGCAATATAAGAAAAAATGTGAATGATGAAAAATAAATGCGAAACAATGATAATGTGTAAAGAATTTTGTGTTTAGAATAAAAATTATTGGAACCGTGAACATAAATGTGAACAGTGTAAGAGTCAATGATAAATAAACACATCAATAAAAAGGTGTTGAAATATATAACAAATATGTGTGTGTGTGTCAGGATCTTCCCCGCAGCAACTCTCCTGAGTACACCCCTTTGCATTGCAGCCAGGATCCGTCTCACACGCTTGCTAGCGCGTTCACACCGCTAGTTCATCCTTCTACACAGAGGCGCGCGCCTGATGACGTCACGCCCGTCGCAGACAAGCAGTGCTTGGTGATTCTCGTGTTTTCAGAAGCCTAGCGTTTATTATTCCTGATTATCGTTACTGACCCTTGGATTTACCTGACTACTCTTCTGTCTGCCTGTGCCCCTGATTCTGGACTGTTTACCGTTTTGCTGATTCTCTGGTTCTGACCCTGGCTTGTTTATCGTTCTGCTGTCTCTCTATTGCCCCTGATCCCGGACTGTGTATCGTGCTGAAGATTGTCTGTTTCCCTTTGACCATTGCTATCCTCATTTATCTCCAATCACCCCTGCAGTGTGGATTACAAGTGTACATCTTCCTCCAAGCAACCTTTGCTACTTTGGATTACAAGTGATATATTTACCACCTGTGTTATTGCGGATTTCTAGTGACTGTACCTGTATTCTACCTATGTTGGTAAGGACTCTATACTAACGGATTCCTACAGTTTACATCCTTATATCAGTGCAAGGTCGGTCATCTCTCGTATTTGTTATGTTTATACCTTTATATATATATTGTTGCCCTGCATATTGGTCTCCATCCAGTTCCCACATCACAGTGTGTGTGTGTGTGTGTGTGTGTACAATAGAAAAAATTATTTTCACAGAAAACTGTATGTGAATAAAAGTAAAAATATGTGAAATATAATGTTATATCTAAAATACTTCAGCTTCAAAACTAGAGCCAGTAAAAAAGATTATATATCAGGAATGGCATGCTCAAACATAACCAAATAAATACTACAATACTGCCCTGCTCTCCCAGAAAACCTCCAAAAGCATGATAAAATGTAATATAATATCATGCATGATAAAAAAAAAGTGAATGATCAAAGAGAAATGTGTAGCAATGATAATGTGTAAATAGATTTTTTATAATACAAAAAATAATGCTAGCATGAACATAAATGAACATTTATGCACACAGCTCACCAAAGAAGGTAAGCAGCGTATTTAACGGATCCAAGACTGCAGCAACTCCACACATTAAGATACGTGATTTTCTCTTCTTGTAGTATCTGCATAGACTTTAAAAATATGGAACATCTAATACCTGATAACAAATGAACACCTATTACCTATAAGCAATATTGGGACTGAAATCTTATCTATGTATAAGTTTTATAAATTAATAACTGATTTAACTAAACAGAACTTGCTTGAGGTAATCAGGACTAGTCTAAGAATCTCCTGGAATTTACAGAAGCGTTTGGAGAACTAAAACTCTAAAAGAGGAAAAAAAATGTTAAACACTAATAAGCTGCCAACCAAACATGACCAGAAAACTCCCAAATTTTTTTTAAAAAAGCATAAAGAGTTGGATTAGAATAAAAGAAAAACCCTTATTTATTTCTTCTCCCCAAGTATGCCGTTGTTCTCACACAATGATTTATCTTGATGATATTTTAATATATTCCAAAGACCTTGAAGAACACCACAGTCATGTCAGACAAGTGTTACAACGTCTTAGGGATCATTCCCTTTTTGCCAAAGCAGAGAAATGCGAATTTGAATCCAACATAATTACATTTTTGGGTTATATTTTATCAGCTGGTCAGTTGGAGATGGATCCAGACAAACATTTGGCTATTAAAGATTGGAAGGAACCCAACGATATATAAAAGGGATACAAAGATTCGTAGGCTTTGCCAACTACTACCAACGGTTCATCCGTAACTTTTCCCATGTCACTGCACCCATTATTGCTCTGACTAGAAAAAAAGCCAACACAAAATGTTGGACACCAGAAGCTACTGTCACTTTCAAAAGATTAAAATTAGCCTTTACCTTTGCACCCATACTCAAAAGGGCAGAAAAGTTGATTCTTCTGAAATAGCAGCAGGAGCTATACTATCACAAAGCGAACTAACTTCATCTTTGTTCATATTTTTCAAAATCTTTTTCTTCTGCAGAGAGAAATTATGATGTAGGAAATCGTGAATTGTTGGCCATTAAACTAGCTTTGGAGGAATGGCGTCAATTGCTGGAAAGTGCAGAAACCCCCATTACCATCCTCACTGATAAGAGCATAAGAATTTGCTGTATATTGAAAAAGCCAAAAGATTGAATTCACACCAAGCTAGATGGGCCTTGTTTTTTACTCATTTTAACTTCATCATTTCTTTTCATTCTGGTTCAAAAAATGCGAAGGCCAACGCATTATTCAGACAATTTGAGACACCATTAACCAAACATCCTGTATAAACTATCATACCCTCATCCAAAATTATAGCTATACTGTACAAAGTTCTTTAATGTGGTATATTTCTAAGTCACAAGGATGGAGGCCAAATAATTGTCAACCACCCCCTGGGAAATGATTTGTTCCATAAGAGGGGGTGGGTGCTTAAGCTCCCGAGAACAAACAGTACTGCAATAGTCTGTCCTGTAGGATAATACCTACTCGGGAGAGCAACTTTTTTGCCTGCTTCCACCATTGCAGAGGAACCACTCCATTAGCATATCAGACTGATCCCACCCATAAGGGCAGTCCAGACCCGAAATGCATGGCTAGTACCCTCTACACGAGGAACACAGCAAACCACAGACGTACGTTTCGGCCTACAATGGCCTCATCAGTGTGGTATGGCTGATGATCCTCTAGGTGCAAGCAGGCCCTCTCTTATGTCGCCAAATGATTTGTTTCACCCTGTTTCAGAAAAAAAAGTATTATCTTGGGGCCATAAATCTCCATTGGCCGGCCATAGGGGCAAGCAGAATGTATGATTTTTACTTCAGAGATATTTTTGGTGGCCCTCGTACCCGACCTTCTGTATTTATACACCCATTACCTGTGCCTAACAAACCATGGACAAATATAGCCATGGACTTTATTACTGATTTGCCCTTGGCTCATGGACACACTACCGTCCTGGTAAAAGTCAACTTATTTAGCAAACAGGCTCATTTCATTGCGCTCCCCAAATTACCAAATACCAGTACACTTGCTAAAATGTTTCTCAAAGAAATTATTTGCCTGCATGGAGTCCCCCAATCAATTGTATCTGACAGGGGTCCACAGTTTGTCTTCAAATTTTAAAGGTTGATGTGCAAACTCCTGCATGTTGAACTCCACTCTCACCATCCTCAATCCAACAGTCAGGCTGAAAGGACAAATCAGGTCCTTAAACAGTATCTTAGAATGTATGTGTCTACTGATCATTCTGACTGGTCTGACCTTTTGTACTGAATGGTCCTACAACAGCTCATAACATGAATTCCTCCGGATGTCTCCATTAAAACCTGTTCATGGATATGAGCCTACTTTGTGGCCTCAGGATCGCATTCTCACTGAGGTTCCTGACACTTAAAATCAATTTTTATCTATACAGGACCACTGGTCACGCCTGGGCAACATTCTAAATCAAGCCAAAACTAAACAGAAAAAAGCTGGAAATAAATATCCTGTCCTTGTGCCTGGTCTGGCTGTCTACTAAACATCTACATCTTCATCAGGCTGCCAAAACCTTTGGACCCAAATATTATATTTATATTATTTAAAATTATAGGACCCTATAAGATTCAATCACGACTAAATGATGTTTCTTTTTCGTTCTGTCTTCCCAAATCATTACACATCAACAACTCTTTCCATATGTCTTTTTTGAAATCTAAATTGATTAAGTGTGACATTTCTAACAAACACACTCAAGTGCTCAGAGTTCCAGATCCTGTCTTGTTCCGAGATGAAGAAGAATACGAAGTCCAGTCTATCTTAGATTCGCGATTCCAGCAAGGATCCTTGCAGTATCTCATTAGATGGAAGGGTTATGGTCCTGAGGAGAATTCTTGGGTACCAGCAGTGGATGTTCATGCTCCTGCGAAACTCCTCTCTTTTTTAATACTAAATTTCCTCTCAAGCCAGTCCTTGGTAGCCAGTAAGTATCCCGTCAGGGGGGGTAGTGTCACCCAGCTTAATAATCCTCCTGGTCCGCGCCATCATGGACCAGGAGGATGCCGTCCCGTCGGCTGGGGCTCAGTGTCAGAGCCCCAGCATCACCGCCCCCGAGTTCAGCGGGAGACGCGTCCTCAGTGACGTCAATGTGATTAATGAATATTCATGATCCCAGTTAAAGGGCTATTTATCAAATTAAGCCCCCTTTGCCAAATTGACCAGAAGTGTGTCCTGGTCATTAAGGAGTATTTAAACACTCAGAGGTTACCTTTGCCTGTGATAGTGCCTTGTGTGCCTCACTAGCATTCTGACTCCTGATTGATATTCTGATTTCTGACCCGGTTCATTCCTGACTACCCGTATCTCTATAATCCATTTGTCCTGCTCTCCTGTATTTATTCCGTGAATGACCCTGCTGTTCCTGACCATTCTATGTCTGCTGCCTGCCTTGATTCTGCTTGTGACCTGGTTATCCATATCTCTACATTCCTTGACACAGCCTGTTTTGTGACTCTCCATTTCCCTGATGTCCTATGCTATCCTAATCAGGCTCCTCTTGCTAGGTACCTGGTAGTAAGTGTTTCAGCAAAGTCCTTGGTGACATATCACCGGCGGCTCAACCATGGGTGCATTGTCATTAAGGTAAAAAACAATATTTGCTACCTTTGGTACTTAGTGAGTGTTCCCGTAAATGTATCTGCACTGGTGATCCATCTCTCCAGCAAGAAAGATACATTTACTTTCACTTTTCTGTGTGATCTCGGCTGTGGAGACTGATCAGAGGTGGAGCTGACCAGGTCATGGATTTAATTCACAGTACAGCCCATCCAGAGGTCCTTTTTGTTTGATGAAGGACATAGTGTCACATTTAGTACATATCAGGTTGGATTTGTAAAACATAGATCTATGGGAAATCATCTTAGAAGATTAACATTTAGCTATTTTAACTCTTAATGCTGAGTAGGTGTTAAAAAGAGTAGATTGATCCTTCCTACAATAAACTTTATTGGGATTTTGATTTAAAGGTAATGTATTGAAGGCTATCATGGCACTATTTTCTACACCAACAGCTAGGATAATTATCTCAGGAATAACTTCAGACTGGTTCACGATAAATAATGGCACCCAACTGGGATGCCCCCTGTCTCCAATCTTGTATGTTTTATCATAGGAACCCCTGGCTCAATACATAAGGGCTAAATTACAGATTAAGGGATCACCAGGAATAGGAAAAAATAATAAGATTGCATGATCAGACCTTAAAAAAATAAACATATATGGCAGCCTATCTAGTTATAAATTAAATATCTAAAAATTAAGTATTATGCCCATAAACATAAATAAAATAGATGTCCAAGAAATGCAGAACAGAGATAGATTTATATGGTGATAAGATGAGATTGAGCATCTGTTTTTATTTATATCTGGGGATCCCTATAAGATATTATAAATAAACTATCGATTTTTAATAACGAAGATGAAGAAATATTTTTGGATTGGGGGCACTTGGAATTATCCTGGTGGGGCCGCATCAATACAGTGAAGGTATATTTTCTCCCGAATTGGCTCGATTTATTTATATCTATTCTGTTAGGGTTTCTAACACTGAGTGGTTTAAAGAAATATAGAGAATATTAGATTCACATGGGGTAGTAAGAGACCAAGAGTGGCACAAGTTTTTTATGATGACAAAAGATAAAATAGGGAGGCCTTGGATCCCCAAATATAAGAAAATACCATCATACTCATATAATTTTGCAATTAAAATAACTAAAAAACTGGAATTATACAGCATTCTTTGGTTACTTTCCAAGAAGTGTTGATAGAAGAAAGAAGTGACTATGATTATAAGAGACCTCATTACCGTCTGGGATAAACTAAATTCCAGGAAAAGGTTTAAAGATGAGATCCCCACTAACTGCCCACTGAAGATAATAGATAATTTAACATATAAACAATATTAACCTTGCAGAATGGCGGTAGAAAATAAATACTGTGGGAGATTTAATTATAGGGGATCAGATAAAATAATTTTGTCCTTGGCATTGGAATATGGTATTTCTAATTAAGTTAAAAACTATTTTTCTTTTCATTTATTGTCAGAGGCACATAGTTGTGATTATAGTTGTGATTATTTCATAAGAATGTTAAAATCTGCAAACTGTTAGAAAGAGGTCTGTTGAGAGAGGATAGAGATTTGGGATGACAGATTCGCTATGAGGATCAGACTAATGCGATACTGAAGATCAAGGCTTCAGTACACTGTATGAATCTCTCAGAGCTTCAATATAAGATTAACCAGAGTTGGCACCTGGTCCCAAAGACAGTTTCTTCCTTCTCCTTATTCACATGTATAGTAGGACTGCAGACGAATACATATTTTCTGGGGAATGGTCTCTGATTGCATGAGATATTTGGATATTAGAGAAATATCCTTAAACCCTTTAGCCGAAATGTTAGTTTTGGACTGGCCGAAAATAAAAGTAGAACTTGAGTATCTTAGTGTACATGTAATGGCAACAAAATATGTCATGGAAATCGCAGAAGATTCCAGCTTGGCCAATATTGGCAAACCAAATTGAATTTCAATTGAAAAAGGAACATAATGTAACGAAAAGGGCATACACAATTTGGAGAGAATGCTATGACTCAAATGAAAATGGTTGAGGTCTGTCAGGATCCTACAGGTGTCTCTCTGTAGGGTGAAGGATCATTTGTGCTAATGATTTGGTATGATAATTTTTTTTTCCTTGAGTTTTTAAAGTCAAATGGCTTTGGGTTTTGTCGTTTTATTTGTTGTATATGGTGTGGTGTACAAAAAGGCTTATTCATTCTATATTTATACAATGTAATAGAAGATGCACACTTTGTAGAATGTATATTTGTTGATCAAATGCAATAAAAATGTTCATATTAAAAAATTATTTGTTGATAAAATGCAATAAAAATATAAATATTAAAAAATTATAGCCAAGTTCTTAATTTCTTTAGTAGTTAATTAGTAAGTTAATGTGTACACTTGCAGCAGGTAACAATAGATACTATTCTGCAATGATGCAACATTTAGTATGTTTAAAAAATGTATGAGCCACTTATGTTAAATGTGAAACTATATATAGACAAGGAGACACTAAATAGAGAACCAAGATATGGGGCGAGAATAAAGTAGGTTTGACGCCTTTTCTTCAAAATAATACCGGCCATGCTACTTCCTTACTGGAATCAAACCAATTTTTAACAAACCTGTCGGTAAAATACCAGCCAGGTGGCAAATCTAAAAGTGGTCTGTTTCTTGTCATATTTATACTATCTTCATTCTACTATAAAAGTTGTAAAAGTATACAAATCATACAGGTTCATAATATAGATTTGTGTAATGAAAATATTGTTTGTGTCCTAGAGAAGAGTTGTAAAATGGAACTGCTTGTTCTAAAAACAGGTACATTAAACAAATCAAATGTTATTCAGCCCTACAAAGAGACAGCAGCTCTCAGAGTCAAACTAGAATAAACATACCGTTCTAGGCATGCCATTTATTTAACTAGGAACATGGGTTATGAACTCAGCAGCTAGTCAGTTCATCTTTATAAGCAAAAGCAATCATTTCACAGCAAAGACAGTAGATATGTTCAACGGCCCAGATTCAATGTCGCCTGTAAGTCAAAAAGTAGCAATACTTAAATAATAATACTTAAAAGATATCTTTTTTGTGTTTTTTTTTTATTTTTTTAATATTTTTTTTATTTTGTTTTGTTTTATTTCTTGTTCATTTAATATTCAGAATAAAAAATTTACTGAAAAAAGTGGCAGATAGATAGATATATATATATAGCAATCCAATAAATAACGAAAATGCACTCACGGGGCTTAAAACTCGTATCAAAACGTACAATGGATTTAATCGATCTCCATAGCGACGTTTCGGGCAGCGAACTGCCCTTTATCAAGCACTGTACATGATATATATACATACAGTATATATTGTATACACACATTAGGGTAAGTCTCAGGCGCACATACATACACACACAGTGTCACAAACAAACACACACAGTGTCTCATGCACACACTTTTGTATACTATATAGCATTATTTGGATTTATTAGGTTATAAACTTTTCTAAATAGTACATTGTTTCATTTTGTCATTTGTAAAATTGTTTAACAGATTATAGAATGTATCAGAATTATTTACATAGCATATCATATCAGATATACAACGTAATATTTATAAAAGGAAAACAAGTATGCATCTCACAGATAGAGCGTCTCACACACACAATGTCACACAGTGTCTCACACACACTCACAGTGTCACATACATACACACAGAGTCTCAAACACACAGTGGCTCTCTCACACACATAGTCTCTCACACAGTTTCACACACACACACACTCTTACACAGGCACACAGTGTCACACACACATAGTGTCTCTCTCACACACAATTGCACACACAGTATCTCTCTCACACACACACAGAGTGTCTTACACACACAAAGTGTCTCACACATGCACATATTGTATACATTTTTTACATTAACTGTACGTCCCCCTCCTTGCTCCTTTACCTTATATGACAGGGAGAGGAATGTTCCAGGGTAGCCCAGTGTGGTCTGTGCATTCTCCGCTGGCACAGCACTTCTCGTGCTACAGTCCATGTGCTTTGGATGTCACATGACTTTTGGAGCAATGACAAGTTGCGATTATGCGCACGAGGGGGTGGAGTGCCAGTCAGCAGTTAAGTTGGAGGTGCGGTTTCCACTGCCAATCTTATGCGGGCCACACCTCCATGTCTTCGCGGGCCGCATGTTAGAGGCCCCTATATTATGAGTGCCGGTTGCATAGTATAATTTACAACAATTGTTACAGGTAGCAGGCAGATGCTTTCAGTCCCCCAGGAATAACTGTTTACCCTGCATTAAAGATGGCCCTATGTCTCTTCAGGGATTATCATCTTAACTATAAAACAAGCGTGTGTGTGCATAAAATAAAACTCAATGTCATAATCTCCTTTTGTCCATGGCACCCTTAGAACCTTTGACACCTATAACATAAGGTCTTCAGGATAGAAATCTCATTTGCTGTTGTACTACTGCATTGGTAGAAATATGGAGTACCCTATGCAAATTCCAGAAATTATTTTTATAGATATGAACATGACTGACGTTGATGCTGACAGTATGGACACTGGGGGTGGACAAAAAGAGATTATGACATCACTTGTAATGTAGAACAATGACCCACCTGCTTCACAGCACTTGCAAGATTTCTAAGCTAATTGGCTAAAGTCTGGAAAGATTCGGGGTACATGGGGGTCATATCGGAAGCCAAATTTCGAGCTACACAATATGCCCATCATGGCAGAATACACACCAAATACTTTCAAAACTGAAAACACACTGAAATACACCAAACCGAGGAGCAGTGATAAGAATCTAAATCCCGGACGAAGCCAAGAAATAAAGCTAGTCTTTTTATAATAATGGAAACATTGGCTTTTATTTCCAGTAAATTTTTATTATAAAAATGTGTAGACTATACTACCACCAATTTGGTATGTTATAGTTTCAACCTCCCAAGATATAGTAATTACTTTTTAAAGGCTAATAAATCCCTCTTCTAATTCTCATAAAAGCTATAAAGTGCAACACAGTCAATTGTTAAGTGATGTATGAGCTGGGAGATTAATATCACTTATTTTGATCTCCAATTTTTAAAACAGTCAGCACTCAGGCTCCCAGCAACAACATTTTCTTGATTAGTGCAAATAACTTACCTCTAAAACCATGTCGAAGTCTGTAAAAGGTTTGCCATGTTTGGTTGCAACTGATACATATTATTATGGGGTTAACTGCAAAACAAATGGGCAAAAAAATCATACAGGATATAGAAGCAGTTAAGAGTTACTGCTTACTATCACACTTAACGATAACGAGTTACTGCCTGAAAAGCCAATCATCCCACACAGGAGACAGGTACAGAAAGATACACCTTCTCATTGTGAAGTGCATTTCACTCAGCACATACAGTAAGTATATTCACAGATCATCTGAAGAATGTTTGTTAAGGTTTTCTTTTAAGAAAAATTACTAGTTTCATTATTTTTATCAATTTGTATTTGTTTATACTGGTTCATATGCTATATTGGTTCTCAGAGAATAGGGATATCTGACTAAAGATACATTTATATAATAAGGCTTAAATAAACATTTGCTGCTCTACATTACTTGGTTTAAGTTCCACAAAGAGAGACTTGGTCAGTTGTCTTAGTTAGGATAGTCCAAGATTTACTAATTGATAAAACACTGTTTACATGTTTATTTAATCACTTTGTTTATTGTTTGTATAAAGTTCACTGCTTCTTAAATGAAATCAGCTCTGTAATTTCATGCCCCAGATACAAGATTTATCTGAATTACTAAAGGAAGAAACAAAATCATATAACTTACAGAACTACACAGATTCCTGAAATGAATATCCCTACAGCTCACTCTTATAGACAGTATTTACTGTGACTTAAATCTGGAACTATTCCGCTCACATTCCTGTCTATAATACCATTAGTTTTTACATTTCCTACAAAAGAAGGACATTTTTCTAACTTCACTGAAAGAAATACCTCTAAGAAATATCTCTAAGAAATGCCCAGGTTTCCCTCATTCTCTCATGAACCCGTCCTATCATGTGTTTTTTACAGTGATTGTGTACACACTTATATACACACGTTTCCATGCTGTTCCATTTGATCTTTATGATTCAATACATTCCAAACAATTCATTATTACATGATCCAACTGCACAGAAATAATTATGATGTTGGTGTTAATTTTGAAAATATACTAAGGGTTATTTTACGCAAATGTTTGAATCTACTGACGTTTTTAGCAATAGAGAAATAAATACATTATGACACATAGGAAAGTAAAATATTTACATTAGTTTTTATGATGCCATTGAGATGATATGTCAAAATGTAATGCAAAAGTAAAGAACTCCTGTAAAATATGATATATTTTCAACAAAAGATTCAGCGACAAAGGCATGTTAACTATGCATGTAATCCTCAGAGCAAATGCTTTTCAGAAAATAATACATTGTTTTTTTAAATAGATTTGGTCTTCCAGTGAGTAAGCATATTTTATTTCTATATGTTCAATTGAACATGGTGTCTGCTAAGCAGACAATCTACAGCACTGATGGATATCATTGCATTGCATATTTTTGGGAACTAAATATCTCATGATGATCAAGTCATCTTAAGGCTGATTGAGCATCATTCATATGCTTATATCATATATAGTTCCAAAACATGCGCAGTACCAAGTGTTTAAGCTATTGCTGATCTGTAGACCTAATCAAGATATGGAAATTCATTAGACTAAACATTTTTATATAATAATTATTATCTATAGACAGATTTTATTTGTGGGCAGTGTATGTGTTCTATTTTAATGCATTGTTGTAATTTATTATGCCTTCAAATATTTTGAGTATTTTTTTTAGTATGTCATTGTATTAAACTTTTAATATATGTCGAATACAAAACAAGATGACAGTGCTCTAAAGTGCTAGTGGAGTGGACTACTTATGATCTTATAGATCCAGGATATATTCCCCCCCTCCTTTAGTGCATACACAGAGGGAGATATACAGAACAGCAGCGGTTATAGTAATAAATTGCACAGTAATATTGATATCCCGCTGAATGAGACCATACGTTTTATTCCTGCTCACCAGAACAATTTTATTCTAATGTGTTTATGATACCTAAGTGTAAGGCATTTTATGTTCTACATTAAATTGTTTGTTCTCATACTCTCTCATTATTTGGAGGTACATCTGTATACGGCGTGTGAGTGCAAATATCAATATTACTGGGCACTGTATTGCTATGACCACTGCTGGTCTGTATAATCTATAAGATCATAAGTATTCCACTCCACCAGCAATTAAGCTCACTGTCATCTTGTTTTGTATTTGATATATGCTTTTGGGCAGTGACGTCCCGAGGGGGGGGCGGGGGGTAAAGACCGCACCGGGTGACACCTGCAGCGGGGGTGACACCCGTGCTGCCGGAACCCCTAGCACAGCATTGCTTTTTTTTTTTTTCTGGCAGCCGCATCTAGATGCGGCCGCCGGAAAAAAAAAAAAATCACAGCGACCGCACTTTAATTGCACACTTTTACTGGGCTCTGACTGGCACTATATTACTGGGCTCTGACTGCCACAAAATTACTGGGCTCTGACTGGCACAATATTAGTGGGCTTTGACTGGCCCAATATTACTGGGCTCTGAATGGCACTATATTACTGGGCTCTGACTGGCACAATATTACTGGGCTTTGACTGGCACAATATTACTGGGCTCTGACTGGCACAATATTCCTGGGCTCTGACTGGCACAATATTATTGGGCTCTGACTGGCACAATATTACTGGGCTCTGAATGGCACTATATTACTGGGCTCTGACTGGCACAATATTCCTGGGCTCTGACTGGCACAATATTACTGGGCTCTGACTGGCACAATATTACTGGGCTCTGACTGGCACAATATTCCTGGTATCTGACTGGAACAATATTACTGGGCTCTGACTGACACAATATTACTGGGCTCTGACTGGCACAATATTACTGGGCTCTGACTGGCACAATATTACTGGGCTCTGACTGGCACAATATTACTGGTATCTGACTGGCACAATATTCCTGGGCTCTGAATGACACAATATTCCTGGTATCTGACAGGCACAATATTACTGGGCTCTGACTGGCACAATATTACTGGGCTCTGACTGGCACAATATTACTGGGCTCTGACTGGCACAATATTCCTGGGCTCTGACTGGGACGTAACATCACATCCGGTGACTGTGTTTCCCTCCTCCGTGCAGGAGGGAAGACTACATGGAGGAGGCGTCCATTTGGGGACATGGAGTAGCAACAGCCATTCGGTAAGTGATGGGGAAGGGGGGGGGGGAGGAGGGTGGTTGAAAACGAGCACTTTAATTGCACACTATTACTGGGCTCTGACTGGCACTATATTACTGGGCTCTGACTGCCACAAAATTACTGGGCTCTGACTGGCACAATATTACTGGGCTCTGACTGGCACAATATTACTGGGCTCTGAATGGCACTATATTACTGGGCTCTGACTGGCACAATATTACTGGGCTTTGACTGGCACAATATTACTGGGCTCTGACTGGCACAATATTCCTGGGCTCTGACTGGCACAATATTATTGGGCTCTGACTGGCACAATATTACTGGGCTCTGAATGGCACTATATTACTGGGCTCTGACTGGCACAATATTACTGGGCTTTGACTCGCACAATATTACTGGGCTCTGACTGGCACAATATTCCTGGGCTCTGACTGGCACAATATTACTGGGCTCTGACTGGCACAATATTCCTGGTATCTGACTGGAACAATATTACTGGGCTCTGACTGACACAATATTACTGGGCTCTGACTGCCACAATATTACTGGGCTCTGACTGGCACAATATTACTGGGCTCTGACTGGCACAATATTACTGGTATCTGACTGGCACAATATTCCTGGGCTCTGAATGACACAATATTCCTGGTATCTGACAGGCACAATATTACTGGGCTCTGACTGGCACAATATTACTGGGCTCTGACTGGCACAATATTACTGGGCTCTGACTGGCACAATATTCCTGGGCTCTGACTGGGACGTAACATCACATCCGGTGACTGTGTTTCCCTCCTCCGTGCAGGAGGGAAGACTACATGGAGGAGGCGTCCATTCGGGGACATGGAGTAGCAACAGCCATTTGGTAAGTGATGGGGAAGGGGGGGGGAGGAGGGTGGTTGAAAACGAGCACTTTAATTGCACACTATTACTGGGCTCTGACTGGCACTATATTACTGGGCTCTGACTGCCACAAAATTACTGGGCTCTGACTGGCACAATATTACTGGGCTCTGACTGGCACAATATTACTGGGCTCTGAATGGCACTATATTACTGGGCTCTGACTGGCACAATATTACTGGGCTTTGACTGGCACAATATTACTGGGCTCTGACTGGCACAATATTCCTGGGCTCTGACTGGCACAATATTCCTGGGCTCTGACTGGCACAATATTACTGGGCTCTGACTGGCACAATATTCCTGGGCTCTGACTGGCACAATATTACTGGGCTCTGACTGGCACAATATTACTGGGCTCTGAATGGCACTATATTACTGGGCTCTGACTGGCACAATATTACTGGGCTTTGACTCGCACAATATTACTGGGCTCTGACTGGCACAATATTCCTGGGCTCTGACTGGCACAATATTCCTGGGCTCTGACTGGCACAATATTCCTGGGCTCTGACTGGCACAATATTACTGGGCTCTGACTGGCACTATATTACTGGGCTCTGACTGGCACAATATTCCTGGTATCTGACTGGAACAATATTACTGGGCTCTGACTGACACACTATTACTGGGCTCTGACTGGCACAATATTACTGGGCTCTGACTGGCACAATATTCCTGGTATCTGACTGGAACAATATTACTGGGCTCTGACTGACACACTATTACTGGGCTCTGACTGGCACAATATTACTGGGCTCTGACTGGCACAATATTACTGGGCTCTGACTGGCACAATATTCCTGGGCTCTGACTGGCACAATATTCCTGGTATCTGACTGGAACAATATTACTGGGCTCTGACTGGCACAATATTACTGGTATCTGACTGGCACAATATTCCTGGTATCTGACAGGCACAATATTACTGGGCTCTGACTGGCACAATATTACTGGGCTCTGACTGGCACAATATTCCTGGGCTCTGACTGGGACGTAACGTCACATCCGGTGACTGTGTTTCCCTCCTCCATGCAGGAGGGAAGACTACACGGAGGAGGCGTCCATTCGGGGACATGGAGCAGCAACAGCCATTAGGTAAGTGATGGGGAAGGGGGGGAAGGAGGGTGGTTGAAAACGAGCACTTTAATTGCACACTATTACTGGGCTCTGACTGGCACTATATTACTGGGCTCTGACTGCCACAAAATTACTGGGCTCTGACTGGCAAAATATTACTGGGCTCTGACTGGCACAATATTACTGGGCTCTGAATGGCACTATATTACTGGGCTCTGACTGGCACAATATTCCTGGTATCTGACTGGCACAATATTACTGGGCTCTGACTGGCACAATATTACTGGTATCTGACTGGCACAATATTCCTGGTATCTGACTGGCACAATATTACTGGGCTCTGACTGGCACAATATTCCTGGTATCTGACTGGCACAATATTACTGGTATCTGACTGGAACAATATTACTGGTATCTGACTGGCACAATATTACTGGGCTCTGACTGGCACAATATTCCTGGTATCTGACTGGCACAATATTACTGGGCTCTGACTGGCACAATATTACTGGTATCTGACTGGCACAATATTCCTGGTATCTATAATTGTGCGAAAAGATAAATGTTCCAAATGGCCCCGTGCAGATTTGTTCAATAATAATAATAATACTTGCTGTACCACAACAATGCTGCCTTCTGAAGTAATCTCCAGGATACTTTAAACAATATACAAAAAACAAACGCAGAATGGCGCAATAGTAGTGGATACGTGAATTAAAATATTTTGAAATGAAGGGTAATAATTTTCCAGAATTTACACGGCTTCTTCAGGAGGAAAAATGCAGGGTTTTTTTGTTTTTTGTTTTCCTCCTGAAGAAGCTGTGTATATTCCAGCAAAACGCATTGAGGTGTAGGCAGATCCAGCCTTTGATGAGATTCCAGCGACTTGCTCCATCCTGATGTACTTCCATGTGGTGATGGCAATCTCTACTTGACTCATACTTACCACCAGTTTGTGAGTTTTTCTTGTATCAGGGGCCAATATATGTTTTTTATATATCTGGTCATACACATGTTTGTGTTGTTGTTGTGTGTTTTTTTACAGTAATCAGATTAAAATTTGGAAGAATATTACCCTTCATTTCAAAATATTTTTTTGAAACAGCATAATAAAACTATATAATACCTTTTAGTTTAAATGATTCACTTGGCTTTTACTTAGTTTTCCCACCTAAGACTTTCTTTTTAAAATGCATATTAAAGTTAATAGTTATAAAAATGTATGAACTTATTTTGTAATATTAATTATAATTATTATTAATATATTATTTATTTATTATTGTTTGTGGCTCTGTCTTCTGAAAATTATGACTTTATAATTTATGATGTGTTTTACTGAGAACATTGTATGTGCATGTAAGACGGTTCCCATTACAGAGATTGCACCACAGTAAGCGCTGATTGCCTAGCTGCACCACCTTGTTAAAGTCATCAAAAGTAAGTAGCAAAATCAATGTTATCAAAGTAGGAGTCTAGTTAATGCATCTAAAATCAAGCATGTTACAAGTGCTATTCCATCAGCTTACATATAACACTTCTAAAGCTGAATACATTATTGTAGAAATCCCATATTCTGTACAACACTGTCACACATAATTCATTACTTGCAAACTGTGAACTTACACATTTGATGTAACTATCTTTTATATCCTGCCTCTTTCAGCCTGCTGACCTAGTACCTGATGTTAGAAAGTGTTCTGTATCTTTTGGATTTGCCTTTTGGATTCAAGCTAGCCCAGATACTCACTGCCAGGCTGCTGGTGTCCTGGAGAGTTTTAATCTCAATTAGTCTCACAATTAGAAATGCAGGAAACACAAAAATGTAATTTAATATAAACAACACTTTGGACACTATTTAACAGCTCTCTCATTAGAACACATCATAACTGCAGCAGGTAGAAAACATTTGGTATATCCCTTCACAACATTGGTGGGATTCTGTTCTAAATTATCTATATTCAGTGTTAGTTTGAATGTATACCATAGAAAAGTGTCAAATGTATATAGATAATTAAATATTATTTGTCCCTGTATTACATTTTTTAATAAATATAGTAACTAAATGTTAGAATGTGACACAGAAATTGCATCATTATTTTTAAGGCAATATCACTTTATTTATAACATTTTGATATATTCATTGACTGTATCTGCTGAAATTATCTTAGAATTATTATCTAATGTATGTATGAGACATCTATTGCAAAAAGGAAGTAATTACAGTGTTGCTCATAACAATGTGTTTTATTTTTGCATAATATATCTTTATTGATTTTCATGAGACAAGTACAAATATCAACATAGGTACATATGCATAACGATAAAAATCAAATATGACAATAGATAGCTCAACACCCGATGTTACATGCAGTTGAAACCGGGACGTAGACCTGGGGGAGGTCATGGGTATAGCGGGTATAGTTGGAACACAAAGGGATGTTACCAATGTTCAATAATTCTATCCGAGGGAATGAGCTACGCCCGTATTTGTGTATCTTCTCCAGGGTTAGCACAACTCCCCATGTCTGTCTAGTTCAGGTATCTAGCTTAAAATGATGAACTAACAAGGGAGGAGGTGGGAGGAGAGAGGGGATGGTCCACAGGGGTGCACACGGAAACATAAGTGTTATGTTAAGGTTTGTCTCCGGAGTTCATTATCATTTCAGAGAAAGAGAGCTGGATCCGGGCTGGATCAATAAAGAGACCAGTGTAACCATTTGGTCTTATCCGTGAAGCCTTCGCCATCTGCCGATTGTATTATATCCTCAGTAACTCTGATCGATTCCACAGAGGCTATCCATTCCCTAAAAGTGGGGGGTGCAGTTTGCTTCCATTTTTTAGGGATTAACGGTTTGGTGGTGTTAAGGACGTTTATTGTTAAAGAACATTTGTATGCTCCAATTGTATGGTGCAGGAGGATGGTCATTGTGTAAGGGCATATGTTTTCATCTCCTATCTTCTGTACCATTCTTGTGAAGGCGGCATATTCAGCACCTATCTGAGGTGGTGGGGAACATTTTATGTAGTACAGATGGGGTCTTAAACCACCTAAAAAGTAATTTGAAAGCATTTTCTTGGATATGGGTGGACAGGGAGCATTTATTAACAGCTATTTTCTGCCACTGGCCCCGAGTGAGCGTTATGTTCCAAAAGGAAAATGTAATATGGTTTGGTATGTTCAGTCAAATCTGTAAGGAGTCTGTAGATAGAGGATACCAATTTATATGAGATTTCGGTAGTCATACACAATAGCTCATAGGGTGTCGCATCATCTGGTAATGGGCCTTGTTAGGATAGTGAAGAGATGTAATGAGAGAGTTGAGTGTATTTATATTGTTGTGTAGGCATTGGCGGTGGCCCGGCAATAAGTTCTTCCAGGGGCCTGAGAGCTCTCTCCTCTATAATATGGCCTAGCCTGGGGTAATGAACTGGTGTCTGAAATAGATCATGGAAGTAGCCTTGTCCCTGACCAGGGGGTGAAATGGGGGTTGCTAATACGTGATTGTAATAGTGATGGGGAATTATTCAGTCCAGGGTGCCCCGTTCATTGTATCCAAGTCTGGATGGTGGGAGCAAGTGTAGGGTGTGAGGCATGTGAGGCAGATAATTGGTTCATGCCACCCAGGCAGCTGTTGGTATGGTGCAGGACAGATCCTTATGTTCTTACGAAACCCAGAGTTTGGGTGAAGGTCTTGTCCACTCAACACTGGCTAAGTGTACTGATTTATAATATTTTTCTATATCTGGTAATCCCAGTCCTCCTAAATCTTTAGGGCGGACGAGAGGTAGATTACTGAGCCTGGGGCATTTGTTATGCCAGAAAAATTAAGTTATCTCAGAGTGGACTGATGGGAAGAAAGCTTTAGGTATAAAAATTGGCAAGGTTTGTGTCACAAAGGGAATTCTGACAGCCTGCCTGACTGGGGTTCTTGGAGGGGCCTGAGGGCCAAACACCTCCCTGTAGATTATGGACCCTGGCTTATGTACCATAACTCTATACGTTAAAATTGTTAGTTAGTTATATTCTATTAGTGTATTGGTTTATGTGTAATGTTTAATTCTGTGAGTAGACCACTCTGAAGGTTTATAATGTGACAGTGACTCCAATAGTTTACTCCAACATCCATTGATCTGTATTAACTGGATTAACTGGTAAACTGATTATATTGTGTACATTACTGTGTGTATTGTAATTAGGTCTACTCACTCTATGTTAATTCCTATTTGGTTTGCAGTCTGAATGTCTAATGTTTTCCTAGCCCCAGTAAGTTAGAGAACTATGTTTAGTTCCATCCCCCCCCCCCCCCCCCCATTGTATACTAATGTCTGTGATGTCATGTGTATGTCTTTTTATAAGTCTGTGTTGTTACACAAATAAAGGAGTTGTTCGATCTTGCTGTACCTAACTGCTAGATGTCCTATCTATTTGGGTACAAAGAGCAAGGGTCCAGGAAAGACTTGCTGGGTGAATGCTGAGCTGTAAGTGGGGGCTAAGGAGGTGATTTCCCACAACGGACAGAGGGTCTACTTCGTCCGGTAGACGGTCCGTTACAGTTTGTATCACATAATCGAATCGAATAGTCAAATTTTGAATATTGCAGATCTACTGAACCAAGAAATTCGCTTAGTGGACCAGGTTGCAGGTTGTTAGTAATGTTTGGAAGTTCAATTCAAATAATCATCTCAGGTCACCTGTCAGGTAGATGCCTAAGTATTTGATTTTTTTTTTTATAATTTTTTTTTATATTTATAATTCTTTATTGATTATATCAAAAGACTAATAACATTAAAATACATGACTAACAATATTAAAACATTCAATACTTCACATACAATTCAAGAGATATTAGACAGAGTATATATATATCTCTGTTTCTTAATGTATTCAAAACTATTTTTTAAGTATAAAGAGATAGATAGGAAACATCAGTTTTAATTAGCGGGTTCGAGGGGGCATATATCCTAACCTCAACGCACAGGGGCTACAACTCTCCACGCTTGCATTTCAGGTCCCAATCAGACCATATCTCTTCCCATGTGACCTTATCCGATCCGTAAAAAACTCTCTCTGCGCCTGCCTGGAATTGAATCTGAGCACAGATTTCTCCCCATGAGGGGGTGGATGAACTTTTCCACGCCCTTGCTATGCATAATTTGGTTGCCAAAAAAATATTTATTAATAGAGATTTTTGATGGTTTTTTAAGTCCGTAAACCCAATGTGCAATAGAAAGATTTGGGCCGACAGAGATGTATTTCTACCTACTATTGTTTGATAGATATCTGTAATACGATTTTTAATTGGGGAAAGTAATATACATTGCCACCATATGTGAATTTGTGTACCTATCTCTCGATGACCGCGCCAGCAGATATTATCGATGTTAGCATTATATTTTGCCAAGCGAACAGGTACCAAATACCATCGGTAAAGGAGTTTACAATATTGCTCCTGTAATTTAACACAGTGAACTGCCTTCCTAGTGGTCCTCCATGCCAAGGACCATGATTGATTAGGATAGCTGATCTCCAGATCACTCTCCCACTGCTTTATTGGCTTTACTTTCTCATCTGGTAAATATGCTAGTAGTAGTGTTTTTTTTATTTTAGAAAATACGTTCTAAGATGTTATAGAATTAAGGAGCTCATCCCAATGGTCGGCCTTATCTGGGGGATTTGAGTATAGAAAATGTCTAACTCTATTGTAATTAAAAATCTCTACATCTGATATATTATATATTCTTTGCAAATCGGAAAATGAATGTATATTGCTATCTATATGCAGGTCTCCCAATGTTTTTATCCCCTTATCTATCCATGTTTTCAGATCTATATTATCTAGATACCAATATATAGTCTCAGTTCAAGAGGCCGTGGATATAGAGATCCGGAGGTGTAGCCTTCTTTTCATTGCATGTAGGGATGAAGTGAGATTACTGATTATTTGACACAGAGGTTTTTTTTTACATAATTGTTTAGAGGTCACCCATAGAAGTAGAAAGGGGTCTAATTGCTTTGCTCTATGTCTCTCGATGGTTAACCATGGTGGATTTCTAGATCTGTTCGTTTTCCACAGTACTATGTGTGCCAGTTGAGAGATATCGTATAGTTGGAATGGGTCTGGATATCCCACCCTATGATTAAGCGTGTTTATCACGTGAAACGCGTTAGGTCTTTTCCCCTTTTTCATTTTGCCACCTTGTCCGTATTTTTCCCACTGTCTGTCACCTTATTTAATAAATGAATACAGTTTTTTGAAGATTTACTCAGCCTTTACGGAGTGCACACGTTTCTTGCTTTTATTTAATCCCCCTTCTCTATTGGTCTCATAAGGATTTGTCTTGATATCCTGGGTCTTCCATCTGCCCATACATATGATGCAAATAGAAGTTCCAGGTCCCTAAGGAAGGTTCGTGGAACATTTAGTGGGATGGCCCTAAGAAGGTACAAAAATTTCGGTACCACATATGATTTTAAAATAGCTACCCTTCCCATCCAGGAAGGCTCAAGCCCTTTCCATCGTAGGAGCAGTGTTCTTAGTTGTTTTATTAATCTATGGTAATTCAAGGTCACTATCTGTTCGACCTTTGGGCAGAGGATAACTCCTAGGTAGTCAATACAATCCGGGGAGTCCTCTCCATATCCCATGATCTTCAGCACGTCAAGTTGGGTTCTGTCCATATATAATGGAATCATCTGAGTCTTAGCTATGTTTATTTTATAGTTTGAATATTGGCCAAACAGACAGATTTCTTTCATCAGGGCAGGGATGGATTCCATTGGGGTGGCCAGGGACAATAGAACATCGTCGGCATAGAGAGCAATAGTATGGAGGTGAGACCCGATCTTAATTCCCCTTATTCCTGGGTTTTTTCTAATTAGAACAGCAAGTGGTTCCATAGCCATTGCATACAACAGGGGAGCCAAAGGGCAGCCCTGTCGTGTGCCATTGTGAATTGGGAAAGGGTCTGATGTTATATATTGGCCCTTAATCCTGGCAGAGGGAGAAGTATAGAGCGCCCTCGTGTAGTGCAGGAAGGATCCAGAGAGGCCAAATGCCCGCATGGTCGCAAAGAGGAACTGCCAGCTGACTCTATCAAATGCTTTCTCAGCATCTAATGCAATGAGAACAGCTGGAGCCTCTTGCAGATGAATTGTTTCCAGGATATTAAGTACCCGGCGGACATTGGCCTCCGTGGAATCCCCCGGCATAAAGCCCACCTGATCCTGGTGAATTATGTCCAAGATAGTTAATTTCAATCTCTGTGCCAAGATCGCAGAATACACCTTAACGTCAAGATTAATTAAGGATACTGGCCTATAGTTAGCAACCTGGGTCGGATCCTTCTCTGGTTTTGGTATTGGCATAATGTTAGCCAATAGCATCTCTGGAGGAAAGCCAACATCTGCCTCTATCGTATTATACATCCTTTGCAGGATTGGAGATATCACCGGGTTCAAGGTTTTATAACATATAGCTGAAAAGCCATCTGGGCCCCGGGCTTTACCCTCCTTCAGGTCGCGAATCGCCATAGAGATTTCTAGTTTTGAGAAAGGTTGATTAAGTGTGTTCAATTTCTCAGGGTGGACCTGAGGGAGCCCAAGCCCATCAAGGAACTCCATCAAATCCCGAGGTGTAGACTGAGACTCTTCCAGATTGTATAGACTTGTATAGTAGTCTCTAAAGGCTGCGCCGATTTGTGAAGGAGTTATACATGTCTCACCTTGGAAATCAATTTTTTTTATCCTTGAGGTTTGAGAAAGGAACTTTAATTTCCTCGTTAGATCTTTACCCACTCTACTGTTGCTGTTATACCAGCGTTGTTTTAGCCTAAGAATCGCAGCATCAGTTTTTTACCTCAATTTTAACTTGATGGAGTTCCTCAGGGCCCCGAGCTCCGCCAGGCCCCCTGGAGTTGGATTGTTTTTATGTACTTTCTCTAGCTGTGCGAGTGAGATATAAAGATCAGGCAAGTCTCTACCAGCTATCCTTTTCCTCCATGTGCCCTGTTTAATAAGGTAGCCTCGCAAATAGCTTTTCATAGCGCACCACAGAGTAGACTCCGATACCTCTCCATTATCATTATTCTCTAGGTATATCTTTGCCTGTTCCACCAGTGCTGACTTGTTTCCCTCTGAAGACAACAATGCCTCATTCAACCTCCAGGCTCCTCGTATCTTATACAGGGGGACATCTTTTAGATTCATATTTAGGGGGGCATGATCCGACCAAGAGATGTTGCCCAGCCTCGAGCTGATACACCTCTCGAGGCTGGGCCCCATCATTAAAAAATAATCTATACGGGAGTATGATGCATGGGGGGATGAGTAAAATGAAAACTCCAGTTCCTCAGGATGCTGGGTTCTCCATACATCATAATAACCGTTCCTATAGATAGCATCCGAAAATCGAAGCGCTCTTGCCTTCAAACCGGTCTCACCCTTAGTGGGCCTTGTAGCTTTCCTATCTTTACTGATATCTGAAATACAATTTAGATCTCCCCCCACTACACAGATCCCTTTAATGACCGTTTCGACCATTTCCAAATTGGTATTCACAAAGCTGGTCGTCCGGTCAGAGGGCGCATATAGATTACATAGGGTATATTCCGTATCATTTAGTCGACATATCAGCACTAAGCTTCTTCCCTCCTGGTCCCCAATATGATGGATGTAGTCAAACTTAATTTTGGCGGAGATAATAATCGCTACCCCCCTTTTTTTTTCCCCCTGTAGAGACGAAACATAAATATGCGGGAATCTGCGAAATTTCCAAAGAGTCGGTTGGTCAGCATTCCAATGCGTTTCTTGGATAAAGGCCACGTCTATTGATTCAGTTGTTAAATTATCATATAGACATGACCTTTTGTATGGAGAGTTGAGCCCCTGGGCATTGAGGGTGACAAATCTAAGGGACATGGAATATCCAATTCCTCCCCTGTTTCCATGACCCCCCCTTTAACCCATCAAACCCCTCATAGATCTCTTGAATTACAGACTTACACATATAAAAAGAAAAAGCAACCAGCCCTCTGTCAGGGCAATCCAGTCGGAACACGACTAGAGTGCACTGAGGAAGAGCTATACCCCGAACCATCGGGGTTGAGGAGATATGGCATTGAAGCGGTTCCTAATTTTACTTGTATCAACTGGGAAGTAAGGGAGGGGGAGAGAGGGGAGAGAGAAAGAAGAAAAAGAAGAAAAAAAAAGCTGACTTAGATATAGTAATATACTTAAGTGTTCAAGATATGTGGCTATTTTTAACCACAGCTATTGGATATTATTTGTGCCACTATAGGTTTATTAACTATCCATGTTCCAAAACAGGTTCCTCACCCTACTAATATCCAACCGTGTAGTAAATTGTGTAACAAAGAGCATAAAAAACAATTAGATAAATTAATTTTATGTGTTAATAGTGACTTTAGGACTTCAAGCTTCTAAATATATTTCCATAGTCCCCTTCTAATATTAATCCAACAAACATTATTATAAAAACTCTCATTAAGAAAACTTTCAGGTATCCGGTATAATTACATTTCACAATCCCTAAAGTAAGGAGAGAAGAGAAATAAAAAAAAAAAAGGAAGACGATCAAATTATATTATCTATCATACATTATTAAGACTGCTTATTAAAACATCTATGATTAACCAACCTTACCACTATCGCCCTGTGACTGTGTAGATTAAGTCTGTATGTGAGCCATAGTGATTAATTATGTGTATATAGACACATTATGGAGTAAATAATTTTCTACAGTGTTTATTTTATATAACTATGTTAGTGTATTTATGTGTATTATAGTTCTGGGTATAATACTGTGCCCAGGTTTGTGTTCATTATCAAATAGTTGTGTAATATATAATCTGGGCACAGTAACATACCTGCCTCCCCAAGATATTTAAATATTATCACACTCCGTGTATAATGTGCTGACTTAGATATAGTAATATACTTAAGTGTTCAAAATATGTGGCTATATTTAGACCACAGCTATTGGATATTATTCATGCCACTATAGGTTTATTAACTATCCATGTTCCCAACTAGGTTCCTCGCCCTGCTAATATCCAACCGTGTAGTAAATTGTGTGACAAAGAGCATAAAAAGCAATTAAGTAAATTGACTTTATGTATTAATGGTGACTTTAGGACACTATAGTCACCTTCTAATATTAATCCAACAAACATTATCATAAAAACTCTCTCAATAAGAAAACGTTCAGGTATCCGGTATAATTACATTTCGCAGTCCCTATAGTAAGGAGAGAAACAAAACCAAAAACAAAAAAAATAAATAAAAAAAATTGGTCCCAGTATGTGGCTATAGATGGCCAGTGTCTACAGCAGTTTCTTCCATATTGAATGAACGCTTATCCTTTCCATAGGTTCCAGGCGATGAGCTTTTCTCTTTTCTTCTTTGTTGGGGGTCTAGACACACATAAACTTTATCTTCATAAAAAATTCTAAGCTTTGTAGGAAATCCTCAAGTATATGTAATCTTTTGCTCACGAAGACAGGCTGTATAAGCTGCATATTTTTTCCTATTCAACCTGGTTGTTAAAGAAATGTCGGAGAAGATGCTTAGTGAAGAAAATGTTGGATCCTTAGGTGGATTTCTTGCGAATTCTCTAGAGAACATATCCTTTATTCGAGAGCTAGCGAGGCAAACAATGATATCTCTTGGAACGTTCGCTTGGTTCAGATTAGGTGGCTTCGGCAGCCTATGGATTCGTTCTATAGGTAGTGCACAGAGCATTTTACTGAGTATTTGATTTTTATATCTCCCCATTGAAATTGGGTCAGGGTAATATTTAATGCTTCAGATTTGGTCAAGTTAATTTTAAAGTTTGAGATCCGACTGAAGGCTTCAAATTATTTTATTATGTTATTATTTGAGAGGTATATTACCAGATTGGTTATAAAGACCAGGAGGTCATCGGCATAGGCCACCAATTTCTGATGGTGTGGACCCATCTTCAACCCAATGATGTTCAAATTGGCCCATATAGCAGGTGCAAGGGGCTCAAGGGATAGAACAAAAAGAAGTGGGAATAAAGGGCATCCCTGCCTAGTATCATTTAACAGGGTGAGCCGGTCCAAGAGTGTGCCATTGATACAGACTCCCGACCAAACCCTGTCTGGTCACGGTGGATAAGAGACGGCAAGAGGGGTTTTAATCTAGTACTGAATATCTTTGCAAACATGTTAAGGTCCACATTCAAAAGGGAGATGGGTCGGTAGCTTGCACACTGAAAAACGTCTTTACCCGGTTTAGGGAGGACAATGGTATAGGCCTCTTGAGATTGGGAAGGTAAGGAACCTGTGGCAAAACACAAAATAAGGCAATACAACTGAAAATCCAACAAAAAACAACAATCTGTATATAAAGAAAATGATAGAAATATACTTGGATGCAAGCCAGAAGGCAGTCCCAAACTGCCCAGACCATATGAATATATACAAATAGGATGCATGCCAGATAAGTCAAATATAAAAAATAACTTTTAATAGATCAATTAAAACATAAAATAAATATACACATTCAAATAAACGTGATGACATAATCACGTAACGTGCACGATGACGACACAAACAGAAAAAAAAGGCAAAGTAAAACCAAGCAATGAGCTAGCCAGACAGCAGTCTGGCTAAATGAACACAGGAACAACATCAGCACTGGTACAATAAAGGAAACAAAATAAAAAAACATGTAAAGCATATAGCAAACCACACTTAAAAAATCGTACCCAAGGTAAAAAATACTAAGATAGAAACATACACATTAAGGAAAGGAATATAGTGAGAAGAATCCGAAAAAAGCAGAATGCTAGACAAAAAATATATATTTAACATAAAAAAATGGGGAATATGTGTGTAATACAAGAAAAAATTACAAAATATAGAAAGTTGATTTCTGAGAAGGTTTTTACATTTTTCAACCGCGTGACTCCCTCCACCCTATATCTTTATCTTCTCCCCAAAATCCATAAGAATCTTCCTAACCCATTGTTGCAGGGTGTAATTCTGTTCTACAACCGATTTCCCAGTTTGTTGATTGTCATCTTCAGGGCATTGTTAAAGAGATGAGATCTTTTGTACTTGGTACTTCTGTTTTTTTTTTTTTAATTGTCTTCCATTGAATTTCCTAACTGTTCATTTCTTCTCTGTACCATGGATGTTAATAGCATATCTACGTCTATTCCCCACGACGGCTGATTCGAAGCTGTTACTTTATCACTTGCGATGTTGGACCTGCCTGAATCTTACAAAGCCCTATTGCTCTCACTCTTGGAATCAGTTCTTCGGAGAAACTATTTCTCTTTCGATGGTAAACTTTATTTACAAAACCAGGGGACGGTCATGGGTTCTAAAATAGCTCCATCCTGTGGCAATAACTTTATATCACTATTTGAAGAATCCTTTGTTTACACTAATGAGCTATTCACTTCCTTTGTCTTGTTTTGGGTTTGTTATATCGATGACATTTTTTTCCTGTGGTCGGGCGACCTGGTGCAATTGGATCACTTTAAAACCTTTTTGGACAGCAGGATTCCAAGCATATCTTTCACCATTGAATTTGATGAATTTTAACTTTTTTCGCAAGGCTACAGATTGCAACTCTCTTTTTTAGACTGGACCTTTCCACCAAACGAGATTCCTTGCTGGCTTTTCATACAGACAGTTTTTGCAGTTGAGGATAATGGTATCCGTAGACGATACTTGTCATCCACATCTTGAGAATTTGAAACAACGTGGTTATGATAGCCAAATGCTTGATAAACACAAGAGAAAAGTACTCAACATGCCGAGAGAGGACCTACTTAATACTCAAGGTAAGTCTAAATGATGCAACACTGCTAATAGGATTCCGTGTGTCGCTAACTACTCTACCAAATCTAAAAAAACAAGCCACATAATACATAAACATTGGCACATACTTCAAAGAGAGAGGGAACTGGGTAGATTATTTGCAGACAAACCATTGATAGCGTATAAAATATCTTGTAATCTTCGCAGTTGTGATGAATAGGTACTGGATGGAGGTCAATATGCAGATGACACTAACCTGTCTAGGACTGTGAGGAAACCACGCTATAGAAGGTAAGTAAGGAACCACAATAGGAATCCAGACAGCAAATATAGTCCAGGCTTGTGTGGGTTACAGACAGGAGCACAGCAATATTTGTAATCCAGACTTCGGAGGGTTAAGGATATGATAGCCAAGGTCGAGGGAGCCAGACAGACTGCAAAACGATAAGGTAATCCGGGATCAATAGGTATCAGAATGACAGCAAAACGAAGAGACGGTCCAGGGTCAGGGGCACAGGCAGGCAGAAGAGTAGTCGAGGAATCCAAGGTCAGCAACAGAATCAATATATAGATAAACGCCAGGGAACCGGGATAAACACGAGAATCACCAAGCAAGGAGTGTTTGGTGATTCTGCCTTTTAAACTCTCCCGCGTCTCGCGGGTACGCGACGGGCGTGACGTCATCGGACGCGCGCCTAGTGTGGAGACGGAGAGTACTGGAGTCCGGGAACGCGCTTGCAAGCGCATGCGATGGTTGGACAGGTAGGCAGGCATACACAGGAGAACTACTGCGGGGTAGTTCCTGACAGCAGTATGGTTAACAAACCCAGTTGTCCCAAAACGAAAGATCACTGTTCCTGGCTGACTCCTGTCCATGGTATGTTTAAATGCGGATGCTGTGTTAACTGTAATAGTGTCACCATTAGTAATTGTTTCTCCCACCCTAGAACTGGTAGAAAGTTTACCACTGGAGAATACTTGAATTGCCAAATGGAACATGAGGTCTACCTTATCAAATGCCCATGTGGTTTGGGAATCACATTTTGAAATACCTGGTCGCGAGTCATTTCGTGGAGATGAGACACTGTCTCAAAACTACGATTTCAGACCACTGAACGTATTAAAACAGTATGTGGTATTGAAAGGATCAGAAAGCTTAAACAGCGCAAACTATTTTGGATTTATAAACTCGACACCATTTGGCCAAAGGGACTTAATGAGGATTATGATCTCACTCCTTTTAGATGCTGAATCTATCTCAGTCTTGATGTTGGGGCATGGCGGGGAAACATGCCAACTAGTGATTTTAACAACTTTTCACAGGGGAGTAGAGAGAAAAAGAGGAGTCTTCCCAGGAAGACCTACCGGCTTCAACTAAGGCAGAAATCACCATCCAGCCCTGGAATGGTGTTGGCTGTGTGAGTGCCTGGAACCAGGTGCCTCCTATGTACGCCGACCAAGCGTTGTGTGAATCAGGAAAAAGAAAAAAGGAGCTTGCACTCTAGGTAATCCATAGTGAAAAAGTGATATTTAATGGCAGAAAATAAATACACGCCCAGCAATAATTGTATGGGGAACCACACTTGGCGCGTTTCGCGTGGCTTGCACGCATAATCATAAGTGTCAAACAGAAATACAAACTATTTAAATACATAAAAACCAATCAGTAAAAAGGTCAAACTTAATTGAATAATGTGACTGCAAAACGGCTGTGGCTGCAAACAACCTTAGTGAAAACTTCAGTGATACAGTTAAACTAGTCTCATTTCTTTCTGTTGTGCATGAAAGCTCTTGTCATACATGTTGCTCTAAAAGATATAAATTGATGCAAGTAGCAACAACAGGAAAATATTAAACAATGTGATCACCTAAAAATATAAAAATCGAAACAGATATATATATATATGCAAATGACCAAATATGAAATTTTTTCATCAAAAACCAATCAATTGACCTATTCGTATGAATGGGAACTCAATTTCGGTTTATAGGAAGCCAATAGCATTACATGCATTCCATAAACCGAAAGTCATTCATGTCGGTTTATGGAATGTAGTACAATGCTATTGGTATTGTATAAACCGACTCTATTTCGGTTTAGAATGCCAATAGCACGAATGGACGAATGGACGAATGAACGAATGATTTTCGTTTATTAACCATTCGTTCATTCGGATTTTGTTAGTTAAAATTTTCGTTATTCGTTTTTCGGACGAATGGACGAAAATGCTATTTTCGTCCGAAAATGCATTCGTCCGAAAACGAATGCACATGTCTAACAGAAACGTGTGTTCTTGTAGGGACATTTTGCCTGATCATGAGGTACATCAAGTGAATACTATGCTCACCATATTAGCTGCACTTATTCTGTTTTTAATTACGTTTGTATCAATAATGCACAGTTCTTGTAACCATCATTGCATCAATGTTTGATTATACTGAGAATCCTTTTTCACCTGTGACAAACCACCTGAAGCTATTTTACTAACAATCGGTTTTAAAATTCAACTTTGCGTTTACCGGGTGAACTCAGTCATTAGAATTCATCAAGCAGACGAATACAATGATAATCCTATGGAAATTTTCTGACAAAGTGATAGGAGAAAAGACAGTTAATTTAGCTGACAAATTGTCCTCCGAAATAAAGTCAACTAGAAAAATCGAATCATTATTGCCAAATTCCATAGGTAATTTGGCAAAGATCTCATCTCTTTAATTTGCCTCAATGCAACATGCCAAATAGAGCCCAATTAAAGAGCTTGAATCAGCTGCCAGCTATCTGACCTTCATAGAATAAACCCCAACGAGTAGAGTGAGTCAAACATGAATCAGCGAGACTGCTGTTAAATAAAGACAACATAACATGGTTAACAGCAAAGGGGTGAGTGGCTGAAGAATAAAACCAAGTCAATAAGCAGAGAGAAATGCTTCATGGGAGCCAATTTTGATAGAATGCTTGGATAGTCCAGACTTACATGTACAGTGCACAGCCCCCACCCAATATAAACCCTAAAGGCTTAGTAACTGTAATGATGTGACTATGAAAGGAAAGTAAACTAATAAATACAATAAAGAATATGCATTATTTTTTTTAAAAAGTCAGCCACGTATATTTCATCTGCAAAAGATAGAGCCATTACGAGTTCAAATTATAGTTAATGCCTAAAATTACAAGCCATGGCACTTGCATATACTGGGTGCTTAAAAACTAACGGAATAGAGATAGGATTCTAACCTTTGAAAAATCCAGACCTGGTAAAATGCCACTCAGTAAGACATGCTGCAAATTATGTCCAGAAACCACTTGTGACTTTAATGGTCTAAATTGTTTTTATGAAGTTGATGTGTTAACTTATCAAGTCCTTTCACAATAAGATCACTCAAGGAGACTATTGATAGGAACTAATGGTGGACAAAGTGAATCATCAGGGAACAAGACAAAGTACAAAATCTATGCCATTCCTACAAGGCTCTTAAACGACGAGATTGACATTGGAGTATTCTCTGTTTTTTTATTATGATTTCTTTGTTCACAGTGAAATGTTAAAAAGAAAACTTGTTCACAAGTTGAGAAAAGCTTTCCAAGGATGTCTGGGTGAACAGCACTTTTTGGGATTTTAATGATGTGCTAATATAAGGTGTCACTGTAATTCATCTATTTATATATTGATAAGCCATAGTCCGTAAACTGTATTGTTTAGCATTATTTGCAATGGATTTTTTGTTCTGCAATCTCTGCACGGGGCTGCATGTTGGGGTAAATCCTGTGAGTGCAATCTGCATGCAGGGGCAAGTTCAGTATATGTTGTCCTATGCAGGGTATTTATCTTATCTAAAGATCCATGGTTTTCCCTTTTATGAACAAAAAAAATGTTTTGTTATGCTATGGGGCTGGTATACATTTTTTTCCAGGGCTGGTTTTTATTCTCATTCCAGCACTGAGGAAAAAGCTGAAAGTAACTAACTATTTAGAAAAATTCAAGAATATCTGTGATGCACAGGGTTGTCGTAAAATAAATAAGCATATATGTTTTGATTATGGTCAGACCAGATAGTGCAATTGATTCTTATCTGCTGTGAGAATCCAAATTCCTATCCAAGACATTTAAATTCACCGGCAGTGTTGTTACTGTGCCTCTTCAATAAAAAGTAGTGCATTGACAAGTGAAGGCTTTAATAACAGAGTATTTTCTACCATGGTATTATTGAATCCTACTTAATTATTAGGAATAAAATAACGGAAAAGAAACAGGAAGGAAGGCAAAATGGAAGCATGGCTTAAAGAAAGGAAAGAAGAACTTCTATTCAGTGGTACCATTCAAAAGGTATCCTATAGTTGTTGTTCAAGAAACAAAAAATTGCTTCAGTATGCCAGACAAGTGACCAACAGTCGCTCCCATTTGTGTGTCTGGCAATCTTTGAAGCTGAGATGATTTTTTGATGGGAATAAAATAAGAATATGAAGGAGATGGATAAGAATAATGAGAATGCAAAAGAGAATGTGAATGAGAACAGTTTAGAATGAAGACAAAATGTTGGCAAAAAGGTTGAGAAATTAATTATTAAGGGACTGAATGTGAAATCTGATGAGAGCAAATGAAGATGTAAAAGATACCATTGGGGTTTTGCACACACCTGGGGCACAAGGAAAGTGGAGTCTTGTGTGTCAATGTTTAGTGCATGGCATAGTGCTTAGGCGTTTGTGCTCTATGCACTGGTCATGCACTTCTGGGTTGCACTGATATAACCAGTGTATAAAGAAACAGGCACAACAATTAACCAGAAAACCAGAAAGAACAATGCACCAAACATATGGTACAATTTCCACACATAAAAGTATCAGGTTTTTTTTTTTTTTTTTTAAACAGTTAAGAGAATAACCTTTATACTTGCAATTGCAGCTTTTTTAAATTGCTGACACTTTTATGTACAGCACTTTAATATATAACTCACTATTTCTTTTACCTCACTAATGTAGAAATTGTTCACATGGTCAGTGACTGAAATAGTTGGCATAACAAAGTGAGCTTCTTTGGTAAACTGGATGGTGTTGATGCTTTGGCATATCCTGTGGATGGCCTGTGCTTGCTGTCTTAAGTAACATCAAAGTACGTGCAACTTCCCATGACTCAGATCACCCTTCCCTGCATCCCTGGGGGGCACACAATGATCCTCACAGAACATTGGCTGCTGAATCCTCTGTTCGAATCCTGAGACAGGACTTCGTACCTCAAAAAGCAAGAGTTACAGTCCTTCATGCAATTCGTGACCATCCTATGGCAGGACAAGAGCTTTGGACTTCGCCCATAGAACGTTCTGGTGGCCAAAGATGACACAAGACATCCATCATTATATTTATTCTTGTGATACATGTGCAAGAGCCAAGGGATGGAATACAAAAGTTACAGGTCTACTACAACCACTAGCTGTTCCAACTCAATTGGTAACACATCATCATTGACTTCATAGTGGACCTGCCCTTCTTCCAACTTTCCAGCACCATAATGTTGGTGGTCGATCACCTTACTAAAATGGCTCATTTTGTTCCTACCACCAGTATCCCCACAGCTGTTAAGACTGCTGACCTCTTCATCCAACACATTTTTCGTTTACATGGAGTGGCAAGGTCTGTATTGTAGGGCAGAGGTCCAGTTCACGTGATGATTTTGGAAAGTCTTTTACCTTGGTCTCAAACTACAATTAGTGTTATCATCTGCCTACCACCGACAAACTAATGGCCAGACCAAATGTGTGAATCAAATTCTCAAACAATATCTATTTTTTTACACAATTAATTTACAAGACAACTGCTTTCATCTATTACCCCTGGCTAAATATTCCTACAATAATTATGTCGGCTTTCAAAGCAAACTATGGGTATAATCCTAAATTCCACTTCGATTTACCCCAAACCTCCACTGTACCACCTGTAACCAACCAAATCAACGTCTTTCAACTGAGCTTTATTGTCCTACAGCATAACCTTGCAAAAGCTCAACAGCCGTCCAAGAAATTTGCTGACTAATGGCAACAACCGGTTTCTCTAAACCAAATCGGGGAGAAATTGTGGCTCTCATCTGACATCAAGACATCTGGACCAACCAAGAAACTCAGCCCAAATTTATTAGGTTACATTTCACTATTATGGTTTTGATTGGTCCTGCAGAAGTGCTTCCCCATCTACCTGTATCCTGGCACATTCATGCCACTTTTCATGTGTCCCCGACACTACCATTGGTAGACAACAAATTTCTCATCTTCCCATCTCAGTGAATGGCTCTGATGAATATGAGGTCAAGAAGATACTAGACTCCCGCATCCATCGGAATATCGGGAATATCTGGTTGACTGGAAGGGGTATGGAAATAAAGAACAATCCTAAGAACCTAAAACCCACATCTACATTCCTGAAAAAATTCTTACCGTCCACAGACTTGATGCTGCCCGTCCAACTCTTGGATGCACCCGGAGGTTGCGTATAAGGAGGGGGTTCTGTCAGACCCGGGTCCCTCTCGTGTCCCCCGCCAAGGTCCACTACCTGCTTCCACCATCTCCCAACTCCCAGTGTCCCACAAGGGAGCCGTGCTGTTGCGACATAGGCTGTTGTTTCCTTGTTCCCATGCCCTACTTTCTATTTTTTGGCTCCCCAGTTACTGACCCTTGGCTTGTCTCTGGACTCTGATATCCTCTATACTACTGACCCTTGCCTTGTCTCTCTCATATTTGAACCGTATCTGCCTGCCTTGATACTCTGGACCATTTTCAACTCAGCTCTCTCTCATTCCTTTGATACCTCATTTTTTGGGTTTTCTGGGGTATGCCTCCGCTAATCCTAGTATTTTTCTCTGTCGTCCCCTGCTGGCTGCTCTCAGCATACACCTGCGCTACACTCCTCACTACTGTGTCTGACAGTTTTTTTCTTCTCTGAAATGCTTTCTTCCCCCCAACCAAAGGCTGAGAAGAAGTAGAAGTTGCCAACCTATTATAATTAAAAAATTCGATTTTTTAATAAATACATACATTTTTATTCATTTATATTTAACTTTAAAATATAATGAAAAAGACAGGTAATTTACAAGTGGAAATGGTCTTTTAAACCTGTTGTGAAATATTGATGATTCCTTGGAACTCATAGATTTCCATGAAAGCCTCTCAAAGGCTTAGCGTTTCTTTAATCATAAGGTATTATAAGCAATATTAGTAGCTCTATACACTGCTTTTCCTGGTTTATTTATTCAACACACAAAACCAGGTATATGATGATAGTCAGGGAAATATCGGAAATATGCATGCATCACATGATTTTTTTTATAGCATTAAATTAATTAAGTTAAAAACGTATGTGCTTTGTATTTTTTTTAGTACTTGAAAGCCAACAAAAGAATATATAGTCAGTGATGGCCATTTCCCGCGATGGTCCGGGCACTTGAAATTACATTTTTGGCTAGTTGCGAAGAATGAAGATAATGTAGCTATTGCATGCGTCCACTACCCACTCAGTAAAGTGTAATATGTTAATGATATAGATTTGAAAACCAGAAGGCATGTATCTCAAGGTAAAACTGGTGTAATTCTGGAAGACAGCACAATTACTAAACAGTCAACATTAAACTTTTCTGGTTACTGCTAGAATTGTAGCACAGTGCCAGAATTATTCCAGTTCTGCCTTGATAATTATCCATTTAAATCATTTGAAGCACACATTAAATACTGACTTTACAAATTACTAATTACATTTACACAAGTAAGATATCTCTCCAAGAAGATTCTTAGGTCAATGTATAGCTACCAAGATGTAGTGTCAGATCTGGTTCTTCTCCTACTTCCTTCCTACTCCTGCATGCTCCTGAGTACCTACTATTGACACTAATGTAGGAGACTTGCATTTCCAGAGACTATTGAAAGTCATTTAGGTCCCTGATGTGTTACAATCCAAGAGCCAGGATTTATGAGGCTCTGTTACAAGTGAGTGGAAGTTCAGGGGTGGGGGGACACATTATGCCCTTTATTTCTGGAAACAATTTATACTATGCCGTTGTTTTTTGTTTTCTATATTATCTTGAAGTAAATCCAGTACAGGCTTGGTCTAGTCACATAAGATATATTGCTTGCACACTTTCACTGTATTTTTACACTCTTTTCTTTTTTGGTGGTGTTCATAAAGGGTATATAAATGGTTGCAGCAACAACTATTTATATCTGAGTGCCACTATTACACTACCCATTTTGTTTCTATGTGTAAAGTAGACTACAGACAGATATCGGTAGTCTGTACTGGCTCCGACACTTCTGCACTTCTGGGTTGTTCCAGTGCTGCCCATGTATTAAAAAAACAGTGAAAAGCATCTGGTTAGTGTTGAGAAATGTCATCAAACTCTGCTGGCAGAAGGTTCTTCCCCTGCATTGTTAAGTGTGAGAATGAAGAAAAAAAGTGCAAGTGTCATTATACATAATAAAAGTCGATTGCGCCTTTTTTAACTTCCTGTCACATTACAGTCCAGGAGTTTTTATAAATATCTCCATATGTCTTGAACCATACAAACATTTGAAAAAGAAATCACAACTTCTCAACAGATGAGACTGAGTTAGAGATAGCCAGATATGGCTGTACCTTACCAGAACCACCACCCTTCAACTGAGTATGGGTCAGAGTACACGCTCAACCACTCAGCAATAACCACACAGCACTCCAGCAGCACCAAAATGAACACACTTTATTGGAATGAAAGATCCCTTATATACACATTAAGGGACCAACTAGATTACAGACACAAATATTTTAACCAAAGCACAAACAAGTGTAGACAAAACAGTATCTCCAAACTTAACCTGATTCAATTACGGATTCAATTAAGAAGACCCCAGTGTTGTGAATTAAAGGTTGCGTATCCCTTATCTGAAAATCCCTTATCCAAAAAGATCGTTCGTTGACATTTTTGGGGGGATTTCACCACAAGTTGCATATTCCACATGTACCTGTTAGAATGCAAGGGCACACCAGCGTATTCAGTGTCCAGCCTCCTTAAGCTGCAATATAGCTTTTCCGTGCATGTCCAGAATTCCGCATGCCCACAAAGGGTAATACAATGCCACGTGTGAGGGCATGACGCGCCAACAGCAGGTTCCCAGCAATGTCTCACATCACAGCTACATTACAGTAAAAGTGAGTTATTTGCTCTAAGCAGTATTTGCATTGACACTACTATATTTCATTTGTACAGAGAGGATTTAATATATCTTATTGGTTAAAAGGATCCATTATCCAAAATGATCCATTATCCAAAATACTTCTGGTCCCAGGCATTTCAGATAAGGGATACTCAACCAGTATCTGCTGTCTACCTGTTAATTAAGCATCTTGTCACAAAAGATAACTTAATTTTAACAACATACTAGAATTCCAACACAACATAATATATCAAACTCAAAAATACGATCACAGCAGTATAATCTGCACAGGATCAACCATTAGCACGGCCACCAGTCGCATGTACTTGTACAGTTTAGTAGCACAAATCATGTAACAAAATCACGGTTCTATTAAAAGAATGATACCACACACATATGAGATTATACCATACTTGCGAATTGTCCTTCCCCAAACACCATATTATCCAGAAACCTCCAAGAGTACAGGGACCCCCAGCTCCCCTAGCGACCACTACCTACCAACATCACATGCTGCCGGTATATCCACAGCATACGCCCTCAGCTAAGATGGTGTGTTCATTGGTCCAGATGAGTTTCAGTATGCCAGGGTGCTGAGCCAATGGCATGTGAGAGGCTTGCTGCATTACAAGATTTGCATACCATGACCGTTGAGGTTGTGTTACCTCAGGACAGCTGGAAAAGACAGATTACTTTCCCTTATCTGTTAGTGCCTTATCTGTCCCCAAAATGCTTGTCAGTGTCCTGCTGAACTCAGAATCAAGGATCTTGCAAACTCATGAGGCACACTATTTGCCCAAAATGTTAAACAGGACCCATATTCTATGCTATCCAGCAGAGCTACCCTCCTTCCTTAGTGGCCTAGGGCTGCCAAAACATTCTGGTACCTGAATGGTCCACACCAACTACCTATCTGGCCCCGCTAAGGAATCTGAACATGGACTTGACCAGCAGGTTTAGCGGCCCACCTTAACCTGTCATTTGACCTCTTTGACCAGCACTTTACCTGTAAATATGTTAGAGAACTATGTTCTCACCAGGTACACAAGAGCTTTCACTTGTATTCTCTGCTACTGACATATTTTTGGAGTGCCTTTGACAAGTTATTAATAACGCCTTGCTCTATCTAGCCTTTTAGCTACCTATTAACATTAACTAGACATTCCATGGTTTCTCTTATAAAATGTTTTTTTATTTTTTTATTGCAAGAGATATACAGTGGATATAAAAAGTCTACACACCCCTGTTAAAATGTCAGGTTTCTGTGCTGTAAAAAAATGAGGCAAAGATAAATCATTTCAGAACTTTTTCCACCTTTAATGTGACCTATAAACTGTACAACTCAATTGAAAACCAAACTGAAATCTTTTAGATAGAGGGAAGAAAAAATATAAAAATAAAATAATGTGGTTGCATAAGTGTGCACACCTTCTTATAACTGGGGATGTAGCTGTGTTCAGAATTAAGCAATCACATTCCACATCATGTTAAATAGGAGTCAGCATACACCTGCCATCATTTAAAGTGCCTCTGATTAACCCCAAATAAAGTTCAGCTGCTCTAGTTGGTCTTTCCTGAAATTTTCTTAGTCGCATCCCACAGCAAAAGCCATGGTCCACAGAGAGCTTCCAAAGCATCAGAGGGATCTCATTGTTAAAAGGTATCAGTCAGGAGAAGGGTACAAAAGAATTTCCAAGGCATTAGATATACCATGGAACACAGTGAAAACAGTCATCATCAAGTAGAGAAATATGGCACAACAGTGACATTACCAAGAACTGGAGCTCCCTCCAAAATTGATGAAAAGACGAGAAGAAAACTGGTCTGGGAGGCTACCAAGAGGCCTACAGCAACATTAAAGGAGTTGCAGGAATATCTGGCAAGTACTGCCTGTGTGGTACGTGTGACAACAATCTCCCGTATTCTTCATATGTCTCGGCTATGGGGTAGAGTGGCAAGACGAAAGCCTTTTCTTACGAAGAAAAACATCCAAGCCAGGCTACATTTTGCAAAAACACATCTGAAGTCTCCCAAAAGCATGTGGGAAAAGGTGTTATGGTCTGATGAAACCAAGGTTGAACTTTTTGGCCATAATTCCAAAGATATGTTTGGCGCAAAAACAACACTGCACATCACCAAAAGAACACCATACCCACAGTGAAGCATGGTGGTGGCAGCATCATGCTTTGGGGCTGTTTTTTTTCAGCTGGAACTGGGGTCTTAGTTAAGATAGAGGGAATTATGAACAGTTCCAAATACCAGTCAATATTGGCACAAAACCTTCAGGCTTCTGCTAGAAAGTTGAACATGAAGAGAAACTTCATCTTTCAGCATGACAACGACCCAAAGCATATATCCAAATCCACAAAGGAATGGCTTCACCAGAAGAAGATTAAAGTTTTGGAATGGCCCAGCCAGAGCCCAGACCTGAATCCGATTGAAAATCTGTGGGGTGATCTGAAGAGGGCTGTGCACAGGAGATGCCCATGCAATCTGACAGATTTGGAGTGTTTTTGCAAAGAAGAGTGGGAAAATCTTGCCAAGTCAAAATGTGCCATGCTGATAGACTCATACCCAAAAAGACTGAGTGCTGTAATAAAATCAAAAGGTGCTTCAACAAAGTATTAGTTTAAGGGTGTGCACACTTATGCAACCACATTATTTTATTTTTATATGTTTTTCTTCCCTCTATCTAAAAGATTTCAGTTTGTTTTTCAATTGAGTTGTACAGTTTATAGGTCACATTAAAGGTGGGAAAAGTTCTGAAATGATTTATCTTTATCTCATTTTTTTACAGCACAGAAACCTGACATTTTAACAGGGGTGTGTAGACTTTTTATATCCACTGTACATGCAGCATGAGATAAAAATTTAAATATATCATAATCAATGCAGACGCAGCTGCCTTCTTCACACATACATTATAACAATGCAAATTATTTTTTGTTTCTCATACATATATACATTACTATTAAAACGAAGTGAGTAAAGGTGCAGGAGAGTACATATAAGAAATATAACCTATGAGTAAGGAATGGGTCAACATCAAACTCCACCGGCTGGAAACAGGTATACAAAAATGAAACGCACCAGAAAAATACGCACAGTGGTACCAAAAGTTACTAATCAGAACAAAATATAAGTATATAGTCAGGATATGTGAAGTTGGAAAGTGATATAAAAAGTAGGAAAAAAGGGGGTGACAGAGAGAGGGACAAGGCAAAGAGTGAGAGGGAGTACCAGAGGGGTATAAGGGCATTTCGAGAGGGTTATGCCGGCAACCTCAAGAGAGAGGCGGACTAAAGATGGGCCACTGGACCACCCTTTTGGTGGCCAGCAAAAACACCTATCGCACAGTCTCGGCTGAGCTTAGGTAGTCAGCCTGGGGGGGTCTCAAACAAAATACAAAGGAAAAGTTGGCGGTGGTCATGAAATCAAGAAACAGCCCTGGTCTAGAACAAATATCTCATAGAATTGACAGCTACTAGGCCCAAAAGATAACATGGAACAACAAACTGTAATTGCATCTCTCAGAGGGAACAAACAACGTCCTACTGTGGGGTAATAGATTCCTCCGATATCTGTGCAGAGAGTGTTATTTGAGGTAGACCGAGAGCAGTAAGAAAATTCGGGATCTCTTCTGGGCAGTCAATGGATAGGATCTTACCCTCTTTCTGAACAGAGAGGGAATACGTAGCTCCCCATCGGTATTTCACCTCCAAGCCTCTGAGGTGTTTTGTTACCGGGATCATGGATCTTCTCCACAATAAGATACTTGGTGAGAGGTCACCAAATATCAGTAAGGTGTCTGCACCGTGCTGTAGCAGTGTGTGGCGACGGGAGGCTTGCATAATAAGTGCCTTATCAGCTGTGGACCGTAGTTTCACAAGCACATCTCTTGGTGCATCCAATGATGCCTTATGTGCCTTCCTAATTTGGAAGTAATCCAAATTGGATCGGACCGAACTGTCCAGTTTCAGGCTTACTTTGCTAAGCCGGTCCCTAAGTAATTCCCGAGAGCGGCGGGCCCAACCGCCTCAGGTATGCCCCTGATTCTGACATTGATGTGACGTACTCTGGCATCGAGTGTTGCTGTGAAATTATTCAAATGATGAATTTGTTGTGCCATATACCCAACTTGTGTCTGGAGCTCAGCATACATCTCTTTATGCTCGGTCTGGGTAGCTTCGACCACATCCACTTTACCATGTAAGGTAGAAACTTCACTTCTCACAGCAGACAACTCCGCTATAGCATCACGCATCTCGTGGAGTAAATTTCTAATATCACCCATGGTGGCCAGCGATCCATCAGAGTTAGAATCATTTTTTACTTTTCCAGTTGTAATATTTTATTTATCAGTCACCTCTTCTGAGGCGTCATGCATTTTTATTTCCTTGATGTCTATTAAAAAATGCTGTGCAACCAGACGTTTTACATTGTAATTCTTTATGCCACCTAATTTATTCTGTGCCTTGCCCTGAGCTCCTTCCTTGTTTACCTGTATACTTAAAGCAACACCCACAGTAAAACATATAGAAGTTCTCTCAAGTGGAGCAGTTTGCAATACTAGAAAAGTTACAATTTCTGGGGAAATTGTGTGAAGTGTTCTTGCCTCCACCTGTAGTCTACAACTGGAGTGGGCGGAGTAACTGTTATCATTTACATAGCACATTTAATTGCAACGTTGTTGCACAGTTACATTAAACCATACATTTATAAAAACATTAGCAGGTGTTCAAAAGGCCCTGTCTATGACATCACTTGCTGCTGCAGCTTGACACAGGTCAGAGTATTTTGGCGGTTGCCATATTCAAACGGTCGTATTTTAAAAACTATCAATCCTACAGCGAAGAGCTTTATATTGTGAGAATCACAAGACCCAGACCTACATTTTGATGCATAGTATGTCTCTGAAGTATTAAAAATGAAGGCACAGCCGCAGTTTAGAAATTTCACTTCAAATTTGAGCTTTGCAGAGTGAAGTTTCAATGAATGTCAATGGACGGCGTTGGTTGCAAACAAATGGTCATATTGTGAAAACTATCAGGACTACGGCTTAGCCGTTTACATGTTTAGTGGCACCAGGGATAGCTGAACGTTTTGATATAAGATTTGTGTAGGTGGGCTTGAAAATGAGGGAGTGGTGGCAGTTTAGAAATCATGTCCTGATTTTTCAGCTTTTGGCAGCTCCCACTCTAGCTTTGCCATTCATTCCTATGGGACAAATTGCGCCACAAAAACGACGATATTCCGTGAACCATTCGGCGAAACGTTCCACAAAGTAATAGCAATCCGATCGGGAACAATCTGCACGTTTTGGTAAATTTTTGTCTATGTAGTGTAAAAACTGTGGGAGGAGTTAGGGTGGCAAATTTTGCTATAATAATAATAATATATATGTGAGATAACATTAAGTGGTCTTGCTATGCAAGAACACTTAATAATAATATATATGTGAGATAACATTAAGTGGTCTTGCTATGCAAGAACACTTAATAACAACATTCATAGCTTCTCTGATTTCCAGGGTCAGAAACGGAGCAGTTCAACAATATATATATATTTGCAAATTCTATGCAGTCCTGCAAAAAAATTCAAACAAATCATTTTATCTCTCACATAAGGTGCATCTATGTTTGATACAAGGGGTTAGAAATGGTGCCTTTGAAGTCCAGACTGATTTGGACACAATGGGGATCCATGGGGAACTGAATTAGAAGCTACCCAGGTAGCCCCAATACCGTCCCTTTAACTATACTTTACAAACTATGGTTAAATAGTGATAGTAACTACACTATATATAATTTTCAATCATTTCTTATTATCTACATTCACAGTATGCTAAGCTACATAAGCTATCTTTAGGTGATACAGTCCCTTTAATATGACCAAATATTGGCATGTGGTACTACATAATACAGGGCTGGATGCTCCATTTGTGTTAGGTGAGCATCGCACATCTAGCACGGAGACGTACAGTCTATTTCCGGTGTTTGTGTACTCCGAACAGAGAGCACACAAACCCCCGGAAATACTCAAGAAACATCCGGACTGGCAGCACACCTGTCACTCAGGGGCACAATACGCCCCTGATATATTACTATAATCATATAGTTGACCAGTCATAGACAGTAAAATTTTGTTACCTAGCATCATGGTAGCCACCAACATGACTATCATGGGATGGATAGTCCACAGCAGCTTTAGTTCCAAAGCTTTGCTGTGGACCACAGTTACCCTTGACGCTCAGCTATCCACTACTCTACTGCCCTTCAAATCCCCCCAAGTTCGATACGTACCCATATTCTGCATTATTACAGAACCATGCCCTCATAAAGGCTCCATGCATGCTCCTGACAATTTCTGGTTTAAAACTTTGTTTCCACTCCAAGCAGTCTCCTACATAAACCAACTTTTTCTTTCCATCCTTCTCCCAACTCTTTCCTTTCCTTGCGCCCCCTTATCTCTGGCTATAAGAGAGGTGGAACTTACAGAAACATTAGACAGCAGACCAAAAGCTGGGGCCAAGTTACCCATAATGCCCCTGCTCCCATTTGTCTTGAAATGTCATGCCCAAAATGTTCAGTTAGCAAAACTGAAGCATAATAATTATGCAATACTAAAATTATTTATATAATCATACAACAAACACTTTGCTCTCTTTTGATTGATTACTTGATTATAGGTCAAATGGCCTATCCAGTTAAAATTTTGCATGTTAGCGAATTAGGTGTTTTTAAAATTACAGCTGTTGAAGCAGATGTGTTTTCTAAAAAGTACATTAGAATGTGACTTTTTATGATTTCAAGATCTACTTTGTTTGATCTACATAGTTAGTGCATCTCTATGCGATCAGAAGAGAGTGTTGTCTTTTTTGAGCTTTTAAAAAAAAAAATAATATATTTGTGTTTCTTTACAAAAGGTTTCAAGTCTTGGCTACCCTTTCTGCTCTTTAGTAGATTACATTCTTTGCCACTTGGAATTGTGCCTCTGGCTTATAGAATTAACCACTTGTATTTATATATAACAAACTAAAAAAAAGCACTGACTCGCCCAAATAACAATTTATAAAAGGTGCGGCTATTGCTGGGTGTGTCACCAAACAATCATCCAAATATAGAAACAAAATGTCACTATAAAATCAGCAACAATATCTTTTATCATGTATTCTGTGATAAAGAGCCACTCTTTATGATTTAAACTCAGCTCTTTATAACTAGAACTTTCTGAAAAGATTCTCAATTTCAAACATAATTAAATATGTTACCTGTAATGACAAACCCTGTATCAAAACTACAGATGAAGCTAAACTGAATCCACATTGTGAAGATGGTCAATAGGCATCATCCAATAGCATAAGAAAACTTCACTATACAGCTTTCACCCATATGTTAAACAACTTCTTACTGACCCATGCTACATAATATCAATGTGTGAGGAAATACTTTAAATGTCTCCAGTAATTATAGTGACTGAAGAAATCCATTCACGCATTTGAACTTTTTTTTGTCATGCAGTGATCCAAAAAAGAATAAAAATGCATGTATACTCATTTCTATTTCTTTTTTTTTTCTTTAATAATTATTATAATTATTTTTTAACAGTTTTATTTATAGAGAGATATAAAATGTTACATGTTAAGGAGGTGCAGAATTCAGTTTGATGTTGTCTGAAAAGTACAGCTGGCCAAAGGTGATAAAGTATGTATAAAATATTTGCTTACATTTTTCAAAAAATTTGCATGATCTTGCCCAAACAATCCAACAAATTTCCACAAAGACAGTGTCAATTTACAAAAATTAAAAAGTTGCAGAGCTGTCCCAAAAGCAGTGATCTGGATGTGTTGCCACTGGCTGTATCATATAGGCCTGTAATACATAAGTAGAGATACTAAATGTGCAAAATGTATTTATTTGATCAACATGCAAGCCAAATGTGTACCACTGAACAAGATAATAAATGTGGTTACAATAGGGGACATAACTAAGGGATTACTCAATAATCCCTGCTTGGGATAGGCACAAGGCTATCGTAGATTATCCTAGATATAAGATAATATATTATCAGTCCACACATTCTATGTTTCTATAGACAATTTTGATGTTAGAAACAGGTGTGCATTCTTTTCTTGAGGGGTGTGCAGGGCAAGCGATGGTCAATGAATTTCTAGGGTGTGACAATGTACCCTAGTATTAAAAATAGAATACAGGATTACAGTGTAAATCTACAAGCATTATAATACAAACTATATCAGTCTTTGCATTGACATGTCTTTGTGTCCAGAGATTTCAATAATACATTTCTGTATTTTCTAAAACATTTGGATAGGATGTAGAGACTTTTCCCACAATGTGGCAGAGATAAGGTGCAAATTACTAACTTGTGTGGAGATTTGTTTCTTGCTTTTCATTGAGCCCTGTCAACTTGTTCTATCAGGCTACTTTTTAAAGACAGATACATTTTTACACTGCCCTTTTCTGACAGTCTTATCTTGGGCATGTTTTTTATTACTCATTGTTGACATAAGTAACAAAACAAGTCTGGCTGTTATGGCAGAAAAATATATTGTACATACACTATATGAACAAAAGTATTGGGACTTAATTATTGAATTCAGGCGGGACTGAACTGACAACCCATGGGGCCAGCGCTGTATTTAGCACAAGGCAAACAAGGGAAATGCTGCCCATTTAAGAAAAGAAAAAAACTCGCTTGCAGCCAGAGACGGTCGCTGGGAAGATCAGAAGATCTCTTATTGGCTCAGCCCAAGTGCCCCACTTCTACATATAATATTCATATAATATTAGCTTAATTATATTAAACAGTAGGGCAGGGGTCAGCAATTTTTTCCAATCAGAAGTCAGAAGAATAGTTTGCGAAGTGATGGTGAGTCACATTCATCTATTGTACAATTATAAATCAATAAATATATATATTAATATCACATGCCTATACATCTATTTATCTATCTATCTCTTTATTCTCATACTTATGTGAATTTTTTTAATATAACATGCAACTATTTTTATATGTAATAAAAATGTTATTGATAAATTGCATTTCTTGGTTTTATTCCCTTTCTCTGCACCACATTGCACCTTAAGGACTTAACACAGCACCATACAGTACCCACAGCATAATTTTGCCAATTAAAATGGCCCACATTATGTCCATTAAAATATGCCACAGTTTGCCCATTAAAATATGCCACAGTTAGTTTGCCCATTATGCCCCTGTTAATTTTTCCATTATTATGCCACTGATAATTTGCCCATTAATATGCCACTGATAATTTGTTCATTAATATACCTGTCATGGTACCTGTCATTAAGTGACTCATGACACTCTGTCTGACTGGGGTTCTTGTAGGGTCCTGAGTGCCAAACACCTCCTGTGGACTATGGACCTATGCTATATTTGGGGGTACATACTATGGGGAAATCAGTGACACCCTGCATCAATACAGCTAGATTTCAACACAGGCTCACTCAGGATGTCAGCCAGGATGTGTACCTTGGGATCCAAGCCTTTGCTCTATTCACTGTGTTTCCCTCAGGTTAAGAAATGTTATTATATGTTAGTTTTGAAATGTGTTCTTATCCAATCAATAAGTGTTTACTGTTCCCTGTGCCTCCCCCTAGTTGATAGTAATTTTTGTGTATATATAAGTCTGTGCTCTTTCACAAATAAATGTTGTTCATTCTTGCTGTACCTAACTGCTAGTAGTCCGATGTCTGATATTTGGGTACAAAGAGCAAGGTTCCAGAAAGACTTGCTGGGTGGTTGCTGAGCTATAATTTGTCCATTAATATGCCATAGCCAGTTTGACCAGTAAATTAATTTCCCCCTCCTCCCCCCTTCCCAATAACTTTTTATATGTATTTCTTTATTAGGTATTTTTATAAAAGAGAACAGGTTCAGATATCACAGTTATTTATATTCATACACATACCTTCTATACAATTTCATCAGTAATACAGTACATTTTTTATTCCATTAGGTTCGATGATCATGAATAATAAGCGAATACATCTTTTCACGTTTTTTTTTAATACGAAAAATTAGTGGTGGTGCTATATTAAGGTCTCTGAAATATTTGGGGGTTAACCAGCACAACAGTGAAGGGTCTATGTTATTACATCTTACCCTTTCAATATCAAACCAGCCTGTTTCTCTCCTACTTGGTTGGTTCCAGGCAAGGATATGTGCCAGTTGTGAAGCATCAAAGAGGTTATTCAAATCGGGATAACTCAAGCCATCTTGATTCAGGCTGTGTCTAAGTGGTTTGTTAGGCACTTGTGTTTTTTTAGCCGACCATACAAATTTTGAAAACAGTAATTCAATTTCTTTTAATGTATTCTTGGGAGCCCTGTATGGTATAGTTCTGAAGACATAAAGTACTTTAGGGACAATATAAGCTTTCAACATTGACTCGGCCTAGCCAAGAGACCTCAAGTTTTGCCCACTGATTTATCAATATCTTCAGTTCAGATAGAAGTTGAGAATAATTTAAGGGGACTATGTCCATATTGGGGGATGTCTTTATTCCTAAGTATTCAATTATTTCTAAACGTGTCGTAAAGGATCCTACTCTTGCTAAAGTTTGTTGTTGGGATGTTGATAGGTATGATAGATATGCTCTGTGTTTTTACAAGATTTAATTTATAATTTGAAAAGGTGCCATAGAGTTAAACTGCGTCTAAAAGAGCTGGTATTGTTAATTAGGGCTGAGACACGGTCAGAAGGACATCATCCGCGTAAGGCGTGATTAGATGTTCCCGATGACCTATCCCAAAACCCCGGATTTCTTGAGATCTGCAGAGGTATTCTGCAATAGTGAGGGCGTAAAGGAGAGGGGCCAGTGGACATCCCTGCCTAGTACCATTTCGGATAGAAAAATACTTCGAATCCAGGGAAGGAGCCGATATTTTAGCTTTGGGTTTTAAATACAATGCCATAATCCACCTTAATATCAGTCTTGTTACGCAGAATGTTTGCAGGGTTAAAGCCAGAAAGGACCAATCCACTCTATCAAAGGGCATTTTTTCATGATGTATTATATCCAGAATATCAAAGACTCTGCGAGTATTATCCACTCCAGTCCTCATGGGCATAAACTCTGCTTGGTCTGGATTAATCATCCCCGGTAATATTTTTTTGAACCTTTGTGCTAATATTTTAGAATATATTTAAATATCCAAGTTGATCAATGAAATAGGTCTATAGTTGGTTACGACTGTAGGGTCCTTCCCTGGTTTCGGAATAGGGGATATGCTGCCTCCATCATCTCTGCCGGGAACTCAGAAGTGTCTCCAATGGAGTTAAATAACCGTTCGAGAATAGGTGTTATCACTGGATCCAGTATCTGAAAAAAGGGGGCTGAGAAGCCATCCGGGCCTGGGGCCTTGCCGTTCTTTAGCTCTCTAATAGTTCCAGAGATCTCAAATTCAGTTATGAGATTGTTAAGAGTAGTCACGCTCTCTCTGGTTAGTTTAGGGAGATTCAAGGTGGCCAAAAATTAAGATATTTCTAAAACAGTTGCGGTAGGTGTAGGAAGGTTGTAAAGAGATTTGTAATATGATCTAAACGCGACAGCAATAGCTTGAGGTGATATATGTGATTTATTTTCATAGTTTATTTTCTTTATTCTTTATTGTTGTGAATTATATTTTAGTTTCCTTGTAAGTTCTTTACCTATTCGGTTATTACTATAGTATCAACTGATTTTTAATTTTGACAGTGCCATATCTGCTTTCATCTGGGCTGCAGCCCAGGAGCCTCGGCAAAATAGGGGCCTTGAGGGCTGTAGCTCTATGAATAAGCGTGTTATCACGCAAAACGCGTCAGACGGATCGCTCTCACCGGGTCCTCTGTTTTAAGTGTCTACGTGTATGTTATAGTTAATACATTTTTCTATTTTTCACCATATCTACTTGGAGTGCATGCGTTTTTTTTCTTGGTTTTCTGCTTACATTATACAGTGCTGTGGTCACTGCACTAACGAAGCACCCAGTATTTTGTGACTATATGATGATTTGAACGAGAGGAGTTCACCTACACAGCAGTGGAGCCGGCTCCATTTGTGCTCTTTTTCTATTTTATGCCATTAAGATGCCACAGCCAATTTGCCCCTTAAGATGCCAGTATTATTGTGCCATTAAGATGCCAGTATTATTGTGCCATTCAGATGCCAGTAATATTGTGCCATTAAGATGCCATGGCCAATTTGCCCCTTAAGATGCCACAGTTAGGGTTCCATTAGTATGTCAATGTTACAGCGTTCGTTATATGCCCCCTTTTGCTCTGCATTAAAGACAGCCGCGGATAACGGTATGAGTCTGTTTTTCAGGTGTTGGAATATGACCCTTACTTCCAGTGAAGGGGAATCTTAATGCTTCAGCACACCCTTGCTCGCTATGCCTAGAAGGATACCAGACTGAAATGTACATATGAGATTCCTGTTTACTTTCTGCATCTAATGAGAGTCTGACATTTCAGTTTTAAACTAGGGATTAGTCTTATTTGTTTGTCGATATTTTAGATGAAATAATAGAAAACGTGTAAGACTCTTCTGGCTGCACACTTTCAAATAAGGCAAAATATTAAGTCCTGTCTGTTTGATTAATATAGCTCAAACTAACTGCAGTGTGTCTAGTCAACTGCTAGACAAGTTTTAACAACCCTGTAGTGTCTATGTATCCTCAGTGACCACTTTGTTAGCTACAGCTCCTATCTCCTACTGGGTAACTACTTTGGTCCATCCTGACTTAGTAGCAACATTAAGATCATGCAACGTTTTAGGCCAAATTATCATTCTCCCACTGTGGTCTAAAAGACTAATATTATTGTCATACTTATGGAACCAACCTGAAGTTATGCCTGCTTTGTGACAAGGTTATTATCTTGCTGGATGTACCCATTTGAAATTGGGTAGACTAACGCTATTGCCACGAAGGCATGCACACAATGAACAATAAAGCTTATGTTTGCTTTTTGTTTATTCTATGCCAGCTATACAAATTATAGAGCCTGAAACTCTTTGGAAGTCAGCTGTCTTTCTTCTACCAGAGCCATCATGCTTGGCAAAAATAATCACATAACCCATATTGAGTTACAGCTTGAGAATTGGGTTAAAGGGACAGTCTAGTCCACAAACTCACTTTGGTGCAAGATGAAGATCAATGCTTGTATAATGCACAGGCTTTTATCCCTGTGTGATTTAATGCAGGCATTCTGTATAAATCACATTTGTAATATTTGACTCCAGTGATTACTCTGCATGTTTACTGCAGGTGCGGTAGCACTGATTCTATAGACACTGAGGATATAAAGTTTTGTTTCATATAGTCACTTCCTGTCCTTTCATTATGCCATTCTTGAACCATTGCTACTTTTTATAGTTTCCACTTTTTATTGTTACTTTTTATAGTTTCATAACACAATATTGGCTGAATCGTTTATCATGTGTCCATGTCTGCAAAAATGATTAGTTAACTATAATTTGTCGTTTAAATGTATATCCTGTATTGTCTCATTTAAGAAATAACTGAAAATGTAAAATTAATTTAAAACTCATAAACGCATTCACTAGAGAATTGGAGAGAATTGAGATGGGAATTTAAAACTTTGGGCAGGATGTAGCCAAGTTGGAAAAATTCTCTGATGCAGAGGAATGAGACAATTTTTTCAACGCCACTACTTTGGCCTTAAAGGGATAGTCCCCAAACTCACTTTGGTCCATGTTGAAGATTACTGCTTGTATAGTGCACAGGCTTTTTTCCCGTGTGATTTGATGCAGGCATTCTGCATACAGTAAATCCCATTTTTTATATTTTACTCAAAGCCTTCACCCAGTGATCACACTGTGCAACACATTTTCTGATGACATCGCTAGAGAGACAGGGAATTCCATTAATTGGAATGGCATTATTCTCATTGGTTCCTGCAACCTGGGCACCAGACAGTCCCTTTAAGTTTGAAATTCCCATCACAATTCCTTGCAATTTTCTCTTTATTGAGTAGACCCTTAGTTTTGCAATTTTTATTGTTCCATCCTTATCATATTGCAATGCTATTATTATGTGGCATCTATCTATGTAACTAGTAAACTAGGGGCTTTATTCACGAAAGAGAGAATTGAAGGAAACTGATAAAGGAATTCAAACTTTCAGCTGAATTTGAGAATTTCTCCAACTCGGCTACTTTGGTCTTGAATATGAAATTCCCTTCTCAGTTCCATGCAATGCTCCCTTTCCTGAACAACTAATTAATTAATTAATTAATCTAAGTTATCCAGCTCCATAAATATGTCTTATTTGTTGTTGACAGACACTATACATTTACAGATGAGAACTAGAATGATGACACATTGTGAACATGGTACGTTAACTGACTTGGCCTCAAGTATAACATTTCTATAAAATTTATTTTGTACTGATCTTTCTGCAAATGTTATAAATGGGTGAACTATGGTTTAACTGTAAGGCAAGAAGACACAACTGCCAATTTGAGTCTGAAGAGTATCAGGGTAGAAACATGAGTATGAACAATCAAAAGATGAGGTTAGTGGCTTTTATCTCCTTGTGTCATAAACATGTGTCTCTATACACCAGCACTGGAAATGGGGAGGGCCAAACATTATAAGTTACCAAGACGAGAGGCTAGATACCCAGCATCTGAAAAACTGTAGCTGTGAGCTGCAGACATAGGAAGAGGGATAACTGTAGGCAAGTGTCCCTGATCCGTGGATATGAGATAAAGTGATTATGTAATAATGCTTGGTGTCATAAAGTGGATACAATAAAAACTATTAAACTTAAAAAATATATATATAGTGACTACAAATGCATAAACGAGTGATATTCAATGTGACATAAACCTGTGAAATAATACAATGCCTGTGATATTTGTAAACAAAAAATTTTGTGCAAAAATCATGCAATAAATGAAAATATCTGCAAAAAATATATATATACTTAGTAGAACGAAGTTTTCTGATGGAATGAGCACCTGTAAAACATAAAGTGCATACAAATAGTGCAAAATGTACTGACAGCAGCAGTAAAATCAGATAAGCAGCTGCAAGAAAATGACTCACAAGCGCAGCCCCTAATATACTAGGAGCATGTAAACAGCATGTGCAGTATAATACTTGCCCCTCTGCAAGGGATCACTCCCACAGTGTTGTAGAGTTGTCCACTGACTCTCAGGTGTGATGCAAAAACAACGGATTTTTTTCCACTTCCAGATATAAAAAACACACAAGTAAAAAGTTTAAAAAAAACCTTTGTTTGGTTAATCCAACAGAAACGAGCAACAAGTCTCTTTGGAACAACAGCTCTCCGTGCGCCTCGGGGCTGGTCTTGGACTTCCGGGTATGGTAAAAAAAAACACACACCTCAGCTGGTATGGTGGCTCGTTTGGTTCAGAAATTCACCCAACGCGTTTCGTCCGAAGAAGGGACTTCCTCAGGGGGATGTCGGAGTCTGGAGGAAATCTCCTTTATATACGTCTCTTCCATTCAAATTTAATTTGTGTGTAAAATACACACGAACAGTGTAATCCGAACGTTAGTCTCTTTATTTGAATGAATCCCATTCAGGTATACAGTTGCTAAGAAACCAATTCGTATATAGTTAATACGAAAGATAAACTGAAAATCCAATTTCCATTCGGGTATACAGTTAATACGAAAACTAAACGGAAGGTATAATTCCCACAGATAATACGAAGAATACACCGAAGGTCTGATTCCCATTCACATGCCACTTTTGTGGTTAGTACGAAAAGACCAACGGAAAGATAACAAAATACTAACTATTATAAAACCTGAGTCTTTCTATATATCGCAATGAGTGTAATTCGTGGAGGACGTTTTTACTGAGCCAAATTTGCTAACAGGGGATAGTACGTGTTAAAAAGGATTTATAGCGGACCCATTCTCAAATGGTATACAAAGGATATTAGTTTTAAGAAACGAAATCATATATGCATACAGATCTTTTCTATTGAAAGCCTGCAGTCTTATAAATTGCATAAATACAGTACATTATAATACATATGATTCGTTGTATATATTTTCAAACAAATAGACATATAAATTAATAAATAACGGTCCTATATAAATAAATTAATAAATATGGTCCTATAAAGTTATTATTATCATAGAAGCAAACAACCATTTGTAGCAGTTTTTGGTACAATAACCAATACATGGGGTATCATCCATGCCAACTTTGTGGCAGCCGATTTTGGGACCTAAAGGAAGGTCCGGCAGGATTGAGTTCCAGTCTACTCGATAGATACATAGATACCGGGTGCTTTGAGCTCATTTACTCATGTCTAAGCAGCGCAATGTACTGTGCATAATGAGTATTAATGCCAGGACAGACCCAAGTTTCACAGAACAAAACCCAAAAATATAGCACTCTTCTGGAAAAAACTGGACTGTTGGCAACTATGTGGTTTTAGAACAGATGAACTGTAGTAAACTGATGATTTAATAGCTTAGCTATACATACAGCCAGGATGGAAATTATTTCCAACTCTGCTCTGAATACCTAATTTTTGAATAATATTTGATGAATTACACTTAAGCAAATCTTTAATTTTATTTTAACAACCGTGATATTCAATTTTACATTCATAAATTCATGGTTGTTGGGTTAGGAAATTATTTGTACATTTATTTGGGTTGAGTATATTGTAGTGAGTAAAATGCTTGGTTATTTTTCTCCGTAGACTGGGGGCCCCTCTAAAAATTATTTTAGGTTTCTTAGGAATATAATGGTTAAGACTGGCATCCTGCTTAAAGATGGACCAGTGTGTGTTTACAGTTCCTTTGTATCATTTTTTTTCTTCTTTCATTTACAATACACAGTTCCTTTGTATAATGTTTTCTTATTTTCTTTACAGGTTAGTAACCTTTCTTGTTAAATATTATTAACTTCTACTATTGCTGTATCAATGGTATCTTCATTGTACCCCCTCTCACATATTCTATATATTAAGTAAGTATATTAAGTTGTTCTTTATATATTGTTTATTCTGTGTAATTTGTTTTTACCATAAGTGCTTGGCTTTTACGGATGCTGTAATGTCCACTATACAACTATTTATATCAACATTTAAAAAAAGGCCCAAATGTGCGGATGAGGCGATGACGTAGCACGCACGCTGTGAACGTACGGCGTCAGGGGAGCCCGAGAGAGAGAAGCAAGAAGGTGATGATAGAGAGACCACTGAAGCGTTGAGGCAGACGGCGGTGAAAACGGCGAAGAATTGATACAAGCTTCGACGGAGAGAGGTGATAAAAGCCTTAGACACTGTGAAGGTAAGCGTCCCTGGATTTAAACCCGCAGCTGCAGGGGCCGCCACAGAAGCAGGCAGGAAGCCGGAAAGAACTATCCATGCGGTGGCTACTGAATGGAGATCCAGGCAGACAGGCATCAGATACGTTTTATGACCCTTTTTCCCTTTCTTCCTTCTGGGGGAACATATGTCTGCGGAGATAGGTAGAAGGGGACTTATTGCCTGCTAGTAAATCAAGTCCATCAGCGGGGGTGAAGTTGCAGTACCTAGTGAGCTCAAATAAGTCAAGGACTGTACATAGCAAGCTGACAGGCCTAATATCCTCCATGTGACCTTGATTAAATCAAACTACGGTCTGGCTCAGAAAAACATAAAGTGAGACCTACTGCTTACTTACAGGCCTGTTTGCCCACAGAGTGAAGGTATAACCCTTGACTTACCCAAAGTGTTAAAAATCCCCACACCAAGAAGAAGGTATCCTCACTGGTGATTCATTCATCATTGTATCTCTTCCCAACCCAGCCAAGAGTGGAAGCAAATTGACCTGAATTAACTACCATTTAGAGTCTCCCCAGTAAAGGAAGCAATATTGCAAGACACTATAACTGATACAGGGGATTCTATCACCACTAAAAGAGGGGAGGAAAAGGGAAAAGAAAGGGAAAGAGAGAAAAAGGGAAAGTTTTGAATTGAGGAGAAAGAGAAAAAAGGGAAGGGAGGGAAAGGAGGAGGAAAAAGAGAAATAGGAGAAATAAATTCCTAATTACAGCTGGAATAAAAGTGTATTGACCACCACCTCTCTACAAATTAAAGATATACTTGGAAAAGGCTATTAACATTTAAAGTAATAGCTGTGGTCACAGAATTAAATCAAACCCCACAGAGAAGAATAAAAATAGAGGAAGAGGTGAGGGGAAGATAAGGAGAATAGAAATGGCGGGGAAAAAGCCTCTAGATAAAATCTCAAGAAGAGATAAGAAAGACGAAAAAAAATGAGCTAAGAACAGAAAAGAGGCTATCCTTTTTCTCACCACAAACACAAAAAACAGATATAGAGAACCCTCTTGAAAGGTCAAGTCCAAGTGAGGGCGAACAAAATCAAGGTAGCCCATAAACAATGGATCTTAAACAGATGATACAGGAACAATTGAGGGAAGCCCTTGACTCCCAATTTGAAAAAATAAAGAGTGAGATTCAGACACAAGTATAAAAACAGATCTTATGTCAATTGCAAACAGAGTCAGAGCTAGCGAAGAAAAAATTCAAACATTGGAATTCAATGATAACAAAAGAGAAGAAGATTCCAAAAAAAATCAAGCAAAAATAGAACTTCTAGAACAGAAAATCGCGGATCTAGAGGACCGCTCTAGAAGAAATAATCTGAGAATACGTGGTATCCCAGAGTCCATAACAAATGAGAAATTAGAAAACTTCCTCAAAGAGCTATTTAAGCCCATGGGGGTGAGACAAGAGAATGATATCCATCTATGGGACCGGTGTCACAGAACAGTGAAACCTGCAAACTTAAGGGAAGAACTACCAAGAGATATACTGATATGTTTTTCATCTTTCAGGATAAAAGAGCAGATTTTAAGATCAATCAGAGAAAATCCCCTGAAAGATCCATATCAAAATATAAAAATTTTCCCAGACATCTCCTTTTACACAAGATCTAAAAGAGCCCAGTTTGCACATCTAACGGCGACGTTAAGACAAAAAGGCATAAGGTACAGATGGGCCTGGCCGGTCAAGGTAGTTCTAACATATAATTTTGAGACTCTAAGCTTTGACTCTCCAGAGAGACTTACAAAATGGATTGAAGAAGCTAAATTAAACTAAACTATGAGTATAAAATTGAGATAGGAGGGAGAGATAAAAAGGATTGAAGAGGGGGTTTTCTGTCTGTTTGTTTCAGATTCACATATTAATTACACTTTTTCCACTAGGTAAACTTACTGGGGATTGCACGGAACCTACGGCACTATATAATAAAGAAATAATAGGAAATGAGGGTGGATAAATAAAGTGGGGAAGGGTTGAGGGGGATAATAAATGTATAAGAAATAAGAGGGAGGGATTTAAAAGGGGGAACCAATTTGTAAATGAGTAAATCAATGATCCACGGAAAAAAAAGGGACTATATTAGGAAGGAAATGATAACGGTGTGTTACCCCTCCAAACACACACATATAGTTAATATAAAGACACTACTTAAATTAGATACACTAGCTGCATAATTAGATATTCACATTCCTTTTTTTTTTATTTTTTATTTTTTATTTTTCATAAATATGTATTTTTCACAACAAAGTAATCACAAGTATTACAGAAGACAGTTCTTACACGCATATTTACTACACTTCTTTCACTAGGTAAATTGACTGAGGTCCGCACGAAACTAAGGGAACCACGAATCAAAGAAATCACAGGAACTTTGGGCAGATAAATAAGCGGGAAAGAAGGTTGAATGGGTAAATAATTATATAAGGAATAAGAGGGAGGGAAATTAAAGGGAGAACTAATATGTAAAATGTGCAGATCACTGTTTCACAGTAAAAAAAAAAAAAAAGAATTGGACCATACGAGGAAAGAAAGGATAAAGGTGTGTTTCCCTTTCAAACATACACACAGCTATTACAAAAGACATTATTTAATTTAGATACACTAGTTGCACAATTAGACATTCACATTCTTCGCACTTTTTTTTACCTTTTTCCTCTCTTTACCTCTTCTCCTCCTCGAGCCTCTATGATGTAAAAAAAATTTTTATCTGATATAAGGTCAAATAAGCAAATCTCTCATTAGATCTCGGGCCCCCCCAATTGCCATCAGAGAATGGCAAATCTAACCCATCGGTCAGTCTCGGGACACACCTATGGGAGTATGCGACCCCATTGGGGGAATCCTGCATACAATATCTGTTTGTATTTATGTGTTGTTGTATGTGTGAGTGTGTGTGTGGTTATGTGGACCCCGCTTCTCATTCGGCACGACAGCAGGATAACGCAGAAGGGAATGAGTGAGGATAGTTAGGGAGGAATATGTTGAGGTTTGCTACATTAAATGTGCAGGGCCTTAACTCTGCACAGAAAAGATCAATATTATTGAACAAATTAGCTCAAGGAAATATTAATATATGTTTTCTCCAAGAAACACACTGGAGGCGAGAAGACAAATATAAAGTTAAGAGCCAGAAATTCCCATTACTTATAGAAGCCTCATTGGAAAAACAAAAAAAAAGAGGTGTGGCGATTATTTTTTCAAAGGACTTGGAGGTAAAATTGAAACATGTAGATACAGATAAAGAAGGTAGATTCCTAATCGCAGTAGTAGAGTTAGAAAAAAAAGTATACACTTTAGTAAATGTATACGCCCCCAATACCTCTCCTGTCCGCTTTCTAAAAATTATGGAAAAAAAGATATCAAAAGTAAGACAGGGAACTTTAATCTGGGCAGGGGATTTTAATTGTTTGGCAGACCCCTGGTTAGATAGAAGATCACAAAGAAAACCAATACCAAATAAAAACATAATCTACCAAGCCCAAAGACTACAACATTTTTTGGATAACAGTGCTTTATTAGATATGTGGAGGGTCTTTCACACAACAGAAAAAGACTTCACATGTTTTTCTAAAACGTACTGTGCCTATTCACGTATTGACCACATCATAGGAGATGCAAATTTAGCAGCAATGATACACCGAATCCATATTCAAGATATAACATGGTCAGATCATAATATGATAATCATGGATATTAAAGACCAAAACAAAAGATTAAAAACTGAGTGGAGATTGAATAACAACTTATTAAAGAAAGATCAAGATATAGATTATATTAAAAATACAACACGATTATTTTTTGAGGAAAATGATGTGGAAGATACGGAGATAGCGACCCTATGGTGTACTTATAAGGCCGTAATTAGGGGTCATTTTAATCGAATGGGAGCATATACGAAGAAACAGAGAGAGGCAGGGTTATCTGATCTATATATTACTCTATTTCAATTAAACAAAGAAAATAAGAACAACCCAAATAGAGAAAAATCTAAGAAAATTGCAGAAATTAGGGAGAAAATTAATCTACAATTAATAAACGAAGCAAATAGGTCATTGAGAGCTCTAAAAACTACAAGATATTATAAAGGTAATAAAGCCGATAAATTAATGACTAACCAACTGAAGAAAAAAAGGACCAAACATAATATCTCCAAAATTGTTCATGAGGGGAAGACATATATGGCCCCCATGGACATAGGCCATGCTTTCAATACCTTTTATAGTTCCTTGTATAATCTCCCACAAAAGACTAAAATAGAGGAAATACATAATTATTTTGAAAACAAAGAATTTCCCAAAGTGCCGCAACAGGTTCTGAAAGATCTAAATAAGGAGATCACATCAAAAGAACTATGTGAGATAATTAGGAAACTAAAAATAAAAAAATCCCCGGGACCAGATGGGTTCGATGCCCTTTTTTATAAGATTCTAAAAAATGAAGTAATGCCATATTTAGTAAAGCTATTCAATACAGCGATGAGGAATGGAGTACTCCCACAAGAAATATTGAAGGGTAATATCATCCCAATCCTGAAACCAGAGAAAAATCCAGAGTCACTGACAAGTTACAGACCAATATCTCTTGTAAACATTGACGCAAAGATCTATGCGGGGGTATTGGCAGAGAGACTGAAGCAGGTACTGCCAAGCCTGATACACAGTAACCAAGTGGGATTTACAGTAGGTCGCTCGGCTACTAATCATATAAGAACATTGGCAGACCTAGGAGATATGAAGGAGAGGGGTGTCCCCCGGCTGATCCTGTCACTGGACGCAGAAAAGGCGTTTGACAGGATCAGCTGGGGTTACATGTCAAGGGCTCTGTTGGCCTTTGGGATCAAAGGACAAATACATCAGGCAATTATGGCATTATATGGGGCACCAGAAGGCAGAGTAATTGGTTCAGGTATACAATCAAACTGGTTCCCATTAAAAAACGGTACGCGCCAGGGCTGCCCCCTCTCGCCTATCTTATATGTCCTGGCGCTAGAACCACTGGCCAAAGAAATAAGAGAATGCCCAGGGATAGTAGGCTGGGGAAAGGAAGGAGCCCAGAAAATAATGCTGTACGCAGATGATGTACTGCTTACAATACAAGACCCTATACGATCCTTAAAACAAATAATGTCGCTGATAGATCAATATAGTTATTTATCAAATTACAAATTAAACATTAATAAATCGGTTGCACATTTAATATCGATGAATTACACTCAAAAGTCTGAAGTAGAAAGATACGGTTTTACAATAGCAGAAGATTCTCTCTCATATCTAGGTATTAAAATTTCAAAAGACCCAGAAGAATGGACCCAGATAAATCTCCTACCTTTGATAAGAGAGACAAATACTCTATTTAAAAAGTGGCGAGGACTGTTTATATCCTGGATAGGCAGAATCAATGCAGTAAAATCATATGTCTTGCCAAGGTTCCTATATGTTTTTAGAATGTTGCCTTTCTCCTTTCCAAAATGTTGGTTGGAACTTATTCAAAGATCCTTCAACAGATATGTATGGGCTCAAAAACGAACCAGAGTGAATTTACAGATCTTAACAAAAAGCAAGGGACAAGGGGGGGGTAGGGATACCGCTAATACAAGATTATGCACAAGCAACATTATTGGCACAAGCCTTCCTAACACTAAATAAAAGATCAAGTAAAGAACCCTGGTACAACTTAGAAATAGAAAAAAATTCACTCTCGGGAGATTTTTTAGCATACTTTTGGACCCCAGAAAAATTTATAGGAAGGAAGAGAGATATAGAGTTAAATCATCCCCTCTCACATATTTATAAAAACTGGAGAACAATAAAAAAAAAAATGGGAATGGGAGACAGGTTGCTCCCCTCCTTACCACTCACTGTCGTCCAGAATCTGAATGAAGGTCTGGACCTTAGGAAATGGGACAGGAGGGGAATCAAGAATATCTCAGATCTGATGGAAGGGAACAGGATAAAATCCTTTGGGGAATTGCAGAAAACCTTCTCTCTTACTGGAGAAGATAGTTTTAAATATTTGAGAGTAAGGAGTTTTCTTGGGGATTTGGTGAGTAATGTCACCCTTACTAAACCTCAAAGGATATTACAAGATTTATTAGAGAAAACTGATTTAAAAAAACTAACTACAAAAGCAATTGACTTAATTAGAGCAATAAAACAATATAGGCCACTGGTAGCTTTAACTAAATGGGAAAAAGATCTTAATTTGACAATTGAGGAAAGGGAATGGAACCAGGCATTACACTACAACTATGAAGCGATGCACTGCCTAAACCTTAACGAACTTCAGTTCAAAGTGATGTACAGGACTCATTTAGTACCCACAACATTAGCAAAAATATCAGAGATAAATATACCTAATTGTTGGAGATGTGGGAATAAGAAAGGCGATGTTATACATATATGGTGGAGTTGTCCAATAATTAAATCTTTCTGGCAAAACATCTCTGATAAACTAGTACGAAACATAGGCAAAGAATGGAACCTAACCCCAGACAGACCTTTATTCCATTTAAACTTCCCAAAGAAAACTGGTAAAGAAGTATCATTTGTCATTCACTTTATGGCCGTAATAAAATTAGAAATTGCTGGGAACTGGAAGTCTATAGTACAACCAAACTGGGCAAAAATTAAGATGCAGCTGATAGATCACTGCCTAATGGAGAGAGGAATTGTCTCGCAATACAATTGGAATGCCGATATGTATAAACAATGGGATGACTGGGTAAATTTCCTTAAAGAAGGCCACTTAGATTGAGTAATGGGAGAAGAATAAGGGTAATTTGTACAATCCCTTACTAATTCCCTCACGACTAAAACCTGGGCCGAGAAGTGCGGAGTGCGAGGACGGGGAGTGTGAACCACAGATGTATGAATGCGTTGTATGTGATATATGTTGGTACGATATGTACAATTGATTCTATGGGCATCCCATGCCTCCTCAATGAAGTAGGGGAGCTGCGGGAACGGGAGGGGGGGGAGGAGGGAGAGGGTAGGGGAGGCTAGGGGTAGATAGACACAGATTGGAAAGATTAAGATTAAATTAGATTAAGGGAGAAAGAGGAAGTAAAAGTACAAAGGAAAGAAAAGAGTTGAATAGGGATGGTGGGAAAGAAGGGGGGGTGGAGGGGGGAGGGGAGGGAGAGAAATAGATAACAAGTAACAACACAAGCAAAATACGTTATACAATCACGCCAAACTGTGGAATAATAAGGAAAACATTTTACAATTTTGATACAAGACACAATGATGTGAATTAAGGCAAGTTACAATTGAATTAGCCAACGCTGAGTGTTTAAAAAAAAAAAAAAACATTTAAAAAAAGGTTTTACTATGGATAAGCTTGTCCCTATTGCATATTTCCAAGACTAAAATATGGACTGTGTTAGTGCTATATTCTATTTAACATAATTCTCCAACTGTTGTGGGCATAGATATAACTATATATCTAGTGTAGGCGACCAGGTTTGCCACATAAAGTATTTCTCCCGCTGAGTCATAAATAGCATAACTTGGGTCGACCCTGGTCCCCATTACAGTGACCCCTGACGTTGAGTGAGTGCAAATTCTTGCATTCTACACTCTATTTTATCCTATGTTTATTTAGTTCTCATTATAAGTTGTTTTTATTTTATTTTTATTTGTGTGGTGTAGCTCACTGTTATATTTTACTGTTATAATTTAGGTAGTGGGTTCATCGTATTTTTTGTGCTTAGGGGCATCTGGCATACAGCGCTGACACTTAAAACATGCACCACTTAGATAATTATTACAAATAAGCTTGGTAATGTTAACAACCACTTAATAGCCAGTGGATTCACTTTGCTGTTTTTACATAAACATGCAAGCTTTTTTGACTTCTGAATAACATGCTAATGGAGGTTATGCTACAGCATGCAAAGAAAGTTTAAATAATTTGGGCTGCTTTATTTGATTTACTGACGTAATTATGATACCTGTTTAAATTAACGTAGTTGTAGTGTCTGTTTATTCTACATGTAAATATCCTAATAATGATCAAATAAGTAAATAGAAATGTGTGATTGTGATGTGTAAATATGTCATATAAGGATGAGGATGTGTGACATGGGTAAAATCATAATTGGACACATGCAAGCATACACAGAATTTTATAGGACCAATTAAAAAAGAGAAGTAGATAAATAATATAAGATTTGGAAAAACAGAAAAGGAGAGAGATGGTTAGATAGTAGTTAAAGTAAGAAAAAAAATATCAGCTGGCCTAATGTAATTTTCAGTGCAGGTTGTAATACTTCAATGAACATAATAAATATATATCTACTTGTCACAACTGTTAAGAACATCATAACTATCTTACCATAGACTGTATTTTATGTATACTAAGTTTACTACCCAGCTTCGCCTGGAATTTAGATTTATGTCACTGCTCCTCGGCTTGGTGTATTTCGGTATTTCTTCGGTTTTGAAATCATTCGGCATATATTGTAGTTGCTCCGACTTGTAAACAACATGCATTCTGCATGCTCACCATAGATTTTTTTTATATTTAGCCTATGCTCAAACTGTGTTAAGATCATCCACAAGCTGCTGCCAGAGTTCATTATTCCTCCTTGGGTCTTGTCCTCTTTGCTGCTGCCCCTATCACATGGTTGTAATGTTGGCACAGCCTGTGTACCAATGCTATGTTCTCCTCTGCTGAGAAACTCTGCTGGTACCGTGCTCGTTTGTCTCTTCAGCAGTTTTGTTGCTCCGTCTTGTAGCAGTTCACAATCTTTGTTCAGCTAGTCACCCAACCAACTGCATTAAGAGCATCCACAATCTGCGGCCAGAGGTCATTATTCCTCCTTTGGCATGTCCTCTTTGCTGCTGTCCCTATCACACAGAGAAAACTCTGCTGGTACTTGCTGGTGTGTGTTTGTCTCTTCAGCAGTCTTGTTCCGTTTTGTAGCACTTTGTTGTTCAGCAAGTTGTATTTCTTTTTCCTCAGCATTTTTATTGCTCTGTCTTATAGCAGTTTGCAATAATTTTTCTGCAAGTTGAATTGCTACTGAAAACTTAATTAACCCCTTTGTAAAACATGGTGCTTTTGTCCCAGACAATGCAAGCACCACAACGCCACTTTTAGTTCCTGGCCACCGATCACAAGGTGACCGCTAGCCAGGATAACAATGGCAGAGAACCTGTGGGTCCCTGCAAAAGATCGCGATTAGGTAAATTGTAGTCGTGCTCGCTTTGAGCATCGGCTGACCGGAAGGATCCAGCTGCAAGTCCCTGCAGTGGGAGCAGAACAAAGCTCCTAGAGGGGAGCCACGATGAGCTGTTAAATGCAGGATGTTCTATGCCGTCCTAGTGTCTTTTAGGGTCAGTAAAATTAGGACAGCATTGAACGTCAGAGAGCTGAACATAGTTTGGTTGATCAATGCCACCCTTAGAAACCTTCGAAATAAGGTATTCAGGATAGAAATATAATTTGCTGTCATTCTTCTATATTACCAGTGATGTCATAATGTCCTGTTGCCCATACCCAGTGTCCAAACAGTTCACTTCAAAACTTAATTGAGCTTCACCGGGGATTTAGATTCTTGTCACTGCGCCTTGGTTTGGTGTAATTCGCTGTGTTTTCAGTTTCAAAAGCATTCAGAGTGTATTCCTGTTCTGCGCCTTGTAAACAACATGTATTCTGCATTGTCAGCTCGGAAACAAAGTATGTTTACCCTATTCTCTGTCATTTCATAATGAAAGGAGATTATGACATCAGTTCTCTAAACACACCCTTGCAGCTTCCCCATGTGTGGCAGCCATGTGCAACATTACCAAAGAGTGTAGATTCCTAGCTACCCTTGAAACAGCTAATACGTGTGATACATAATCTATAGGTGTGAGTAAGCTCAGTGTGATACAACATAGTGCCTGTGGTGCAAGTATTTTAAATCCACTTACCTTTTTGATCACCACCTCCTTGGACCTGCTATTCCCAACAACTGCGTTAAGAGCATCCACAATCTGTTGCCATTTTCTTCAGGACAGAAATCTCATGTGCTGTCACTGTTGTACATCACCAGTGATGTCATAATCTGTACAGGCTGCATCCACTGAAAGGCTATTCCTGATACCAGCTACACTTTGTTCATTTTATTAAGTGTTCTTGCATAGCAAGACCACTTAATATTATCTCACATATATATTCTTATTCTTATTATAGCCAAATTTACCACCCAAACTCCTCCCACAGTTTTTACACTACATAGACTGTAATATACCGTTTTTGTGGCGAAATTGGTCCCAAAGGAATGAATGGCGGGATGTTCAAAACTAGAGTGGGAGCTGACAAAAGCTAGAGAGTGAGCTGAAAAATCAGGACATGATTTCTAAACTGCTACCAATCCCTCATTTTCAAGCTCACCTACACAAATCTTATATCAAAACGTTCAGCTATCCCTGCTGCCACTAAACATGTCCACGGCTAAGCCATAGTCCTGATAGTTTTCACAATATGACCATTTGTTTGCAACTCACGCCGTCCATTGACATTCATTGAAACTCCACTCTAGCCACCTCAAATTTAAAGGGCACTCCACCCAGTTACTCCGCCCCCTCCAGTTGTAGACTACTGGTGAAGGCAAGAACACTTCACACAATTTCCCCAGAAATTTTAGCTTTTCTAGTTTTAATTGTGATCTATTTTTCTAGTAGGATTACAAAAGAGAGATCCATTTTTTTAATCCCTGTAAGTAGTAACAGAAAACATGCAAGGTGCTTGGTCAATAGATATAAACATGTTTATTAGCATACTGAAAAATATCTTGAGCATTATTAGGACTGCCAAAGAAAATATTTTTAAATTAATTGTACAAGCACATGTATGAAGAAAGGACAACATTTCAATTCATCCAGGAACCTCCATTGTGACAGATTTGTATGTATAGTCATAAACCTGTATATAACCAGACATACAGTATGTCATAAATAATTTAGTCAGTGGTAGATGTGTCCAAATATGTAAACAGGATGCATGACTTAGTGCTGTGTTGTTTAGATATAATAGTTATGTAATAAATAGCTTAAAGAGAGATTTATAGAAATTCAAAATAATATTGTAATCAGGCAGAATGTAGCTTTGTTGGTCTTTAGTTAAACTTCCAAATAGAATTTCAATTGTGCACACAAGATGTATAAGAATTTTTGGGGGTTGGTTTTTTTCCAAGGTGTAAGATGGAGTGGCTCTGTGATGTGATCAAATTTATACATAATGAATTGGTTTTCTTAAAAATCCTGTCAGGAATGGACTTCATCGGGACTCAAACTCTAATTTTAATAGGAAACTACTGATGTGATAAGTATTATCTGAACTCTGGAGTCTACTTGATTGTATTGATCATTACACTGCATACGTGACAAGAAAGGCTATAACAAAAGCTATAATTTTTACATTAAAAATCAAAATAGACTTGCACAGAATGAAGAACAATGGCTGGGGTGGCATAATGTTTTTTTTATGTGGGTGTAATAGTCCTTTAACTTGTTCGTGACCAGACATTTTGAACATTTTTGTCGTTCTGGACAATGACTGTTTAGTGTTTAGCTATAATTCTACTCTTTCTCATTTACTGTACCCACATAAAGTATGTATTGATTTTTCCGGAATAAGAAGGGATTTCGTTGGTTACCATTATTTTAAACATATCAAATCATTTACTATAACAACTTTTACTTGAAAAACATTTTACCCATCTACAAAAGCTAATGAAAAAAATCTGGTATAATAGTTGTCCTGCATTTAAAAATACCGTTTTTTTTTTTTTTTTACTTTGTTTGCAAGTTATAAGGCAATTAGCAAACCCAACTATCTTTAAACTAACCATTAGAATTATCTATAGTGACTTTGTAGCTTTAATGCTATCCTTAAAGGGACTCTGTCAACCTAAACTTTGTTTATAATCTGAATGTAGAGAATTAAAAATGATATTTGTGTTGTTGTAGCAAAAATGCATGCAGGTTAAGAAAAAAAAAAAAAAGAGTTAAATACAAGGTGATCTAATAAGCACACCACAGACACTTTAAAACATATATTTCTCCTATTTTATGCATTTGCTGACAATTCCGCTAATGCACTGTACAGATTATTTTCTCTACATTTACTGTATTATTAATGGTGAGGTTGTCCCTCCATTTTTGGGGAGCTGAGTGTGCTTGGTGAACAGGAGCAGGCTGCCCATACTGTAATTCTTCTCTCCCTGTCCGGTCATTGTGACTGGCTGTCACTATGACCGGCTGTGACAGGGTGGTTCTCTGCAAATACAGCCGGATTGTGGTATTGCCGCTAATGGGATAACTAAATGAAAGTTGAAAATATTCACATTTTCAGAAACTACCATGAATCCACATGACGACTTTTATAAGTTGATACTTTTCATTATACCTGTAAGATTTACTGTGGCACAGCTAAATTAAGACAACTCTTTTTTTCTAGTAAATACTTGTCAAAACAAGCAAAAACAGAAAAATTGTTGCAGTGGTTCCCATATTAATTGCACCCTTTTATATAAGCTTGATGGTCTTTGCTATTCACTATAATTACAAGTTACCAGTCCAGGCTTCCAACTAAGGATTTTTGCATTGTCTGTAGATAATAGGACCACCCAAAGAACCATTCCCAAAGTCCTCCATGAACATAATCACACCAAGTGCACTGGAGCAACCACACCTGGAAAAAACAGGAGTCAATTTTTCATAAAAGAACTCCTCTTTATTACAGTCCCTGGACAATTGTTTTAAATCACAGGCTTCTAAAACTGGAGGCACGGCTGGACTCTTAACACACGTCTCACAAGAATCGGTGCTTACTCAAAAGCACTGTTTTGTCTGGAGTGGCTGCACTTGGTATTAGTCTGTATATTTCTGTCAGAAATTTGAAACTCCGTTGATAGCAAACTTGTCTTAGTACGTTTTGGGATATGTGTAGAGCTAACACCACCCAACATGGGGCCAATAGGCATTCAATAATATTGTCAATTTGTTTAAGTTGTTTTCTGTTGGACTGTGCATTTCAATCTAATAGTAAAATAAATACCTATTCTGTGGCTTTCATTTTTACGAGCAACATCAGACCAAAAATAATATTGAGGCTGCCTGTAAAGATGTAAATGGTTAGAGGCATACTGTACGTCGTAACTCACACATTCCTGAGTTTAGCTACAAGATTGTTGTGTGCTCTTAATTGGAACTTTGTAAAATATTCCAAAATACTCTTCTTCCACAAGGGGGCCGGATTACAAGCATACCACATCTCTGGCACTGCTGAAGTGAAATGCAAACAGGACACATCATATTAATAGACAGAGGGTGTGTGCCTAAATGTGGAAAGAAGTCAGACTTGTTATTTCTGTTCACTTTGCACTGATAACTTTTGTTTATTTGTTTTTATTTCTGGTGTCATTATTCTATTGTCAATAGACAAGGATTTCATTTATGCCATGGTGCTGTTGAAATATAAAATAATACATACACTTTATAATGTAAATGGGCACAAAAATGGCCCCTGAGTCGGGTACAGGATATTTAACTTTAAAAACCAGGCAGTTATAGCTAATTTGAAAAGATAGGCAGGGTGAAGAATAGTTGTGCTATTGGTGTATAATTGTGATGTTCCTGTGTTCACTTTTGGTAAGTAACACAAACAGTGTGATCTGAATGTAGCATCACTTCATTCAGAGAGGTGGGGAAAAAAGATACGCCTGATGGAATTCCTGATTACAGAAACTTTGGCTTTCCAATGTAAGCAGAGCGAAAGGGAGCACAGTTAGTGAGGAGAGCCCCAACAGGTTTAGGTTCACCCTTGTGACAGTTTACTATACATTTAATAGATTTTTGTTTTAATGTACATTTCCCATAATTATGATAAATAGGTTTCTACTGGCCAACAGAATCTAGGTAACATATGCCTGTCTTTTTCTTTCAGTTTCCCATATTTTGTCCAAGAAATACTAATTAACATTACGGACATGTATATGGAGTGTGTTGCCTCGTTTGTTATCGATTCAGAGATAAGAGGTTAAGGGAAATGCTGCAGTTGACAAAGTGGTGCTTTCTTAATTCCCAAGTTTTGATAGAAAATAGTGAAACACTGTATGCTAGCTCAATGGGAGCAAAAGGAGGAAGGGAATAGGGAAAATTCTGGGTTATTCCCCATCAGTGTTAATTTCATCAACAAAAAAAAGGCATTACAGTTTTCGTTAGCTGCATGTTTTCAGTTACTAAACTATCTAAATTAAAACTAGTTTAACAGGACTAAAACTATGACGAAAGACATTGACATTTTCGTCAACAACCAAAAACTTGACAAAAATGTTGGGGAGGGACTATTGCATTTATCTGTTTGGACTTCCAGTTCTGGTTCCTCAGAGCTCTGTCCCCTTACTATCTGCACTGGATAGGCTGAGACTGTGTCTGTTTTCTGCCTGGATACTTCTCCACTGGAAAGCTCCTCCAGCCTTCTCATCCTTGTTCCCTTCCTCATGGCTGATGATTTAGTCAGCTAAAGTATACTAGAGATTTAGTTGACTAAAACTAGACTAAAACAAAAACAATTCAGATGACTAAAAAACTACTAAACAAAAATTGAATTTTAGTCAAAAGACTATTGGGTCTATTCACTAAAATTCGAGAATAGCTTGAGGAGGTCAACTTTGTAGGTCGACTTTCATTTTGACAAGTCAAACTCGGTGCCAAATTTAACTTGATCTCATAAATAGCTTTGATCATTTCACCTCCCATTACTTTCAATGGATTAGATTCGAATCTGCGTCAAAATCGGGTGTCAAAATGAAAGTCAACCTCCAAGGTTGGCCTACTAGAGCTATTCTTGAATATTAGTGAATAGACACATATGACTTAAACTAAATCATATATTTTTATGGGTTTTTATGTCAACCTAAATATTGCTCATACTGTGAATGTAGAGTATAAAACATTATAAAAAATGATCTATAAATGGTGTTTGCAGAATTGCCGGCAAATGCTTAAAATAAAGGATTTGTGTCAATAGCGTCTCCTGCTAATACATCACCTTGTAGCTTGATATGCAAATAACACATTTCCCATTGAAAATTTGTTAATTTGCATAGCAAGACACATATTATGTAACAAACAGGCGATACCACAGCCATATTTAAAACACATATTTATCATTTATCATTTTTGCATGCAAAAAAAAGCCATAAAAAAATAATAATACATAAATGCACATGGACATGTTAAAGAGACTCATTGCTAAACATTGCTTAGGTTGACAGAGTCCCTTTAAAATAAACTTAACATTCAAGATTCTTCAAAGAAAAACATACAGTCAATGTATGTTGCCCAAGCTAAAGATGAATTTTAAATCTAACTACCTCTTGAAGGGACAGTATAATCACCAGTATAACATCTCCTTTTTAAAATGTATATTCAAGCTATTAATAAAATACATTTAAATTGTAGTAGCTCTTTTTTCTGGAGATCGGCATAAGTTAAAGTTAAAGTTTGAATACCTCATGTTATTCTTGAAGGAATAGTGAGGAATTCAGCTGCAACAAGGACCACAAATATCCAGTGCGTTAAAGTACTGTCCATGGCCCCAATATTTATAGATTAAATGCCCTTGCCGCTATGCCCCAAGCATCCAAATAAATTAAAATGATAATTTCAAGTGCAATTTATTGTGAATAGGAAATGGCTTACACAACACGGCACTTAGTCATGGCTTAAGGGTGACAGCATGCACAAGATTTTAGGAACTCAAAATAGAGTTAATAACGCTTCTGTTGGAAAGTTAAATACTAATTACGTGTGATATCACTCCAATAATAAAAAACTATTTTACATAAATAATAGTGATAAATACTAAAAATCTAATTGTGAATACAACTGCAAAAGTTTAAAAAAAGACGTCAAAACAGCTCAGGGTTATTAAAACGAACTTATTACCGTATTTGCTCGATTATAAGATGACCCTGATTATAAGACGACCCCCCAAACTTTGTATATCCCTTTAGGAAAAAAAACAAAAGCCTGAATATAAGACTACCCTATAGGAAAAAAGTTTAACTTGTATATATGTAAATGGATTTTTAATATTTAATAAAATATTGATATTATACAAATGCATTTCTTGTTTTTATTTTCTTTTATGTGCCAATGTGGCCTCTCTCCCCCTCCCCCAGCGTTGTCTCTCTCTCCCTCACCCCCAAACTTCTCTCTCTCTCCACCTCCCTCGTCTATTCCCCCCTCCCCTTGTCTGTCTCCTCCCCTTGTCTCTCTCTATCCCCCCTCCCCTTTTATCTCTTCCCCCTCCCTCCCTCCCCGTTTCTGTGTCTCCCCCCCTCCCCTTGTCTGTGTGTGTCTTCCCCCTCCCCCTCACCTTGTTTCTTTCCCTGGTGGCTAGTGGGGCAGCCGGGGGATGTCTGCACGATACGTGCAGACATCCTCCATGCTGCCCGACACCTACGTCTATTATGACGGACATTTGGTCCGTCATAATAGACGGAAGTGTCGGGCAGCATGGAGGATGTCTGCACGTATCGTGCAGACATCCCCCGGCTGCCCCCACTAGCTGCCCCCCACTAGCCACCAGGGAAAGAAACAAGGTAGCTAGCTAGCGGGGCAGCGGAGGATGTTTGCGCGATGAACGCAGACATCCCCCGCTGCTGCCCGGCACTTCCGCCGGGACTTTTATGATGAAGCCGGAAGGACCCGGCTTCATCATAGAAGTCCCTGAGGTCGTGCCGGGCGGCAGCAGGTGGGGTCTGCGCTCATCGTGCAGACATCCCCCGGCTCTTAGCGAGGGGGATCCAGGTCCCCTGCAGCTCTGCGGGGGACCTGTATCCAAGTCTTATAATCTGACCTCGATTTGAGGTCAGATTATAAAACAACCTCGATTATAAGACGGGGGGTATTTTTCAGAGCATTTGCTCTGAAAAAACGTTGTCTTATATTCGAGCAAATACGGTATATGCCTTTCTCTTCTTGTAAAGTAAAGATTACCCTTATAAGCAACTATTATAAACAACGTTTGCATTAAGTCTCCACCATATATATAATTTCCTGAATTTAAGAAAGCTTGCAGACTTATACTACTGGATGAATACTTTGAGTGTGAGTTCACATAGAAACATAGAAACATAGAAACATAGAAACATAGAATGTGTCGGCAGATAAGAACCATTCGGTCCATCTAGTCTGCCCAATTTTTTTATTTTTTTTTTGAGTACTTTTATTAGTCCCCCGTTCCCGGTCTTATAGCTAGGATAGCCTTGTGTCTATCCCACGCATGCTTAAAATCCTTGACTGTGTTTACCTCTACCACTTCTGCTGGCAGGCTATTCCATACATCCACTACCCTCTCAGTAAAGTAATACTTCCTGATATTACTTTTAAATCGTTGCCCCTCTAATTTAAGACTATGTCCTCTAGTTGTGGTAGTTTTTCTTCTTTTAAATATACTCTCTTCCTTTACTGTGTTGATTCCCTTTATGTATTTAAATGTTTCTATCATATCCCCCCTGTTACGTCTTTCCTCCAAGCTATACATGTTAAGATGCTTTAACCTTTCCTGGTAAGTTTTATCCTTCAACCCATGAACCAGTTTAGTAGCCCTTCTCTGAACTCTCTCCAAAGTATCAATATCCTTCTGGAGATAAGGTCTCCAGTACTGCGTACAATACTCCAAGTGAGGTCTCACCAGTGCTCTGTACAATGGCATGAGCACTTCCCTCTTCCTACTGCTAATACCTCTCCCTATGCAACCAAGCATTCTGCTAGCATTTCCTGCTGCTCTATTGCATTGCCTACCTACCTTCAAGTCCTCTGAAATTATTACTCCTAAATCCCTTTCCTCAGATGTTGAGGTTAGGACTGTACCAAATAGTCTATATTCTGCTTTTGGGTTTTTACGCCCAAGGTGCATAATCTTGCACTTGTCCACATTAAATGCCAGTTGCATAAAAGGGTATACTTGCATGTGGAATTGTGTGAGGTGTGAATATACCTGAAGAACAAGACAGACACCATCATCATCATCTGCTGAGGAGGAGGAGGATAAGCTAGGCAACCCACTAGAGTTGGAGATGTAGAAGAATGCATTGTTAGTGGTGAGTCACATCAACTTTTGAATTGGGCTTCATTCATGAAAGAGGGAATCGCATGAGATATGAATATTCCATGCAATTAGCTCTTTCATGAATGAAGCCTTGTTTGTCATACATGTTACTACTGTTGGTGTATGTTTTACTTACCGGAGGCAGGTGAAGAGGAAGCACCCATCAATGCCAGAATAGCAGCCTAACCTGCTGAATTACAAGGATTAGTTGTGGTGGCAGTGGCTGCTCTGGCTAGCTTTCTCTTCACCTGCCTCCTGATATCGGAGTATCTAAAAGATGAGTGGATATCCTATTTACACATATACAAATGGTTCTCCTCTGCTGAAAAACTGTGGGTATAGGTCATTTGCCCTTGCCTTCCCCCTCTCCTGCATCCAGTGTCCTGGTCTGTCCCCTCCCGCCCTGACCTTTGACTTGCGATTTGTTTCCTTTTGTGTTTAGTATTTAGTGCTGCTGGCCCAATATCCTGCTCTAAAATGGTGGCGTTGCACTGTGGTCAGTATTTATACACAGATTCCGCAACAGTGATTGGCTGTAAGTTTAATATTTTGTATCAATATACTGATTCTGAGCACATTTCTTGTGGAGGTTTGGGGTTTTTATTGGAAGGATTTCGCCTTGGTATTTCAGAGATATTTTTTGTGTCTGGTGATTTAGAGGTTACCACTTTAGTTCGATGTGTTTCAGTGTGCATTAGGATTCAGGCTATGTTGTCCAAATTGTGACACTATTCAGAGGGTATGTCAAAATTCCTGACCTGTCCCCAAAGTGCCCTGAATCATTCCGGGCTTTGGTGGCATAAATTCGGTGCTGAAAATTGGCACATATAGTGCTTATCAATTCAAATAAAATGAAGAAAAGGGGGGAAAAGTGAGTTTAAGGTTACAGCAGTATTTTATTGAGTGTTGTCTGACTGGGGAGATGTTTTGGCATCCAGGGTTCCAAGATCTCCTGAATTTTATTCAGTCTATCGTGGATTTTAGCTGTAATTTTTTTCAAGCACAAACAGGTCCCAAATGTTTTTTGATAATTTCATTAAATGTGAGGTGTAGGCCCTTCCAATCTTTGCCAATCAATGTGTAAAACGGAAACCCATATTCTGGGGGATGGGACGGTTCATCACAGTTGATTCTACGCAGCAGCTTCACCAAGACTTCTTGAGCAATGGACAGTTAATTGCTGGATCGCATAGAAGGTTAGTATTATTAGTACTAGAATTAGAGTTAGCATTAGGGGTTAGGATTAGTATTTTGAGTTAGTATTGGGATTCAGGGGATTTGTATTAGGAGTTAGGATTGGGGATCAGGGGTTAGTATTAGGGTTTGGGTGGTTAGTATTAGAAGTTAGTATTGGGGTTGGGGGAGTTAGTAATATGGCTCTGGGTTAGTTTTGGGCGGTTACTTTATCAGTGGGGGTTTGTTACTGTATTGTGCTGATAGTTCACTGCAGCGGTGAAACGGTAGTGATGAACTGTCCTTGAAGCCATATTCTGTGCATCAGGTTTTGATTCACCTTGGTTATCACTGGATGACATTACTTTGCTCAGATAAGAGCTGTTTGAGAAGGGTGAAAGTTTGAGGTGTAGCATATCAAATATGTGTTGAAAAATGAACAGGCTTTTGTTACAACTGAACCCAACTTTTGGTTTTAGCCGAAATCCACTATATAAAATCTGAACCTAATAGGTCCGGAGTAATATCTGGATTAAAACCAATATGAGTCAACTGTAATCACGGTGAGGAAGGGTGAAGTTGGAGTTTGTCATTTTTCCATAGTGACAGTGATTTATCAATAGTTTGACGAGGCACTTAAATTGCTTGTTGAGGGTTAGTAATCCATAGCAAATATCGCTACCTATCAGTGCCACCCTTTCAGTAAGCCTGGTGTAAAGTGCCTGTATGTACCTCAGGATTTAGGAAGCACATGCCACATGTATGTCCAGTCGACCAGGTGGAAAGCTTTTTCTGCATCAAGGACCAGAAGAATGGCTGTTTGTTTTGTGGCTTTAGATAGTTCAATCAAGTTGACTGTCCTCCACAGAGGCAGAGAGCCATGAGAGTAGCTCTGAAGGAATTTCAGTTGTGTAGTAATAAATTAAGTGAGCAACTAGAGAGATCACATTCCATTAACTCTGTGTGTTGACTGTTTGTGGGAATGTTTAGGGTGGGATTTGTTTTCTTATGTATAAACAGATGCTACAGTCATAAATTACGTATTTACAAATCTGTTATTTCTGGTTCTATCTACATAGCTGTACATTCTAAATCTTTTTTTTTGTTTCCTGCATATTTTGTGAGACCACACTTTCGTGCAGAGCTCAGAGGTCTGCTGTAGGCTGCCATTGTATTAGCAGGTAAAACACTTCTCAAATCATACCTGTCTCTATATCAAGTTCTTCTGAATTACACAACAGGAACTCCTTGGTTCCACAGAAATATCTTGGGAACCAATTTTACCTGTTTACCTGGCATACTGGGTTTGTAGGCACTTGTACACCTCTTTTGGTGATATTCTGAACAGTAGGTATGCTCTAATTTGTGCTTTATATCTGGCCTTGATGGAGAGCTCCTCTAACATGCATGACATTTGGCTGATGGATGGCCACGCCTCCCCAGGCCACTTAGTTTTTACATTATATTTAGTGACACTTTAAGCATGCAAATATTTGTATGCTTAAAGTCCTGCGTCCTAGTGCCTTACCTTGTTTGCCTCGTGTTAAATACAGTGCTAATGGCAGGCATTGTAGTGTTACTTTTGATATTTATTTAGAAGTATTTGTTTAAATTTACAATAAAAATAGGTTTTAGGCTATTTTATGGTAATCTCTTTAGCATACCCCTTTAGAACATTACCGTCACTGACCCATTTAGATCGGACTTCCACATCATGATAGCTACAACAGATGATAATGCAATGAAGCTTGGAAATGTAGGGTCAGTGGTTCAGACATCTGTGCATGCATCAGGGGAGGAATAAAATATTAAACTGAATATATTGAGTTTTTATGTGTTAGAGTGTACTCTATTAAGTATCATGTTAGAGGTGATACATTATCATACAATGAACAGACTGGGATGCAAATTGATTAAAACATTGTTAAGCACAGGTTTTTGTTGTTGCTTTGTTTACTTTTCTGTAATAAAACAAATATTGATTAAAATTGATATGGTACTTGATGTTTAGCAATGTTCAAAATGGTACTTAGCATAGCTGGCGTTATACTGGTGCATTAAAGGTTAAAGTTAGATCTAATGTAAGAGTTGCAGTTTTTACTACTTAAAAAAAAAAGCTGTCTAGTGCCAAAAATGCATCTTCAAAATATTAATGCATATTAAGGTGCTTTCAAAGTACTTTAAAATGCATGTCTTACCTTTTGCATTGCTTAAAATATGAAATACTTACAGCTAGATGAAATACTGAAATTACAGCAGTTTGCAAGAAACCAGGACTCTCCACACTAGATGAGTAAAAGTCATATTGTTTTTGTTTTTGCTGCAGGAACCAATGAGAATAATGCAATTCAAATGAATGGAATATCCTGTATCTCAAGTGATGTCATCAGACAATGTGTTGCACTATAAAGAGATCCTACTGTGTGCAAGAGCAAGGTCACTCAGAAGGCACACAATAGATTCAATTTGAGGAGGATAGGGGGTGTTTAATTTATTGGGGTGTATGTTTGTAAGCTGAACTGTCAACGCTTACATTGCCGCGATTAACTATCCTAGACACAGTTTGATACACTTTTTTTAACCAAAAAATGTATTGTGGACTGAGAGCTGAGCTGCAAAACATGGGCCATAAAAGTTGTATAAAACTTTGCTCCTCCTTGGACTTCACCAGGTCAGACAGCTCAGTTGGCCTTGGTGTCAGCTACTTCTTCATCTGTCTTTGGTAACTGCGGCCTACATTCTGTATTTCAATGTCCTAAACATCACCCTCTTTTCAAATAGCTACATCTGTGGTGGCACCTATCATTCTCCCCATGGTGGTGGATCCCATCGGTCATGAACTGCCGAGCACATCAGGAGCCCTCCACAATCTGCTGACAATCGGCCATGACGGCATTCAATCTTGCTGTTGTTTGGTTGCTGGAACTCATCGTTATGTAGGCAACATCTACCATGAGCTGACCATAATGGTGGGGAACCAAGAACGGCTCCATGCGAGTTGATGGAGAAACATAATTAGTTGCATAGTTGGTTAGGTGCACTTGTTGCAGAGCAGGTGCAGATGGGATTGACGTACCAACAGGAGTGTGAGGCTAGAGCTGAACACTGTAAACGTATTGTGAAATAAAAGAAATCAAAACTGGAATGGAATAAATGGAAACGTGGATAGCGCTCAAAATAAATATATAAATAACAAACAAACACAAATAGTGTCAAAAATACTAACGATTTTAATATACAATGACAAATTAATTAATTTGAAAAAATATATACATATCATAAAACAGCGCATTACTAGGGTTAAGTATTAATTCCCAAGGAAAGTGCATATGGATCATCAGAATGAATAGAATGCAACATTCAGTAATAAAAAGTTCTAAAAAAAAACGGAAACAAGTAAATCAGCACATGTATATACCTTTTAGCAAACAAAAAATGTGGAGAGAATACAAAGTGCAACGTGTTTCGGATAGTCCTTTCTCAAGCAAAAGAAAGCGTCTCCTCCAATGTCTGTATAGGGGATATATGTGCAAAAAAACTTTAAATAAGGAAATGCCCGCGAAAGAGCAATAAATGGTACACCTGAATTTTGATAAACTGGAATGAAATGTACCACTGCTCCTGAGGCAATTCTCATACCTAACATCACTCCATCAGCACAGGTGGTTTTAAGTCAGCTTGGTGAGGGTGACGATGATACCTACATGACTGGACAGTTGCTCAGTATATCATCCTCCTCCTCATCAGATGGTGATGACTAAATCACACTGAAGTATCTTAGTAGTAGCCATGGAACCCTTGGTTACTTACTAGTCGTGTTATACTCTTCTGCTGACAAACTCTGCATTCCCTGCCCGCTTCCTGCACTGGGCTTTTTTTTAATTATTATTTATAAAGACATTCAAATTAATTTAATTTTAATTAAAAAAAAAAAATGATTTGAAGAAATTTGTGTCAACAATGTTGTTTTTCAGCTAAATCCACATCTCACGCATTTATACAGTGCTGTATCATTCTACATGGGTACATCTTCCCTTTCATTGTGGTAAAACATTATTGACTATGCTGCATGACACTTGTTATGTGATTTTTTGACATGTGCATAGATCCATATATGTGCAAATATAATTTTTTGCACATATGTCATAATGCAGGATATTTGTATGAAAAATTATATTAGGGTATATTTGTAGACATAAAGACAAACAGGTGTGTATGAGGTCTTGGAGCTAAAATAGAGTAAGGGAAGCTCTGTTGATTTGTATATTCTTCCTATTGGAGGTAATGTGGTTGACCCAAATAAATGTTTACAATTACAATATGTAAGGTAAATACAGTCACAGGAAAAAGAAAGTACAACCTCTTTGAATTCTATGGTTTTACATTTCAGGGCCACAGTCATCTGTTCTTTAGCAGGTCTTAAAATTAGGTAACTGCAACCTAACAGACAAACAGCAACACATGACATATGTTTCATACACTGTGTCATGATTTATTTAACAAAAAAAAAGCCAAAATAGAGAAGCCATGTGTGAAAAACGAAGCACATCTTAGTAATTCAATAGGTTGTAGAATCGCTTTTAGCAGCAATAACTTAGTAATTGTTTTCTACATGACTTTCTCAGTCTCTCACATTGTTGTAGAGGAATGTTATCCCACTCTTCTTTACAATGTTGCTTCAGTTTATTGAGGTTTGCTGGCATGTATTTATACACAGCATTTCGATCAGGTTGAGGTCTGGACTTTGACTGGACCATTGAAACACCTTGTTTTCTTTTTTAGCCATTCTTTTGTAGATTTGTTGGTGTGCTTGGGATCATTGTCTTGTTGCATGACCCAACTGCAGCCAAGATATAGCTGTAGGACAGATGGCCTCACATTTGACTCTAGATTACTTTGGTATTCAGAGGAGTTCATGGTCGACTCAATGACTGCAAAGTCACCATGCCTGACAGCTGGTATGAGGTGTTTGCGCTGATAACTTGTGTTTGGTTTTTGCCAAACGTCGTGGTGTGCACAAGCATCTCCATTACGGACAAGCATCTCTCGTCTGTCCAAAGGACATTTTTCTCGAAGTCTTGTTGTTTGTTCAGATGCAAATTTGCAAACCCACGCCGTTCTGCCATGTTCTTTTAAGAGAGAAAATACTTTTTCCTGGGAACCATTTGAAACAAAACATGCTTTTCCAGTATTTTTCTAATTAACATTTAACATGCTCACTGAGGCCTGTAGAGTACGAGATGTGATTCTTTCAATTTCTCTGAGCATTGCACGGTCTGACGTCGGGGTGAAATTGCTGGGCCGTCCACTCCTGGGAAGATTGGAAACTGTCTTGAAAGATTCCCACTTTTGAATAATCTTTCTTACTGTAGAATGACGGAGTTTGAAATTGTTTGGAAATGGCCTTGTAACCCTTCCCTGCTTGATGGGCAGCAACAACTGCTTCTCTAAAATCATTACTGATGTCTTTTCTCCTTGGCATTGTGTTAACAAACACCCGAATGCACCAGACCAGCAAACTGCTAAAACTTTGGGTTTTGTAGAGGTGGCCACACTTGCTTATGCTCAGTTAATCAAGGGCATTTGAATAGCATCTGTCTGCTACTTAATCAATTATTTCGTATGCAAGCATAATTTTTCATAATGGCGTCTCCATTTTAGCTATATTTTTGTTAATTAAATCATGACAATGTGTAATGTCATGTGTTGTTGTTCATCAAAGGTTGCATTTACCTTTTAAGACCTGCTAAGGGACAGATGATTGTTACTATGTCCTGATATAGGTAATAATCAAATAATCCAAAGATGTTGTACTTTATTTTTCCCCTGACTGCATATAAAATCTCAGTTAGAAATATTTCCAAAGACCATTATGTTTAAATGACATATTAAAAACCAAATCTACTATAAAGAGGGCACAAAATAAAAGACTGGTGTATAAAAGATCCTCCATTTATAACATACAAACACAGAATTAAAAAATATATATATACTGAAAGAAAATGGACAATCTTTAATGCCAAGTAAGGGCAAGAAGATGCATCCTGTTGATCTTAAAATATTAAAAGTCAAAATAAAACAAGTGACTTTTATTATATATTTTAAAACTTACAATTTGTATTTATTACACCTACAGTATATCTGTGTTACCCTCTTCCCAACATGTCCTTGGTTCACCCAATGACCACTTAGTGCATTAGGATTTTCTATGTTGTCATCCATTATGTGATCGCAATAACCATGCGGACTGCATATGCATAAACTTACTGCAAGTTTCCATCTGTCGGCTCGCATTGCTGGAGCTTGCCTCAAAACAGAGGTTCTCTTCCGGGAGCAAATCAATTTATTTCCCAACATGATCGCTCCGATTGGCCATCACGGATCATATTACAAAGCCAATGTTTTCTAAACATTGGTTTTGTCATTAGTTCAGCTACTTTCTGCCTCAAATCATGAGACTCAAAGTAGCTGAGCGGTGTTACAGTGTGACGCAGTGTCCCACTCAGTTTACCTTATTACAAATTAACCCTTTTAATATCTTGGGAACCAATTTTTGGGGACTTCATTGCTGTTTACCTGGCATACTGGGTACCTATGATGAAGCAGGTTCTTATGTAACAACTGATCTTTGCTGATATTGTAAATGTGTATTATTTATTGTATTAATTAAAAAAAAAAAAATCAGAAACCGTCTTCACTCACATGTGATCAGTTATTAACCCCTTTACTTCTGTTTGATCACAGGGTTGGCTTGTGATCAAGCAGGCTAATACTGTTTTTTCATTTTTACTAATTTATTAAAAATGTTAATATCTTTATTTAACCCTTCACTACCGTTTGATCATTGTGTTGTGATCAGTCAGGTCAGTACACTTGCTGTACTGATTTGTTCTGCATTTTTTGTCACAGATCTAAAGATCATTATCCCTTTGATCACAGTTTTTTCTGTGTTCAAGCAGGTCTCTGCTGTAATAATTGCACAGATTATAGTGTGGTTTTTCATTTTATTTTGCAGTTACGATTGTCTTGTATGGTTATTTTGGGGGGTAGAATAGAAAAAAATACCCCCCCCCCCAAAAAAAAAACAACTCAACAACAAAAAACTATACATATTTATTTTTCTGTGTGTCACTGAGATTAAATGGCAAAGATACATAACGTGGAAGAGGTTTACTCTATTCTCATACTTGAAAAGTGATTAAAACGTGCGCCAGAAGAAGGGAAGGAGAAAGCATTCTACTTGGTGTAACCTTTATGTGTATGTGTGTTTTTATTATTTATGTTAATTCTATTATCATACTTGACGACTTTCTCTTACCCACAATTTTACAAGATTTGGCCTCCACGGACACTTAATAGGCCGGCTACAAAAATGCCACAAAAAGGACATGGGAACAGGATGACTACATGTCAAGAACTGATCCAAATTTTGCCTTTTACCGTGCAAACAACCTAGGAAACCTATACATTGGAGATATCTGTACTGTGAGGAAATTGGTAAATATAAATTAGCAATTGTTTAGGTATCATACAGAAGATTTTCAAAATTAACATTGTGAAAACCCCTGTCATGTCTGGCAAAATGTTTGTGGTAAAATGGGCAAATACCAAAATCAAAATATCATGAAACAGGTACCGAGATGTACACTTTTGAAAAATATATAATACAGTTGGTTAGTTTTGACTTCTGTGGTACTAGTACTAGCACACCAAATTTTGATATCTTTTAATTTTGAAATAAAGATGCAGTCCTCATATTCTTTCATAGTTTGCCTGTAACTGCAATAAAATATATGAAAATAGTAGGTATATCGGGTACTCCCAGATTCAGGACAAATAAATAAATATAATTCAGAGTCTAATTCGGTAGCTGTACTTTTCAGGATTTGCCACACTAAGAATTCCTGGTCGTTAAAAAAAGTGTTATACTCCTCAGCAGTCCCCTCTCTGTAGTATACCTTGGTCTGCTGTTTAGTTTTCATTTCCTAGTATCGACAACAATCCTTCTGTTCCCGAGGACGTCCCATCTGTCCCATTTCTGAAATAGTCACCTTCCCTGTACAGCAATCCTCCATTCTTTTCCCCCATCTCCAGGCCTTCTCACTGTTAAAGAAGCTGAAGCCAATCGATTTACTTACCAACAACACACGCACAGCCGCTCTGGGAAACGGACCAATACATTAAAAAAGAAAATTGCTCCTTTTCTTATGTCCCTTGGCTGTAATATTGTGCATTTTATATATAATTTCCCTGCACCAGACAGCACGCAAAATTCCCTGCTAGACTAGCTCCGTTTGCCATTGTGACTCCAGTCATGTGACCTGTGCTGATGTCACCCTGACATCACAGGCCGTTCTCTGCATGGGAACTAGACAGCACAGTGCTCAGTCTGCCTGTCAGTCAGCTGCTGCTTCCAATGCAACTCCTGGCCGGGCAGACACTCACCGGGAGCAGACAGAACATCCCCAGCCGCGCACACAGCACTGCTACTGAAGACGGACTGCGTGAGTGCAGTGTGTGGGGCGACAGCTGCTTCTGCAAAAAAAGAAAAAGCATCCAGACATAAATCCCTGTGCAAGGAAGGAGGAAATGTAACACGACGGGGAGAGACGGAGCAATGAAAGGACAAGGCTGACTGGGGAAAAGGAAGGGGAAAAGGAAAAGTTTTATACACTGAAGGTGCAACTCTGCAAAGCCCTCGAGGAGTTTATTGGAGCCAGGGACAAGTTGGGTTTTGTTGACCTGATTTGGCTTCTCATTTGCCTGCCAGACATACTGAACTCCCTAGTCTGTGCCTGGTTTTAGAGGGCGAGGGTGTGACTGGACACGTTAGTGGAGCTGTCATCCACTGGAGATCATTATTTGGGTCACTGACCGAGCCCATACATTTCATAATTTGAATTCACATTAGGTGGGAATTGATTTTTTTTTTTTTTAGTTATTATTATTTTATGTTTGTTTAAAGAGGGGGCTTATCCTTCCCCTGTATACACTTCACCGTGGCACTGGCATTTAGGAGAACGGAATCCAGATTCCGTGTGACCCTCCTGTCAACCTTGCTATCAACCATGTCATAGAAAAGGTGAGTGAGCCCTATGCACTCAGTGACAGGGTGGCGGTGGTGGGGTTAATACTCGTTTCCGGCTGTAAATGCAATAGTGCACGATGGCTAACCTTTGGCGCTCCAGATGGTGTGGACTACAGTTCCTATAACACCCAACCAAGTGACTGGCTGCACATCATAGGAACTGTAGTCATCAGCTGCTGGAGTGCCACGGGTTAGCTGCTACTGCAATAGTGCAAAGTCCATACTAGTCTAGGGGGGAGGGGATAAATACCAGCTATAATTTTATCAGGTTCGAAAACCGAATATAGTGAAACATGCACATAAATAACCTGTTAGCATATGTAACATTTTAGTAGCAATAGAACTCGGAGGCTAACACGCATAGGTTATATCATATTAGAGGGCACCTTTTAAACATATGAAATGCAAATGGTGAGCGGCGGGGGGCGGTGAAAACTACCTATTGGAAATTAAAGTCTTAAGGGCAGTCTTCCAAAAAACGACTGATTTTCTGGGAGAGCATTAGACACAGAAATAGTTAACCCAGTGTTGGCTAACCTTTGCTACTCCAGATGGCTGGCTAAGCATCACGGGAATTGTAGTCCACATCCGCTCGAGTACCAAAGGTTAGCCTTCACCGAGTGAAAGCCACGCATGTGACTCATGCTAGTCGTTCTTGTATGTTACTTTCCACAGACATGATTTGCAGTTGCACTTTTCACATGCACAACTCACGATCAGATCTTACTAAAGAGGTTACTGTAACCTAATGTTGTTATTTTTAGAGAAATTATTGTTACGTTTCTGTTTTATTTTTATTTTCTCCCTGTTATTGCTCCAAAAATATAATTTGCAAATGACCTGTGCCCTGGCAGCACTAATGCAATGACGATTAGGAATGATATCCCAACACTTTCCATGGGATTACATAACAAGCCGGTTGGAAAATTTAATTAATTACAAGAAATGATTTTCAGTATATGTTCGGAGGACAGCTTGTCAGTGGTAGATCTAGAACAGCTTTTTTTTTTAAAATTACAATTGCACCTTTAAATGATAAATCTGTAGAAACCAAATACAAGTAATAGTTTAGTTACATCCAGTAATGTCTACGATTTTGTATTAAGAATCTATAGTAATGTATGTCTTTATGTTTTTATGGCACAGTGATATTGTCTGTAGGGTCTTTTGTTTATAGCCAGATGATTAAAACTTGCTGTTCAGTGCATGCTTTGTTTTATCTGAATATACCTTTTATATTGCTTCACCATGACTGGCATAAGGCTGTTATTTAATTACAATGGCAGAGCAGAAGTTTGAAGGTGTGTACTTGTATATTACCTATCCTTTTACCCCCCCACCCTCCTTAAAATGAAATATATTGCAAAATCAGCGGGAACAAAATGATCTTCTTTGTCCAGTGTGTATGTGGAGTTTTGAAATAGTGTATTGCCCTTCAATTCTATGAACTTTTTTTCTACAAATAGCAGCCACTGCCCTCGGTCATAATACCAATAAAAATAAAGTATCTCACTTACATTTCTATTGAAGTTTGACAGACATTCAGTCTTTAGACATACAGACAATATTAACGTAATTCGGTCAAGTCATTTATTTCCCTGTATTTATAGCAATTTAGCAAAAATAAAAACATTTTAATACCATCCCAAACCACACTGCTTCAAAATGTGAGGGGGGAATGGCCTGTTTGACTCTTTACTAGAAAATGGACGTTTCCCACCCTTGCCATAATCATACCAATAAAAAACATAGTTTAATAAAATAATCATTGCAAGAGAAGGCACCAATGTAGGATAGTGTTATATAAGTTTAGCCAATAGATAGACTTGGTTCTGTGACTGGAAATTTCCAGTTCTGTATATACGTGCGTGTCATGCATTATTGCAAACAAGAAAAAAAAAAAAGTGGGTTTGAACTTGATACAGATTGCCGCTTTGCCAGCTAATGCTGAATAAACCACAGAAGTCACCAGGCTGCATGCCAAATAGCTGCAGGCCTGGATGGCTCACCTTGATGCAGGTGGAGCTGATGGCAAACTTAACGTGTTTCCTGTGGAATCATTGTGCACCTCTTATTGGCTGATTTGTTAGATTATTGGTTGTCATGCTTATTAGGTGAAGAAAAAAAACTTCAAATCGAAAATCCCTTTAGTATTGTTCAATAGCAATAATAAAAAATAAAAAAAAATACAGCGCACAGTATATTTGATCTAAAATTAGCATAGAAACATTTCTCAGAAAAATATTTAATTACATTACCTTTTTGCATGGAATGTGATAGGCATAATTATTTTAATTTATTTGCCCTCCCATAACCTCCTTTTTTTTTTTTTTTTTACATATGCGGATATTATGTACTTCAGTTTAGAATTTGTAACAGTGTTTGCCAAAATGGAAAACGTTTTCCTTTATTTTAGATTTTTGTGATATTTACATGTAAAGATATAAAATCCATCTTCTGAAGTTATGTAATGAGTTATATTTATTATGTTGTCCTCTTGTGGGCAAACAGAATTTTTGTAATACGTCATTGTCAGGGCAAAACAATCAATAGCCATTGTTCCTTGTATATTAAAGCAAAAAGTTTGTTTTAGATGCAAATTTTTTTTTTTTTAAAGAACAAGGAAGAAGTAAAACACTATTTTAATTATCTATATAAATGAATACATATAAGTACACAACATGCATGCAATGAACATAGCAGATATAAACACATTCATTTTACTGATGCACAACTGCTGTAGGGATATTGTTAGAGGGAAAAGTGGAATTGTCATGCTATCATTATCTGTGTAGTCATAGCAATTGAACCAATTGCACATCTTACTAGAGCAGTTGCTGTCAGATTTGAAACTGTACGCACAAATGCATGTCTATTTCCTATTAGTGATCCATTGCATAGATCCCTCCCCCTCTAATCCTCCCAGTACTAGAATGCTCTGCTATGGTGAGCTTTAAAACACACAAGAGTGTAACGTGCAGCCTTGCAGCACTGAAAGAGTTACTCTGTGTCGCAGCAACATAATATCAGTCATGCCACCCTCCTCCTAACTGACGGGTCATTTTAGCCAGTAATGTGGCTGGGAGCAATTGAAGGAGTGTCAGTAAGAGAAGTGGAGCAGGGTCCACCTAATATTCACCATGCGACTTTTAGTTTAAAGTGGTAGTCAAGAGTCATGCCAAGTACCCCCCCCCCCCCCCCAAATTTTATGACAGTCATACTGTATTCAAGGTAATATACGGTGATTCATAAGCAGTAAGTACACTGTGTATCTGTGAATCTCATCTCTTCCCTAACACAAGTTCAGTTATTAATCTATACTCTTTGGGAAACGTGTTTTGGATTTTTTTGTGTCATCTGTTACAATTCGGTTCAATAATTAGCAGCTTGAGCGACCGAGCCATAGCCTTCGTGAAGTAAAACCGGCATTACTATCCCTTTAACCTATAGTGTGCCTTGAAAACATAGGTTATATTACTACCAAGCCAAATGATTGTCTTCCTAGTTATACTTAATACAACTAATAGAGTGATCCCCTGTTCTGCTCTGATGGCGAAGCAAGCAACATTCTTTAAAAAAAATTGGGTTACATTTGTGTCTGTTGCTGTAGGAGTTAAGTAACTTGAACACACCTCTTCTCCTCCCCTTTCCAGCCTTGCTGCTGCCACCAGTGGGAATATACAGGCAAACCATTGCCAACCCGCTGCTGTTTGCAAACTAGTGTTAATCTTTTCCACTATTGTACCTACTGCACCTGGAGGATATAGCTGATCAGATAAATGAGGGAGGAGGGGAGAAAAGAGGATGAATGCAAAGTAGAACCTATTAAGTGTAGGGAGCAGGTGCAAATGACAGACCTCAGTTTCAGTTTGCTCATCTCACCCAGACTGGTCCTGATTGTAGGAACACTTTAATTTATAGCAATAAAAGAAGTATAACAGGCAAAATTGGATTAATTACTTAATTACATATGTTATATTGGTGATATGTTGACCATATGAGATACGTGTATATGTCCTATATAATGTGTAGACATTATTCAGGATATAAATATACAGACCCTACATGGTCAACATACCATTGGTTTAATCTGGCATATTTGTAAAAAATGCATCCTGCAGGACAGGCACGGTTTTGTTTGTATAAGTATATGTATATAGGGTCACATTTATACTCACATACATTATGCAATAATGTTTGTTTTTATTCTCAAATATGCTAGTGTCTTAAACACATCAACGACTAATTGTATATATAAAAATAAAGTGAATTATATATTTCTGGTGTGTCCTTTGTTCTCATATAATAGGAGTTTTTAAAGTTTGGTTTTTCTCCCACCCACAGTTTCATTCACCTCCCACTTTCAAGTCTTTTGTCAGGGCAGACGACTTGTCAGGGTTCGCACCATCAGTGGGATTATCTGCTCCTCACATATACAATGCATGTTACTATCTATCTGCATTTGTGATGTGGCACAGGAAGTTTACAGATCCTTGGGTATACGATGTCTCAAAGTAAAATATCACTTCATGTAAATACCAGTGATGAATTAAAATTGTTTTCATTTATACCATGAGTTTGGGTCTAATTTCTACATTTCTGGTAATGTTTAATTACTGTTTGTCAGTGCCCTTATCAATCTCATTCAGGTGACAGCATATGACTAATAGGGCCAGCATTGCACTAATTTATGGTGTTTATATTTACAATGTCACAACATGTAAACATATGCCTTAAACATCATCAATATACTGTAATTGTCATCACAACAAAAAGACACCATAATGTGTGCGTTATAAAGTTGTAGGTTCTTGTCCATCACATTGAAATGTAGGATGTCCTACATTATGATCAAGTAACATATGTGCTCCCAGGAATGTGGATTTATGCTTTTTATTCACTAATAGCTATTCATAGACACCCAACTCCTGGACATTAATTATATTCCCTGCTTTGTGCTTCTGCAACATATATGTCTGAGGTCCAGTATAATGACTGATACCGAAGGGCACATACTATAGTTAATCCATTGAGTGCCAACAGATATGCAGTAAGTTATTTTTTAGTTCACACATCTCTGCCAGTCAAACTTAATAATGTGCTTATTAAGAACTCATAGTGGTTTGTTGTAATTGTTGATTAAGTGGTATTCAGATAGCACACAATGAAATGTCTCAAAGTCTACTTCTAGAAATGGAGAGTTAATCCATGTACAGGAAGGTGTGCCTTCAACAACACTAGCACAAATGATCATAAATAACAGTTTTGGAAATTTGCAGTGGAAGGCTACTTTTTTGGCAATCCAGCTGTTGGTGACTGATTACCATGATAACTATGATTATTATTAGATGCACCATGGTAAACGTAGTCCAGATCTGTTGGTGTGCCAATAGGCGAGTCATGATTTCTCTACATATATTAGGTAAAAGATACACTTTGCTAAGAGTAACAGGTCACATCAATACTCATTCAGTTCTTACCTGTCAATTGCCGTTTCCTATTTTCACTTGCACACAGTTTGACCATTTTATTTTTAATTATTTTATATTTTAATAATTAGTAGCTAACATTACATCCATGTGATCCAGCTGCCCAGTAATTATATTGTGAATGTATAATATAATATGGATAATATATCCATAGTCTAGCATTTGAGTCTAAACATCACATTAAAATTCTGCTCTGGCATATCTGGACCAAAATGACACGCATTTACTAGTTTACTGATAGTCATTCCTTTAGAAGGACATTACAAATTTGTATTTTATGTACCTGCTTTAGTTTACGCAAATAACATATAATGCAACATATAGGAAGGACCCAGATGCCACAACAAGAACAGTTTCAATGTATGCGCTCATATATTGTACTCAAAACCATATTATTATTTAAAGAAATTGACACCCTCAATTTGGGATTATTAAATCTTTGGGAACTCTTATCTAATAAAAAGTCCAAGCTTTAATTTATTTATAAATATATAGTTGTAGGATCATTTATAGATCATGGAAAGGTGATATATTCCTCTTGTATTTATTTAGGGGTAGTTTGCTCAAGTGGAATCTAGATCTGAAGAACTGCTTTGTCCTTGAGAAGGCACAAGTGCTCTATAGCCTTTAAATGCATATCAAGATTTAGTTAAGCATTCTTTGTGATGTCATTAAGAATAACTACTGCTTTATTAATGATTATAATCATAGTAATGGTTTGCAAACTTGCTGTAATATGAGCATGACATATTTTCTTTCATTACAGAGTTATGGGTTGATACATTTTGTACATATAATGACCTCTAGGATACTTTTCAAATATAATAACATTTCCATTACACAATTTTTTATGTCTCACTATGGTTATGTAAACTTGTAATAATGCTATCTTTTTTGAATGTATAGTCCAACAGTCCATGTGCTTATTGATATGGAATGAAAACCTGTAGCTATGTAACATAGTAACATAGTAATTTAGGTTGAAAAAAGACACAAGTCCATCAAGTTCAACCCTTCTATCTATCATTTCAGCGTTTTGATCCAAAAGAAGGCAACAAAAAACCCCTAAGGAAGCTTTTTCGAATGTTGCCTCCTAGGGGAAAAAAAATTCCTTCTTGACTCCAAAAGAGCAATCAGATTTCTCCTTGGATCAAAAAGCTCTATTATTAATGCTCATTCTATTATTAATACCCCTGTATGTTCTGCTTTTCTAAAAAAACATCCAGACCATTTTTTAATGCATCTATTGTGGTTGATAGCACTACCTCTCTTGGCAGTGAGTTCCATAATTTTATTGTCTTTAACGTAAAGAATCCCTTCCTTTGCTGCCTATGAAATCTTTGCTCTTCCAGTCTCAGGGGGTGACCTCTTGTTCTTTGTACATTTCTATTAATGAACTGGTCCCTGGAGAGCTCCTTATATTGGCCCTGCACATATTTATATAATGTTATCATATCCCCTCTAAGACACCTTTTTTCTAAAGTAAATAAATGCAATTTTTTAAGTCTCTCTTCATAACTAAGATCCTCCTGTAGATGTATAAAGTTAGAGGCCATGCCTGATGACTTTGCACCTGGTCTGTCAACTCATGACAACAAACCTTGGATATGGGATTTTATTCCTACTACTTGTTAATTGATATTTCTTCACGTCTGTTGATTCTTTTTTTCAGAAAAAAACAGTATAAAAAGATTTAAAAACTGAATGTATGTTTTCCAGGTATGGAGACCAAAGGATATCCCAACTTCCAGGACGGAGTAGACATGGAGAGACGATGGGGTCAGTCTCCTCAGTCCATGGAGTACTCCTCCTCAGCTTCCAGGCAACAGATACCTGAGAATCCTTTCATGGAAATTGTAAATGCGAGCTGTACATCCGGTACTTTTCCACCAAATGTTGATGAAGGAGACCGTAAAGAGAAGCCTGATCTCCTCCCTTGCCTTCAGCAAGATCTTAATCAGACCGGCGTATTAACACAGGAGCTTAAACCTGAACTGGAATCAAAAGAACTTTCTGCCACAGTTGCAGAATCTATGGGATTATATATGGATTCTGTGCGTGACGCAGATTACACTTATGAACAGCAGAACCAGCAAGGAACAATTGGAAATATGTATCAAAATGTGGAGCACCTTGTCAAATTTTACAAACAGAACACTCCTCGTGGCACTTTTCCCGTAGAATGTCAGAATCAGCCTGTAAGGCCAATTTTAGACTCTGAAACTTTAATGAATGGCACATTAAAGAGTAATACTGTTAGGAGCCCATTGTCCTCTTCAACAAGTAGTCCTTCTAACATGGCACTTTCTGTTTGCAGCCCCACTGGAATTAACTCTGTCTCCTCAACTACTTGTTCTACAAACCTCGGAAATTTTGCAGTTCACAGTCCAGTTAATCAAGGAGCTCCTATATCAAACTCGCCAAACATTGATAATAGGTGTTCCATTTCTCATAGTCCCGCCCATACAACCACAGTGGAGTCCCCATTGTCCAGTCCACTGAGTAGTATGAGATCACCCATATCAAGTCCGCCGAGCCACTGCAGTTTAAAATCTCCAGTATCGAGTCCCAATAATATCAGTATGAGGCCTTCTGTGTCTAGTCCTGGGAATATTAACACACGGTGCTCTATTTCTAGTCCTTCCAATGCCAATAATCGGTCCACTATTTCTAGCCCAGCTGCGAGTTCAATGGGGTCTTCTAGATGTAGCCCTGCAAACAACACTTTGGGGTTTCCTCCTGCGGTCATAGCCACAGAATGTGGACCTGCTCAAGAGACACCTATGAACACTGAAACTAAAGATAAATGTGTTCAGCATATTACTTTTCCTAAATTGGAAGTAATGGAGGAGGACAGAGATACAACTACCATGGTGAAATTCATTAAGCCAGATCCTGATGGAAATTTCATGAATTCATGTTTTGGGAATAATGGTAAACATGCTTCTGATTCTTCTTTCCCAGTCTCGATAAAGCAAGAGTCATGCAAAAGCACTTGTTCAAATTCATTTTTTAAAAGCAGCCAGTCAGGAAATCCTTTTCCCTTTATGGATGGCTCATATTTTTCCTTTATGGATGACAAAGATTACTATTCCCTTTCTGGAATTTTAGGACCACCTGTGACATCATTTGTTGGCAATTGTGAAGGTAATGTCTTTTCTAATCAAGGCCTAGCTACGGGCATTAAGCAGGAGAACGATGATGGTAGCTTTTACCCAGAGACCAGCCTGCCTTCATCAGCAATTGTTGGTGTTAACTCCGTTGGACAGTCATTTCATTACAGAATTGGAGCTCAAGGTACTATCTCTTTGTCACGACCTAATAGTAGAGACCAGTCTTTCCAACACTTGAGTTCATTTCCTCCAGTAGGCTCACTGGTTGAAAATTGGAAAACACACTCTGAATTGTCTCAGAGCTCTTTGTCATCTAGGAGAAATGATGGATATCCAGGTGCAGGATACATTCCAGAGAACATGTCAAGGTGAGTAAGAAAATAGTCACGTTGCAAATACATTAGACAGTGTATAATACAGTACTATAATTGCCACCTGCTTAACTATGGTAGTCAGAGCTTAAATGTATGGGTGTGACCTGTATTAAAAAAAAATTGGTAGTTGCCTAACTTATATAAAGTGTATACTGTATTTCCTCCTTTTCAGTATCTATTGAATCTGTTTGGTCTGTGTGAGAGGCATACATATAAAAGCCTATTTTTAATTAAAACTGTGCCATACCGACGGTCATGTTTCATTCCAATGAATGGTGAATACTAGACGTTTTTTTAACTTTTAGGTCATGTGATATACTTTTGTACAGTGATCGTGTGCTGCCTCTCATTAGCATCATATACTGATCTGTGCACATTTATGGAAAATATTTTAGATTTTCTGATTACATATTTCACTTAATACCCTTTTATTTGTCAGGAATATCCAAAAGCCCTGCCCAATACAATGGTGTAAATGTATGGACTGGAGAATGTCATGAGACATGCAATAGGTTTGTTCAGAAATGAGAGCACCTCAATAACAGAGAGATTGTATAGATTTTTTTTTTTTTTTACTGTCTGTTCTAATTATGCATTTGGATTTTTTTGTTTCAGTATGTAAACCTGTAGTTATAAAAGATGGGAGGATCATACTCTGTCAATACGCTGCTCCTTAAAAATCAGCAATAAAACAATTACATTATTCTAATAAAAAAAAGCAAAGTCTGATTTTGAAGGTTGCAGGGTTCCTCTTAACCTAGACACTTTTACGTTAATATTTAACATGGAACAGGAGGTAAACACCATTTCATGAGTGCTTCAGACATTTAGTACAAAGTGGCAAGTAGTTTATTTTCATGGTTCATAGGGAAATTAGTGACACCGATGTCTGCACAATTTGAATTGCACTCTTTTATATAGTTTTGTGTTGTATTTTATTATACACTCTTTGATTTGTTCTTTGTTTGATTGTTCTTGGACGTTGTACAGTAAACAATATGATAGATCAAGTCACGGCATTATATGTTAGGTAATACAACTTATATTCTGCACTGCCTGCTGAATATTTACACTTTTTATACATGCATATCTCTACAATTATCGTGTATTGTTTATTTTGGTGAACTTTAATGATAAAGTTGTGTTAGCAAAACTTTATAGAGTTTGAAAATTAGGAAAAATCTTATTATAAGACCTAGGCTTCCAACTGTGGCCTTCCAACAAACCCCATCAGCTTTCTAGAATGGCAGGGAAGTATAGTAGTTGTAGTACAGAAAAAGCTGGAGGGACGCAGTTGGACATCTACGTTACAAGGTGAACGTTTTCTTTGTAGTTTGTATTACTTCAGTATTCAAAAGGGTAAGGTTTATTTAAAGTTGGTCTAACATGACAATGTTCAACATCATTGCTCAGAAGAGTCAAAGTTTGAGAGCTTGTTCTTGCAAATGGTTTCAAATTAATGTTATCCAGAGCCCTGTCAAATTTGAGATCAGGGAATATGCCAGATCCTCACCAGCAATCTCCTTTATACGTATATATTGGATTGAGCAGATATAAACAAGTATATGTTTGCTTCATATGTTACATAGTTTGGAACCAGTAAAAATGATCTGCAATGCAATGTAGCATTTTTAGCAGTTAGTTTATTGGTGTAGTTCAAGGTTTAAAAAAAACAAACAAACAAAAACAAAACAATATTATAGCTTTGTTTACAACTACTTATTGGTTGTGTGACAGAAGCATAACTTTATAAATCGCAGTGCCTATAATTTTCGAAACAGTCTTGGGAAATGTCAGACAGTCTTATAAAAATAAGAGAACGGCAAGCAGTGACCTTTAACATTGTCTTATTCCTATGCAGGATTCTTATATATATGTTTTTGAAGCTGCTTGTCTGTATTGTTTCCAAGCATATTTGTCTTTGAGAAAAGTAGGATACCTCATTATTTTGACAAACCCTATGCCCACCAATGTTAATCTTGTGCTTCTTATTTTCATTGTGTGGTGTTGGTACACCGGACAATGAATACAGTGCTGTAAGTGTGAGCAACAGCCGACCTCCCAAGCTCTGCCCCCCATCGTCCTGCATTGCCAGACAGAAGTTGGGAGGTATGAAATTATAATTAACTAGCCAAAAGCCTTAATGATGTCGGCTGCTTAAACATGTTAGTGGAATCTCAAGAGCCATCACTGCTATAATTTAAATGACTTTTTTTGTCATGTCCATCTATCTATGGAATTAGCTCTAATAAATGGTAAATACTAATAAATGGTGCCTTCTAAACTGACCAATCTTGTTCCTGATTTTAGAAGAAGCTTCATTTGTCCAACTAATTAATAACAATGGAAAGCTTGTAGAATCATAAATGGGAACATAAACAAACTCCATGATTTAAAGAGTGATCACAAGGAAACTATATTTTTATGTATTAAACGTCACTTCTGCCCCTTTTTAAAATGGCGTTGATTGGTATTTCGTTGAACTACAATTCAAAAGATATCCTAAGTCTTTCTTATTTTTTCATGTTTGTTATGCTACACCAAAAGTCTAGATTCATGCTATATTTTATATATATATAAGTGAAATTGTTACCTAGTAGTTTAGGTTTTAAAAAAAGACTTGCATCCATCATTTGCATTGATTCTACTGTATTTCAGTGCTGAGAGGTTTTAATATATCTTATTGGTGAAAATGATCTGTTATCCAAAATACTCCTGGTCCCAAGCATTTTGGAAAAGGAATACTCAATCTGTACTACAATAGAATTAGAAGATTTATTTTAATGAGGCATAAGACCACCTCTGCATCATTAAAATATTAGGGACTTCCGTCTTATTGAGCAACACAGAGAGACAGTCCATTGACAATCTCTGTCTATTATTGGTTTGTGCATGCTTCAGTCACACTGCACACAGTAAGTAGCAGGGGCGGAGAGCTGTTGGAGGTGTGTTTGGAAATGACGTTTTAAGGAAAGAATTGGTAATCACTCTGCAATGGTGCAGTCTCCATAAGACTTACCATATTTGCTCGATTATAAGACGACCCTGATTATAAGACGACCCCCCAAACTTTGGATATTCCTTTAGGAAAAATCTAAAAGCCTGAATATAAGACTACCCTATAGTAAAAAAGTTCAACTTGTATATATTCACATGTAAATTGCTTTTTTAATAAAAAATTATGATATAAAAAAAATGCATTTCTTGTTTTTATGTCCTTCTATGTGCCAATGCTGCCTCTCTCTTTCCCTTGCCCCCAGCTTTGTCTCTCTCCTCCCCCTAGTGTTGCCTCTCTCCCCGTCCCTTTGTCTCCCCCCTCACTCCCCTTGTCTCTGTCTCTCCCCCCTCCCTCCCCTTGTTTCTCTCTGCCCCCTCCCCTTGTTACTCTCTGTGCACCCCCTCCCTCCCCTTGTCTCTCTCTCCCCCCCTCTCCCCTTGTATCTGTCTCTTCCCCCCTCCCTCCCCTTGTTTCTCTCTGCTCCCCCTCCCCTTGTTTCTCTCTGGCCCCTCCCCTTGTTTCTCTCTGCCCCCCTCCCCTTGTTACTCTCTGCCCCCCCCCATGTTATTCATTCTGTCCCTCCCTCCCCTTGTCTTTCTCCCCCCCCTCACCTGTCTGTTGCTCCCTGGTGGCTAGTGGGGGCAGCCGGGGTATCGTGCAGACATCCTCCATGCTGCCCGACACTTCCATCAGCTGGTCCGTCATAATAGACGGCAGTGTCGGGCAGCATGGAGGATGTCTGCACGTATCGTGCAGACATCCCCCGGCTGCCCGATTCTCCCTGGTGGCTAGTGGAGGCAGCGGAGGATGTCTGCGCGATGAAGTACCCGGCTTCATCATAGAAGTCCCGGCGGTCATGCCGGGCGGCAGCAGGGGGAGTCTGCGCTCATCGCGCAGACATCCCCCGGCTGTTAGAGAGGGGGATCCAGGTCCCCTGCAGCTCTGTGGGGGACCTGGATCCCTGTCTTATAGTATGACCTCGATTTGAGGTTTTTCTGAAAAAAACCTTGTCTTATAATCGAGCAAATACGCTATGTCTGATTTAAAAGTTATCAGGGGTAAGTCCCTTTTTAATGGTGACTCGAGGAATCCTTTTTCAAGAAGAATAATGTGATACATGTTACAAAGATTGGATAGATATGACAACTCAACACAGGAAGAGGTTAGATACTTTTTAAGTCAAAGGGCGCTATTCATTAAAAGGTGAGTTGCAGGTGAGATTAGATGAATCTTTCATCTTACAGATGAGCTTTACCCTTCTTAGCAAAATCACTAGGTTTGCCCCTGCACAATGTATAGCTTAACTGGTAAGATGGAATGTCATCTAAACTCCCCTCATCTCACATCAACTCACCTTTATTGTTGTGGCATGTTGATTCAAAGCTTAGCTTGTACAGAATATAAATTAAATCTCCCACAGCAAGTTGTTTGCAAAGGAGTGTCACAGCAGTTCTGATTTATTCAGGACAGTCCTGATTTTGGACCGGTCCCAATTTTTAATTCCCCAGGTTCATGAATTCTGCAAATACGCAGTAGCACTTATACTCTACCTCCCAAGACATATCCCCAGTGTCCTGATTTGTTGGGAGCACAAGTTTCAAGGCACCCAACTATTTACCTATTAAGTAACATCTGGTGTCACTCACAGTTCTCACAATCTACTTTTTACCTCTTCCCTATTTCTTTCTGCCTTTTCACTCTCCTTATGTGTCTCATGTTTCCCATCCCCTCTAGAATGTCAGCTTGCGACCAGGGCCCTCTACTGCATGTTTTAGTCTGAAAATGTGTTTGTCTTATTGTGTTTGTAATTCCCTTCTTATGCTCTGTACCAAGCGCTACGTAAATTTGTTGGTGCTATATAAATAAATGGTAATGTAATGTATAAAATTACCCCCTCTAGATTGAATTAAAAGTAACGTCATTTAAAAAAAGGTAATATAATGTTAGAAAACACTTCATTTTCTATCTGATCTACATGGAACTGTCCCTTTAAATGTTGTGCATTTGGATTATTTAGATCACAAATATCTTAAAGTGTAAGACTACATGAACACAATGAAACATGTATTAGTATTTGGCTCATTTAGAGCAATTTTCTCATGAGAGATAGGTTAATTGGAAAATCTGTAGGTGGCCTTGTGTTTTCCTTGGGGTGGTAGGCTTGCACTGACAGGTTCTTTATTTTGATTCCAAATTGCAGAGAAAATAAAACTGAAGTCTTTCCCTTCTGGATGTCAGTAGATTTTTGAATGTTTAGTTCCCAAGGCAGCAATCAAACTCCGCATGTTGTCACAGCACATGTTTTCTGTCCACCAAATGGAGGCTTGTACATTTCTGTATAATCCTTTGTAGACAGGACGTTCAAAAATCTTCTACAAACTTTTCAAAGTTTAGTTCCTACTCTATCCTCAGGATATAGTTCAGTAATATTTGCAGCTAATACAGTACAAGTATTAATTTCACACTATAGTTGTTTGCAGCAAAGGCTGATCGTTGTAGCTGTGCGATTAAAGTGGCACGAAATGTTGTTTTTAAAAAAAATGTATGCTCTTACTGCTGCGTAGCTTAGCAACCCAATTTATTAAAGGGAGTACGTCACATAAACATTTTACTGTAAATGATGTATTCATTCTGTTGACATAAAGTCAAGCAAATATATAAATTAAGAGAAAATGTGTCTTGTAGCTTTATAAACAAATGACAAATTTCCTATTGAAAGTAGTTTATTTCCATATCAGGCCACAAGGCGACATCATAAACAGGAGACACCACACTAACTTAGTACTTTAAAACATATCTTTCACGTCATCTGTGCATTTGCTTGAAAATCTGCTAGCATAGTGTATTTTTATTCACTACATTCATAGTATAGGTTAAATATCCCTTATCTGTAATGCTTGGGACCAGAGGTGTTTTGGATAATGGATAATTTTCACCAATACCATTACATTAAAGCCTTGCAGCACTCATGGAATACAGTAGAATCAATGTGAGTACTTTATAGAGCAAATAAATCACTTCCTTGTCAGAATATCAGAAATATCAGAAAAAGGAGCATAAGTCCTAGGATGAACAGGGATACGATGATATAGCCCCAATCTGTCCCAAAGACTAGCCAACCTGTAACTCGGACTTGACAATCTTTCCCCCACATAAGCCCTCCTCATCATGGATAAGGGATGCTCAACCTGTATATACAATGTTTAGATGATCAAGTCCCTTTTGTGCTAAATATTTCCAGACAAACTATCTTGGGAGCCATTTTAATGTAGACAATCTGTATGACAAAGCTTTTTCTAAAGCTCCTATTGGTCTGTCAGACTGGACCCAATAAAAGAGCACCTGTGCAGAGCTCCCAAAGAGACATTTTAAGCAGTAAGTGCTTGGTTTCTTTTGTTCATTCAGCGACATCTTCTATACAAGACGATAGAATGGTAATTTAAAAAGCGAGTAAGTCATCAAAACTGTGCAGATTTTTTAATAAAAAGTTTTTGGGTTTACATTCTTTCTAAGCAACTGACACCAGCAGGCACCAATTTATTTTACAGTTCTTCTTTTATATATTTAATATGGAAATGAAATAAATTCATTGGTTTTTTTTCTGATCTGCAATTTTTTTCCCCGGGTTAACTATTTTTCTAATGGAGCTATTAATTATACTGGAACATTATTTAAAGGAATGGGTCAGATGCATAAACATTACACAATTAATGTATTTTTTTTCTGTGTAACATACGAATACATTCCTCTCATTATTTCACTAAGTTTAATGAATAATTCTTGTTCATAAACACTTAAAACCGATCCACGTAATTGCAGGAACTTCAGGAAGATGGGAATTGTGCTGTGAATTTCTACTCTGGTTAGATAATCATAAATATTGCAGCAGACAACTGACATTTCAGAACTAATATTAAATTCATTATAAAAGAAGCCATAGTGATGTGGCATTATTTGACTCTCAGAATATTGCTAGCATGGGACATTTTAGCTTAATTAGCTTTATTTAAAGAGTTGTTAGTCATATTCTATAATAAATGTGATTCTCAACTTTTTTTTGCCCCATATACCCTTTCACCACAGGACAGAATGGTCATTATCCCCCTTTCCAAGATTGTCTGTCTCAAAAGTTGCAGTTTAAATAGAATGCATATAATATATTGAAAATCTTTTATTTTTTTATACTTTGGTATATATATACATTTACTTGGATTATTTTTATAGTGGAACTTTTAGCAATAGTGATGGATTTTCAAAACTAATTACTAGCTAATTACTAAACTAAACTAAAGCATACTTCGATACACAAAAATCACAGGTTTCATTAGAATGCCAATGTATTGTAATCAGTTTCTTCAGATGAGAAACCTGTGATTGTTTTTTCTTCCCCAATACTTGGCTACGCATAGGAGTGCTTGAAAGCGCATAACACAGGACACTTTTTTATCCTCCAATCTACTTTGTTGCTTTGTTTTCACTGACTCCCAAAGATATGTTGACACAAATGGAAGCAATGACTCGAAATAGGTTTCTGACACTTTTGTGTATGAATCACACTTCAAGGGCCAGAATTCTGTGACTGATTTCTCAGTGAACATCTCTAGCTCCCGAATCAGTATTCAGCTTTAAAAAATCATCTCGACAATCCTCGGGATCTTTGACAACTGACAATTTGAATGTATTTCACACAAAATCCTCATCAGTGAGATCAGAAAAATATTGATTACTGTTGGACACGTATGGGATTAATGACGTGTAACAAAGGGGTTGGAAACGATTATTATCTTATGCCTTTTTTCTGGAAGCGGATGAATAAATGAATGTTTCACAATGGTGATCGAAAGTAGAGTTTGGCTTTATACGTAAGCACCCTAAAAGAGGGGTATGCCCTATGGAAGATTTTCAATAGATGTCTCGATCCTTCTCAGGCCACGGCTTGTCTACATTAGGGCAGGCACAGCATTGAAGGAATGTGCATGCAGAAATGACACAATGATGTCATTATAGATCTTACATAAATAAAGGATGAATTAATAAGACTGAGTGTCAAAAGAGGAAAAGAAAAAAAAAAAGAAAAATATTGGCTTAATTTATATTCAGGGGTGTCAAATGCTCTATTTTTTAAATTGTGCCACACAATAAGATGTCATGTCCTGTAGATTATGTACAATCTGTAGAATTGTAGTTTGTAGAACGGTCAATATTCCAACAGTTTGAGTCTGTGGTTCTATTTCCAACCCCATTACCCACTCTAACTCCCAAAATGTCTCCCCTGGGGGAAGCCCTTCCTGGTTGAAAACCCCTGGTATATCTTCTAATACCATTTTGCCAGCATACATAAAGATCTCCACAATTTTGCGTCCCCTTGAGATATTTGCAACAAGTTGTGTAACTAAAGTAACAATGTTACAGTTTGTTAACAAAATAAAACCCCATGCCTGAATCAAGAGGAGAAAGCATTAAAATTGTTTTTAATATCTAGCTGGCTGAGCATGATTCATAGCTCATTGCATGAGTATCAAATGGATAGACTGACTAAACATTATATTAACCACATTAAACAGTAGCTGAAGGGCCAAAAGTTATCCGTCACTGCTGGAGGAGGGATTGATAATGGTGCAGGGGGTAAGATGGGGGAAGAATGGAAGTGGGAACTTGTGGGGAGTTTATGGAAGATGATCTGAGGAGTTTTTGCTTAAACATATTTTGAAAACTGCAGGGGATCTTATCAAACAGTGAATTTAGGGAGCTTCCTAAAAGTAATAGATTAGGAAGTATTGATTATGTGCTTTTGGCAAATATATCTGTTCTATTCTTAGAAAAGTGTGAATATCAGTCTTAATGTGTGATATGTTGCCTCTAATTAGGCTCTAATTAGCCTTTAGCTCTGGCTCCTAACCTTTTGGATTATGTTACACAGCTCTCTATGGAAGTATCATTTTCATTCTTTATAAAAATAAGTAGGCTGTCTTCTGAATTGGCCTGTGTTGGTCTTATTATCTGTAAAAGTTTGTCACGCCCTGTTTTTAGATATGTCCCATTATCTCTGAAAATGCTTATGTGGCCAAGTTCTTTCATAACTAAATCGGAAACCATAACATGTGCTCCGCTGTACTTGGCCTTGCGGATCGAGCCAACCTATCTAGTTTATGACCACACTAATTCATGAGTATATGATAAAGTACCCACACAATAACTAGCAAATGTGCAGGTAGAGTCAAACAGTTTGGTAAGCTTTAAAAGTACTCTGCCAACTCAAACATTGCCTGTACTGTTAATTTAATAATACAATGATTCCCCATTAAAAATGTCAGAATGGAGGTCCACAGCTAAGCCAGCTCTACCAGTAAACCAATCGTAAATCCACCTCTACCTGGCGGCTGCAGCTCAATATGACCTGGTATTCGGTCCAAATCATAGAATTGAAGTATTTACACCAACGACCGCTGACACCAGGAAAAAGTAGAACACCAATGTGTAAGATACAAAAGATGTCTTCAGGGCCACCATCAGGGGGGTGAAAGGCCTGACAACCATCGGAGGCACAAGCGGGTCGCCTTAAAAATTTTTTTTAAAAAAAAGACAGTATGCATGGTGTCTGTACACTGCCCAGTCTTCTGTTGTGGTGCTATAGCAAAGTATCTGGGGTCAATAATTAAAGGAGTCATGGAGTGGTTAATTTCTGAGGGCAGCCCTGGTTGTCTTTTTTGGAGTCTGTGGACTGATCAAAATCAATGGAGGAGAGACAGCCCAATCACATGAAAGCCAGGCTAGATGCAATTTAAGCATTAAGTAAACTACTAACCTGAATACATTTGACATTTGAAATCATTTGTTATGCTTGACTTGCCTGTTGACATCTTTGCTCCAGACATTCATTTTAAATGCCCGTAAGAATATGATAATATCAGTGTTTATGTACCTTTTAAAGAACCACTGCAACTTGAAAATGCCCTGTCTTTTTTCCACCATTTGTACAGGTAGGATTGCCAGACCAGCCGATTTTTGCTGGACACTTAAAAGCTCCTGAATGTATAATGCAACTGTATCCAGGGGAAACCAGTTAATTTATCAAACAGAGGATATATAATGGTCAAACATTTGTATGGATACATGGAATCAGAAGTAGGGGAGTTAAGATGCATAAAGCGTAATAGCAAAAATATTATAGCAATTCAGAAAGTGTGAGAGGAATTGTTGCTTAGAGCAGGGGCCAGCAAAGACTGTGTGGTGATGGTGGGCCAAATTTATCTATTGTATAATCATAAAATGATAAACATATATATATATTTATACACACACATACACAAAGGACTTGACTCAGCACCATACAGTACCCAGGGCACTTGCTATGCATTATATTGCACCCACAGCACTTGGCTTGCACCCATATTAAACCTGTTACGATTTGGCATGCCACAGCGTCACTTTGCCCCACAGAACTGCCCCTCCAGAACATTCTACAGTGTCACTTTGTCCCATAGTGCATGTTATTCGGCGGCACTGAACATGCTACAGCGTTACTTTGCCAGTTAAAGTATGCCACAGTTAGGTGCCCATTAACATGCCACAGCTAAAATATTGTGAGTTGGCCTATGAAATATGCCACTGTGAGTTGCCCAATAATTATGCCACTGAGTTGCCTAATGACACTATAAATTGCCCAGTATATGCCAGTGTGAGGTTCCCAAAACAATAGGCCACTGTGGGTTGCCCAATAATTATGCCACTGTGGGTTGCCCAATCAATATGCCACTGTGAGTTGCCCAAAATTTATGGCACTTTGAGTTGCCCAAAATGTATGACACTGTGAGTTGCCCAATAAATATGTCACTGTGAGTTTCCCAATAATTATGCCATTGTGAGTTTGCCAATGCCACTGCAAATTGCCCAATGTAAAACACCACTGTGACTAACCCAATATAATATGCCACTGTAAGTTACCCAGTCCAATATGCCACTATAAATTGACCAATACAATATGCCACTTTTAAATGACCAATATAATATGCAATGGTGAGTTACACAATATAAAACACCACTGTGAATTGCCCAATATAATATGCTACTGTAAATTGGCCACTATAATATGCCATTGTAAATTGGCCACTATAAAATTCCACTGTAAGTTGCCCAATAAAATATGCCACTATAAATTGACCAATACAATATGCCACTTTAAATTGACCAATATAATATGCCACAGTGAGTTCCGTAATGTAAAACACCACTGTGAATTGCCCAATACAATATGCCACTAAACGTTGCCCAATAAAATATGCCACTGTAAATTGCCAAATATATTATGCCACTGTGAGTTGTCCAATAGTTATGCCACTGTGAGATACCCAAATGCTGGAGCTGTAGATGCTCCATCATCTTCACTCCACAGCGTTCAGAAGGGAAATAGCCGCTGGATATCACTTGCTGCCATATCCGGTGGCTGCGCTACGACAGGCCTGATACATTTTTTCTTTCATCCTGTGACTGTGGGACGGATAATTTTAGCCGCCGGTCCATAAGTTGACTTAGAGTACAATTAATAAAGGGCTTGACAAACTTAACTGAGTTTAAGAAGCCAGCTAAAAAATCTAGGAGCCAGAAAACGGCACATACACTCATTCAAACACACAAACACACACAGTCCCTCACATACATACATACATACACACACACATACAGTCAATCTGTCACGTACACATACAGTCTGTCACGCACACACACATACAGTCAGTCTGTCATGTACACACACACACACACACACAATCAGTCTGTCACAAACACACACACACACAGTCAGTCTGTCACATACACACACACAGTCAGTCTGACACACACACACACACACACACACACACACACACACACACACACACATAATCAGTCTGTCACACACACACACACACACACAGTCAGTCTGTCACATACACAAAATAGTCAGTCTGTCAGTTCCAACTTGGTCTGTGATTCTGACCCTCCCCAGCACCCAATGCTTGGACATCATAGAGTGGAATGCGAGGGTGCGGAGCAGGAAGTCAATGCAACCGGTGCACACACTCTGCCCGCTCGTGCACTGCACTTTAGAAGTATGAGGGAAAATAATTATCCCAGCAGCAAGGGCAGCGGGGATAAATATACCCTGGTGCCCGGTCTGATTTCTTGGTTGCCATTGTGACCTGCGCCCGGGGTTTGTCGAGTCCTGGGGTAAAGGAACTTTAGTAACACACTCTTTAAGAATGGCCACATAGGCATAGCTGGCTCTCCATATTTTTCTGGTGTAAAAGCAACATGGATTAGTAATGGTGGATAGTAAAGCACAGTTAAGAAATACAGCTGATAATGTATATAACATTCATATGTAAACATCTTTGTGGCATGCTAGGGTTTTGTTCATTGTTGGGGTTTTGTTATTTGCTAATGAAATCATAGTTGGGATGTACAGCTAAGATTGGAATAGAAATGACATATTGTTTAAACATGTTATAACGAATGTGCTGCATAAGAAATGATAGGAATGTAAAAAACCAGTAGAAGGGAAATTCCACAGCGCTTCACTGCATGTGATCAGCATATAGGGGATTATGTATAAAGAACAACTCTGAGCAAAGTTTTAAAAGTATAGCAGTTATCATGGCAACCAATAAAACTGTCCTATGAATTGCTCCATTTTAGAACTTATCCTCAGTATAGCTCCATAACCCCTATAGAGTGAGCATTGAGGGCATCTACACACACACACACATATATATATATATATATATATATATATATATATAATTTTTAAATACATATTTATTTTTTGTGATGTGTCCCGATCAACAGAGAATGAAAATCAGCATCGTGGACATGAATGTCTTGCTTAAAGCCTGTGTATATATTGGTACTTTTATGTGGTTTGCATGCCTGGGAATATTGGTGGCACAGTGGCCCCCAATGTCTTAATCATTGTTCATGTTTATTTCATCACGGAATCACTGGCAATGTGTGAAATGCAGCACTCCAAGGTGGACACAAGTGGAAAAAGGTGGATCATGTTGAGTTGTATACAAACTAAAATAAAATAACTGAATTAATAAAACTATTTCAGAGGCAGGGGTTGACTTTTGGTCAAGGGATATCATCTGATTTGCTTCTAAGGCTGAGGATCTTTACTGAAAGGGCTTCTGTGTGAGTGCTTTATAAATAAGGCAGTGTAGCTCATAATGCTGATATAGCATTGCATTATGTAACATTGTTCTTTTTTACTAAATTTATTTCATGTTTACTTTTCTCACGAGTAGAGATATGAAACATTAAACAAAAACCTAAATATGTCAATTTTGTATATTCCTAGATATCATAACCATGTAAAACAGAAATATTTAGGGATTTCAGACCATGTCCATATGATAGATTAAGGGACTATACAATCTGATACTTTCAGGCACTGATGTCCACCTGGCAGCAATGGGTAGGATGTGGCCGTTAAAGGTTTTTGTATTGCCCCTCTCATGGCCAAAAAGTCCATAGGCTGTATTAAAGGAATCATTTACAACCCCCCACTATAAACATCTACGTAGGATATGGACCTTCACATTAAACACATGGACAACACAGTCTTCAGGAATTTCAGAACCATGTACAACTGATACATTTAGGGATTTCAGAACCACGTCAATTTAGAGGGGGAAGGAGCAGGTAGGCGAAAGACAGACAGAATATGAGAAAATACTAGGCCTTCAATGTATGTCTGAAAATGTAATGCTCTGTTGTTGTTGTTGTAATAGATGGAGCCACTTGCCTTGTATGGTGGATAATAGGTCTCCTCATTTTTCCTTGCAGTATGACTTTGTTGTTTCTAATGTAGTTGAAGACCTCTGTGGGTTGAATGGATGGTTAGAATATCCTATTGATATAATGGGCCACTCTCTTATTCCCAGAGGTGATGTCTGTCTGCAATGTTCTAGAATGTCTCAAGCAAGAAGAACAAATTGTTTCATGTAAAGGGGATGTTGTTGTGAATGGTCAATAAGACTAGTGTTGTGATTACTATTTTCTGTTTAGTGGTTGTGTTATTATATGGAGCATTATATGGAGCATCCTTTGAAGGCTCTGAAACAGTAATAGATTGTCCATTTTAGTGGAGCAACCTTCAAAATGTGTATTTAATAAAGTATAACCTCGGACTGATTACATGTGCTTTTAATACTAATATCTTAAAATGTTATTATTATCATGAAAGTGTGCTATAGAGACATAGAGACCTTTTCCAAATACTCAGGTTAACTGTTACATACTTACCGAGTTCATGGGTTTATTTCAAACTTGTATTTAAAATAACTTTCTGGTCTATTCTGAGTAGTGTGTCAAAACTCCTCTGTTTACTTCTGCACAGTTACCTCCCTGTTGCCAAGCAGCCATACAAATGGTCATTAAGTATAGTAAAGGAAAATGGCAGGCAATCTTTTAGAGTGCTGGCATGTTGTTTAGCCTGGAAAGGTGTTCTATTGCTATATAAATGGATGTTCTGTAAACTCTATAACACAAAAGGTTTATGCTTTGTTAATGTAGCTTGATGTTTAATTATTTTCAGTTTTCTTGCCTGATTATATTGTCTACTTAGCCATAGACCTGACTGACTTGCAGATACAGTACTTCATCTTTCACTGCTATGGACATGCATTTAAAACACTGCTCCTCTGCAGGATGCAAATTTTACAATTGTCATGGGTTACATATTTTCAGACACAAACATAAAAAGTTACAAAGTCTCAGATTTGTACCACATTACTATATTGTTTATTCTGAGACTATATGCCGTATGTCTTCATTTTTTACAATATCGGGAGTTTTGTCCATCCAGTAGTATACAGCTTCAGGATTTTCTCACAAGACTGCAGATGAATCGGTCAGTGGGAACTTTGTTTGAATCATCTGTGCTCATGGAAGGAGTATCTGAAAGCCTTCACTGTTGGGCCCACAAAGACGCACTTTGATATTCCTTGTTTCCATACTGACCAAGAGGAACATTTATTTAATATATTTGACTTGTATTATTGTCATTTGTGTCAAAACAGCTGATGTTTGAATTCTTTACTGATTATTGACAACTGGAAAAATCTGTTTGCTGATTAACTTTTCCCCAACTCTTTTCCCTAACCTTTAATGATTTTAGAAACTGTTCTGGATGATTAATGACACAAGGGAGAGCTTAATGAAATAGTTAGTTAGATGACAGCATTAAAATACACAGAAGCATTTTCCAAACAAATTCAAAATAAATTATTATATGGATCAATAAATATTAATATCATTTATAGAGACAATTCATTGAAGTATAACTAATTATGCATCGTAAGGGAAGCTAAACTCATTTCAATATTAGATTAAGAAGAATTAAATCAGAAATCTGTTTTAATGACCTTGTAAACAATTTACAGCAGAGACTCTAATTGTTAGGCTATTACACTATCTGAATCAAAGCTAATTAGATGTTTCTCCAATTATAATAAAACAGAATTCTTTATTAACACGTATGAATAATTTTTTTACACTGTACATCTTATTTTATCATGCTGTTAAAATTTATATGGTGTTTTGTCATTTCACTACATAGTAAGGGCTAATGTGGAAAAAAAAAAGCATTTGCGTTCAAGCTGGGAATATTGTTATATTTATCTGGTAAATCTGAGTAGACTACTTTTTAGACATTTATACTAAAATGATGGTGGTCATAAAAGAACATAACTGAATAATTTTTACTTATAACTTTTGTGGAGTATTTTAATTTTTTCACATATAATTATACTGCAGTTCAATTTAATGGGTTTTAAAAGAACAATACAATTTAGATACAAGATGGTTGTATATATGAGTTCATGTTTTAAGCGGCAGGCCTGCATTTCCAAATTTTGCCGTTAAATAATAGTACCATGTTAGCCATGGAATCGCTAGTTTCCCAAATTTTTATTGACCATCTGTATATTCAGTTCTCTATAGCTCAACTGTGGCCCAGGAAAGCTGCAGAGTTTTAAAGTCATGGGGAAAAATATGTTACTAGAATGTTTTAGAGATGTAGTAAAAGTTTACTTTTACTCTGTAAAAATGGATCAGACTCCAAGGAAGGCCTGCATTAATTTCACTGGTTTTCATGGACATAAGGAAGAACCTTTATTCTTTCAAGTTATGAAGTATTGAATACTATTTTTCCAAAAGCTATAGATTTTGAAAATAGTCATTGATTAACATGGGCCTCCTCTTGAACACATAATTACAAATTTAGTTGTATGTATGTTCCTAGTTACTCCCCAGTCTCTCCCAGAATACACCAGCTCACCCGTAAACTAAGCAGAAGACCCAGAGAGAGACCCATCAACTCAGAATGTCTCCTAGAGGCTTGGTTGTAAGATAATTATTACAATATATAAAATGTTTGAGTTTTAAACTGTTAGACCAGATTAGCTGTTACATTTGTCTGACTTTGCCATTTCTACAGTTACTACAGTACTACAAGTACAATATTCATATTCCAAGACTCAAGTACTAAACAGATATAGTACTTCAAGTTTAAACGGATGGGCTACGTAATATATACAGAAAAAAAAAAGAAAACCTTTCTTACTATTACTTTATGTGTTCATTAGCCCCATTACTTTGATTTGTAAGTTTCTCTAAAGAAAAGTTCATAAAAACATTTAACAGGAAACATTAATTAATGAATAATCTTTATGGTGCAAAATTGTATTGCCTGATATGAAATTCTGATTGAATGTACAAAAAGGTAACCTGTGATTTCTATAGAATGCAAATTGAGTGGGGTTTATCTAGTCATCACCAATCATCCAAAGTGTACTTATTTGTCCCATATGACAAGATTTGAGATTATGAATACAGAATTTGGTAAATGTTTACAAAAAGTGACTTGTATCCAGAGATCTGATTGTAAGAGGCTACTTTGCAGATAATATTGTTAACAAAAGAAAACCAATGGGAGGTATTCACTGAAAGTAAGGTGAGATGAACATTTCATATCACTGACTGAAATATACATTATGCAGTGACAATGCTGGTGAGATTCATAGTCAAATCTTTAAATAAAAAAGAAATGTTCATCTCACTACAATTAATAAGCACATACACTCCCTATAGGAAGTACCAATAATGCAACTTAAGTAAAACATCTTTTATAATGTTAATAAAAACAGCATCTTCACTATTGTTGTATTAAGGAGTCACTGGTCTTTCCACAAATTATTTTTAATTAGAAATGCAATTTTTAGCATGTGACCTATATATATATATATATATAGATACACACACTGTTTTGTTTTATCATTTTATATTTAAAACCATTGTCTTATTAAAAAAAATAATCACAAAAGGGTTCTTAATAGCAAGAACTCCTATGTATTTTATATATACATTGCAGTATTTTATTGTGCATGTGAAGATGTTTAAATGATTATAATGCGTCCCTAAACAAGGTTTGTTATTTAGAACGCTTCTCGCCTGTGCATTCTAGAAGCATCTCTGACCTACTTTCCTCCCTGAGAGGCTTGCAGCTTTGTTTTGTCTGGATTTCAAGCAATGCATCTGGAGTCCACATAAAAGTTTCTGTATCTGTACAGGCTCATCCTGCAAAATTTAACTTCGGTCTGAAATAACAGCACAAGCGTTGATAATTAAATACTTAGAAATTCATTCAACCCCAGCAACATATAAAAGATGCTTTCAAGCAATGTTTATCCAATTTAGCTCACACTAGGATAAAAAAAAAAATCTATACTCTCATTAGATTGACGATGTAAGAAAGAAAATGGATGTGGCTTTTTTTTGCCCCTCGAACATTCGCTGCTAACTGGGGCTAAATGGATAACTTTGCCCCACATGTACGCCTGCCAGATCTCATATTGCTGTTCAGTTTCACTCGGAGTGTTAGCTATGTAAAATATGCAAAGTTACATCTCAGGGTGTGTTAGGATAACATTTAAACCAGGATCCTTTTTATTTCTTAATGTGCGTGCAGGCATGTGATAGCATACACAGTCATTATTAATGCACGGATAATATAGTTTCTGGTGACAAGGCATTCCAAGCAAATGGTTCCGTTATGAAAACGTGTAGGCAAAGCTCTGCCCAAGTAGCTGACCTAAGCTTGATGTACCCTCCAGGTAATATTATTTTGAATATAAACTTGATTCATCATTTCTTTTTTGTTTACTGATTCCTGAGACATTGCACTACACTTGTGTATCTTATGAAAAACTCCCTGCTACAGCAAAAACTTGTCTATCAGACCTACAGACCTGTTGCCGGTAACAAGCCATTCATTCAAAATACACTATCATATGTACATGGATCCAAGTGCGCCGCATGTTCAGGAATGCATATGTGGTGCAAGAGAGATGATTATCTTGTTGACCATAGAAACAAGGCTGTTTAACAGAAATACAGTCCAGAACAGCTTTAATCAATTTCATTAGCACAAATCTGCATATTCATAGGGCTAGTGAGCCACAACCTTCTGTCAGATGGGCTTAGGGTTGCCACCTGGCAGTCCAGTAAAAAAATTGGCATCAGGCCAATGTTAAGTCTATGGAGGCAGTAGCAAGGCCGGTATTTTTCTGAAGAAAATGTGGCAACCCTATGATGGGCTGCATGATAGACACTCCTAACCCGGTAACGTAAAGCTCTAATATAAAAAAACTGGATTTTATCCAAATTAAAAAAAAAAAAATAGATTAAACTTGTGCAATACATTAATCATATGCATGTGTTTCATATTTAAGCAAAACCATGTGTCCAGTATTCTGGTACATTTCCCTTTAAATAGGACTATCATTTTGTTTTCATTGTTGGGACCACCTGCTCACACAATGATTTCTGCATATTCACAATGTAGGTTTAAGCAGTTTTAGCCAAAATGATTGCAGTTCCCCACTAAGTATTACTTTGACATTGTCATTGTTCAGATGGAGGTTTCTAGAAATAGAAATTGTAAGTATGACGGGTGGCTCCAGACTGTGAGAGTAGGAGTAGTGTAATTTTCTGCATGTTATTTTATATATTTATTTTTTACATGGCAGTTGCTGAATTAGTAGCTTATTCTGGATACAGTGAAGCATGTTTTTACAGTAATATGCACAGATTTGTGTCTTGGATTCATCACTGCTTTCCAGAGTATGCTGTGAACATTTGTGACACATACTGCACACCTTGATCCTGGGACATAATACCGGACTTAGCCCCAGAAATGCTCCGGTTTTGCCATGTTAAATATAAATTAACATGTTAAAAAGTTGAGATTCTTCTATCACTGTCCTTCCCCATAATGTCAATAAATAAATAACTGCTATGTGTGTTTGTCAAAATGTCTATTTATGTATTAATTAAACAGGTGCCAAATGTCACATTGTAATCGGACCGGACAAAAAAACATTTCTATTAAAGAATTATCACATTTAATGATGTACTAATGTTTTATATTGTATTTATTCAAAAACATACCTATTCTACTGGAATATTAATATTCATCAAAAGAAATATATATATATATATATATATATATATATATATATATATATATATATATATATACACATATACCATATACGCAAATCACACCAAGTAGTTAGGCTGGTAGAGTACATTATACTAATATTTGGAATATTTCACATTTATAGTGCATCTGTCACCTTGAAAATGTGTCTTTAAATCTGTTTAGCTGCTGTTTCTGTCCTGACATTTTTCTCTGAGCGTTTGGCATATTGCATAAGAATTCTCAGTTTTTGGTTGGATGCAAGCTTGCATCTTAGGAGGCTGTGATGGAATTCCAGTTGTCTGTGCTATACCAAGAGGTGTGTTGAAAGGTCATTTTGATTTGATCTTTTAGCACGTCTTTTTATGTATACCTGCTACAAAGTGAAACATGTTTTTGTTCCCTTTTCTTATTTAACATTATCTCTACCCAGACCACAAAAGGTAAAGAATAGTTTGATTTTCAATAAAAGTGCAGTAAGGGAGAATAGATGTGGATCCAAGATGTTATATGGACTTTTTGGCTGCTGATGGCATTGGACTATTTTTAAAAAATACATATCTATATATTTTTGTGGGTTTTACATTTCTAGATCAAAGGTACAACAGAACTATTTACATGTGAGATGAGGTACATAGATGTTACAAAACCCCAAAATTTATTGACTGTAGAGGTCTTGTGAGTTTCTACCTCGGAAGCCAGAGACTGGCCATTTGCACCCCCAGTAAATCCTTATTTGTTCCCTGGTGATAAAGGGGTGTCCAAATACCAAGTTGACAGCAGGACATACTTCACAAGTTCTCTTGGACATGCTCCAGTGCTCTGCACTCCGCAATATCCCTAGCTTGAACACACAGCCAAGAACCATCATTCCTGCAGTGGTTCCTGTGAGGCACGGTCACACGTGTGGGAGGTATGTCTGAGTACGCTGGCATTAAAATATGTTTGTCTTGGAAAGATTTTTTATGGATGGGACTGGTAGGAAACCCAAGACTAGCTCTAAATCAATTCAATATTTGTCCGATACATCCATGACATGCTTAACATAGATACTAAAGAGATATTGACAAGAGTGCAGTATATGGAAAAATTCACAAAAATAGCGGTTTTATGCTGTGAACATTATGTCACAATTGGAGACTCATGATTGGGATAATATTTTGAATGGTTTCATGAAAGGGACCATGGCTAAAAGACATTCGATAAGTGTCATATATAAAAATACTAGCTATGAACAGGAAAGTAGAGGTGTGGTGGATAGAAGCTAGTTTGGCCAGACCTAGATTTAAAATTCTGCATGGCACCTATAACAAACATTTAAGGTTATACCATACTCCACATACCAGAAAATACACCTACAAATTATACATGGTGCCAAATATTCACCCAAAAATACTATTTACCATGGGAACGAGATCCACAGCCACGTGCCCTAAGTGTAACCAGAAGGGAGCTCACATGTTCCATTGTTTCTGGGTCTGTACTGTTATCCAGGAATAACAGGTCATTGACTTTGCGGAATTTTTAAAAATTAATTAAGAGGCGTCTAACTAAATTAAGACATCTCTTACAATGTTTTTTGATATGCGAAACTCTCAAAGTTGACGGGCAGCCATAATACTTTTCTTGCTCACTGCAGTGGCTAGGAAGGCTACAAGACGAACCTCCTTAACCGAGTTTGTACAAAATACAACTTTGGGGATGGGTTAGCTACTGGTTTAGAAGGCGATATATCTCATATATAATTCTGGAGACTGGGAGAAATGTATTTCGGAAAATGTACAAGGGGAGAAAAATGTGGCAGGGTTTGAAACGTGTTATATTTGATTATATAACCTAATGTAATTGTTTGAATGTGTTCCACTCCTTTATGCAGTCTACCAAACGTTTGTTATGTTTTGATAAGATACAAATAGTTTTTTTTTTTTTTAAAGTTGGTCTGGCCAACATAATGCCTGTGAGCCACACATTACATGATGAAGAGCCACATTGCTCTATATTCACAGTTAATTATTTTATATCATAAAGGAAATTTTGTTACATTTGTAAAAACTGAGTTATTATAATAATACGATCTTATGCAATTCGAACTTCGAGCTGATTTATCCCAGCCTAGAGCATTTTGGTAATATATTTGTATGCATCCAAAAAATAACCTAGGGACTTGAGAGAGTTATCACCATTATTTTCTGGATCTCACGGAGTCAGCAGTCAGATTTTTTTTTTAAACTGTATTTATATAATGTGCTCAAACAATTTATAGGCTTGTCAGTGTTTTAGGAGAACAAGGTAGATAGAGGGTTTGCCTTTGACCTTAATTTAACAATATATGTTGGCTTCTCTAGGAAGCAAGGCTGTGGGGCTATTGCACTGGCTTTTAAAGTAGAAGAACCAGTTTAACCCTCCGTGAAAGCTGATTTCTCTTTTAGGCAATGTGTTATCTTGTGTCATGTACACAACACAGGTTTTGCAATATTTTTAGAGGATATTCATGTCTGAAATGTTACTTTACCAGTGTCTGTTAGTGTTTTCACTATTATTTAAACACATTTGAAATTGGTGTGCTACAATTAGATTTTCTGTGAAAGCAAATAATATGCAGCAGAAATAGGTGCTTTAAAATGATTTAAAGATGAACGTAAAAATGATGCAATACACCCGTGCACACATCTCTCATATGCATAAATTAAATCAAGCAAAAGTTTTGTGCATCATAATAATCCCTTAAATCCTAGACATCCTGCAAGGGACCTCCACATCTGTAACTCCAATTATTCTCTTCTGTTCCATGGGGTAGAATGGAGAATATGGGGATTGTAGTCAATCAGCAGCTGGAGAATACTAAATGCTAAGACATCACATACAGCAGTGACATATTCTTGCATAAGACAATGAGCATATAATGTATATATTCATTTCCCATGTTAACCCAGTCCATGTATATGATGAGCCAGTTTGCAGCTGTAGCTCACAGTATTTATTTATCTTGTCAGGCTCCATCTGTGCAAGCAATCCATACATTCCAATGTGGTGATTATACATTTTGTGAGCTCTCCCATGCTCAAATGTAAAGTCATAAAAACAGTATCCATTAAGTAAGAGGAAGGGATATATCTTACTGTATTTTTTTTTTATTTTGCCTAACTGCTGGTGTCCAGTTATGCTCGTACATCATTGCAAAAATATGTGACTATCATTATAATTAATTATGTGATTGAAAGTAGTCTTAACTGACTGAACACTGATGGGTTAGAACCTGGGCTCCCCAAAAAAATAATTAAAAATTAAAAAAAAAACAAGCCAATGTATACATAATTATTTGATGGTTTGTTATTAGAGAAACAAAATAATATGCTTTATTAACCCCTTAGTGACATGACTTTTTTGGCTTGTCCGACGCTTGGTGACATGGGCTGTTTTAACATTTCTGAGGTGTTTGTGTTTTGCTGTAATTTATTTCTGTCTCATTTAGTGTACCCGCACACACTATATATCGTTTTTATCGTTATAAGAAGGGCTTTCTTTTGATACCATTATTTTGATAATAGCATATAATTTGATGTAAAAAAAATAATAAAATATGGCAAAAAAATTGAATAAATTATTTTTTTATGACTTTTATTTGAAAAATCGTATACTCATGTACAAGAGACAACAAAAAAACACTGCTAAAAAGTTTCTAATATATGTCCTGAGTTCAGAAATAGCCCATGTTTTTATGTTTTTGTGCTTTTTTATTCATGTTACAGGGCCAGAACTATAAGTGGTGCAAAGCTATTTTAAAATCCTTTCTTTCAAAATTAGCGATAGTGACATTGTAACACTGATTTCTGTACTAAATCCATGAATGACCCCCAACATGTACATATTTTTGAAAACTAGACAACTCAGGGCATTTAACTTGGGGTATTTTGACACATTTCATGTAGCCATTTTACCACCAATCTATGCCAAAGTTTGCAGCAAAAAATCTTTTTTTTTAAATTTTCACATATATTGAAATTTAGGTAAACATTACCTTAAAATGTGAAGGGGTATTTCCCAATAACACCTCAATATGTGTTCAGCTACATGTCCTGAGTACAGGGATACCACCCATGCATAGGTTTGTTGGTTTGTTTTGGGGCTAAAAGGCCACATTTAGGGGGTGCGCATTTTGGTTTTCCAACTTGGAATTCTGACATGCAGAAAACTTGTGCCCATGTCCCATTTGGGACATTTTTGAAGCCAGAAAGTGTATTCTACCCCACAAAACCATATATTTTTTTAAACTAGACACCCTAGGGTATTTCAAAAGGTAGTATTTTAACACTTTCCATGCACTAATTATACTACCAGCCTATGTCAATGTTTTGGGTAGTAATTTTTTTTCACATACATTGTACTTTGGGCATGAATTCACAGATCCTGTTATATGTCAGTGCCAAACAACACCTCAATATGTGTTCAGCAACATCTCCTGAGTACAGGGATACCCCCCATGTATAGGTTGGTTAGGTTATTTGGGGGTTAAAAGGCCACATTTGAGAGGTGCACTTTTTGGTTTTCCAACTTGGAATTCTGACGTGCAGAAAACCTGCGCCCATGTCCCATTTGGGACATTTTTGAAGCCAAAAAGTGTATTCTATCCCACAAAACCATATATTTTTGAAAACTAGACACCCTAGGGTATTTCAAATGGTAGTATTTTAACACTTTCCATGCACTAATTATACTACCAGCCTATGTCAATGTTATGGATAGTAATAGTAATTTTTTTTCACATACATAGTACTTTGGGCATGAATTCACAGATCCTGTTATATGTCAGTGCCAAACAACACCTCAATATGTGTTCAGCAACATCTCCTGAGTACAGGGATACCACCCATGTGTAGGTTAGTTAGATTATTTGAGGGCTAAAAGGCCACGTTTAGGGGGGTGCATTTCCAACTTGGAATTTTGACATGTAGTCAGCCTGCGCCCATGTTCCATTTGGGACACTTTTGAAGCCTGTCAAAGTATTTTACCCCATAAAACCATATATTTTGGAAAACTAGACATCCTAGGGTATTTAAAATTGTGGTATTTTAACACTTTCCAAGTGCTAATTCTACCACCAACCTATGTCAAAGGGTTGGGATGTCATTTTTCCCCCACACACATTGTAGTTCAGGCAGGAATTTTCAGATTCTGGTATTTGCCACTGCCAACCAACACCTCAATATGTGTTCAGCAACATCTCCTGAGTACAGGGATACCCCCCATGCATAGGTTTGTTGGTTTGTATTGGGTCTAAAATTCCACATTTAGGGGGTGCGCAATTCCAACCTGGAATTTTGACATGTAGTCAGCCTGCGCCCATGTTCCATTTGGAACATTTTTGAAGCCGTCCAATGAATTTTACCCCATCAAACCATATATTTTTGGATAATAGACATCCTAAGGTATTTCAAATGGTGGTATTTTAATACTGTATAGGTACTAATTCTACCACCAGCCTTTGTAAAAGTTTGTGGTAGTACTTTTTTGGGAGTTTTTTTTCCACATGCATTGTACTTCAGGCATGAATTCACAGATTCTGGTATATGTCACTGCCAAACAACAACCCAATATGTGTTCAGCAACATCTCCCGAGTACAGGGATAGCACCCATGCATAGGTTTGTTGGTTTGTTTTTGGCTAGAAGGCAACATTTGTGAGATGCGCATCTCAAAATTCCAACTTGGAATTTTGACATGTAGTCAGCCTGCGTACGTGTCCTTTATGGGATATATCTTTGAAGCCAGCCAATGTAATTTACCCCCACCAAACCATATATTTTTTTATCGGTAGACCCCCATCACTACTTGTGGCAAGGGCTCAGCAGCCACCGATACATCGCTAGATGATGTATCAGAAAGCTGAATAGGGTCAAAATTGAACCCTGAGTCCGCGGCCTCAGAATCAGTGCGTAAGCAGTGATCTCGAGCAAAGAAGGGGTTAATAGCTCTTAGAAGAGCCTATCTAGTACTGTAATACATTACAGTACAAAGAAATTAATCCATAAAACAGTGCAGACAGCAAAACATACTGTTGCTGTGCAAGATTACTGCTTACACAGTGATGAATGGCAGGGAAGGGGTTTCATACACAGTGAAAGACTTTCATAAAACCTGACAATTTTATAAAATGTTATTTTATATGACTAATACTGATCTGTCTCTTTCCGTCACAAAAATGTAAGTGAGGAGAGGGAGGCAGATCAATATTTGTGAATATTGATCCGATTAATTTTGATCTGACCAGGGCGAATGGTGAGCTTAATTGAGAAATCACCAAACCGCCTTTGCCACTAATTCGCTGTTACTGATCGCTATGTGCTCAGGCAGCTTAAAAAAAAAAAATCTCAAATATTTTTACTTTACATGTAATCCCCTAGCGGGTATGTGTAAAAAAAAAATAAATAAATAAATAAAAATATGCAGACAGATAAAAATTGCTTTGGCGTCAATATCATTGCGTAAGCAGTGATCGACGGCAAATAAGGGGTTAATAACTCTTAGAAGAGCCTTTTTAGTACTGTAATAAATTACAGTACAAAAAAAATTAACCCCTAAAAAATGCACAAACAGCAAAAATAAATGCGCTGATGTGCACGATCACTGCTTATGCTTAGAAGAGCCTTTTTAGTACTGTAATAAATTACAGTACAAAAAAAATTAACCCCTAAAAAATGCACAAACAGCAAAAATAAATGCGCTGATGTGCACGATCACTGCTTATGCAAGATCAGTGGCAGGGAAGGGGTTAGTGGCAGGGAAGGGGTTAAACGCAGGGAATTGCTTTAATACATTTTTTTTTTATTGTTTTATTATTTGTGTGTTGTGTGTTTATTGTTTTTTTTAACTTTTACTTACTTTTAGAACTTTGATCTGTCTCTCTCCCTCACTAAAAAAAATGTGAGGAGAGGGAGGCAGATCATAACTGGTCAGATCAATATAGAGTTAATATTGATCTGACCAGTCAGTGGGGATGTTCAGGAGAGCATCCCCACTGCCTGTCAGTGTGCCTGGCAGTCACTGATTGCCTCTGTGAAGAGGCAATCGTGTGACAGCCAGAGAGCACAGGAAGCAGGTACTTCCTGCCTCCTGTGCTCTTGCCCTTAGAAGGGCAGCGCCATCTTGGTCACTCAGTGACCAAGATCGTGCATTTTTTTTTTGTGTTTCTGATTGCCTCGACTTGCGAGGCAATCAGGAACACTTTCTGAGCATAGGAAGCGAAAGATTCGCTTCCTATGCTCATTTTTGAAATGCCCGCGTTTTAAAGGCACTGTGCCTTTAAAACCGGCATTTCGATCGCTCTCCGGAGCGATCGAAATGCCGACGGGCATTTTTTTTAGCATTGTACGATGCTTCCACACGGAAGCATCGTTACAATACCATCAGAGCACTGAAAGCGGAAAAACTCCGCTTTCAGTGCTCGTTTTGACACAGGACGGACTAGGTCCGTCCTGTGTCACTAACGCCTCGGCACACAGGACGGACCTAGTCCGTCCTGTGTCGCCAAGGGGTTAAAGTATTAGGTTATTCAAGGCGCAAAAAGGACAACTGTTGTCTTAAAAATATATTTTTTTAACATCTTGCATAGTCCTTATGAAAGTAATAGTCTTGATGCCATATATGACTTTATTTTTCCCATGACTGTACAGTATACATTTCATAATTTATAAGGTGTATATTACACCCGTAGGGTACAGATATGATCTGTACTCTAGGTCTGATATGAATTTGGAGGGAGCGTCCCTCTGTCTTACCCTAATATGGGTTTTTGGGAACTTTTTTTTAGGATGGTATGATAGATGTAAACAGAGTGGACAGTGCTAAAATGCTTAACTATATTTACAGACACATTGCTTTATTAATAAAGATTTAATTTTTAATTCACACATAATTATATAAAACATAAAAAATAGATATACAAAGATATGTATAATATTACAAAATAAAAAACAATAATACTGATGATATGTATTAATGCATAACAGTGCTCCAAATAAATAAATCTGGATTTAATCAGCAGTTTTATGCTTTTGAGTGATGTCATCAGACAATGTTTTGAACTGTGATCCTACTGTGTACAAGAGCAAGGTCACTTAGAGTCCACGCAATGTATTCTATTGCAGCTGCACAAAAAGTGACTAAAGGAACAAAACATTATATCCTCAGTGTCTATATAATCAGTACTGCTGCACTGTACTTCTGTACTGAGTAATCACTGGGGAGGGCTTCAGTCAAATATTAAAAATGTGATTTATGCAGAATGCCTGCATCAAATAACACTGGGGGGTAAAAAAATGTATCCAGTATATATTTAATTTGATTTATATATGTGTGCTCTCTTCCACTAATACTATATTCCCAGGATATTAGTTAGAATATTAGTGAGCCAAGACCTCTAGAGACGGGGAGAAATTATGCATCTTGCATGTAGCATTGTTTGCATAAACTGTAATTTGCTTTATAATAAATAAACATTTCTTGTTGTTTTTATTTCTCTAAGGGGTGCTCATTTCTGCAAATCTCGCAAAAATAAAACAATGCCACCATATAATTATTTTGAATTATAACATTGATTTCAAAACGTTAATCTTCTCTAGTGATGACTACGCCTTATTTAAGAGGAAATATAATTTTTTTTTAAAATATACCACACATATTATTTCTAAGAGTAATGAGGCAAGGTTCTAAAAGTGGAGGAATCAGGTAGAGTTTTTTGCCATAGGAACTTTAGAACCTTTTGTCATGCTTGAGCTTAAATAAATAACCCTATTTGTATTTTAAAGCAGGAGTTACCAAACAGGCAGATTTTTTTATTTTATTTATTTATTTTGAATCCTTGTGCCCCTGGTATGTAATTTTTGTGACCGAACGGTTGGGTCGCCTGTAAACTGCCAAAGAGAGTGGTCAATAATTACTTCTTCGGGATGGTTACATTTACATTATACGTACAGGTAAATAATGTGAAATGCTTGCCTTCAAACTGTCTTCCAACAGCTGGTGGGCTGTAGTATTATACCCCTGTTTTAAGGGATTATGTTAACAAATAAAATACCAGAGATAACTTAGTCCACATGGCATGTAAGGTGGTTGGTGGGTTCTGATTGTACCACCTATATTGAATTTTAACAGAATACAACAAAGTGAACAAAGTCTTAGTGATCACATGTTCCTCCAACCTCTCCATTTAACAATGTGTCTGTAGCCAAAGAGCTATTGCTCAATGCATTTCTTTTGCAGATTCTGAGCTGCTGGAACCACCATGTGTGGCACTATCAATCATACTGCAGTGCAGGTCAATTAGACCACGTCTCCCCTGTCCTATTGTTTGATTGAACTGCTAAGCCTTTTGACATATCATGCAGCAATATAATGTTTGGCGTACATGAGCAGGTGTTCCTAATTAAGTGGCTAACTAATTTATATTATTATGTATAAGTCAATGACTATGCACAAACTGATCTGTGTTTTGTGGAGACTGTTTACTTGCATTGACTATGACACTGACTGAATAGCAGGTTGTTAATGTCAATAGCATCATCATGTTGTGTAATTAACAAAGGTGTTAGTGGAACCGAACAGTATGCAAGGCTGAAAAACACAGGATTATAAGAGTGGATCAAATGAAAACTGTAGCATTTGGTTACCATAGAAACATTAAAAGTTTGGATTTAAAAATACTCTTACTTGTTTGTACATATTTTATTGCACTAATATCTAAAGCATAACACTTTAAGTGCTGGAAGACCCCAATTACCAAGCCTATTTATGATCTTCGTTTGACAGTTTGTTAACACATTCAAGGCACAGCAAAAACATTCTACCCAACCTTCTGGCAGAAACATAGAAACATAGAATGTGTCGACAACTAAGAACCATTCGGTCCATCTAGTCTGCCCAATTTTCTAAATACTTTTATTAATCCCCAGTTCCCTATCTTATATCTAGTATAGTCTTGTGCCTATCCCATGGATGCATAAAATCCTTGACTGTTTACCTCTACCACTTCCACTGGAAAGCTATTCCATACATCCGCTACCCTCTCAGTACATTAATACTTCCTGATATAACTTGCACCTCTAATTTAACACTAAGTCCTCTAGTTGTGGTGGTTTTTCTTCTTTTAAATATACTCTCTTCCTTTTCTGTGTTGATTCCCTTTATGTATTTAAATGTTTCTATCATATCCCCTCTGTTATGTCTTTCCTCCAAGCTATACATGTTAAGATGCTTTAACCTTTACTGGTAAGTTTTAGCCTTCAACCCATGAACTAGTTTAGTAGCCCTTCTCTGAACTCTCTCCAAAGTAGATACGGTCTCCAGTACTGAATACAATACTCCAAGTGAGGTCTCACCAGTGCTCTGTACAATGGCATGAGAACTTCCCTCTTTCTACTGCTAATACCTCTCCCTATGCAACCAAGCATTCTGCTAGCATTTCCTTCTGCTCTATTACATTGCCTACCTACCTTTAATTCCTCTGAAACTATTACTCCTAAGTCCCTTTCCGCAGATGTTGAGGCTAGGACTGTACCAAATATTCTATATTCTGCTTTTGGGTCTTTACGCCCAAGGTGCATAATCTTGCACTTATCCACATTACATGTCAGTTGCCACAGCTCTGACCATTTTTTCTAGTCCAGCTAAATCATTTGCCATTTGGCTTATCCCTCCATGAACATCAACCCTTCTGCAAAACTTTGTATCATCAGCAAAAATACATATTTTGCCAACAAGACCTTCTACAATATCACTAATAAAAATATTAAAGATAATGGGTCCAAGTATAGATCATTGAGGTACCCCACTACTAACAAGACCTTGCATCGAATATAGTCCATTGACTACAACCCTCTGTTACATGTCACTCCGCCATTGTCTAATCCATTCAACAATATGTAAATCCAAACTTAAAGATTGCAGTTTATTGATAAGCCTTCTATATGCGACAGTGTCAAAAGCCTTACTGAAATCTAGGTAAGCAATGTCTACTGCACCACCCTGATCTATTATTTTAGTCACCCAATCAAAAAAATCAATAAGATTAGTTTGGCATGATCTCCAGGAAGTAAACCCATGTTGTCTCTGATCTTTAAATTCATGCTATTTTAGATGTTCAACAATCCTATTCTTTACCAAGGTTTCCATTATTTTCCCCACTACTGAAGTAAGACTTACTGGTCTACAGTTGGGCATCTCCTCCCTACTATCTTTCTTGTCAATGGGCACAACATTTGCTAATTTCTTGGACTACTCCCGTTAACAATGATTGGTTAAATACAGGGAGTGCAGAATTATTAGGCAAATGAGTATTTTGACCACATCATCCTCTTTATGCATGTTGTCTTACTCCAAGCTGTATAGGCTCGAAAGCCTACTACCAATTAAGCATAGTAGGTGATGTGCATATCTGTAATGAGAAGGGGTGTGGTCTAATGACATCAACACCCTATATCAGGTGTGCATAATTATTAGGCAACTTCCTTTCCTTTGGCAAAATGGGTCAAAAGAAGGACTTGACAGGCTCAGAAAAGTCAAAAATAGTGAGATATCTTGCAGAGGGATGCAGCACTCTTAAAATTGCAAAGCTTCTGAAGTGTGATCATCGAACAATCAAGCGTTTCATTCAAAATAGTCAACAGGGTCGCAAGAAGCGTGTGGAAAAACCAAGGCGCAAAATAACTGCCCATGAACTGAGAAAAGTCAAGTGTGCAGCTGCCACGATGCCACTTGCCACCAGTCTGGCCATATTTCAGAGCTGCAACATCACTGGAGTGCCCAAAAGCACAAGGTGTGCAATACTCAGAGACATGGCCAAGGTAAGAAAGGCTGAAAGACGACCACCACTGAACAAGACACACAAGCTGAAACGTCAAGACTGGGCCAAGAAATATCTCAAGACTGATTTTTCTAAGGTTTTATGGACTGATGAAATGAGAGTGAGTCTTGATGGGCCAGATGGATGGGCCCGTGGCTGGATTGGTAAAGGGCAGAGAGCTCCAGTCCGACTCAGACGCCAGCAAGGTGGAGGTGGAGTACTGGTTTGGGCTGGCATCATCAAAGATGAGCTTGTGGGGCCTTTTTTCGGGTTGAGGATGGAGTCAAGTTCAACTCCCAGTCCTACTGCCAGTTCCTGGAAGACACCTTCTTCAAGCAGTGGTACAGGAAGAAGTCTGCATCCTTCAAGAAAAACATGATTTTCATGCAGCACAATGCTCCATCACACGCGTCCAAGTACTCCACAGCGTGTCTGGCAAGAAAGGGTATAAAAGAAGAAAATCTAATGACATGGCCTCCTTGTTCACCTGATCTGAACCCCATTGAGAACCTGTGGTCCATCATCAAATGTGAGATTTACAAGGAGGGAAAACAGTACACCTCTCTGAACAGTGTGTGGGAGGCTGTGGTTGCTGCTGCACGCAATGTTGATGGTGAACAGATCAAAACACTGACAGAATCCATGGATGGCAGGCTTTTGAGTGTCCTTGCAAAGAAAGGTGGCTATATTGGTCACTGATTTGTTTTTGTTTTGTTTTTGAATGTCAGAAATGTATATTTGTGAATGTTGAGATGTTATATTGGTTTCACTGGTAAAAATAAATAATTGAAATGGGTATATATTTGTTTTTTGTTAAGTTGCCTAATAATTATGCACAGTAATAGTCACCTGCACACACAGATATCCCCCTAAAATAGCTAAAACTAAAAACAAACTAAAAACTACTTCCAAAAATATTCAGCTTTGATATTAATGAGTTTTTTGGGTTCATTGAGAACATGGTTGTTGTTCAATAATAAAATTAATCCTCAAAAATACAACTTGCCTAATAATTCTGCACTCCCTGTAAATCTGTTAACGGTTTTGCTAGTACACCACTAAGTTCTTTTAATAACTTTGGATGTATCCCATCAGGGCCCATCTACATATTTGTCTTTACTTTAGACAGCTGAAGTAAAACCTCTTGCTCTGTAAACTTACATGCATCAAACGACTCATTAGTCTTTTTCCCAAACTGAGGTCATGATTATTACTAATTTAAACTTAAATGATAGTGCTATAGACATTTCTGATAACATAAATTGTTATCTATGGCTCATAAAGTCTACAAAAATATGTAAAAGCATATAAATGCTTAACTCCTTCATGACACGTATGGGCATGCAATACATTGTTGACAATGCCCATACATGTAGGAGCTGCTTTAAAATCACTGCCATCAGCGCCATCGCAACTTTTCTGGCAGCCTCAAAAGTGATGCTATGGGGGAAAGCAAAATAAAAGTAATACTCATCATCACTGGCCTGTCAATACTTCCCACTCACCCGATGCACATCATATGAGAGGTGTTCCAGGATGCCTCTGGATTGAGGCAAGCCTGGAATGCCCCCCAAAAGGGTTAATCTTATGCATCAATTGCTGAGGCAAGCTCTCTCTACTATTTTTGAAAGAATTTGACAAGCCTAGGAGCTTGTCACAAACCTCTGCCATCCACCCCCAAATTGGGAGCAGGTGGTGTTCTATTTTTTGTATTTATTGAAATGATCAATGTAAAAGTCACATGCAATAAGGGACAATTGGTGTTCTACGAACATTGACTTGTCAAAATCCTCCCTCTCACCTACACTCGTTTATCTTGTGACAGAGAGAGAGATATATTGTTTCCTGGATTTTTTTTATTTTTCTATTATGCAAACCACTATCTTTTATTAAATTGTATACAGTACACAAGATTACATCTCATTTTGCTTAAATGCACCATAGCTAAAGTTGCAAAATGTCACAAAAAAAAAACATTGTCGTGATTGTTATGTAGTTTCAGTAACTGATTGATGTGTTGTTTCAGAAGACTCGGTTTAACAAAGGAAATGGTGAGGCAGCACCTTAGTGTGAGCTTTCACTCATAATACCATGCAAGTACCACTCAATAGATATACAAATAAATATAAACAGATACCAATTTAGAGCTGCTCATTACATCTCAAGGCTAAAAATAACTAAACAGTTATTCATCTGTAACAATGACTATCAAACTTGTGTCATAAGTCACTGTAACACATTGATCTACAAAAATTATAGATGTAATGATGAGAGACAACACCAAATCAGACAGTCTTCAAAATCAGACAAAAGTGTAATACAGTGTTGAGAATTCTAGTTATTAAACTGTTCCCACCTTTGGATGTGAGCACAGACTTGTAAATTTATTACCATAATTGATCTATTTATAGTGCCATCAATTCTGAAACATTAGATATACGTAGTAACCAGAGGATATTGCAAGGACTATTGTAAATTGTATTCAAAATAGTCCTTACTGCTTTCTTGTGGTCAGTTCACTATAAGCTATTTCACACTAATAGATTTTGGTAAAATGTCATTGTACCTAAAGAAGTCTTTTGAGGTAAAATTGTTTCAAAACATTAGACTAGTGATTCTGGAATAGTATAGGGCAGGGCTTGACAAATTTAATTTGATTTTAGGAGCCAGAATTTTTTTTTAGGAGCCAGACAATCACGCAAGCATAAACACAATTCATAAACACACACGCCTACTTCACATATATACAAACACACCTACTTTACATATACCCATATATACAAACACCTCACACACACATATATACAAACACCTCACACACACATATATACAAACACCTCACACACACATATATACAAACACCTCACACACACATATATACAAACACCTCACACACACCTACTTTACATATACACATAAATCCAAACACCTCACACACACCTACTTTTACACATCCACAAATATCCAAACACATCACACACACCTACTTTACATATGCACAAATATCTAAACACCTCACACACACCTACTTTACATATACATACAAACACACACCCACCTCACACAGTCTTTTCTTGGGGGTTTCTTCTTGATGTGTCCCCCTCCCTGCTGCTTTACCTCATTGCAGGGGAGGGGGACATTCGTGCTGCTGCTGATCTCCGTTGGTCGGCGTGCTGAGTGCCAGGATGTCACGTGACGACACCCGGCACTCAGACACGCGTTGCGGGAGGGGGCGGAGCTTGCAGTCTGTGCCATCGGCACAGACTTTACCCTCTCGCGCTGCGGAAAAATCGGATGGCAGCGGCAAGGGAACCATGAGGCCGACAGTACCCAGGCGCCAGGTCTAATTTCCTGGTCGCCATGGCGACCTGGCGCCTGGGGTTTGTCGAGCCCTGGTATAGGGAACTATTAAAGGGGCTTGAACAGTGCTACTGGTAAACCATGCGAGCAGTGTATCCCTCCCAGTGCTGTCGCCATGTTCAGTACTATATGGCAGAGCTTCACTCAGTCTATACTTTAACTTAACCCCTTCAGGACCAGGGATTTTCTGGGCCAGTGACCAGAACGATTTTTCAATTTTTATGTGTTTGTTGAAACGTAATTTTCCTCTCTGTCATTTAACACACCCATACAAGTCATATGTTGTTTTTTAAAGTTTCTTGTGATACCCTATACATAGAAATAATCTATAATTTAATATTGCAAAATATATGTAAAAGGGGAACATTTTAGGGAAAAAAATGTTTTTCCCCATTATTTTCCCAATAATAATCTACACAACTAGTACAACACTAACCCACTTATCCCAACTAATTAACTAACTAATAAACAATAAAAAATATAGGTTCTAATTCGCATGTTATGGTCGTAAACCTGCCGATCATGTCCAGGAACTTTTCCTCCCGTGTGAGGCAGAGTCCTAGACCTGTTTCAGATGGGCTGGCTAGCCGCACCTCCGGCTGGACTGCATGACGAGTTAACTCGTCATAAGGCCGCAAAGGGGTTAATGTAGCAGCCTGCAACATCTACAGCCAGACAAAGAAATAAGCTTGGGCGTTGAGATACAAATAAATAAATTGCATATTATGTGGTGAAAAAGCTATAAATCAAAACAGCTATACTATACACACCATTGTTGAAAAAATGTACAAATCATATTTCTGTCTAGTTTGTGTTTTTACATTTTCTAAGATTTAATAGTATTTAGATTTGCAATATTAAGTAGAGACTTTTGTACTTATTACCTTTTGCTGCAAATCTTGAGTTATTATCTCACCTGTATCGAGATTACCTCCGTCCTCCTAACTATTCAGCTATAGTGTACCTGGTAGAACCGTATTGGTATGTATGTAACTTTATTAATTCTTCTGTTACATGCATAAATATCTGCATATTAATGCTCTTTATTTATTATTGAGACTAACATAATAATTGAAAATACTAACGTGACACAGGGTGCATATCTGACCAAAAGGTTTCTACTGCTGACCTGCCTCTTTTACCCTGTTTCACTGTGGTCAAAAACTATATGATCATTATTATAAAATGTATTATAATGCATTACATGTATTTTGTCCTTAAAAACAACAGGTAAGCTTCCTGAAAGTGCCTTGTGTATTGCAGACTCTGTGTATAATAACATATACGCAAAAAACACTGGTATATGACTAAACCTGTGATGGCTAACCTTGGCACTGCAGATGTATGGGTACTGTTATCTGCACTGCCATCAATGAACTAGACACTGTTGCACACTATATACATGTGTGTTTTGATTAAAAGTACAAGTGGAGTTGGAGAAGTTAGTTCTAACCAAGTGGTAGGCACAGGTTGTACCAAATGGCAGATGTTGGACTCACTGCCAGGCTAGCTTACAGTCAGGGTACTTGGACTTAGATGAAAGTACTGAAAGAGGAGAGAGAGATCCGCTGACCTCCAAATAAAGATCTGACAATCGAGGATACCCATTGTATGATGGTTATTTCAGACGGCATTTAGTCGCAAACATACAGTGGGTTTATTTATATGCTCGGTGGTGGCTCTCGAGCGGACCAGTGGGCTATCCAGGTCGCAGACTATACTATTGGCTGGTGCGGAGTCCATCCATTCTTCTTTGACTTAAGAGAAGGGCAGATGTTATTAGGGTAGAGGCAGGAGGTTAATCAACAGTGGTCAAACCAAACTGAGAATAAGTATACCCAGGGAATAAATGGGTATTATTCCCCAGAAAATGCCTGCTATAACCACAAGCTTATAGCTTATAGGCATAACATGCACCACTAGGAGAAGGCAGGTGAAGGACAGCAGGATAGCTGAGAAATTATTGATGATAGAGAATACCAGGTATTAAACGCCACTAGCTGTCTGGTTCATAACCTGAACAATCCTTAAATAGGTTTTTTTTTTCCTTTGGGGGGGGGGGGGGGGGGGGGCGGCAGTTGCCAGCCATAGTTGCATCATCAGAAGTGATCATCATTGATAGTGCTAGGTGCAAGGAGGTGAACCATGTGCTTCAAACATAGACCAACAGTCTCACTGCACAGTAGTCCAAACAATTCACGTAAGGAGTGCATTCAGGATCAAAAGATGTCAGAGGTGCATTAGTTATACAGCTAGTGTTGCCTTTATTGATGTTGCCTCTTGTGTTGATGAAGTTACCAAGTGAAGCACAGCTGACGCTACTTGACAAATGACATCCAAACAAACCAATAACTTACTACATTAACAATGTGGATGTTGGATATATTTAGACTTGCGTAGCTTGCAATCCCCCCCCACTACCCTACGTGCAGTTTAACAAGTATGTGTGCATCTTCACTGACCTACTTTTTGAAATATTAAATTGCTGTTTTCATCTCACCAGAAATATTAGAAAAAGTCCCATATTACCTGCAGACACAGTGTTTATTTCAGCAATTTACTGCTATAATAATGCATGTGGAAAAGTAGCTTTGGCAGCCTAGTGTTTTTCCAAAACAAGAAAACTGTGACAGAAAACCCCACACAGCAATGTGAGAGCTAGCACAGACAGTTGATTTCTAGATTACTGTATTCATTTACTATGGTATAATTTTATTTGTACTTGCTACATACACTTTACTTTACCTGATTAATCATTAATAACAGAGAATTCACATGATTTGAAAATAATAGTTGTGGGATAGTACCTTTACTGAAAGGACCACCCTGAATTTAAAACAACATACCTTTTATGCAAATTAACCCCTTTGTGATGCATGCTGCTTGCGTCCCAGACGACGCAAGTGGCAAAACGTCATCTTTTGTTCCTCGCCCCTATGACAAGATGACTGGTAGCCAAGGACACAGTTGGAGAGAGCCGATCACTCGTGAGGTCACGGAGGCGTACCCGAACACAGAAGTTCGGCCACATCGCAAATTAATAAATTTGTAGCAAGTGCTTGCTCTGAGCGTTGGGTACATTTTTCCTGTTAGTCTGAGGCCCCTCAACGTGGCCTCATCTGACAGGTGAGATTCCGCTGCAAGTCCCTGCAGCGGGATCCAACCTTCTATGCCATCTTAATGTCTTGTATTCAAAGGAATGTGAGTAGATGTATTCTAAACATGTTGAAATTACTCACTTGGATCAGGTTTGCAGCCTCTACCGACCCTCCCACTCAGCTGTCAGCATTTTACTGGAGCCTAGGAGGAAAAATGCAACAATTTTTACAGTGTACATCTTTACAGCCTTTGAACATTGATCAGATTACAGTACTAAATGCTTCCTAGTTCTGTATTATATATGTTTGCAAGGATACTATAGACTTGTAGGCACACAATGTGAAGAAAGGTTGTTGCATTGTAAGGTACCAGTACCAGGGATAAATGAAAGATGTTTTTCGCTATAGGGGAATATTCAATCAAATTGCTTTTAGAAACTCTCATGAACTGTCAAATGTAAAGCTGCATCATCACACTTAATGTCAATTCATAGACATCAGAGATTGTAGAGAAATGTACACATTAAGGGAAAAGTAGTTTACAATGTGTTGACATCATACAGCAGCCCCCACACACAAATTAACTGAGTTAATGGAGAAGAGTTAATTTGCACAGGACACCCCATGGAGATGACACAAAGGGGCGACATATTTAAAATAAATGATCTCTCGTTTGATCTCCACGCTTTCAGTTCAGTGCATTACAAGGACTATATATGTGATCTAATGATCTGTCTTAGATACTGGTAAACACCATTACAATTAGCAAAACTGTGAGTTTCATCTGAAAAAATGAGTCAAAGTTTTAGAAGTGGGTTAATTGCCATGGAAACCAATTAAATGTTCCTGCTGATTTCTCCACTTTTACAAATAATAAACCCTTATTTTGTTGTTTCTCATTTAAATGGTGCTATGGTGGACCCTCACAACAACAATGTGTTAGTATGCCTGGCGCCCAAGTACCCAGACCTTGATTAGCTCGATATTTCAAAACACTCTATGAGATGGAAAAAGGATTTAAAGCAATTTAGGGAATGCTAAAGTGTTCAAGGTCATTAGCATGGGTTGACTTTAAAAAAAAAACAAACATTTATTTTAGTTAATTAATTAACTTTTTTAGTTATACCATTATTCTGTTGCGCTGGCTTAGCAACAGAAAGGGCTACTGAGTGCAGTGCGGAACCTGTTGCTCTCTTCACTAACCAGTGCAATGGGACTGTGATATTACATTCCAAAATTTCACGCTGCAGGTGTGCACTATAAACACTCCTTCTACACAGGTGTATATCAATGGCTGAACCAATGATAGACATCTATGGAAAGACAGTAAAATCTCAGAAACCTCTTGTTTTATAAACTGGTGTTTATATTTTATTTTTTAATTTTATTGTTCCACCTTTTTTGGTGTGTAAATTTTAGTGCCAGGAGGTATTCCTTGAATACCATTAGTTTAGCCATTAAAACAAATCCATAGCTTGCAATTGATGTTGCGTGTTTGTGACCATGTGCAGTACTATGCTATTCTTAGCAGATCATTGTATGTACATATGATTTTAATTACATATGTTTGTTCTACTCCCATTAGAAATATCACACCCTCAATATGTATGTTCCTTAGAGGTATGTTCATCTGGGCTTTCATCTGGTTTTAAATGTGTAGAGTGGCAGTATTATTTTTTTTTTTTAAATCCTGCCTCACCTCCTTGCTTGGGCCGCCAGTGATATTGTCCAGCCTGCCGTGACTGCATAACTATCCTTCGCTTTGTATTGGATTTCCCCAACACTACTAGAGATATACATACACGTGCAGGGAGTTGGTCTCTCAACTTCTCTGCAAGACATTTTTTACTGGTACTCTCTCCACTATTTGACTCACACCTGGGCATGAATGGAGCTTTGACATTCCGCCTACGGTCCACCCGGCTTTTGACCCTGTGATGGCACCCATTGATCCAGCGGAAACACTGTGTTGGATGCTTTGTAAAATAGTTGACTAAATCTGTATGTTTATTTTGCATAGGGGTTCAGTGTAAATACCATGTTCCAAGGATATGGAGGTTTGAGAAGTGGGCGATTGCCTTCATTATAGGCTCACCTGGGGAGTCCTTAGCCCCACACTACCCGACCCAATGTTAACTCCCACAGTTTCCACCCCAGATATGGGTCCGTTCTTTGGTTGCTATATGCCCCTAGTTCATGACGGGAAGACCATGCTGCAGAAGTGGAGGTGCTAAGTGAAAACAAGCAAGCCCTTACCCGACTGTGTACCTTGATGGGGGTCCGCTCCCCCCTACCCGAAGCAAACTCCGTAGAGCTTGATGAATGCCACCTGTACAAGCCGGGTCCCACAGGCCCTCGCAGGCTCACAAGTAGCGATTGGCAGTCAAATAATCGCAGTGATATGCCACTGCTCTGCAACACCCTTATAGAATGTGACTCTACACAGGGGCATGAGTTTGTAATGGATACTGGCTCTGTTTTGCCCAAGATACCCCTCCCTGGGCTAAAGGTTTTACAAATTGGATCACCAAGAGTTTTCTTTGCAGTAGATGCTAGACACTGCACTTACCAGTCCGGAGGTCATGCCGACATCTTTATTATCTGTCCGTATGGTTCCCGGACAGGGCCCTTAAAGACCGGGAAGGTTGTTACATTGATCCCTTCCTTGGTCGTTGGGCGACAACTACTGCAACACAATAGTATCTGCTAGGACGCTGGATCAGACACATTTTGGTTGTCGCCTTGTCCTTCTGGCCGATAGACACCTCAAAGTAATTTTCTTGTTACATTGACCCCCTCCCATGAACCTTTGACCTTTAGGGTTATCCTTCCCTACCTAAATTACCCACTGTCCCCTCCCCCTCCAACTGTCAAACCATACATATGGCTCTCACAAGCTCTAAATCATCATTCGCGCCAGCAGACCTGAACATTTTTACATTAAACACAAATGTACTTAACATACCTGAAAAGAGATCCCATCTGCTGAGAGATCAGAAAGATGGGATCAAAACGTCCATAGCATTTCTACATGAAACACATTTCAGGGGAACGGTTTTTCCCAAATTTAACTCTAGAGACTACCCCTTGGGGTATTTCAGCAATCACCCACACTCTAAAAAGAAGGGGTGGCGATTCTGATTTTGAAATTTGTCCCATTCCAAGAAGTGGCAAAACTAACAGACACTGAGGGTAGGTTTGCTTTTGTCAAAAGCACCATTGCCCACCAAATGTATACGTTAGCCAATATATATCTACCAAACAACATATGTGCCTCTCTAGGGTTTTGTCCCAGCTCTGGGGATTTCAGGAAGGCCTCACGATTCTAGGGGGCGATTTTAATATTTCACTAGACCCGGCTCTCGACACCTCCACAACCTCTACCCATATGCCAATATGCATAACGAGAAAAATTAGGAAATTGCTAACTGACAACCAACTAATTGACTGCTAGCGAGCCCTTCACCACACCACAAGAGACTATAGTTTTTATTCTTTTCTGCACTCCAGATATTCCAGAATGGACTATCTATTCATGACTCACTTGCCACTATGGAACGATGAGCTGGTCTGACCATGCTCCCATAACCCTGTCCTTTGCTGGCCCACTAACGTGCCTTATGCAATGCACTTGGAGACTGATTCCATTCTCACGCATAAGACACTGACTAGATTGATCAAGGTGGCACTAGCTGAGTATTTTGACAACAAATCGACTCCCGACGTGTCCCCCCCCTAAGGTGGTCCTTAAGGGACACTTTATCAAACTTGCATCGGAACGAAAGAAACTCCATACAACAAAGCTTAGCTCCCTCTATGCCCAAATCTCGACACTACAAACCGCACATAAGGTGACCCTAAGCAACGTGTATTTTCAGAAACGGAACTCTTATGCCAGGAACTGGCAGACATTTTAAATCAGAAGGCTCTCAGAAACTTCATAAAACAGAAATCGATATATTACGAACATGGAGATAAGCCTGGGAAATACCTGGCTAGGGCACTTTGCAAAAAGTAACAACTGACGTACATAACTAAAATACGAGACAAACAAGGTACCACACAACTCATGCCCAAGGCCATAGGTACGGAATTTGTGGATTTCTACACAAACCTCTACAATTCCTCCCCTGGCAGTTTGAATACGACACTAGCAGCAAAACATAAGGAAGCTATCAGACTATACTTAGACAGACTTCTCCCCACCAAACTTTCCCACGTAGACACAGCAAACCTAGACCGTCCCATTTCATTGATAGAATTGCGATATTATAAAACGCACCAGGACATCTTAGGCCCCCATCTGGTCACCTCACTTCGATACTGGAAGGAGGTGCCATCCATCCCCTCGCGGCCACCTTTTCCCTGATCCCAAAAGAAGGGAAGGACACGGAACTGTGCAGCAGTTAGAGGCCGATATCCCGTCTTAACACTGACCTTAAACTTTTTTCGAAAATCCTATCTACCAGAATCCAACTACTACTGCCATCTATGATACAAGCCGACCAAGCTGGGGTCATACCAGGGAGAGAGGCTAAGGTAAGGTATCTGGTCAGCCAGTGACCCAACTCAGCTATATCAACATCATTTCCCTCCTTTATTGGTGGCTTTACAGAAAGACTGTTATGCTTGGGGACCCCAACATATAACTTGGACAGGTAGAGTTAATGCCCTAAAGATGAATATTCTTCTTCGTTTACTTTATCTGTTCCAAACTATCCCTATTGTTCTCCCACGGGCTTTCTTCACTTCAGTGAGGACAATGTGTATAAAATTTATCTGGGCGCACAAACGACCTCTACTCCAGTTCAACCCAATTAGTAGGGCGAAAAGTAGAGGAGGTTTAAGTCTCCCATCGCCAGCTGTGTATTACCAGGCCTGTCACTGTTTGAGAGTACTGGAATGGATTTACCAACTGCCCTTCAAACAGTGGATACAGATTGAAGAGGCCTCTTTGGACCTCCCCATTCGAGTGCTCCCCTGGGTGAGACCCTCAACAATTCAACCCCTGACCAATGCTCACCCATTGATCTCAGCTACCCTATCAGTCTTTCACAATGCTCATCGCAGACTCTCACTTACCACATACCCATCACTCTGTACTCCCCCAAGAAATAACCCGGATTTTCTCCCGGGCATGACAACCGGATAATTTCTCCACTCAACACTGATAGAGACGTTGAAATTGAGAAACTTGACAGTAGACCCTCCCCTACTCTCGACCAGTTCCACTATGCGTAGTTATACCATTTCTACCACTCACCACCCTCGAAACACAATATTGGCAGAGATGTGACAAATTTTGAGGCACTATGCCAGGAGCAGAATATTCTCCCCCATGGCATATCCCTCCTATACAGACTTCACCTAGATGCTATGGACTACCCCTAGTTCCTTGAGAAAATGGGAAAACGCCTTACATGTCACACTGAATGAACAACAATGGGAACTTTTTTTCAGTTGATGCATAAGTGCAAGAAATGTCCTTCAAACTACTCACACATTAGTATCGCACCCCTAAAATATTGCACACCTTTTTCCCAGACCACCCTGACATCTGTTGGTGATGTGGAGTAGCCCCAGGCTCACTGTTACATATATGGTGGGAATGTCCTCATATAGTAGACTGAAAATCTATCCACTCCACAATTTTACGGACACTCCACCACCATTGAATCTGGCATCCTGCCTCACACGCCCCTTCCAATATCAATATATAAAAAGTCAGTTGTGAGTCACCTCTTAAACGCAGCCAAATCCTTGATACCCTTACACTGAGGCAAGCCCAACCCCCCCACACTCCGGGAATGGATTATGAAAGTGGAACATACCCGCCACGTGGAGGGGCCAGTCCTGCAAGCCAATAATGCCCACGACAAATACACGCAGATGTGGTTTTACTGGTTGCAATTTCTTGAAAGCCCTGATATCCATTCTAAATAACCCAGTTTTGCCCTCTACAGTGGCAAAGGCGGGTGACCTCTCCACTCCCCCCCCCCCCCCCCCCCCAACGTTAATTGCAATTCTTTCAATTCTCATTAAGGTATTTACTATGACAGGGTTTATGTGATAGTACACTGTCACACCCCAGGGTATCCTGGAGCCTGAACTTCGTTCCACAATTCACGGGTCTAACTAGTCTCTATTGAAAGACGACATGATTTGCTGTGTCATGTATATATATTGCTGGTACCCATATTTGTGTATATTTATGTAGGTTGTGTTTGAGAGATTTTTACCACGCTGTCTTTTTGCCTTGCTGTCCCCCTCCCTGGCCAAATTTTTCTTGTTGTACTGTTATATTTATTTGACAAAATAAAATAAAAACGGATTTATTAAAAAAAAAAAGTGTATATGGTTCCATGAATTAAAATTGTTTTTAATATCTTTATTTTTCTTTTCTGAGTTGTAGCCACCTGAACTATGTTTGGGATGTCCAATAGCCATTTCTAGGGTAACATGCTGAGAAACAATCTTCTGCATATGTAAATATATAATTTTAATATTGCAATATACATTTTTTTTATTTAATACATTTGAGTTACCAGTATCCACAGTTCAAATCTAATCAACTATAGATGTTAAATACAGAGCCACAGAACCAATCCTTTACAAAATCCTATTAAATCAATACATTTACGATTTAATGATACAACGTTTTATAAATTTTATGTTCATGGCCGGTGCATTTTACATAGAAATAAAAGAATTGTATTACACAATCCACAATTTATTTTTTGTACTATAGGCAGACACTAGGAAACTTTTATATTATTTTTTCTTGCGGAGGTGACCTGAGAGTCCCCAATGAAAGCACTGTAATAAATAGACAAATAATGTCATGTTGGTAAAAGTTGATTCAAATGCACTATGACCTTATTTTATTAACAAAGCAAAGATCTTATTAAACCTTTCATACACAAGGCAACCATGTCATGGTAGTAGATATTATATATCACCCCTGTCTTCTCTCATCCATCGCACTTTAGTGTTTGAATTCGAGATTTCAAAATGGTTTTATTGTTTTCCTTTTTTTCTTTATAGAAATCATATTTTATTAATTTCTTTATTTTGTGGGTTCGATATTACTTATGGCTTTGATTATCAACAGACTATTTATTAAAAAAATATTAGTTTGTTTACATGTATTAATTACTTCATTCTCTGTTCTACCCTGCATTGTATATTTGGTTTCATGTGTTGCTGGGATATTGAGATGTATTATCTCAATAGTATTGAGAAAACAGCTTTTGGACCTTCCTCTTATGGACTTTTGTGAAAGGATCTTTTACAGAAGCAGGATAGGTTACTGTAAGTGATATATGTTCAAGGGTGGAGTCTGGAATTTCCCTGTCACCTCTTGTAAACACATTTTCTGTTAGTCTTCAGCAATCTGCCTCTCTTTGTGCGTAATGTGTAATATTAACGAGGTGGGCAAATAAACACATTAAACATGAAATCTTTAAATAGCAATCTGATAATCCTATATTTAGATTAAATGGTAATATATGCCTAAAGTTAAATAAATAATAATTTTATATAAACATTGTGTTAATCATGGGTTCAAGTGCAGAAAAACTCTGTGTTTTCACTGTGTGTAAGGATGAGTTGATGGGCACCATGCCCTTCACATATTTGTGCGTAATACCGGGGGTGTCATATTTCCTGGAATTAGTGGTGTGAAGTGCCGATCTTCAGTCAGTGAATGGGTTAACACCATTTAACTTTTTCAGTTTACCCTCCAGGGCATTTTATTAAATCTGCACAAAAGGATTTTTGAGCAGGTCTACTATCTGTATAGCTTCCTAGCATTGTTCTCACTTTGAATGTTAACCATATTTGTTTTTTGTTTCCTCACTGAATGTGTTGCCTGCAGGCATCATGGTGTTTGCCTTATGCTGTCTTAAGGAAAAACTGCATTTATTTTTTGAGGGAAGCTTTGCATAAAAGTTTCATTTTCATTGATCTTTTTTTCCCTTTCGTTAACCCCTCCCTGATCAGATTTTTTGGCCATGTTATATCGCTCTTGATTTAACAGTTCTGTGGTGTTTGGTGTTTCTGTTATTTTCCTTTGGGCTCACACAAATTATATATATATATATTTTTTTTTCAGGATAAGAAGGACTTTCTTTAGATACAATTATATTGATCATATAATTTACTATAAAAAAAATAATAAAACATGATGTAGAATTTAAAAAAAAGCTTTCTAACTTTTATTTAAAAAAACATTTATACATCTACAAAAGCTAGTGAAAATACATGCTAAATAGATTCTATTATTTGTCCTGAGTTTAGAAATACCTCATGTTTTTTTAAAAAATTATTTTTTTTTACTTTTTTTGGAAGTTACAAGACAATAAGTACAAGTAGCGCATTGCTTTTTGCTAACCATTTTTTCCAGAATTCATTATAATGACATTGTAGCCCTAGCCCTAAGTATAACCATGACCCTAACAAAATCTCAGTGGCTGGGGGCTGCTTGGAGGACATGAGCAAGCTGCGCATACTATGATCAGTCTCTTCCTGCCGGACAATTGCTTAAATTGACTTTAACAGCTAAACACATCTGATTGCTGTGCTTGTCTGTCACAGTGATCGAATGTGATGGAGGGGACATGATCTCGAGGCACTAAGCCATATCCGTTTTAGTCCGATCGTAATATGCCCATGGTCATTCACAGGATATTTAAACTGTGACATGTCTGGCATGTCAATTGTCACAAAGAGCTTAAAGAGCAAAAACTAAAAAAAAAAAACTCCAAATGATACATGTTCTATGTATATGTTTCCCTCTCATAAGTAGTTGAAGGACCAATGGTCTGGAGCAATCCTCATGTTGATTGTTTGTCATTACAACAAATGATGTCACAATATGCGGTGCCACTGCTTTTAGCCAGATGCTCTGCTTTTGCAACCTCTGCTTTAGTTCAGCTGATCTTTGCGGTGTGCTTGCACATCACTGAGAAGAGAAAAACATAAACTGGAATTATAAGACTCTGGTACAGTTGAGGTGAAATAAGGTGAAGTGTTGTTTGACCAGACAGCATACATCATCTCAACTCAAAGATACAGTTCAGGGCGGCAAACACAGGATGCACGCATAAAATTACACACAGCAACAGAAGGAACATCATGGCAACTAGCTTACAATCGCACTATAAATAGGTACTCTGTAATAAATAAATTAAAAAGGTAAGATAGCGCTGCAAAAAATGATTGGTATCCCTAATTGTTGTTTTAATCTTTGGGTGATTGACACAATTTTATGATACCTCTATTAATGTTTCATGTCACATGACGTGTAACCAGGACATACACCCCATTAACATAGAAATAAATACCCATTACTTCCACTATATCTAACATGCGGCCTGCTGCATAGTGAGGTATGGGCCACATAAGTTCTGCAGATGTAACTTTAAACAAGAGTCATGGAACTAAGTCTCAGACAATATATTGCACATAATCTCTCCTCTGGCCTGACTGTGATGTCATGTGCAAGGGTCAGAGGGAGGGAAGACAGACGTGAACCAGGACAGCGTAAACATCATGCCAAGGATGGTAAAGTGAAGGAGCAGTCCTGTCTGGAGCCCACAGCCCCATGAAAATGTGTTACTCTGTGTGTGTAAGTATAACTCTGTGTTTGTGTGTGTGTTTCTTAAATGTGTCTGTGTATTTTTGTAGGTGGGTGCGTAAGTGTGACTGTGTGTATGTATGTGTCTAAGTGTGACAGTGCATATTTATTGTTGTTTTTTTTGCTCTGATACACTTGCACGCTGCACATTACTGTGAATTTGTTATGTAACTATATAAATATGTGGTGTGTGTGTGTGTGTATATATATATATATATATATGTGTGTGTGTGTGTGTGTGTGTGTGTGTGTGTGTGTGTGTGTGTGTGTGTGTGTGTGCATGTGTGTGTGTGTCTGTCTGTATATAGTTTTCACAGTGGCCATGTGCAAAAAAAACTTGGACACCTTCACTATGTGGAGTTTTGTAAAATGAAGATAGTCCCTATGACTTCCTGTGTCACTATTGTTTGTACAGTACTTCTGTGAGGAATTGTTTAATAATATTTTAAGGGCAGAGTGTGATGCTAGTAAATGTTTCAGAAAAGGGACAATAATGATAAAAATACATTCTTGCATTGTATGAAAGTACATGTGTTAATATTTTCAAGCATGCTAATCACACGTTAAATGTAGTAGTTTTTTTGATCAGTCTAAATGTATTATTGCAACCATGTAGTGTCCATCTTATTAAATGTGCTGCTTCATATAAGAGGAACAGAAAGAAACAAATCCGTGATTTGCTTTGTTTGTTTGTTTGTTTCCTAAATTCTACCTGTCCTAAAAACTGCATGAAAAGTTTAATTGAGATACTGCTTTTACCATAGCAACAGTCCAGTTACTCTTCAAAACCTTGCCTGTGTGTATTTCAACAAAGCTCTACCACATGGCATACAGTGTAAAGGTCAGACTGTAACTGCATGGGTTAGAACAGCTCTCTTCAGCATGACATCAGATAAGACCAGCAACCAAATAAAAAAAAACATTTAAGTAGAAAATGCAAGGAAACAATTTGTACTTTAAATGAAACTTTGAATGAAACGGTAGACAGTTATGACAGCACATACAATATCCATAAAAGTGGGACCATTCCACAATGTAAAGAATGGGAATAACAACAAATACAGTGCACCCATATGTGATTAATAACATTTTAACACGATGAAAAGCTGCTCAAAAAGTGAACAAATAATATAAAAGTTACAAAATTATACATATTTATAGGAGATAGGGCATTTATGTAAATAATTAAATGAAAAATAATAAAGCCATTGCCCTCTGTAGCAAAATGTTTTTTTTTTCTGGATAGGTATTTGTGAGAGATAGTAGGCACCTGAAAACATTAATGTAACATGGACTAAAATGAGACCATGGGGGAAAATTGTCTCTAGGTAAGTTTGTAATATCTCTTTAAAACAGATCCTGTTTAGCTACAGCCCAGATCTTTCTTTATTGATGCAAATATTTTAACATGAAAACATGTTCTCATTTAGTTGGCACAAATCTCATTGGTTACTTTTCTGAGATATTACCTTTCCCTTTACGGGTCTAGGACAGTTCAGCGCCACGGCTTCATCGCTGACAGTTCAGCGCAGCAAGTAGAACACTGAACTTTCAGCAATGAAGAATAACGCGGCCGTTTCATCACAGACGCGGCTATGTAAGAGCTGACAGTTCAGCGCTGAACTGTCAGCTCTTACAAACGTACAAGTTAAACTAAAATACCCCCCCCCCAATAAATGAATCCCCCCAACCCTAATACTAAAATTAACCCCCCAAACCCCAATACTAAAATTAACCCCCGAACCCTAATACTAACCCCCTAAACCCTAATACTAACCCCATAAACCCTAATACTAACCCCCTAAACCCTAATACTAACCCCCTAAACCCTAATACTAACCCCCTAAAGCCTAATACTAACCCCCTAAACCCTAATACTAATCCCCTAAACCCTAATACTAACATCCTAAACCCTAATACTAACCCCCGAACCCTAATACTAACCCCCTAAACCCTAATACTAACCCCCCGAACCCTAATTCTAACCCCCTAAACCCAAATACTAAAATTCTAATTCTCACACTCTATCTTCTAACTCTAACACATTAAAACTCACCTTTAGCGATGAAATGTCCCGCAGTGAAATATCCCGCGACGAGCTGTCGCGTGGTGAACAGACGGCGGTGAAGCGGATGCAGCCGCGATGAAGTGTCCCATCCCCTCCCTTTACTATAGCACACACATTTCTTAGCACACCTGGGCACAGTAAATCGACAGACCTTAATTGTCAAATGCATAATTTACTAAACTTACTTTGGTCATAAACAGGGACTGTAGGGTTAAATGAGCTAGCGAGAGAAAAGCATAGGGAATTTGTATGAAGTGATCTTCAAATAGGAATAACTTCTTCAGGTCGGGATATTTGTTAAATATAAATATAATATAATGTGTTAAATACAGCAATTGTATGGATTCAATTCTACACATAACAATATATACACTTCAGTGTGGTAGCCAAAGATTTCAAGATGGCTACCTATGCATATGTGAAAATCCCTCTGTGGTAGGCGGCATCCCACATTGGTGCGCATGTACATCTGTCTTTGCAGATCTCTGTTACATAGAAAGTATTCAGAAAACGCAAAGTGGTATCACACTTCACATGTAAATCAGTGAACAAATAAAAGGAAAAGTAATACTTACCCACGGATGCACTTTGGATCCTCCTGAGGAAGCTGGACATTTCCAGCGAAAAGCGTTGAGAGTTATTGGTGCACTTTTGCAGTTGTGGGAGTCTAGATTACAATACCATCAGATACCAGTCTGACCCCATGTATTAGTACCCATAATGTTTATTTTACTATGTTTTATGGATACCATGCCATTGGCCGTTAATTATTTTATACAGTATATTAATGAAGAATTTGTATACAATCCATCGTGAACCGAGACCATTTTTTTCATCCACGTTGATGGGCACTATATGTGAAGATTTCCAGTGAGTGCACTGAATATTTGCCGCGTACCCACCATTGTTACTGCATTACACTGTATTGCTTTTTTTCTTTAAATGTGTCTGCACTTCGATTTCTTTGTAAACTAGAAAGTATTGACACATACACTGTATTCAAGCAGTAAAGATTATGAATTGTTTAATGCATTCACTGTGCCATTTATACAGTATCTATTTTATCCCAGATATAATTATTTACTTCTGTTTTCAAAAATATATATTTTTTCTACAATGGAGTATTCCTTAAATGGACAGTTTAGTCCCAAAACTCACTTTGGTGCAAGATGAATATTACTGCTTGTATAGTGCACAGACTTTTTCCCAGTGTGATGTGATGCAGACGTTCTACATAAATCACATTTTTAACATTTGACTCAGGCCCTCCCCAGTGATTACAGCACATTTACTGCAGGTGCGGCACTACTGATTATATAGACACTGAGGATATAAAGTTTTGTTTCATTTAGTACTTCCTGTACTCCTCTAATTGATTACATTGTGTGGACTCTAAGTGACCTTGCTCTTGTACACAGTAGAATCTCTTAACAGTGCAACATATTGTCTAGAGAGACAGAAAATTCAATTCATTTGAATGCAATTATTTTCATTGGTTCCTGCAGGAAAATGGAAAAACGGAAATCACTTTTACTTAGCTAGTGTGGGCAGTCCTGATTTCTGGCAAACTTCTGTAATTTCACAATTTCCATCTAGCTTCAAGTATTTTATATTTGAAGCAACATGTAAACATGTATTTTAAAGTACTTTGTAAGCACATTAATATTTGGAAAATTTATTTTGGTCACTGGACAGTGGCTTTAAACTTCTTGCGTCATCAGTGGTATTTGTTGTTAACTGTTTTAGACCTACAGCAACACATCAGTTTCATCTAATGGCTTTCACTTCAAATGTTGTGGTTTACAGACACGCTGAAATGGTTATTGTGTGAAAACCTCGCTTTTACAATTACATATGACAAATCACTCTTGGATATATGGCTGGCATCACCGCTTGCAAACAAGCAGAGGCAATAGGAAAGTAACATGTTTGAGCAGAAAGGCATTCATTAAATGGTCAACATAATTCGAAAACAATTGACTGACTATACGTCCAGCACATGTGTACAAAATGGTCTTCCAGGTCCTACACAAAAGTCACATATAGACATCTTGAATATTTTGCATGGTTCACCATGTCGAAAGAGGCAGTGTTGGAGGGTTCCCAGGATGTTTTCTTTTGCTAATATTTTTTGCAGCGTTTTTCTTGAGGATTGGTTTGTCTCTCTCCTGCAGACTGAAAGTGGCTTCCTACAGAACCAATCACAGGACTCATGTGTGCAGTTGGATGATGGCCTGGCCATACAGATGGTAGCACTTCTGTACATTTCTGTTGTTTCTAGCTTAATTTTTTTTTAATGGGATAACCATTGAGCATGTGCAGTTCTGAGTATACTGCTGTGTGTTCAAGTGTGCAAAAAGTCTGCAATGCAAATTAATACTTACTTGATGTAATATATTACATAATATGCATTCTAAACTATTCTTTTTTTGTGGAGTTGTTGTTTACTAGCAGTAGTAGTAATGTAAAAATACAATCATCTTTAGTCTCACCTATATTTGGAGAAGTGCTAATCGTTTTAATTAACAGCTGGAGGTATAAATCTTTGTATGTAGCTCTCATCTGATTATTGAGACATTTCTAATCCAATTATAGCCTGCTTTATGATATATTACAGTTTTACAAGTATAGTGCCAGTGTCTAAATCACATTATATAGAATAGAACGAGTACATGTCATATTCTTAACTAGCTTTTACATGCTGCACATTCATTTTAATCTTCTTGCTTGCCAATTGCAAGATGTGCTTCAATTATTTTGTTTCCTGTCTTGTTTTGGGTTTGCAGGGGCAAATCATAGTTCCCATTAGCTAGAATTGTTATGACATTGTTATGACATTTTGTTTTTTTATGTATATGGACGGTTTTCAGTAGTCTTGGTACACTAGTGTGATTGAATATGTCACAAGAGCTATATTTACTAAACCAGGGCTCGACAAATTCCAGGCTCCAGGTCGCCATGGTGACCAGGAAAATGAGACCTGGCGTGCGGCTATTGGCATCCTCTACTTGACTGGGACGGTTGATTTTTCTTCTTCAGCGCTGCACAGCACAAGGGTGCAGTATGTGCCAGTTTGCACACACTGCCAACTCCGCCCCCTTCTGGCTCAACCTTTAAAGTCTGAATGCTGGGTGACACATGACATCCATGTCACGTGACATCCTGGCTCTCAGCAGGATGGGATTGGAAGATGGTCTGTGTCTGGCAGACCAAGCTGAAATGGAAGTGATCCCCTCCCCTGCAATCAAGCAAAGCGACAGGGACAATGACCTTTACTTTTCTTTAAAAAAAATGTTTCCCCAAAAACTGTCTGTATGTCAATGTGTCTGTGTATGTGATTCTTTCTGTCTAGGTGTCAGTCTGTTGATGTGACTGTCTGTCTCTGTGCCCGTATAGAAAAATAGAATTTGTTTCAGCAGATAAGAACCATTCGACCCATCTAGTCTGACAAATTTTATTGCATCTAGAGTCTAGTTTTGCTCATAGAGTAATAATAATAATAATAACTAGCCCCAACCATCGCTTTGTCATATTTTCCTCTTTGTATCGGTCACATGTTCAATGAAGGTGAATTGGTTTGATAGTTCAGAAGATTACAGGTTAGTGGAATACAATAAAAAAAAAGAATCAATGCACTTACAAAACAGGTTAAATCTCACAAAATACATAAAAACACCTGCAAACACAGAAAAGCAATCATCTAAACAAGTTCAGGACAATCCCTGTAAAATGGTGCAATCGCTACGTTTTTGCCACGATTTACGCTATTTTCGGCTTTGCTGGATGTTTCACAAGTGAAGGCATCCAGCAAAGCAAAAAAAAAAAAAAAGGCTGCCGCAACGCCCATGGGCGGTTTTGACGTGACATGCCAGTGACAATAGTCACTGACCTGTCAATCATGCCCCCTCACCCTATGGACAAATCCCCTCTCTGCAGGGATTTGTCCAGGTGTGTGAGGGACTCTAGAAAAACACCTGTCCTTAAATGAAAAAAATGGAGACTTGGTCACATTATATGACTATATCACACTTAGCCCACCAGTGTGTCAAAGTACTCCAAAATTGTAGTCCTAGCACAAAATATTATTAACCAATATTAATCTCTTCAGATACATTACTTTTAAGGGGCCATAGGCTTTTGGGTTGAGCATGCCACCCATTATACACCCATCACAGGTGCTCCATAAATAGGGTCCACATTGATTTATAAATAGTAAGAGTGTCTCCGTTTGTATGACCCTATTTATGGATGGGTTGGGTGCTCAACCCAGAAGTCTGGTCAGTTTGCTAAAACTATTTAGTGTCTTGATCGACAAATATCGGAGTACTTTGCATCTATTATAGTTACTTCAGCTTGTTCTTCCCTTTTTACCGTATTTGCTCGAATATAAGACAAGGTTTTTTTCAGAGCAAATGCTCTGAAAATCCCCCTCGTCTTACAGTCGAGGTCGTTTTATAATCTGACCTCAAATCGAGGTCAGATTATAAGACATGGATCCAGGTCCCCAGCAGAGCTGCAGGGGACCTGGATCCCCCTCTCTAGCAGCAGGGGATGTCTGCGCGATGAGCGCAGACTCCCCTGCTTCCACTCGGCACAACCGCCGGGGCTTCTATGAAGAAGCCGGGTACTTCCGGCTTCGTCACAGAAGTCCCGGCAATCGTGCCGGGCGGCAGCAGGGGAGGTCTGCGCTCATCCTCTGCTGCCCCACTAGGCACCAGGGTGAATCGGGCAGCTGGGGGATGTCTGCACGATACGTGCAGACATCCTCCATGCTGCCCGACACGGCAGTATATTATGAGGGACCAGCTGTCCGTCATAATAGACTGCCGTGTTGGGCAGCATGGAGGATGTCTGCACGTATCGTGCAGACATCCCCCGGCTGCCCCCACTAGCCACCAGGGAATGAAACTAGGTAAGGGGGGGACGGGACGGGACAGAGGACACAGAAAGACAAGGGGAGGAGGGAGGACACAGACAGACAAGGGGAGGGGAGGAGAGAGAAAAGGGGAGAGGGGGGTAGAGAGAGACAAAGGGAGGGGGGAGGACACAGACAGAAAAGGGGAGGGAGGGGGGAGACACAGACAAGGGGAGGGGGGATAGACAGAGACCAGGGGAAGGGGGAAGAGAGAGAAGTTTTGGGGGGAGAGAGTGACAACTCTGGGGGGGGGGGAAAGAGACAGCTGGGGGAGGGGGAGAGAGGCCGCATTGGCACATAAAAGGAAATAAAAACAAGAAATGCATTTGTATTATAAAAAGTTTTTATTAAATATTAAAAATCAATTTACATATATACAAGTTAAACTTTTTTCCTATAGGGTAGTCTTATAATCAGGCTTTTAGTTTTTTTCCTAAAGGAATGTACAAATTTGGGGGGGGTCGTCTTATAATCAGGGTCGTCTTATAATCGAGCAAATACGGTATTTATTGCATACAGGTTAGTAGAAGTGAATTTTACAGATGCTGCTTCTAGTACATGATCATAACTGTAACAATTTAGAACTAGAGTGTAACCACTCGGTAACCAAACTAATATTGTCTTGAAAAAGACCTGCTGGGTTGTATTTATTAAGCTAAAAACATGGCATCTGCCACCTGATGCTACTTGGTAACTTCTGTGGAATTATGTATGTGCCATTCAGTAACAGATGTGATGTCAAAGACCAATATAAATGTGGTTGAGAAGATTATATGGTGTTTTGAAGATACAATTCAGACAATATGAGCAGCAACAGAGCGGCTGTAATTCATAACCCCACTCAGTGACCTGGAACTAATGGCCATTGCAATGCTTTCTAATTTGTTCTGTTATCAAGATATGATCTTCATCACCCCTGTTCTTGGGCAGATTTACTTGCGATACATCCTTAGACAGTAAGCAGCTGTGAATAGTAAACATTATTTTGGGTCTATAGAATGGTAAATTGCAGCTTTTTACACTAGGAAATCGCAAATTTATAGGACATCAGTTTTTAACTGATAAGTTAAAGTAATAACATTCCCTGTGGCAGCTGGTAGGCAGACTGTAAGACCCCAGACATGCAGCTACATGCAAACCTGGAAGTTAGAATAAGGCTTGCACATTCTAAACTGACACATATAAATATGTATATTTCATTTTTGAATTGTTTTTAGTTATAAATTCCAAAGATATTGTTGTGCACAGTAATTTGTGTCCTTTATTTCACAACTTTAAAAAACAACAACAAATAATTCATACTAGAGGTGTGGATCCCTAAAACTAAGGAATAACCTGTGAAGGAAAACACACAACAAAGGGACAAAAATACCCAATACACAGTAATAAAGCAATCTCAAGCATAGATTAAATAAACTGCATAGAGAGACAGAGAAACACTCTAGTGTGGAAGGTGCGCACCTGGAGACTAGCAGCAAAGAAAGAGGAAGTGTCTGAGGGGGTTTATATATGCATCCTGTGTTTGTTTCTATTGGTTGAACCTTTACAACTCTGTTAACTCTTGAGGTTCCAGTAACGAAGATTTTGTAAATATGAAGCCTCATGTCTTTTTTAAAACATATACCTACTATTTTTTTAAATGTAAAATGATATATTTGGGAATGAGTAATGGACAAGGGAGTCTGGGGAGGATCAAATTATCCAAAGGATTTGTCTCTATCTGGCCCTGACTAACCCTAACTTCCTCATCTTACCGTCTTATTGACTCTCCATTCCATAACCTTACTACTACCTCAAAAACAAATTTTCTACCACTCTCTATTTCCAAACCCTGTCCTTATCTTGCCCGAGGCTGAAACTTTTCAGGGGGGCCACGCCTCGTTGCTGAAAAGACCCAAGAATATTTGTACTGACAGGCTCAAGAGCACACCCATATGCTGTTGAGCCTGCCCACAAAAATATTCTATGGGGTTGCAACATTGCTGTGCTTCTGCATGCAAGGTCAGACAGGTCACGCTTTCAGCATGTGGCAAAAGAGATGCGGCCCCCCTGAAAAGTGTTGGCCTTGGCCAAGATACAACACTGTAGCCGACAAGGCTAGAAGGAGCATGTATAAGCAAAAGTAATATTCAATACAAAATATAAAACACACATAAAATCTTTCATAAAAAGCAAGAAGCAGCAGAGTAAGAAGTCTCAGGGGCTGATTTGCAAGTCTGGGGGCATATTGCCAAGTCTGGGGATGCATTGGCAAGTCTGAGGATTCTTTTACAAACCTAGAAGAACACACCAGTCAGAATACAAGGGCACAACAGTTTATTTAGTGTCCAGCCCCCTTAAGCTGTGATATAACTTTTCCATGCATGCTCATATTCCCACATGCCCACAATGGCATCTGTGCAGGCCAACTGCCAACGGGAGATTCCCAACTATGCCTCACGTCACATCTACACCTATTTGCTATATACAGTATTTACATTGACACTACTGTATTTCACGAGTGCTGATAGGCTTTAATATATCTTATTGGTGAACATGATCCATTATCCAAAATACTTCTGGTCCCAAGTATTTTGAATAAGGAATACTCCATCTGTATAAGATTGTGATTGTCTGTGAGGAGTGTTCCCTCGCCATATATATGGTAACTACTAGTGTACAGAGTGTTGGTTAACACACCTCCACTTTTTTCTGGTTTTGTATACAGTGCAAATCACAGCAGACTCAATGCCATTGTGTATATTTCATCTGCTACAAATGCTGGCACTGAATAATGAGATTTGTAATCCATGTCAGGGTGTCCGAGAAGTGGATACAAAGACCTGCACCCTGGTAATCAATTGTGTCACTTTTCAGTACGTTAATGTTGTTCTTTTGTCGTGATCATCAATTTGAAAGCAGCACATCAGGTTGTGACTATTATTACACGTGCTACTAAATTGTTCTTGTTGAAACAGCATATAATCATAATCAGCAACTATCACTTTTGATGCAATAAAGTAAGACATGATTCATAAAATGTACTGCACTTAGCCACATGTTTGCAGAGTGGTACTTTTAGTTCTTTATTGTATTGTTACCTCTGTATTGTAAATGTTGCCTTACATGCCTAGAATGGAACTTGTCTCCTTTACCTCCTAATGTTTCTGTGTGTAAAATAATGTGTTTTTATGATGTGTAAATATAATGGGTGTACATAAATTATAGCAATGTTGACTATTCTCATTTTACTGCTTGTGGCACAGTATGGACTCTATTGATTGGTGTATTTATTTTTCTGTACTTCACTAGTTATCACACAATATGTTTATGACATCATGCCGTGCAAGTAGGGGCTTTGCAAATCCTTTCTCTGAAATGAATTATGGTTCAACCAACTCTCCAAGTGTTTATTTTCCTGCAGTACCATTTTGCTCTGGAATTAGCATTTTTGCATCTTTGAAATGGACCTGTCATCCAAAATATGTATGAGACAGAAAAGTAGAGGACAGAAATGGATAGCCAAGGAGCCAACTGAAAGCTTTAATTCCCTGTTGTTTAGTTGTTTCCAACTTTATAAAGACATTGGTATGCTGGAAAGATATGCAGTAATATTGTCTCAAGGATATACATGCAGGTAATGCAAAGTCAGCAAGATTTGTACAGTGATAGGTAGCCACATTCTATCTCATACTGTGGAGTTCTGTTTATCCTCATTATCCATCACTTACATTTTATCTGTGCTTTGATGTATAAATATACAGTTTTCTTTCCACTGCCTGTGACCGTAAACTGCTCTGATGAATCTTTAACAGATTCCGAGAATTTATCGTCAATGAGTTAGTCTGAATCTGGTTATGTTGACTTTACTGCTTGACCTATGCAATTGTTCCTATGTCAGGATGCAATGATAAAGTCTTTATGACACCCACACCTTACTCTATTGCGCTGTGATTGGTGCTTAACCCTCAGCACACACAAACTAATTTGTGAACTGCTGCTATCATCTGCAGTAAAGCAATCCATCATATACTGTATCTGTAGGGTTTTTATTAGGAGATTGTTGAGCTGTGCATGGAGAGCAGAGGTCACCATTGTGCATTGGCATAAATACTTAAACATGCAGACACATTGGCTCTTGGGTATTCTGCATGTGCAGTATTAATGGTACCACTCACCGAATTCATTTCTCGTCTTTCACTCTCTTGTTATTGCATGTGGCTCCATATTATGTGAACAAACCATTTATGATGTCAACTCCCATATTTAGCCAGGCATTTATTTTTATACCCAGTGTTGTCTTATGCGTTGTCCATGTGTCATTGAATTAGAATACTGTATTATCTTCCACCACATCTTGTGGAATGTTATTGCATGAAACCACCAGCCTTTGTGTAAAGTGTGTCATCAGTTTCCCACTGCAAACCACGTGGACTGTGATGCCACTGTATAAATAAAGACTAATTATAGGTTTGATTTGTTTCTCGTTTCCCAATCACATTTGAGAGTGTATTATTAAAATCTAAGCCCAGGCAATTAGCATCAGGATGATCTGCTGTTGCGTGGTAGATCTGGGCATATATACGATGTAACAAAGAGAAAGCCTGCCAACCACATAAGCAACAATTTCAGTAAGAAACTATACATACCAGTGTTTCAACAATAATAATAATAATCATTAGGTCAGTATTCCAGACAGTAACTATCATCTGTTACTTGGTTATCATAAGCAACCTAAACTAGTAAAAGCATTAAATTATGAGATTGGTAAACCAATTTCATAGTCATACAATGTGTTAACAGATAACCATTCAGCCCATCCTGTTTGCTTTCACCCATTTATTAGTCTCTGGCCTTATCTTTTAACTAGGATAGCTCTTTGTCTATCTCATGCATGCATAATCTCCTTCACTGTATTAACCTCTACCACTTCTGCTGGAAGGCTATTCCATGCATCCACTCAAGGCTGGCCTTAAGTGTTCCGGCGCCCTGTGCGGGCTTCCCCCGTGGCGCCCCCCCATCTCTTTCACCCCCCTATGTATGTGTCTCTCTCCCTTCCCATGTTTGTTCCTTTCCTCTTCCTTGCCATGTCTGTATCTCTCTCTCCCCCCCCTGTCCCCTGTTCTGTCTCTTCCCCCCCGTCCCCTGTTCTGTCCCACCCACCCCCTGTTCTGTCTCTCACTCCCCCCTCCCCCTTTTTTCTCTCTCTCCCCCAGTTCTGTCTCTCCCCCTGCCCCTGTTCTGTCTGTCTCTCTCTCCCCCCCTCCCCTGTTCTGTCTCTCCCCCCTCCACCTGTTATCTCTCTCCCCCCCAGTTCTGTCTCTGCCCCCTGCCCCTGTTCTGTCTGTCTCTCTCACCCCTCCCCTGTTCTGTCTCTCCCCCATCCACTGTTCTGGCTCTCTCTCCCCCCTCCCCCTGTTATCTCTCTCTAGCCCTGTTCTGTCTCTCCCCCCCTGCCCCTGTTCTGCCTCTCTCTCTCCCCCCTCCCCTACCTTTGCCTGCAAAGTTGGATCCAGGGAGGGGGCGGAGCTAACCGGCACAGTGGTGTAGCTCCGCCCCCCACCCTGTGAAGCAGAGCACAGTCTGCATTACGGGGAGCCATGGGCAGCAAGAGAAGGTGCTGCTCGGCTCCCCATGCTTAATGCAGGCATGGGGAGCCGAGCAGCACTTTCTCATGGTGCCAGTGGCTCCCCGTGAAGCAGATGCTGCTCTGCTTCACAGGGTGGGGGCGGAGCTACACCGCTGAGCCGGTTAGCTCCGCCCCCTCCCCGTATCTAGAAGAGCCTGCCAAGCAGAGGGCTGGTGAGGGGGGATCTTTTGATCTCCCCATCAAGTGCCTCTACTGGCTTTTTTTTTTTTTTTTTTTGAACGGGAGGGCGCCCCATGGGGTGTTGCGCCCTGTGCGCTCGCACAGGTCGCACACCCCTAAGGCCGGCCCTGCATCCACTACTCTCTCAGTAAAGTAATACTTCCTGATAATACTTTTAAACATTTGCTCCTCCAATTTAAGACTATGTCCTCTTGTTGTGGTACATGTTCTCCTTTTATATATTCTCTCTTCCTTTACCGCGTTGATTCCCTTTATGTATTTAAATGTTTCTATCATATGCCCTATGTCTTTTTTCCAAGCTATACATTATAAGATCTTCTAACCTTTCCTGGTAAGTTTTATCCTGCAATCCATGAACCAGTTTAGCAGCCCTTCTTTACACTGACTATCTTTAAGTTGTTTTAGATACATCTAGAGTGCTTTGTATAAAATAAGATTTCAGTCTCCACTCCAAAGAAAAAAATGATATATCCAATCTTTATTGAAGACAATTTAAAATATAGAAATATGCGGAAGTAATTGTAGCCACAAAATACTGGATGCAAAATAGTCTTAGTGCTCAGGATAACATTTGCAGAAGCACGATGGATCTGCTATCTTAAAACTAGAAATGCATCTGACCGAAATGTTGAGTTGGATGTTTCTTGTTACATCTTTTTTCTTTAATGGTACCTGGTTTTGCATTAAACCAACTAACAGACTAAATGTGTTTAGAATATTCATTATGAGGTGCTTTTACTGTTGCTATGTACTCTGGAGTGTGTCCATGTAACCAATTAGTAATCTAGTAATAACGATTATATTTCCTTTTGTTAGCTTGCTATGAATTATTGTTGTATTTGATCTTCCAAATATATTGTATAATTGTCATATGTTTATTTAAACATATCACTTTAATGCCAAGTGTTCATTATTATTACTAGTACTACATTATTTGGGAACTGTTTCTTTCAGCTATTTATCAGTTATATTACTTTGTGTTTCTATTAGCCCTTTATATGTATACTTTTCATTGTTTCATTTCTTTATTTTTGTTTGTTATCAGTTAGTCATTACACAGGATGTTTAGCCCTATGTTTCTGTGATAAAGCAAAAGAAACGGGAACCGGCTGGTTCTGCCCTTGACGAAGCGCCAGTTCACAGGTGTGAAATGCATAGGCTTTACTGCTCCACCGGGTGACTCACTTATTCATGTTTTTAGCTGTGGCGTTTTGTTCGTATTAAACGCTTATGCACAACCATTTCCTGGAGTCCTGCTTTTTGCTTTATTGCATGGAGGTGACCCTCTACCCCTCTTTTCTCCACAACTCTATGTTTCTGTGATAGTTAATTTCAAACTTTACAGATTTTTCAGGTGATTTTACTCTAGCTGTGTGTATAAGAGGGCACTAAATACCTGACTTCTTTAGCCTATGATTGTCTACGGAAATGAAACGTATATGGCTGTTATCCCGAGCACTGTGATTGATTATTTTGTATTCAGTATTTTTCTGCTGCAGTTACTTTTAGAAAACTGCATTATTGTGACATTATCGTGTCATGTGACGGGGCTATGACATTATTGTGTCATGTGACCTGACTGTGACATCATTGTGTCATGTGACTGGGCTGTGACATTATTGTGTCATGTGACCTGGCTGTGACATTATTGTGTCATGTGACTAAGTTTCGACATCACTGTGTCATGTAAACTGGGCTGTGACATTATTGTGTCTAAAGATTTCTTCCACTGTAGCTTTTCCTACTTGTACTATAAACCTATAGTTTATAGGTTTTTATAGCTTTTGGCTAAACAAATTGGTAGTAGACCTATTTATTACTAGTGCTCGTCTGGTTATCAGGATATCTGAAAAGATAGAGTAGCATCTGAGGTCTGTGATAATCATCACTTATATGTAGGTCAGTAAAACATGTTGTACCCTCATTCACAAATGTGACTCATATTGTTTTTATATACATCCATGGCAGTGCTTCAATAATCCAATGTATCAATAGCCATTGGTTTGTGGAAGTTCTGGGTATCCTTTTAGGCCTAGGTTACTGTGACTTTAAAATGTGTGATACAGGACTACCAATGTATTACCCTTCATATTAAAGACACAGAAGTTACAGAAGACGCCATATTTTTACTAGTCAACTGTATGTATGTTGTGTTTCCTTTCAGTGTTAAAGTTAATTTAATTATGCAAAATGATTGTGTGTGAGAGATTGCAATTCCTTTTGAATTGTAGTTGTCACAGCAATATTTTCTTTATATATACGATATATCTTTATTTGCATTTATTAGGTTATAAACTGATCTTCTAAATATTACATTGTGCCAATGTGACATTTATCACTTTTTTTTTTTTAACCAGATTATAGAATTTATCAGAACTATTTATAGTATATGATATCCGATATACAACTTAATATTAATAACAGGATGAAAAAGAAAAAAAACCTAAAAAAAATAGAGGTTGGTAATTACTTAGCTTAGCTTAATCAATAATTAGATGATATAAGCAATAGTTGGCTGTGCGCAGATTATTGCCTTCAGTAATACGGCTTTCTGTCGTTATCCATGATGGCTGCAGACTGGATGTGAGGTAATTCTAAGATGTTGATTTTGATTTTACCAACCCAGTGTGTTTTCTGACTCCTCTACCTGCTCCTGTTTGTTGACCTCGACTTGTACCAAATTATCAACTTTTGATCCTGGTCCTGCAGTTTTTCTGCCAGTCCTCTGAGTACCAGTACTGGAGGTATCCTCCGCAAGTCCTACAGTCTTTCTTTACCATGGGTCTCAACCCTTTGGTAAAGTGGCTATAGGTGGAAAACCCATGAAAGATATCTTAGACACTGGCAACTACTAACATTAAGAAGTTATTTTAATGTAATTGCAATTGTTTTTTTAACTAATTAGCTCCACAAGACAGCACCAGATTTCTTTTGTCTAATGTGCAGAAACGGTAAGGTTTAATGTAAAGATGTCTTTACGTCAGATTAATAAGTAACCATGACGATAATACTTTGTTAAATGGATCTTCTCCAGAGTATTAAATTGCACTAATTGTCTCACCCAAGCAAATACAAGTAATCACAATCCCATTAATGTATGTCATTTCCATGCTGAAATGCTGGCATTGTTATAACAGGTTGGTGGTCACATGCTGTATTATTATTATTATATGGGGTTATAAAGCAGGCAGCCCATGTGTTTTTCATTATAATGCAGCAGGGGTAGTCACCAAAATTGTTCATGGTGAACAATTATTGGACTTTGTGACAGACAATTTAATGATGTTATTTGGCCCTTCAAAGACCTTGCCATAGAAATAGCAAATGCATTTCACAGCAGCATGTGATGTCTGTTGTAGAGAACCCAAAAAAGATTTTAGATTTTACAGATATGGCCACAATGCTTACATGAATATAAAAGGGAAACCAGATAGTACACCAAAATACAAAAAAATGGAAACACTTGTTCCCTATAACTCCAATTAAACATTAAAACAGACACTTGCACCGTCAAAAATAACTTGGAAAACTATGCAACATTCCACATAAAGGGCCCTTCCTCAGCCTCATATGTTGCATTTTTTCACACATTTTCAGATATATTTTTGAGTTAGGAAGTGTGTTCAAACCTAAGTACTCAATTTTCTTTAAATGCTTCCTGATTTTGGTGTTCATTTATATGTGTTCTCCATAGAGCGGTGTGGACTCTAATGGCACTAAGAATAATATCAGTAAATTATAATAATGGTGTCAACACATACTTTTTTTTTTCTTTAAAAGCTGGTGTTTTATTTGTGCAACTTAGTCTTAGAGATAGGCGACATCTTCCACATATAGACCAGCTTTTGGTAATCGATATATGACCTTCTGCCTGGACACAAGATAAGGTACTCTGACAACTGGTGTGCTAAACAACATCAGATGTGATTCAGGGATCTGTAGTGCATCTGAACCTGCTGAGCATCGCATAGGGAATTATTGGAGTATTTCATAATGTGAGGATACAAGAATAGCGGGTTGAACAGCAAATTTAATCCAGAAAAATTCCCGTGGGTTGAGAGATGTGGCAAGTGACTCACAATTCAATGCTTTACCAAGCGACCTATCAGGGTTCTAAAGCAGCTGCCTTCAATTCGTCACACATTTTTCCATGCAATGCATACTATATTAGCATTATATTACTACCTGTGAATTAGGCTCCTTCAGTATGGCGATTTTAAGAATATGTTGCCATTTTAGGTTAATAGCTTGCATGGATGGATACCATATTAGCAGAAAGTTCCAGTATTTCTTATTATGCACTATTGTGAATAATCAGACTGGCTTCATATGTTAGCCTTTTGATGTGACTGTGATCCTCAGCAGGATTTTTGTAAATATAAAAGTTTATTAATCTCAATTCCCCATCCACTTGTGGGCGTCTGCTATTAACCCAAGGAGTGTTTACTCACGGGGTTAAACATAGTGGCAAGTAAATAATTAACACTTACATACTGTGCATACACATATAGACAGTATGTAAGTGTAGACATATCTGAGATTTATATATTGCAAAAAAAAAAAAGGACCAAAGCAAACTGATAATTCGGAAGGCAGCCTAGGTATTTTTGTGAACGAGAGAAATAGAGCTCTATGCAAAATAATGAAAACGGTAGGAACTAGCAGTAGGATTGTTAGGAGCCCTGGATCCTGGGATTTGCAAATCCCTGATTTAATGCCTTTTTTAAATACTTCTACAAAATGAAATATAAGTCAATTAAATGCTGAGACATTAGCTTAAATCTACACCGAATTGTTTAGTTTGTCTTTTTGTTTCAGCAAAAGGATTAGTCAACTTTTCATCTTTTTGCATGATTCTTAGCTGCCATTTTAGTTCTTAGTACATTATATATCGGCTAAAGGGCAATAGGGATGATGTTTCACTCCAGCAGAAGGGCTGAGAAGAGGGAGAGTTGAGTTAGAGCAGCTCCGATTCTTTTGTCCTTCCTGTTGGCCAATCCAGCCAACAGCGTACTGTAAATATGGCTGGCTGCCAGTCTGTGGCGCAGAACCTTTTTCTTCTCTTCCTTGTTATACTGTAAACTGGCAAGAAGACAAGAACTACAGTTCTGCTTGTTATTTGTTTCCGTATTTTCCTCTGGTTAAGAGAGTCAGACCGCTGAGTGTGGGAAGGAGTGAAATAAAATTGGTTAAAAATTAAAAGAAAACAGAATCTCCCCAGTTAAGGCATTACCATCAGCACAACAACTGTGTAATTCTGCTTTTATAACTTTCCCTTATTTTCTGTTTATTTAATTAAATGCTTCACATAATCCCTTCAATGCAGTGCTCTAACTGAAAAGAAGGTGAATCACATTAGGTTTCTTGACCCCATGATCCTTTCTCACTACCAGTGTCACAGCCCACCTAATGGGGCATGCTTAAAAAATAATAATAGGTGGCCACAGCATTGCTTAAAAATATATTTTTTAAAACAATATTATTATTAGTAGTAGTATTAATGGTATAAGAGCTGTTAAACAGTATTGCTTAGAGTCTGGTTTTCCCCAAGATATAAGTAGTTATTTGTGTGTGTGTGTGTGTATATATATATATAATGTTACCGATGATTGCTTCATATTTGCATCGGCATATTTAAATATTAATGTTCTTGTCATAATAAACCCTGGGACTGCTGGCTGTTCTATCGTGTGACAATGTAGTCAAAATTAAGCTGCAACACATAAATGTTGTATGGACCTTTTTTAAACAGCTGTTTCTAGAGAATGTCCTTATTAGGCTCTTGCCAGGCAAAGCAGGGATATTCAACCTTTAATGTGGGAGGTACGGTGGAAAAAGACTCCCAAAATGCTCAGCCAGCCCAGAAGCCTCATAGGAAAACTTCTCCAGAAACACAGACCTATACCAAATAATTTTAAGGCACTGCTAAAAATATTAACACAGGTCGGCTTCCACAGCTTGTTGGCTGAGCAGTATGGGAATGATAGGTCGTAGGTATCCCTAAAACAAAGTTTTTTTTTTTTTTTTTTTTTTACTGGATATCTCCTCGGAAACAAAGGTTATTCTACTATTTCAGAAATTCCAAGTCTGTGCATGGCCCCCACTGTCCCGCTGGAAGCAGTACAGTACTGATTTGGGGCTGCTCCCACAGTGCCTATTTTTATTTTCCAGTGTTCAAGATGGAGAATGAATACTGTGCATGCTCAGTACCTATGTCCGTAATGTTGCTACATGCGGTAGCCCTGACATTCATGCTCCTCAGCATCCTGTATTGTTGTCACATTTAGCTTGTCATAAGGCATGTAACCAGATTTCTCCTTTAAGGGGGGAGCCATTTATAAATGACACCCTACAAGAACTTATTCATTTTAATGGATCTCTGTAGTATTCCTTTTTTATACCAATCTTTCTTTCAAGAGGCCATCCGGTCATCCTAATCTACACAGTAACATATTCCTTTACACTCTTCCTCAGGGGTTCTGTTGCTGTTTCTCTGTTATGTAACACTAGCATGTTATGTAAAATGCTGCTCCCTCTGCTGTGCCACTTTCACAAAACACTGATATCACATATTTGTACATAGCACACCCTGCCATATAAGAGAACCAATGAAGTAACACAAATGAAAGAAATAAAGTAAATAAATATTAAACCTGATACAGGAATAAATATGTATTATATGCCTAATTAAAAAAAAAAAAAAACTCACCTTTTTGGCCTTCTCCAGGGATCAAACCACCCATGATGATGTCTCCTGGGACATATAAAATAGGCATTCAAAGCATATTACTGGAGCTAAGCAGAGTGTATCTGCTACAGTGCCAGGTCACACACATGCACATTCGAAATCTTCTCTATGTAGAGTTGTGGGAACTGGTGCCACATATGTGTTCAAAGGTTGCTACCTTTTTGTCCAAAAAAAATACCGGCTTCCTATTGCCTCCATAGACTTGTATTTAAAAAGTTTTTTTTTTTTTTTTTTTTTTTTTTTACCATTTGGCCAACAAAATACCTACTTTGTATCAATCCTAGTGTTCCTCTGTCTGCACCAGGCATGTTGCACATGCTAGTGATGTCACTGGAACACATACCCTGTGAATCACACATTATACATGAAAACAATTGTGCATGGTTTATACATTAAATAGGTCACAATGGACCATTAAGAATCATTTACACAAATAACCATTCTTCTTAGTGCAACTAAAAAAAGAAGTTGTACCTTCGGGAGGTTTTTGCACTGAAAAGCAAGGTTTTTCAGAAAGACTTCAAGGGTTTAACACTTTCTTTGCTGCCACAAATACTAAATGTGCCACAGGAACCACACAATCAATATGGTGGTATGGTTATGAGCTTCATTTACTAAATTCACAACATAATTGTGTGGCCCCATTTCACAGCCACTTGGGACCTTTAGAGCCCTCAACCTTGGATATGGACCTGTGAAGACTGTAATGCGGCATAGTAAAATGTTTGGGGATTAGGTCACAACTGTTTATACAGCGCCTTTAATTTGAGACTATTATAAAAAAAAAAAGTTCTATGCTGCAGGCAGCAGTGGATATAAGGAAGGCATACGTTTACCTTAACTGTCAAGAGCAAAAGGTGACTTAAGGTCTTCTTATCTAACGGATTAATGAATTAAAGCACTTGAGCGTATTCGAGAATTAGTTAAAGAGGAATCACCACTGTTTATGTCTACCTTTTCAAAGCATCCTTTTAAAATATTGCAAATATATCCATTTCCAATGTGCTGGTTATTAGTTACTACTAAACGATTGCTTCATTTATATTTTTCACTCTTCTCTGGCACTGCTAAAGACAATGCTATCTAATCCTGAATTATTGCAACCAATAGAATGATTTGTTTAAATGAAGGTTTTCATGCTTGTTCATATATCAAACATCAGCACTATGTTATAATGATTGGCTCTGGATCAGCAAAGCCACATACGTTAAAGAGAATTAAACATTAGAGATATATCTATTTGTTACACACCATGCAACTAATAATACAGTGGCATGATATAATGGCGTCCATCGGAAACAATCTCAGTAATAAAGTAAAATGCTAGGCCAAACATGCCTGGGGAGTGGAGTAGAGTTAGATTCAGGGTAGCTCATAAATTGCCATATAAGAATATTTTGCTAATTCCTTTACCTTCAACTTTTACGCTCCCTTTAATGCTCTACTTTCCTTGTTTAATCCTCTTTTCAGCTTTGATTTTTTTTTTTATATAGGCTTTTATTCACCCTTTTCCTGCTGCTTCCCCAGCATGCAATCTCCTTCCATGTCATCCTTATCAATGGAGTAAACCCTATAGTTTTTTTTTTTTTCTTTTAAAGAGGCAAAAGAATACTTCATCCTGCCAAATGTGTGCACCAAAAGATATTCTCCGTAGGCTTTACAAAGGCAAAGACAATGGGCTTCCATGTTGGAGGTGTGTGGAACATTATAGACATTGCAGAGAACCCTCTCCACAAAATGGTAGCCTAGATGTCACAGTATGACTTCCAGAAGAAGTTGTCTTCTATGTGATTAAAATATGTTATAAAGGGATGTAATCCCTGTTTTACTGCGTACAGCTCTTTACTTATCAAACCTACGATTACTTTAAATAAAAGTAGAGTTCTATGTACATAACAATCAGATTTCATGGAATATTATTATACAATCTAAAGTTAAACCCAAAATTGAGTGTTGAAAACAAGTCACAAAATAAGTATCAAGCCACTAAATGTTACATTTTTTTTTTTTAAATGCAATGTTCTCTTTCTGTGAAAAGATACATAGAACTACCCATTAATTGCATGACAGGTGAACTACCCATTATTTAACATGGCAGGTGAAAAGGTATGGGAATGTGGCAATAATTCTAAAGTAATGTTACATTTGCTTGTTTTGGATGTCTCTGCTATTCTTTGCAGCTGCAATTTCTAATGGTAAATGTTTGTAGACTTTCGGAGCCAGCCTAGTAATTTTGCAGATTCAGGAAAGTGTTACTTTTATTGACGTCTATGTAAAGAAAATAAAAAAAAATAAAAACGAGGAGCCAGGAGCTCCATGGCTCCTGCCTTGGATTTATCAAGCCCTGGTTTATGGAATTATCATCCTTTGGGCTGTTATGCATGATTAAAATGTCCTTTGAACCGTATTCCTAGAAAAATCCACAAAATGTCTGGACAATGACTACATTATCATGTTTACTGATACATTGCTGTATCACTTATCCCACATGTCTAGCCTTTTTTTTCTTTTACTCTGTCCTTCAAAACCCCTAGACAAATAATTGAAATAAATAAATAGACTTCTAAACCTAGGTCCGGAGCATGAATGAAGCAATTGGTTTGTCCAAAACACCAAACCTGCATCTTACTGGGATACAAATCTAACCTACTTATGGCCCCCTCATGGATAAAAAAATGATGTGCTGTTTTATTACCAACATGTCATGTTCACTTGTGCTTCTACAATATATAACTGTATCCTGCATTCAAGTAAGGTTTTCCAAAGTTTGCAGTTCTTATCTCCCCGCTCTTCTGTAATAAATATTTAAACAGGTTTGCTTTACTGTGTAACCAAATAATTCAAGGTTCTGATAATACTAGCTAGCCTGATCACTCCTGAACAAAAGATAGCATTTAAATGTCATATTTCTAGATTGTGTGTGTGTATATATATATATATATATATATATATATATATATATATATATATATATATATAGGAAACCTGTACATACGCACACAGAGAGGAAAGAAACCCTGGTGTGAAAAAGTAGTATATATCGGTGTACTGTGTGCTGCTGCCTACAGACACAACACCATATTGTTAAAGGCTGCACACGGCAGCCAAACTGTTGCCTGAGTCTCTTTCATGCAATGACTTTATATTTTTGGTATTACCGTGTCTGACCAGCACAGGTCCAGCCAGCATTACTAAGAAAGTATGCTTTTATTTCCTTTTTGGGATCTATGACACTGTGTGTCTAGAAACACTGAAAACCCCTAAACATTTGCGCTATATTTTTATGGAGAGTCTTAACCTTTAAGTTGTGCACCACTGGTTACCATAACAAAGTTAATCTAAAGGCCATTCTAGTTTAACTTTGGTGCACATAGAGAAACATGTCACATTAAGTCTTATTTTTGCTTCAGTATGAAGAGTTTTGCAACATACAAGTATTTTGAAAATGACCGGATGACATCTCCACAATTATGCATGCTCTCCATTGAAAATTATTCAGGAATCGCTGGATGTGACACTCTGCATGGTGCTTTGATTCATAGGAGGCACTGTGCACGGTTTTAAAATACAATTATTAATGTACAACTAAACCTTAAAAAGACAATTGCCACTTCTCCCTCAGGGCAGAACTGTAACAAATATCTTTTACACAATCAACAGAGAAAAAAAAAATATTTTTAAACTTTATCTTCCAAATATTAATGCATATTCATGTGCTTTCAACGTACTTTAAAATGCATGTTTTACATTTTGCATTGCTGAAAATTTAAAATACTAACAGCTATATAAAATTGTGAAATTACAGCAGTTTGCAAGAAGCCAAGACTGCCCATAAAAGCTGAGCAAAATAGTTTCATTTTTTTTGCTGCAGGAACCACTGATAATTAGTTTATTCAAATGAATGGAATTTCTTGTATCTCTAGTGATGTCATCAGATAATGTGTTGCACTGTTAAGAGATCCTACTTTACAAGATAAAGCCTATTATAGTCCATACAATGTTTTCTATTTCAGAAGCACAGGAAGTGACTAAATGAAACAAACCTTTTTATGCTCAGTGTCTATATAATCAGTGCTGCCACACCTGCAGTAAACATGCAGAGTAATCACTGGGGGAGGGCTTGAGTCAAATATTAAAAATGTGATTTATGCCGAAAAATGTCTGTGCACTGAACAAGCAGTAATCTTCATCTTGCACCAAAGTGAGTTTGTGAACTTAATTTGTTTTTGGCATGTTGCCTGTAGCTGATAAAAAAAAAAAAAAAAAAAAAAACCTATGTTTTGAAGTATTGCTTCATTGTAGCAAAAAAAAAAAAAAAAACCTCTTTTGACAATATAAACAGTCTTAACTGAAATAGAAAAGAAAAGATTCCTGTTCTTCAATTTAACATGATGCTCCTTTGTCGTCTATAAAGTCCTGCATATTAAAAAATTCAATCAGTGCTGCTCCTTAGATCCATTTGAGCCTTTTGAGGTTCAACCCATGAAGCCAATCCCTAAACCACATTTCAGCATTATCCAGTGACATCAAATCCTTGGCATACAGTTTGCTTAGGAAAACATACCAGAGGACTTTACTGAAGTGTCAAATTATGAAAGTGCTCTGAGAACACTTATAATAGCTGCAGCGTGTAATGAGACAAGCAACTATTTTCACCAGCTACAAGGACACTTGCACAGTGACAGGTAATAAACTGTAAATCTAAAAGTCCCACTGTACTACAGTTTTAATTGCGCCCACGTCATGCTTTTAAAAGGAAACAGCAAACATCTGTGCAGTCCTAGCCATAGCAAAATAAATATAATTATTGAAATATGATGTATTTGGATCTATAATGCAATTTTTTTTTTTTTCTAGTTAGGCATGACTGGTTAAGTTTTACTGTGGACTATTAGATGAACGATTGATTTCCATTGGTTAGTGTGAGAAGTATGGACAGCACATTACTTACACCTCTGTTACTGAGAGGGTTACAGATTTGCAATCAAAGCCAGCAGAAGTTATTTTAATAAAATAATTATATAGAGCAGGAAATTAAGGCGTATTCACTTAAGGGCAAAATGTCAAACATAATTGGCTTTATTCCCTTGTTATTAAAGAGACACTTAACATTAAAAATAACTTTTGCTTCTTCAGTAGAGGAAATAGTTATATCGACATTGGCGCGGAGGGTGAATCGGCAGGTAGTTTAGGAGGTACACATTGTGCCTGTCACAGCTGATCATATGAGGGTACGTGCTGAAAAGTTGGCAGTGCACTGCCTACAGCCAATCAACTCTGCCTACACAGAGGGATTTTATCTCAGTGAGACACCTTCATTTTTAGTTCAAATTGACAGGGGAGAGCTCTTAGGCATCCACTGTGTAGATTGAAGTGTCACTCACTGCTGGAACAATGGGAGACAGTTGCTGATGAGATCAGCTTACATATTTTTTGTTGTTGAAGTATATATATTCCAGTTACCATGGGAAATGGCATGCATCTATTTAAGTGCCTGCCATTGAATCCCTATAGTAGGTTTAATGTAGACATAGCTCCTGCATCTATCAAAGTAGCAAGAATTCCTTTTAAAGTGCAAGTGAATGTGAGATTTACTGACTTTTTTTGAGTTCATGGTCCACATACAGGTTACTTGGCAAGGCTTTTTTCTGTGTGTTTTAATTTGTTTCATGTACTCAGTCCAGTACATACAACTCTGTTCAAGTTTGTGAATTATTGGCATTTCCCTCATAATTAATTATAGCTCTGAGAGAGCAGACTTATATTGTGTAGTGGCCTTCACAGATTGTACTAGTATCCCAGCTTACCCAACAAAGGTGTCAGTTGTATTGCACATGTCTTCGTGGTTTATGTGTGTCACACAAGCTCCACATCTTAATATACTTTGTTAGTCTGCACAGTAAAGGATAAGGTCACCGGAACATCTACAGTATGAAAACATTCTATGTGCTGACTGTGAAACCAAAGCAGTATGCATTTTTCATTAGTGTCCTACATTAAAAGGGAGGTCTAGTTACCATTGTCAGGTAGGAAAGTTTAGACGTGTCCAGACTTCCTAAGCATTGAATAGATTTCTTCTCCTGGGCATATGTTCAAATATAACAAATGTAACTATTATAGTGCCAGAACCATGGCTATTAAATTAATGAAGGTCACATGAAAGTGAACATGGCCTTGACATCTTAGTGCCTTGGCTAACTAGAATCATTGATGGTACATTTAACATTTTTTTTTACTTACTTTTTTCTTTTTTTTTTAGCTTGGTGTTTCTTTTATAAGACACTAAACCAAAGTTAGTTGTCCCTAGTGTGAGTATAAACTGGCATGTACTATGGCAGGCAGCAGGCAGCCGTCTGGTTGGCGTTTGGCTCTCTGTGTTAGCACAGAGAGGGACCCTCATTTTTGCAGGGGATCAGCAAAGGGGACCATTTCTACACCCTTGCAAACCTATATTTTATTTGTGTCAGTTCCCTACACAGAGAAATTCAGAGATCTATTTTTGCTTTTTTTGTCATACATATTCAGCCATCTGCATCCCAAACTGAGCTTAGCTCTGCAGTTATTTTTAGTTCCACCACAACAAAATAGCAGGAGACAGTGAGACTCAAATCACTTATTTAGTTTGGTGAACAAAGGGAACGCCATAAGGCACATTAAGGCTTCAGTTCATTTCCTTCCGAAGGCTCAGGTATCATGTCTGATTTTATGGGTCTTCATTTGTTGGAGACAAGCCACTTGCAAATGTGCTTTCCACTTGTTAGGCACCAAGAAGCACTTGAAAAGCAATTCACTAAATTATAATTGCCAGTAAGGAATGGAGAGTGTCTCCAGATCAGTAATGGTCATCATGCTGCATTCAATACATGATATTAAAGGAAAGATGTTTTTACATTTTTACAGAATAGATACCTGTATGGAGGTAGATGACAGTAACGGTTCACCTGGAATGATGTTGCATTTAATCATGTAGAAACTCTGAACTGGAATTAACCTAGGCAAATTGATCAGGAGGCTAGGGAAGCTGTGCCTCCATCTTTGTCCAAATCATCACAGATCTGACCACTGACATTGGAATATAAGCTTTTCCAGGTTAAATTATGTGAGGTTTAAATTCAAAAAGGTATAAATATATTTGTCTCATACATTAGACATTTCAATCATAATAAATTAAAGAAAAAATAGATGACTTACGGATACAGTTGTGCTTTAAGCACATCCTTTCGGAATGCCTGGATTATGTTTGGCATTACCTTTTTTAAATTAATAAATACTTTACCTCACTAAGCATCTCTTTGCTGCCCTTGAACTTTAAACCAGGTCCAAGTTCTACAGAACCTTTACCTTTGCTTTAGTCTAAGCCAGTTCTGCCTGATTAAAACATTGTCATTTGAATTGTGCTCCAATTGTGCGCAGATTGTGCAAAGTCAACACCTAAGGTCTGCTATTTGATGGGCCAAATACAAAACAGTAAACCTGTCATGTGATGAGGAGATGAGTAGAAGGCAAATGCCAAAGACTGCTGCATGTCACAGACCTGTCGCTTATTACGACTTTCTAAGAAATACAAATCTGTGAATACTTAGGACCTGTGTTCAAATGCTCTTTAATCAGACAGAAGCTAGTCCTCATTTAATCTCCCTAATTCAAATGGAATGTTCCACCCGTTTCCCTTTCTTGCTCAAGACATATGTATTTTAGTAGACCAATTTCTAAACATGCTTGGTGAAAGGAATTGCTTGCAGAGATTTATTTTAAACTGATCAGTAATGCAAGGCACATTAGAGAAGTATTTATTATATAGATGATGTCAAATCTTTATATCTGGAAAAGGAAACAATTCGCTAAATCTCATTTTTTTCCACTAGCCATTTAATTGCCATGCATTTCAGGTGTTCCAAATGGTTACCAATTTTCGTCAGTCAAGCTCCTGTTTTATTGGAAATTACACCTTCTTTTCCTTTTGTGGAGCTGTCTTCTCCACAATGGATTGATACTGAAATGCAGCCTTTAAACTAAGAGCCATTTCTAATAGGCAAGAGCATATTTATGACATACCTCATCTGCATCAAGTTCAATAAAAACAGTATCACATAAAACTTGATTGCTTATTTTTGATTTGGCATTCTTGATCCTGGATAAGAAAAGGTCATGGTAAAATGTAAGCTGTAAGTCAGAATTTTATGTGGCCTTAGCTAATATGTAACAAATAATGCTGATATCAAATGCAATGTGCCATGATGTAGTTTGTTTTGCTAGTTCCCTGGGGCAATATTTGATAAATAGTCAGACGCTCCTCCCACTCTACTCATAAAAAGCTTGTTTATGTCTCTTATTGAAAGAAAAACATAAGTAAGATTGCAATAGATTTATATTCAACCACAATCCCATTCACTTTACTGATGGCTGACTGAGAGATTTAAATGTCCTCTGATGTATCAACCCAATGTCTTCTGGGAAATCTTTGCTTATGAACAAGGCAACTGTAACACAGGGCGCATTTAAAGTGGCACTAACAGTATTTTTTCTGGAACTTTAACCTTGTTTAATAGTAGCAAAGGTTAAACACACTGTGCAATTTCTATGTTTTATGTTTACTGATCTAGCTATAGACCCCACTATATATAAACCATAGGGGCTGCTAGGCAGAGGATAAAATCACATATATCTTTAAAAGTACAAGCAGTTTTATACCCATACCAGGGCCACTGAACTATTCACTTGTGATTCCGGTGTAGAAGCAAAAGTGAAAGAGAAAGTTTAGTGGTCCTTTAATTTACTGGCAGAGTAAAAACATCACTGTTATTTACTGAAGCCTATTAACCCCTTAACGACCAACTGACCTCCCATGCCATCATGGCATTTTGCAGTTGGCAGACAACAGACTCTAGAGGCAGTCAGAAAGATGAAACTTTAAAATACAAACATTATTTGGCTATAGATCTAGGGTTAGGGTTACATTTAGGGTTAGATTTTGTTTAGCATTAGGGTTACAGTTAGGGTGATGATTAGGGTTGGGGTCAAAATGTCACTGTAGAAGAAAATGTTAGCAAGTAGCAATACGCCACTTTCGGTTATTGCTCTATAACTTGCAAAAAGCAACAGAAAAGCAGGTGAACACTGACTATTTCTAAACTTAGGAGAAATAGAATCTATTAAGCGGGGGTTTTCATTTGCTTTTATAGATGAGTAAAATAGTTTTCAAGTAAAAGCCAGAAAAAGTGTTTTGTTTTTCCTTTTTTGATCATATTAAAAAAAGAAAGGAAATAATGGAACCTAAATCAGTACCCAGATTTTTGTTTTCATGACACCATATTTGCAATTGAAGAAACTGCTATTAAGTGTATCACTATCACAATACTACCAGCATTTCATTTAATTATTTAGCATTCAGTGTACTTTGTGATGTCACTTTGTGGGATTATTTTTGACTTTCATATTACCATGCAGAAATGACAAGTTGCTGTTACAAACATGTTCATGGCGCAATGTGTCAATCAATGCTTCTTATAATTGTTTAGATTTAATGCTTATAATAAATATCCGAGTAGGGTAAATAAGCATTGTGTTAATGTAATTAAAATATAATATTTTATGATACTTGGAATAAAAGTCATGCAAAGATTGTTTCTCATGATTTTATTGCTAGGCATACATTGATATTTTGTTAATCAAAAAGTTAGCATTTCTCCTTTTCCCGCGTTTCAGACATCTTTGGTCTTTCTGCCAGCTATGTAAGCAGTGTTAGGTTATCCTGTGCAAAAACTGTACTTTTTTTTTAACTGACTGAGATCAGGTATATTGGTAAGGACAGTTCGGTTATAAGATGGTAACTTGTTAAATGTTATTAATGGAAGATGGAAACTTGCTGAAAGTCTGTCCCCCCACAATCTGCTCCGTTTTTATGTGTTCAATACATGGCCTTATCCCAGGCTAATGACAGTTGTAAAATGGAACAATGTCAAGTTGTGGTCCATAATGGCACTATGCATGTTTGTGTTACTTATTCTAGTCTGGTCGTGGTCTGCATTACAAGTTTTTCGCTGTTTGTCTTTGGTGGCAGAAAGCATGTCGCTGCTGCCTTGGCACACACAGGCTTATTCTGAAAGCATTTGATGCACTATGCAAAGTCTATACAAATGTATCTCATTGTCTGTCTGTAGTCCTTTATATATAAATATGTGTAACTCTGCAACAGTTGCAAATATATTTTGAAAAAACACAATGGGTAAGTTCGGAAAATTTTAAAACAACATGGCAAATGTTGTTAAACTGTATTTATGCATGATTAAGTATTACGATGAAATGCACCAGGCTGTGAGTATTTGGTCCTGCCATTGATCCAGTGATACAACATTGTGTTTTTTATATATTGATTAATCCAGCCTGCTTTACATCATCGAGCATGAAGAAGATAAATAAGGTCAATGGTGAGCCACGGTTCCCACTAAACTGGAGCAATTCTTCTTACATTAAATAAAAAATAATCCAGCTGCTTAAGTAGCTGCCATGGTAGTTGGGTGTTGCATAAACGCTCCTCTTTATCAGGTATTCCTAAGGCTGATCTCTAGATTTCTAAATGTAGAAACTCCCAATTCTAAAACCAAGGATCACAGACATGGAGTAATACTATAAAAAGAAAATCTTTACAGATTAAAGTACACTCACAATATCAAAATATCTTGAATAAACAAAAAGGCAATTGACTACAAGCAGCTATTGGAAACGGGACCTAATTAAAGATGCTGATTTAATAATCAATCAGTTTGCAGAAAGGCAAAAATAAAAAAAATCAATATCTATCTACTGATCTACATGTCTAATTTCCACACCAACAGATTAACACTGATACTTCAATAAAATCGGAACCCTAAAATTGTTTCTTCATGTGTTTGAATTTTGACAGAGTTCTATTCAGGTTGTAATGTTTTGTTTCATTTTACCTTACATGAACCACAGTTTCCTCTCGAGGCCTCAGTTAAGCTCACAACCCATAGTGTTATGGAGATGGCAAGGTATTAAAGTTACTGTTCCACATAGACATTTTTTTTTTTTTTTTTTTTTTTACACATAATAATAAAAATAATTTTAAAGGACAACTTTCTGAAATCTGAAATAAATAAATAAGCACTGATATATAACATTCTTAATCTGACACCACCCTATCATGCCTTTTCACAAACATTTTTTTGGCATATCAAACCTCACCATCATTACACAAGTATAAATATGTGTGTAAATATCTATGTATATAATGTGAGGCTAATTACACAGATTCATCAGTGCAAATCCTCTCATTGAGCATCAGTGGGAAAGTATGGAGCTTGTGGTTTCACGTGTACTAGCATAGGATGACAGGTGGGTGGGGTTGTAATGATGTCACAGATTTTTGGCATTTTGGATGATTGGCAGGACTCCATTGCTAAGAAATCTCAGGAACTTTCTATATAGTTTTTTATTCATTTTTATGGGACAGGGAGCATTAGGAAACCAAAACATGCTAGATCTGGTTCTTTAGCATCTCTACACATGATGCAGCACTGAAATGGAGAATTGCTAAGTGGAGTAGCACTTATTGATGGACATTCTTTACATAATCCATGCTGTGTAGAGAAGAGCCCCATAGGCTGCAACTACATTCATCCTCTAAAAACATATTTAATTATTTTATAGATTAGCCTCAAAAGATCATTTGTTCAAAACTTTCTCCGACAAACATTGTTAATTTGAATAACACAGGGCACCACCGTTTTAACGCGTGAAGAATGTTCTCCTCTTGCTTTATTTATTTATTTTGTTGATGTTCATGTTTTTTTTTGTAATTGTCTTGGGGGGAAAAGGTTCTTAGTTGTTTTCCCAGCTGAGTCTATATATGTGGCCTTCTGTAGCAATGCAGCATTTGAGAAAACAGATCAATGAAGCTGGGGTTTCCGATTGGTCTATTAGCACTTGCAATACACAGTGATAATTGGTATAACCTAAATATTGTATTTTCTGTAAACTGCAGTAGCAGCGGGAATTGTGCCCATACATTTTTTTCTCCTTGTCTGTTTCTAATGCTCATTCAGCATCACTGAAGACACAGCATATTTTCTATACAGAGTAAACATTTTATCTTTTTGTTGTCTTCTATATGTTTTCAAACCAAAGTACAAATAGATCAATATATTGTTTGCAATATTTCCCCCCTTTTCAATCTGATATTGTTTTGTAAACAGCAAGCTTCTACTGCAGACAAATAAAGTAGATGGAGAAGTAATGTCTGAAATGCAAAATAATGTAGAAATTTGAATGCTTTCTGTGCAGGCTCTTGTGCAGGAGCCGTTTCTCTTTGTGCTGTACAGTAGCAGGGAGTGACAGAGCATTTCTGAGTGGGAAGCCTGGTAGAGTACAGTAGACAGTCTAGACAGTAGTGCTGAATGCTGCAGTACTCTGGATTTAAACTCTTAATGAGGAAAGAGGAAGGAGGCAGAGAGAGAGGGAATGGCACACAGGTATGATAAAAACAAGATAGCTGGAGATAAGGTGCCAATTTATATAACATTGACAAAGCTGGGTGTGGTGATGTCTGGTTCTGTAACTCTTTTTTTTTTTTTTTTTTTTTACTGGATTGTCCTGTGCGATACAATGTATTTATTGAACAAAGACCTGCTTGACATTGCAATCTGTGCCTCATAAAGATGCTTTATCCATTTAGAGCAGCAGAATGATCCAGCATTTAATAAATATTACACATGTGTTGGTAATAACATATCTCCAGCTAGTTTTCTGTGGAATAGGAAAGGGATCATCAGGGCTTTGCCCACTCACTTATGGTGTGTTAATTAATATGACATCATCACTCTTGTAATTTAAAGTTACCACGTGTTTACTATGAACAAGTGGAGCTGGGAATGAGCGACCACTAGCATTTATGCTGCTGTGCACTATAATTGCCATGATCTAGTCCACAGTCTACAGAGTGCAAAATACTGCTTAACATTGACTAGCCCACATAAAGTATAACTCCAAAAATGTAGAGAAGTATTTATTTATCTTAGTGAGAAAGATAAGGCCACAAGAATATTAAATTGTATCTGTAGATCAGAGCTATAGCTAGTTCTACATACACCCGATTCAAAAAAAGAAAATGTGATCATTTCATAGTCAAACAGTAAGGGGACTGACTGTACAGTAAGGTGGACTGTACAGTAAGGGGACTGACTGTACAGTAAGGTGGACTGTACAGTAAGGGGACTGACTGTACAGTAAGGTGGACTGTACAGTAAGAGGACTGACTATACAGTAAGGTGGACTGTACAGTAAGGGGGCTGACTGCAGTAAGGTGGACTGTACAGTAAGTGGACTGACTGTACAGTAAGGTGGACTGTACAGTAATAGGGCCTGACTATACAGTAAGGGGACTGACTGCAGTAAGGTGGACTGTACAGTAAGGGGACTGACTGTACAGTAAGGTGGACTTTACAGTAAGGTGGACTGTACAGTAATAGGGCCTGACTATACAGTAAGGGGACTGACTGCAGTAAGGTGGACTGTACAGTAAGGGGACTGACTGTACAGTAAGGTGGACTGTACAGTAAGGGGACTGACTATACAGTAAGGGGACTGACTTACAGTAAGGGGGACTGTACAGTAATGGGACTGACTGTGCAGTAAGGTGGACTGTACAGTAAGGGGACTGACTGTACAGTAAGGTGGACTGTACAGTATGGTAGACTGTAGAGTAAGGAGACTGACTGTACAGTAAGGGGACTATAGATCTTTGCCTCTTTATGCTGGGCTGGGGCACGGTGTTATGGCTTCTATATACCACGCTCTGGTGCTATTAGTCCTGCAAGTAATGTGACTGACACCTGAGAGCAGGTTATATGGGGCAGAGATTCCTTGGCATGAGAGCCCATCAGTCTAGCTATCATTGTTGCACCCCTCAGTTATATGAGCCTGAGGCAAGCACTTCAAACACCTCACCCTCTTTACTGCTCTTCTGTAGTTCTTCCCTGTTCTACTTTTTCCTCCCCACATGGCATATGCCTGACATAAAACATTGATTTCTGATTTTAATTAAATATGCTTCTATCGAGGACCCAACTGTAAAGGAATTAAACTTAATTGATTTATACATTCATGTTCAGAAATGTGTCACATGTTGTTTGGTATAAAATGGGTAACCAGGGTTACGAGGACTGGATTTTGTCCTTGTAGTAGTGTCTGAGCTGTTTATCAGGTGAATCATCAGTAGTTTACACAGGAAATTATGGTATAACTTGTTTAAACAGTATTTTAGGATATATATATACTTTATAGGACCTGCTTTGTGTCCTGTCTGACAAGCAGGTACAGACTTTTTTTTGTTTTACAAAATAAAAATGTGTAATATTTACAACACAGTTACTAGTAACTTTCTGACATGGTAAGTTTGTTTTGGTAATCAAACATGGGTTTAGGAGCAGATCCTACAGTATATCCTAAGTTTAAATATTTTGACATAATCTTCATACTAAATGAATTTTCACAGTGTTGATGTTTATTATAGATGTGGGGGCTTTGCTTCATTACCATTCATTTGCTGACGGGACAGAGTATATCCTGTACACGTTTCCAATTGAACGAATGGCACAGTTTGAATTTTTCTTATTGCCAGCCCTTAGAGCAGATGAATTGTAGGAGGAATATAAATAAAATAGTTTTATTACTTTTGTGGCTTCAAGATAATGTTTGCCGGAGTGACAAAGAACCTGGTTCAAGGGATAACACGAACCATTCCCAGCCCACCTATAAATAAATCCGGCATGGGTGAACTCCCTTCAGGTATGTCCGTGTTCAGCTGGTTACAGTATAGACTCAAGTGTCAGTCCTTCTTAGCAATGCTAACCGTTCTGATGAATGGCTATCCTTACCAAGGGTGGGAGCTGGATGGTGAGATGTCTCTGTCCTTTGTACTAAGCACAATGAAGACAAATTCAGATGCAGTATTCTCATTGGCTGCTTTTACATGTCCCAAAAATAAAATGTTTATATTTGTGGGCACATTAAACTGCAGAAGAGTAAACACCAGGCTTGCTAAGAGGGCACAGATATATATTCATCGCTTGCCAGTTTGCAAATGAAGCACAACAATAAGTAAAGGGAGAAGGATCTAACTTAATACAATAAAGGGATTGTGGCATCTGTCCAGATCTGGTCTCTCTGAACTGAAATAAAATGCATGTCCTAGTTATAAAATTAGATTGGATCATTTGTCCAATGTGACTATGTTAAACCATCACCACCCCTTGCATGCTGGGTAAGTGCATGCCAGAGCAAAGTAATGCCAGCCTTTAAGGCACAGAAAGGGTTGACAGCCATGGGAAGAATATGCAATTGTCCAAGAAAACAAATTAAAAACTAGAATTCTTGAAAACCACATCAGACATTTAAAAAAAATACAAGCAATGTTTCTGTGGTTTCTTTTCAAGGGAGTCTGACTAGTGTGTATAAACCATTCAGCAGCATGATAGAGATGCTAAATACAGACCGTTTTGTAGGATTTAACATTCATTCCACACTAGCTGCGATCTAGAATGGTCCGGCATGGCTCTGTTCATGTATGTGAGCGCGCCCACTGTATTCTATTCAGTTTTCTGCACAAACAGGCAGCATGAACGAGCACGCTCTGTTTCACATTAACTCCCATTTGCTACAGTGCTCTGCCTTTGAATTGCTTCTGAGACACAGTATCTGGCAGAGCTGAGTGGAAGTCATTTGAGGACAACTACTCATTCTGGATTTCTGCCATGTACAGTATACTTGATGATACCGAACAAAGCAGCATGAATCAGGATTATTTACATAGTGTCAATGTCTGTTTCAAATGAGCCAACAGAATAAATTAGAAAAGCTTTGGTCAATGTACAGTATACAAAACCCCACTTTTACTAACAAATGCCATTTATTTTTGTGTTAAGCAAAAATAAAAGCACCTTGTGTTTCCCCCTCCCCCCTTTTAATATTGACCTTTTCTAAACATTGTTAGCTCCGTCACTGGAGATTAAGAAGAAGTGAAGAATATTCGGGATACATTCTGCCAGGGATTGTGTTTAAGAGTGTCTTTGTTTAAAGGGATTAGCCGTCGTCTCTTTTCAGCTGCCGTTTACATGAACGTGGAATATTTGTATAGCTTTTAAATTCTGCACATAATGCTTTTGTGATGTTAAATAAGCATTATGTGTATCATTTTTCACCTCTAAGTTACAGTGGGAATGTTGTAGGCTGCTGATACTTAGACTGGTAAACAGTATATTTTTTCTTCTTCTTAGCCTCTCCCCCATGTTTGGCTCTTACAGTTTGAAGTGAAAATATCTAGTGTGTGTTTTTAAATGAACAATATTGCAGTGTAAACTCACATTAAAGGTAGAGTATGTATGTATTTGCAACATTTTGTTTTTAATGAGCCTGATTTTGGAAGCTCCTGATGTTGCTGAATTTGCAATATCACAATGTGCAATAGCACTGTCTTGCTTTTCAATTGGTGTATGGAGTCGCTGGCTCCGCCCTCTGCCACCATTGCATTGACCTGATCACATGACTTTGGAAATTAGTATATAAGATTCACATGCTGCACTCTACACTATGCTTCAGGAAAAATCTTTTTAGTTGAAATATTGCTGGAGAAATAAACTGTCAAAAAGTGCAGAGCGAAGTCTTAAACTTCTAATTCTGCAATAGAGATATTTGTAGAACATAGGTTGATGGAGAATCATGGACGTGCCACAGTTTCTCCTTATGGGTAAAAAACATGCACATAGTGCACAATGGTTATTTTCTATATACAAATGGGTTTGGTAGGTGCTGTTTGTCAACATGCAATGTTTTGAAACGAGCACAATATTCCTGGGCTCTGACTGGCTTAATATTACTGGACTGTGACTGGCATAATATTACTGGGCACTGACTGGCATAATATTACTGGGCACTGACTGGCACTATATTACTGGGCTCTGGCTGGCACTATATTACTGGGTATCTGACTGGCACTATATTACTAGGCTCTGGCTGGCACTATATAACTGGGCACTGACTGGCACATTATTACTGGGCACTGACAGGCACACTATTACTGGGCACAGACTGGCACACTATTACTAGGCACAGTCTGGCACAATATTACTGGGCACTGACTGGCACAATATTACTGGGCACTGACTGGCATACTATTAGTGGGCACTGACTGGCACACTATTAGTGGGCACTGATTGGCACACTATTACTGGGCACAGACTGGTACACTATTACTGGGCACTGACTGGCACTATATTACTGGGCTCTGAGTGGCACAATATTACTGGGCACTGACTGGCATAATATTACTGGGCACTGACTGGCACAATATTACTGGGCACTGACTGGCACACTATTAGTGGGCACTGATTGGCACACTATTACTGGGCACTGACTGGCACACTATTACTGGGCACTGACTGGCACAATATTACTGGGCTCTGACTGGCACTATATTACTGGGCACTGACTGGCACTATATTACTGGGCACTGACTGGCACACTCTTACTGGGCACTGACTGGCACACTATTACTGGGCACAGATTGGAACACTATTACTGGGCACTGACTGGCATTATATTACTGGGCACTGACTGGCACAGTATTACTGGGCACTGACTGGCATAATATTACTGGGCACTGACTGGCACACTATTAGTGGTGCACTGATTGGCACACTATTACTTGGCACTGACTGGCACACTATTACTGGGCACTGACTGGCACAATATTACTGGGCTCTGACTGGCACTATATTACTGGGCACTGACTGGCACTATATTACTGGGCACTGACTGGCACACTATTACTGGGCACTGACTGGCATACTATTACTGGGCACTGACTGGAACACTATTACTGGGCACAGACTGGAACACTATTACTGGGCACAGACTGGAACACTATTACTGGGCACTGACTGGAACACTATTACTGGGCACTGACTGGCATAATATTACTGGGCACTGACTGGCACAATATTACTGGGCTCTGAGTGGCACTATATTACTGGGCACTGACTGGCACAATATTACTGGGCACTGACTGGCACAATATTACTGGGCACTGACTGGCATAATATTACTGGGCACTGACTGGCCCACTATTAGTGGGCACTGATTGGCACACTATTACTGGGCACAGACTGGCACAATATTACTGGGCACAGACTGGCACAATATTACTGGGCACTGACTGGCACTATATTACTGGGCTCTGACTGGCACTATATTACTGGGCACTGACTGGCACAATATTACTGGGCACTGACTGGCATAATATTGCTGGGCACTGACTAGCACACTATTAGTGGGCACTGATTGGCACACTATTACTGGGCACAGACTGGCACAATATTACTGGGCACTGACTGGCACAATATTACTGGGCACTGACTGGCACTATATTACTGGGCTCTGACTGGCACAATATTACTTGGCACTGACTGGCACACTATTGCTGGGCACTGACTGGCATAATATTACTGGGCTCTGGCATAATATTACTGGGTTCTGACTGGCACACTATTACTGGGCTCTGAGTGGCACACTATTACTGGGTTCTGACTGGCACAATATTACTGGGCTCTGAGTGGCACAATATTACTGGTATCTGACTGGCACAATATTACTGGGCTCTGAATGGCACACTATTCCTGGTTTCTATAATTGTATAATTTTCAAACACTGAAATTTTTTTTGGGTGTTTTCTTACATTTTTATTATGGGGGGGGGGGGGGGGTGCCACACTCAGGGTCCGCCCCGGGTGCCAAATGCTCTAGGTACGCCCCTGCATCCATGTATATCGGGGGAAGGATTCTAGATCAGCATTGAAGAAAATAGCTCTTCTGGGAATTATTTAGCAGAATGGAACCAGAGGAGAGAACATCTGGAAGTACCAACGGGCAAGAGAACTCATCACTCCTGGCATCCCATTACAGTGGGGTTTATTAAAGTCCTTACAGACTCTTTCATCACCCTTGGGTAACAAACACTTTGGTCATCTTAGAACCATTGACTATAAACCTTGTCAAATGTTTAAGCAAAGAGAACATATACTCAGGTTGGCATTCACTCAGATGTGTAATAGCCAAACATATACTGTCAGCATACATAACCAAATACTACAATGCATTGTAGATTACATTTAAAAATGAAGACTGATTATGTAATCACGATTTATGCATTATTCTTGATTCGCTCTTAAGCCTTTTGAAGATGCATGATTACATTTAATTTGCAATTATTTTGTTATTGGATTTTACTCTGCTTTGTTGTTAAACCTAGGTTTTCTGAGATTAGCCTTAATTGTGTAATTGAACACCCTGCATACAGCTGACAATCGCTAGAAGCAAAGATGTACATGAAAGAATACATTGTCATTTGTACTATGTGTATGTATATTTATAAATATCTATATTTTATATGTATGTATAAAATACATGTACAGTGAGGGAAAAAAGTATTTGATCCCCTGCTGATTTTGAAAGTTTGCCCACTGACAAAGAAATGATCAGTCTATAATGTTAATGGGAAGTGTATTTTAACAGTGAGAGACAGAATAACAAAAAAAAAGTTATAAATTGATAAAGTTGACACGAGTGAAGAATAATTTTTGAAAGAGGCCTTTATGTCACATTGCTAAATTCTACACTCATCTTTTACAATATATAACAATTAATTTGCGTATACTGGCACATGGTGATTGCATAAATAGATAGAACAAACACAATAACATTTCTCTCCTAATCTATGGATATGATTAGAATTCGGCAAATGTAATGTTTAGAAAAATCTTATAGTCTGCTTTAGAAAGATAGACAAGTTGGAGCATTTTATTACTTACAGCAAATGTGAAGATTATTTAGCAGTAATATAAAAGCAGTTAAAGTACAGTTTAAATCTGCTTTATTCAAACAATTCTAAATATTTAATGGGCTAATAAGAATATTTGTTAAGTCAGTTGGGTTGCACATTGTTGGCGAAATGACAAACTCGGGTCTCAAAATGAAAGTTGATCTCTAAAGTCGACCTCCTCGAGCTATTCTTGCATTTTGGTGAAAAGACCCAAAATGCTGCAAACTATACGACCATGTAGTGTGACCACCAACAAAGGAATATTGACATTTTATTCTCAACAGCTTTTAGTAGGACCTGATACCTTCTAAGTGTGTCACCACTGTGATATAACTAGAGAGGTACCTGTTCTTAAAAGTCTGCAGAGGTGGGAACTGAGGAACCTAGACATTTTCTCCACGTGTAGCATTTCAATTAATAGTAGACTTCCCTTAAACATCATGAGAACATAAAAAACATAAAAATGCGCTTGAGAGCAAACTGTGATTAAGCACCTTAGTGAACAAAATATATAGTGGCTCTCAAATGAGAGATAGTGGATCTAATTTCCAAAAATCAGGGAGATGGTGTGGGTCCCCCTTAAGGGGATACACTTACAAACTCTTTGAAAAGAGACAGCACTTCAGGTATGTCCGGTAGAAATCTGGCTTCAGAGTAGTAATTCTCATGAAAACACAGCAGAGGACATCAATTAATAATAGAACAGGTAGATTTTAATAAAAAAATAGTAGCTGCTTACATGAGGATTCTGGAAGTCACATGAAGTGGGCGCCACACAAAATGACAGGAATCCTTTACAGTAAGTAGTATTAAAATATCAAGTAATACTTTAAATATAGAAAAATAATAAAAGTACAATGGTAAGAATAGCAGGTTGAGTCCAGAATGCTACGCGTTTCGCTCTACATGAGCTTCGACCAGGCGTCTGGACCCCCTGCTTCAGAATGACACTTTTATCCTCCGTTGGTATTGCCGGGTCCTGGCGTTGCTTAAGCATTCGTCATCATCTCGCGCGATTTCGGTTTGGAGATTCTCTGTCTTCACATCTCGCGAGATTTTGACTTAGATTTTTTTTTTTTTTTTCCCTCTTCCAAAAACGGGACATAAGCTGAGTAGCTCAGTTTTACATATGCCATAGAAAAAAAGGGTGAATAAAAGACATAGCGCTTTACCCAAAAAACAGGCTGGTATATATCAGCATATAGAAATGTGCATTTCAGAAACGGACCTATATACAAAAAGTTGGCCAGCTATAAATAATAGCTGCGCACGGGGAAAAGACAGGTATATATACCTGTCTTCTAGTATATATATATTCTAGTATATATATACCTGTCTTTTCCCCGTGCGCAGCTATTATTTATAGCTGGCCAACTTTTTGTAAGAGCTAAGATATCAGCGCTGGTTACACTGTTATATTATTTTACCTTAAACATCATGGAAATGCAAATCAAGCTGAATTTATATTTCAGGTTCTCAATCACTGATTCAGGTTTAATTTCGTCAAAATTAGAAAGGATTAAATTCCTAATATATTTATACAGGGCTCGGGACCCAAAACTCACATTGTTATCTAAGTGGTATCATGATGTGAGCCCCCAGATTTTTGCGATACTTCCACTTTTATGTGGATGCTATAGCGAGATCTGTTACTCTGGAGGCTGCATGGGATCCATCAGAGCACCATGTTATTAGCGGAATGCTGCTATAATAGAGCACAGCGGGATCCCCTCTGTCAGGAAAGGCCACTTTGAATGGCCTCAGTCTGGCGGAGTAGACGTAACATATTCTCAAAGTGAGCACCAGTTACATTTATTCTCATTGCGCATGAACCCACAGGTCTCTCCCTCTGTGTCCCTGACACCTGATTACCTGATGTTTGGGCCAGGAACACAAAATCGCCATTTTCATGCTTTTGTCCAGAATGACAAGGGCACCATGCTGCGTTAAGGGATGAAAAGCAGGAAAACGTGTCTGCAAAACCAGACTGCTGTATTGTGCTTTTTAGCAACACTCGTTACTCGGTTGTGACTATTAGTAGTCACTGGTGAGTCTAGACTTAGACTAATAGAGTTCCATTTTGTTTAGTATCATTTCCATCAACATATATGTGATAGTTGACAAGATATTATAAATATTACCTTGCTCTCACTCCCCAGCCATTCATAGTGTACATGTCCGCTTGGTCATTCCTTGTAAAATGTCCTAAATGCATTGCGTGACATCTGGCACCAGAAACCGAGGGAAGTCATTAAGTCATATTTGTAATATTTTATTTGTACTGTAAATGTGTAGGATCAAAAATGATTTCTATCATTGTAACAGTATAGTGTTTTTAATATTACTCTCCTGTAAATTATGTTTAAGTGACAGTCCCTTTATAGTAATACTTTGTTTGACATAAACAGCACATCACATACCCAGCTAACCCTTGCAACACTCAAATGTTTAAACAATATTCCATCCTCAATTACTAGTGCAATAATCTACCACTCTGAATGCTAGCCTGCATCCTCCAAGAGCAAATCAGATCTTTTTTGTTAGCAATGCTTTTCATACACTGTACCTAAACCATTATTACCGCCATCTTTACATTCTGCATAGACGTTGCCATAATGTGATTACACCCCCTGCATTAGTCAAGTCTTGTCTATGTTGCTCATTCACATGTTTCTGAGAATACAAATAATGGTTTGTTGGATAAATCCTAGCATCCCATTATCCATGGCTTTGCTCCACTGTTCTACATGTGTGTCACAAGGCTTCATGTGAAGGATATGATTTAACGATCAGAGCATATCATTTCAAAACATTTAACATTAACTGGTTGTATTCTGGAGGGCACCCTGGCAATGCTTGTCATGTCCATTCCTCATTACCGTTTATAATTGCTTATATAATTGAGCAGAAGTACAAACGATCTATGCTGGAATTCACTGCGTTGCTTGAAAATTTAAAAAAGACTGATATTTTGCAAGTTCTCTTGTCAGCGCTAATTAAGCTTTTAGCTAATTGAGCAATTTAAGATTTGAAAGAGAAGAAAGTTACTTAAAAAAGGAAATGAAAGAAGTATTTACTTATTTAAGTATACTTATTTACTGTATAAAAGTGCATATGTATTTATGTATTTATTTATATATATCTATATACGTATGGGTGATGGATAATATACTCCTTATTTGGGAGGGACAGTCACTGTTTTGCCCCAAATTCCTCTGTCCCTTTGTCCTCGTCATTTGTCCTATTTTCTAGAGGCTCAGCATATTAGAAATATATGAGTGTGTCACAAACCTCCAAAATGTAAATAAAATGCATTCTTTTTTTTTTTCTAAATGACAGAATTCATCAAAAGCTCTCAATTCACTTGAAATGATGAGAAGTTTGTATGTATGTTTGTATGTAGCAGTGACCTGTGTGTGTGTGTGTGTGTGTGTACAGAACTTTGTTGACCTAATAAGCTGTTAAAATGTAAGGTCCCACTGACATTAAGTGTTGGTTCATTGTGTTGCTCCGTAAACATTTCTGTACAGTGCAGGTTTTGACATATTTAGTTTTTTTGCCTACTTCTCGGTGTGTTTTACTCATAACTAAATTAGACCTATGTGTAGTGATTGCCTGTTACCGTTTGGCAAGCTCAGTCTCATCATCTACAAGCTTACCTGGAGCAGTTACGGGCTCTTTCCTTGGTTACCTGATTAGACTTCTCAACATATTGTTGTTCAATATTAAAGATAAGCTGACAATGTGCTTTTAATAACATTGTTTGTAGGTAAGCAATAAAAGTATTTAGAAAATTGGCAGACTTAATGGGACAAATGGTTCTTATCTGTCAACACATTCTATGTTTCTGTTACATGCCCCATCACCCCATTACATGCACCATCACCCCCATTACATGCCCCATCACCCCCATTACATGCCCCATCACCAACATTACATGCCCCATCACCCCAGGACTTACCCAGGGCAGTGCTGTTTGTTCCTGTGTGTCTAGTGGTATGCAGCACTTTGTCTATGGTGCTCCCTGCATGGTTTGATGGGTGAGTTCCAAAAGATCACATGACCCAGGGGCATGTCTGATGTCAGAGCACTGGGATAACGTGATCTTATGATCTCTTAAGCCATGGTCTCTGGCGTCACAGGAACCCCCCCCCACCCCGCCAGACAAGGCAAGTGCCGCCCTAGTCACTTGCCTTGTCTGCCTCGCACTAAATACAGCACTGAGTACACCTATAGATCCTGTTATCAAGACACTCATTATTTGCAGTGTCCAACATACTCTGTTTAAATTACTGCTGTAAAGAGGCAGACGTGGATTTTCTGCCTCATTTAAATAAAAAAATTGGGTTAACTCCCTCTTTAAAAATCCTTAGTGTAGCTAGTCAACGCTTAGTAAGGCACTTCCCCTTGATGCTCAGGCATTTATAAATGCACACAGTTGGAGTGTCACTTCAAGCTATCGCTGAATTATAGACTTCTGAAGGTGCTGAGCCATCTTATGGTTGGCTGAGTATTACGGATCTATACTCCACAGAGCAGGACTGCACATAACCCCCTCCGATTCCTGCACATTTTTATGGGCAGCTTGCTTGTGATATAACATCCTGTGCAGGCTGTTACTGTGCAGCTTGCAGAGGGACCACACGAGTGAATTTCTATAGGTGGTCATATTTGTATTTCTGATACATAGCACCTAGTGCACTCGGAGTAGTAATGCCTTGCCTTCCTCAGGACCTGCAGCCACTTCTGACAATACAGATCCTTTAGCACGTGCATTTATACTTTTGAGGAATTGTATGTCACTGTTGGCCCAAACATTTAATTAGGTGTACTTATTAAACACACATTTGGCAGGATTCATCAGACATTTTCCGCAAACATGTTCTATAAAACTTCAGATGTAGTTGTCCTGCTAATAGTGCTTATTGGGCTCTTTTGAATGACCTTAAAGATGTATCTGGCCATTGAGTATCATAAACTGTAATGGAAAAATTTGAATTAAAAACCACTGACAAGTGATAATTCACTTGACTGAGTAGAGCACATTGTATCCTAATGTCCTATTGCTATTATGTTTATTTTGTTCATTGTTTGATTATCCTGCAGGAACTGTAATCAACAGTGCAGATAATTGTATGCTATCATGGTTACTTTCCCCTATTGTACCCTGTGTGTTTTTAGGATACAGAAATGTGTTCTTACTGAATCATTTATAATGTGCACTTCATGGATCACAATAACAGAGATGCATATGGCAGTGTTTTAACCTGTACATTTGTTTGCTTGTTTTTTCATAAATATACATGCAGGGAATCCTTGGGAATGTCTTTCAAAGTTTCCTGCTCCATCCATATAGATTACATTTTGCTGTTGTTCACATTACAAGAGGATCAGTACAAATGAACTGGGTCCTTGTGCGGTAACAGTTTTATTTTAGAAGCTGGAAACTGCCTCCCTTTTTTTTAAACAAATAAACTTAATTATGTCACATATGCAGTTGAATTCCCTTACACCTCTATGGCAGATCTTTGATTGATTCTCAGGAACATCCATCATTTACTAGAGCTACATATGCCATAGTGGGATAGATCAATCCCCATAGGAAAGGTAAGTTCTCAAGTTAAATATCGTTAAACCCACAAAATAGGAACTGGAACAAATAAATGCATATTTATTGCATTGTGTCAGATTTAATATGCAAAATTGTTGTACTTACTTTCTTTCTGGCCTGATCACTGAACACATTTTTGTGTTTTTGATTTTTCAAAAATAAATATGTTAATTATATTTTCATTGTCTACAAATTCATGACGGTAACATGGTAAACAGGGTACATCCTCATCTTCAATCAAATGCTTATATATGATATCAGACTTCTTAACGCAAAGTACATATTAACACCTTTGCGACAATGGACGTGTCAGGCACATCCTGCGGTGAATCAAACGGTTTTCGCAATCAGCGACCGCGAAAACCGCTTTAACGGTGCTGGTCTATTGCATCGACAGCGAGACAATATCCAGCACCGAAATTTCTTTTCTGTGGCACCCACGATCGCCCCACGGAGCGATCGTGAGAGCCAAATTGACGGAGCAGCATGCAAATTTTGGGTTCGGGTTGGGGTCAAAAGGTCAATATAGGAAAAAAAAACAAACACTATTTTTGGTTTTTGCCCCAACACTTGCAAAAAAAATACTGAAAAATATGGAAACATGCATATTTCTGAACTCGGGACAACATTTAGAATCTATTTAGACGTGGTCTTTTTTAATGATTGTATTTGTGTAAATTATATTTTAGGTGAAAGTTAGAAAAAGTGGTTTTTTTTTAAAAATTTTCATCATATTTTATGATTTTTTTGTAGTAAATTATAAGATATGATGAACATAATGGTATCTAATGAAAGCCCTTCTTATGACGAAAAAAACATTTAATTTGTGTGGGTACAGTATGTGAGAAAGAAGAAAATTGCAGCTAAACACTAACACCCCAGAAATTTCAAAACAGCCATTGTCACCAAGGGAAAGTCAAGGTAAAAATGTCTTGTCACTAAGGGGTTAAAGATCAAATAACATAGTTGTTATTTTACATGTATTTATTTACATATTGTAATTAACCCTTTAAGGACCAGGGATTTTCCTGGGCCAAGGACCAGAGCGTTTTTCAATTTTTAATACGCGGTTTTTGAAACATAAATTTCCTCTCTCTCATTTAACGTACCCATACAAGTTATATGTTGTTTTTTAGAGGACAGTTAGAGCTTTCTTTTGATACCCTATACATAAAAATGATTTACATTTTAGTATTAAAAAATACATATAAAAGAGGAAATTTTTGAGGAAAAAAAAGTTTTTCCCCATTATTTTCCCAATAATAAGCTACATAACTAGTGCAACACTAACCCACTTATCCCCCCTAATTAACTAACTAATAAAAAAGAAAAATATTGGTTCCCAAACCCCCCATAACAAAAAAGACAGAAAAAAACTCTGAAGAGTGCGATGTCAGATCAGTAAAAATCATGCAACAGGCATGCAGGGGTTAAATTTTATTAAATAAATATATTAAAATTACCTTTATTTATTCAAAAAATTTTTATAAATTGTAAAAATAAAAAAATCTGTTAAAAAAAAAACTAAATGAGGGCCATAAAGTGGAAGGAAACTGATCACAGTTAAAAACTGTGATCAGCAATGAAAGGGTTAATTTTTTTTTTTTTTTTTTTAACCTATGTGTGTATAATTAATTTATTTTTACTTACAGGTCACTCTCTGTGCTTCACTATAAGAATGTGAAGCACAGGGAGTGAATTAGAGGCAAAGTCAGTGTGTGAACACACTGACTTTGCCATCTAATTTGCATGTTATCGCGGTGATGACTAAATCACCGCGATCACATGGCCGGAAACTGACCGATCGGGTCCAGGAGCTTTGCCTCGGGTGCGAGGCTTAGTCCTGGACCCGTTGCAGACTAGCTGGCGGTGCCCACGGAGCGCACCGCCGGCTAGACTGCATGACGAGTTAACTCGTCATAAGGTCGCTAACGCTGCGGCTCTTATGACGAGTTAACTCGTCATAAGGACGGGAAGGGGTTAAATAGTAAAGTATCTACTGATACTCCCACCACTGTATCACTGTTTTATAGGCACTTCTGCCTAGTCTTGCCCTTATTCCTCAAATATATCATCTATAAATGTATATACAAAAGCATATGCACTGGTTTTAGCAAAATGTTTTACAATAATGTTTCCTTATAATAATCTTTATGTTGACTTTGTTATTATTATATCTTGAAATTTTCCTAATTTCAATTTGATTTTGAAACAAAATAACCACTTAATAATTCTGTGTTTTAATCTCAATATGTCAGAGTGAATAAATACTAGGTTGAAATTCTCCATGCATGTCCCAATTATTAGGACCCAATTTGTGTACTGCAAAAATAACTATTGTTGTATTAAAGTACTTTTCATACAAAGAATGAAAGAAAGCAATAAGGAAACGTAACTACATCATTTTTCCTCTGGTTATTAAAACAATATAAATGGAATCACTTTTGTTTATAATAAAACAACTTGGCTATTCCACATTTTACATATTTCTTTATTTGTAAAAAGAGTATGTTGTCCATTTTTTCCTCCTATCTCCTTAATCAAATTCATAAAGCATGTAGGCATCCTTTGATGACAATAATTAGCGAAGAATATAGCAGAAAAAAAATCAATGACGTCTGTTTCCATTAAGCGATATTTTTTTCAGTTGTGTGTTGTTATGTAAAATAAGGTATGCCTAATGAAACTGTAAAGTGTTTTACTGCTATTTACAGAAATCCAGCAGTAACTGGTTTAGTTATTGCCTCTGTAGGCGCTCCGTGTCATTCTTACTACCGTATTTGCTCGATTATAAGACAAGGTTTTTTTCAGATTTTTTTTTCTGAAAATTCCCCCTCGTCTTATAATCGAGGTCTTCTTATAATCTGACCTCAAATTGAGGTCAGATTATAAGACAGTGATCCAGGTCCCCAGCAGAGCTGCAGGGGACCTGGATCCCCCTCTCTAACAGCAGGGGATCTCTGCTGCCCCACTAGCCACCAGGGTGAATCGGCAGCTGGGGGATGTCTGCACGATACGTGCAGACATCATCCATGCTGCCCGACACCTCCGTCTATTATGACGGACCAGCTGTCCGTCATAATAGACGGAGGTGTCGGGCAGCATGGAGGATGTCTGCACGTATCGTGCAGACATCCCCCGGCTGCCCCCACTAGCCACCATGGATCTAGGTATAGTTAAGGGGGAGGGAGGGGGCAGGGAGACAGGGGGAGGGAGGGGAGCAGAGCAACAAGGGGAGGGAGGGGAGCAAAGCAACAAGGGGAGGGAGGGGGGAAGAGACAGAGCAACAAGGGGGGAGGGACAGAGCAACAAGGGGGGAGGGACAGAGCAACAAGGGGGGAGGGACAGAGCAACAAGGGGGGAGGGACAGAGCAACAAGGGGGGAGGGACAGAGCAACAAGGGGGGAGGGACAGAGCAACAAGGGGGGGAGGGACAGAGCAACAAGGGGGAGGGACAGAGCAACAAGGGGGGGAGGGACAGAGCAACAAGGGGGAGGGACAGAGCAACAAGGGGGGAGGGACAGAGCAACAAGGGGGAGGGACAGAGCAACAAGGGGGGAGGGACAGAGCAACAAGGGGGGAGGGACAGAGCAACAAGGGGAGGGGGGCAGAGAGAAACAAGGGGGGAGAGACAGAGGGAGGGGGGACAGAGCAACAAGGGGAGGGGGGCAGAGAGAAACAAGGGGGGGGGAGAGAGAGGCGAGGGGGAGTCAAAGGGAGGGGGAGAGAGACAAAGCTGGGGGCAACGGAAAGAGAGAGGCAGCATTGGCACATAAAAAAGAAATAAAAACAAGAAATGCACTTTTTGATATAATTTTTTTATTAAAAAAGCAATTTACATGTGAATATATACAAGTTTAACTTTTTTCCTATAGGGTAGTCTTATATTCAGGCTTTTAGTTTTTTTCCTAAAGCAATATCCAAAGTTTGGGGGGTCGTCTTATAATCAGTGTCGTCTTATAATCGAGCAAATACGGTATTTAAAATGCAAAGTTTAATAAGTAGCGTTATTTTTAGCACTTCCATCTTCTTACCAGTATAGAGATTTAGATCACTACCAGTGTGGTTCCTTGGGTTTTTTACTGAACTGACGGTACCTAAAGTTCTTGTGAGGTTTGGGTACGAGTGAGTATTTCTACTTTCTTGGGCAACTCACGTGTTGATGAGCCTAATAATCCAGGCTCATAGATAACAGGTACACACAGGGTTAACAGTACAGCAGTGATAAAGCACTGCAGGCTGTCCGCAAACAAGCTCACGATCAGGCAGCTTGGAGGCAGGCAGGCAGAGACATACAGCAATGGAGGAGAAGCCAGTATTAGGAAACACAAGTGACTTTAATAAAAAGCAAACAATATCTGCTTATATGTAAAAATATTAAAAACCGGCACAGCTATGGTTAGTCACATCTGTTGGTAGCATCCTTTTCAGAATATAGCGTTTTGTTCATTTCAGGTGTTGTGGCTCCTCCCTCCTTGTCTACGCGTTTTGCTGATGTTGCCTCTGTCTCCTATACCGCTATAATCTTGCCACAAACAATAAGGGCAGTTAATCAAAACATTGTAGGTTAGCACAATGGTTTTCTGGCCAAATGTAAGCATGTTGTATTATGCTTAAGCAAATTATGCATAAATGTGGCCAGAAAACGCTTCTAAGTCAGCTTTAGGGTTGCCACCCAGCATGTATTTAACCAACACGCCAGTAGAAAATGGGCTTGAAGTGAATGCTAAGTTTATTGAGGAAATGGAATGGCCAATGGTGCAAACCCATGGTGTGTGCATATATTGGCAGAAAGGAATACCAGAAAACGCAAACATAGATGAATGTATCCAGTATTGTGTTCCACATTGATTGAGAACAGCCATTGGAAATGTGGTGCATGACAACTAGATGTTCCAACTGCATACTCAGGTCTACAGGTTTTGAGGCAGTACATCTTCAGTTTCTGATAGGGAAACCAGTGGTTGCAATTAAAATATAATTATATTCATATGTAGTGGTACAATATAACTATCTTCTAGTCAGCCACAGACAGTGGTACTATCGTTTTTTAAGAGTTCCTATTAGAATATGGTTATCCAACCGCAGGTGGTGGAACAGTATAGTTAGCCAGTGAAACATAGGTTGTGCAGAGTAGCTACTGTCATATTATATAGTTCTTTGCTGGTTGAGTGGCAGTACTAGTCTGTGCCCTCAGACCTAAGTCATTGCTTCTTCACATTGCTATATGCAGAGCTTGGGAGCAGGGATAACGTGTGCTCTCTTTAGCACACAGGCACAGTGAACTTTATGCACAGGAATACATACTTGCAACCAATGGATCTTTTTTGGTTCTGCAGTGTTAGGCCCCTTCTTAACCTTGGTTAGCGCCATGGAATAAATGTAAATTAAAATGTACAAAAATGAAATTGGAGTCAAATCCCACAAATGGAGCAATCAGCTGAAACATTCCATTGGCTTCCATCATGATTGCTCCATTTTTACAACTTTGCCCCAAGAATTCCCCTATATTCAACTACCAGGAAGCGATTTTACCAGTTACTACACCTACAAAGAGAATCATATGTGAAACTAGTTAACTAAAGTGAATTATCTTTGCATTTATCCTGCACACCTTGTCTTTTTGGCATCCTAAATAATATTAACCTAGCTTTAAATAAATGTCTTCGCCCCTTCCTGTCCAGAGTGTTTGCTTGCACCTTATTGAGTATGGTTTTTAGAGAGGTCAAACTAATCTGTATTATTTGCGCATAACGTATTCACACATTTTGAGTGAGGTTTTCTCGAATGCAAAGGGCTGTCTACAAAAAAGGAATGTTGAGTTGCCATTTCTGGAGTTGGCAAGTGGCACTTTTCTAAAGATTACTTTTTGGCAGGCTGTTTGTTCTCTGCTAGGTCCAATAAGTTGTGACCTATTTTTAGGAGAAGTTGTTGCTCATGAGTCAGCTTAATTCTTAGCATGCCGCTCATGAAATAATATCGAGGTTTAAGGCTGACATGTTGGAGTTTGTTTTGGAGCCAGGTATTTCATGAATACTGTCTGTAGTCTTAAACAGTTCAGCATCATCACCAGTGTAAGTACGTGCGGACTCTAAACCTCTCCTGTATAAAACGTAATCTCTATATTACAGTAACATTAGCATATGAACTATACTGAAAGGCAGTTTTGGTATATACATATCTAACTTATGTTGTTGTAAATTAAGCCTTTTTATTCTAAAATATGAGCATGTCACAGCCTGAAAACATTAGCAGGAATTTAGGATGTTTTAGAATGATAGACTTTTATCCTGTGTGATTCTTTTTGTGAGAAATAGTATCATGTGCATTCCAGTTGCTGTGGACTTCATCTCAGATGCTTAGCTCGCTAGCTATGTTAGGTGAATACGGGTTGCCCTCTTTTTGAAAATAAATAACAACTAACTATATTTCTGGTGCTACAAGTTCAGCACTCACCTGCTTACACACATTCAGGGTGACACAGTCATGCTCATATGCATAATCAAACATACAGTCGCGCACATATATACACACTAAACAAAGACAAAAGTATTGGGACACACCACTTAATTATTGAATTTCGATGTTTCAATCAGATCCATTGCCACATGTGTATAAAATCACCGAGCCATGCAGGCTGCATTTACAAATATTTATGAAAAAAATTTGATCATTCTGAAGATCTCAGTGACTACAAGCGAGGTACTGTGATAGGATGCCACCTTCGCAATAAGTCAGTTTGGGAAATAACCTCTCTGCACAGAAACTGCGTGTGAGGAACTTCATGGAATGGGTTTCTTTCTGTAATCCAGGGTTTTAATGTTTACAGTGTTTATTCTAATACCGACGGGCTGATGGGGGCTCACAACCCTGTTTCCAGTAACTGACCTAACTAGGTTCAATATGCAACAGTATACACAAATAGTGTTGCGAAATAAAAATATAAATACACATTTATAAATAGGTGTAATAGAGGGGGGCTAGCCCTACCAGATATAGAACTTTTATAAGGCAGTGCATTTGGCCAGAGCAGTAAACTGGACCAAAGAAAAAGTATCACTGAACATACCTATCCCCCTAGCAATATGGCTAGATAACTCACAGCAAATACTGAAGGATAAATCCCATCCAACGGTCGGTAATACCTTGAATATAGTAAAAGATATTCAAAAGAAAGGAAATATTATCAACAGCCCCTCCCTAATGCTACCACTAGTATATAATAAAAACTTTCCACCAGGCTTGGAAAAAGGGTTTTTTGATAATTATTTCGATCCAAAAATTGCCTCCCCTAGAATACTACACTTCATTCAGGGTTGCTCCCCTGATAATCGAGAGTAAGATACAACCCTACCACTGGGAGGACCAAGAAACAAATTTATACAAATACAGGTTAATAATTATATACAAAAACTATATAGGGGGAAAGATATTAATGGAGAAACTACAAGACTTGAAGACAGCTGTATATCCCATGAACAATCTAAGCATCTTATTTCGAAAATGTATAATTTAAAAATCGATATCGATAAAATAAAGAAACCAAAATTTATAGAAGAATGGGAAAAGGATTTTAACCTCACTTTTACAGAAATGGAATGGTTTAAAATAGCGGAACTAATAAATAAATGTTGTATATCAGTTAGACTACAAGAAAATGCATATAAGATCAGGGTGCCATCCATATTACATAAAATATCTAAACAAAATAGTGATAAATGTTGGAGATGTAAAATAGAAGAAGGGACCACCTTACACATATGGTGGTCCTTCACTGAAATACAAATATTCTGGATACAAATAATTAAAGTAATTTAAAAAATTGTAGACTCTGATATACCAACAAATCCAGCCACTTTTTTGTTACATCACACTAGACACTCCATTAAAGAATATAAAAATTCATTGACAATAAGACTGATAAATGGTGTTAAAATGCTCATACCAAAATATTGGACGTGTCGGCAAATCCCGTCAATTTGAGAATGGGCAGTGGAAAAAGATAATACCCAGAAGATGGAGGACTTAGTGGCCATTAGACAGGGAACAATAATACTGTTATATGGACAAAGTGGAGAAACTATAGAGACAGTGAGGAATTCCTGGCCTTAATGGACTAGGGGGGGAGAGGGGGGGAGTATATGGAGAGAGGATTAAAATTAATAAAAAGTAAATACTGAAATTTTCTTTTTTTTCCTTCCTTCCTTCCTTCCTTCCTTTTTTTTTCTCTCTTAGTTTTATCTTATTTTAATCTGCTTATGTTTTGTTAGTTAGCTAGTTATATTAATAGGCGGGACGTAAAGGTTTAACCCCTTGCATACACGAGGGATGAGCGGGTGTAAACAGAGATAATTTTTTACAGAGGGGAGAGAGACCGGTAAACCATCCGCTGAGCACCTATAGTTGTTTGCAAGGGGAAAGTGTAATAAGCTAGGCAAAAGGAAATATGTTATATGTTACGTGTTATATGTTTTGTATGTTTGATAGCTATGTGACTGTATTTTATGTATCTTACTTTTGTTTAAATAAAAAAAAAAATCTTTTTTCTTCCCTTTATTGTGTGTGTTTTTGTGTTGTTAATTATGTAGTATGTAATAAGTGCTAAAAAAAAAAAAAGAAATTGTAATAAAGATATATTTATTAAATAAATAAATAGGTGTGATACTTTGGTATATAAATTCCAGGACGAAATAAAACAGAAAGGGATAAACACAAAGGTGTAGTATACTATAGCAGGGAGGGGGACTTCCAGTGCGGTCTGTGCCCTCAAGCTGCAGTCCTGTGCGCTGAGTGACGGGTTATCTGACACCCAGTACTCAGGCTCTCTTTCAAGTGCAGAGCGCAAGGGGGTGAACCAGGCAGTCATGACATGATCGCTTTGAGATCCCAGTGGATACCGATGGCGGCAATTTCATGCCGCTCTTAAAGTGACGTCTGAGTCCAAAGGATTCATTGTAGGGCTGGTCAATTAATCCCATCTGTGCACAGTGATTTGTATTAAAGTCCCTTTAGTACTGCAGGTGCCCATTTTTAACCACCTAGTTAAAAACCTTAAACCTTTTCTTGATCTTTTCTATATTCTGTGGTGCTGCAGCTATCTCTGCATTCTAAAGATTATCTATACTGATTTTCTTTCTAATACGCCATATAGCTTTGTTGCAGTTGCTTTATTGTAATGTCCTTGGTCATCATATGGTTTCTTAACGGCAATACATACTGACGTTAATTTACCTTTGAGACGATACAAAACTATTTTAATCTGTAATACAGGAGCTGCTTACATAGGTAATTTCATAAACGCACATTCTTATTAATAACTCAAGGTTATTTCTCAAGCATGTGGCTTTATTCCCCATGTTTAAAAGTATGATATAAAGTTCCATATAATTTGCTGACTGACCACACATGTATCTGATTATCAATATGTCTTCATTATTTGAATGTTATCTCTTTAACATCACAGGTTTCACAGGTGAGAGTTTCGCTGTGCTCTGAATTAATTTCCATTAATATACAAGCTCTCTTTTTCTAAACAACGCCCTTTTACATGCAAGTTGCTGAACTAGTTTTGCAACTGTGCATTTATTTTATTATTAATTTACTTTTGTTTTATCAAAATACTAATAATATTACAAGATGTAACTAATATCTAAGGTAAATCATTTGTGAACAGACCCATCAATCTTTGAGTGTCTTGCTACCTTCTTCATTAAAGTGTGAGTTTGGTGGTCATGATGACAGCTCATCCTGAAAAACTCAGACAGATTCAACCTCCCTTGCATACTCCCATCTTGCGCTCAAAAAATGCTATTCACAAAGCATATTTTCAAAGTCTAGATGTGGTTAAGGCAGGTGAGATAGAGGTTGTTGAAGGAGGTGGGGTTTGGAGGTTGACTTGGAATTTAAAATAGCTACTGTCATTTCTTTTCCTATTGAAAATAATGGGACTTGCCAAAGTCAGTAGAGGTAAGTTGAATAGAGAAAATTTTGTGACCAAGTCTACCTCCCTTCGCTTTTAGTGAATAGCAAATTTGTTATGCATTCCATGGAGGTCAAGGTTGAGTTGGGAGGTCGAGTTTTGTTTAATGAATAGCTCAAGGTGGTCTAGTAGGTAGTTAGACTTGAATTTTGGGACTAAGTCCAATTCAACCCCTTCAACCACCATGAGACTAGTTTGGATTTTAGTGGATAGACCTACTGACATTGACGCATAGCATAATATTTTTGGATTTAGTCCTGTGTAGTTCTGTGTTACTCACACACTGCATAATATCGGGGATTTATTCCTGTGTAGTTCTGTGACACTGATGCACTGCATAATATCGGGGATTTATTCCCATGAGTTCTGTGACACTCTCACACTGCATAATATCGGGGATTTATTCCCATGAGTTCTGTGACACTCACACACTGCATAATATCGGGGATTTATTCCCGTGTAGTTCTGTGACACTCTCACACTGCATAATATCGGGGATTTATTCCCATGAGTTCTGTGACACTCTCACACTGCATAATATCGGTGATTTATTCCCATGAGTTCTGTGACACTCACACACTGCATAATATCGGGGATTTATTGCTTTGTAGTTCTGTGACACTCGCACACTGCATAATATCGGGGATTTATTCCTGTGTAGTTCTGTGACACTCACACACTGCATAATATCGGGGATTTATTCCCATGAGTCCTGTGACACTCTCACACTGCATAATATCGGTGATTTATTCCCCTGTAGTTCTGTGACACTCACACACTGCATAATATCGGGGATTTATTCCCGTGTAGTTCTGTGACACTCTCACACTGCATAATATCGAGGATTTATTCCCCTGTAATTCTGTGACACTCTCACACTGCATAAAATCGGTAGGGTTGCCACCTGGCCAGTATTTTACCAGCAGGCCAGTAAAAAATTGTCTTAACCCCCAAAGTTACATCTATGGAGGATCGGGGATTTATTCCCCTGTTCTGAGATACTCACACTGCATAATATCGGGGATTTATTCCTATGAAGTTCTGTGACACTCACACTGCATAATATCGGGGATTTATTCCTATGTAGTTCTGTGACATTCACACACTGCATAATATCGGGGTTTTATTCCCCTGTAGTTCTGTGACAATCTCACACTGCATAATATCGGTGATTTATTCCCATGAGTTCTGTGACACTCTCACATGGCATAATTTGGGGGATTTATTACCGTGTAGTTATGTGACACCCACACACTGCATAATATTGGGGATTTATTCCCCTGTAGTTCTGTGACACTCTCACATGGCATAATTTGGGGGATTTATTACCGTGTAGTACTGTGACACTCACACACTGCATAATATCGGTGAGTTATTCCCATGAGTTCTGTGACTCTCTCACACTGCATAATATCGGGGATTTATTCCCATGAGTTCTGTGACACTCTCACACTGCATAATATCGGGGATTAATTCCCGTGTAGTTCTGTGACACTCACACACTGCATAATATCGGGGATTAATTCCCATGTAGTTCTGTGACACTCACACACTGCATAATATCGGGGATTTATTCCCATGAGTTCTGTGACACTCTCACACTGCATAATATCGGGGATTAATTCCCGTGTAGTTCTGTGACACTCACACACTGCATAATATCGGGGATTTATTCCTGTGTAGTTCTGTGACACTCACACACTGCATAATATCGGGGATTTATTCCCATGAGTTCTGTGACACTCTCACACTGCATAATATCGGTGATTTATTCCCCTGTAGTTCTGTGACATTCTCACACTGCATAATATCGAGGATTTATTCCCGTGTACTTCTGTGACACTCTCACACTGCATAATATCGAGGATTTATTCCCCTGTAATTCTGTGACACTCTCACACTGCATAATATCGGTAGGGTTGCCACCTGGCCGGTATTTTACCAGCAGGCCAGTAAAAAATTGGCTTAACCCCCAATGTTAAATCTAAGGAGGATCGGGGATTTATTCCCCTGTAGTTCTGAGATACTCACACTGCATAATATCGGGGATTTATTCCTATGTAGTTCTGTGACACTCACACACTGCATAATATCGGGGATTTATTCCTATGTAGTTCTGTGACACTCACACACTGCATAATATCGGGGTTTTATTCCCCTGTAGTTCTGTGACAATCTCACACTGCATAATATCGGTGATTTATTCCCATGAGTTCTGTGACACTCTCACATGGCATAATTTGGGGGATTTATTACCGTGTAGTTCTGTGACACCCACACACTGCATAATATCGGGGATTTATTCCCCTGTAGTTCTGTGACACTCTCACATGGCATAATTTGGGGGATTTATTACCGTGTAGTACTGTGACACTCACACACTATATAATATCGGTGAGTTATTCCCCTGTAGTTCTGTGACACTCTCACACTGCATAATATCGGGGATTTATTCCCATGAGTTCTGTGACACTCTCACTCTGCATAATATCGGTGATTTATTCCCATGAGTTCTGTGACACTCTCACACTGCATAATATCAGGGATTTATTCCCTGTAGTTCTGTGACACTCTCACACTGCATAATATCAGGGATTTATTCCCTGTAGTTCTGTGACACTCTCACACTGCATAATATCAGGGATTTATTCCCTGTAGTTCTGTGACACTCACACACTGCATAATATCAGGGATTTATTCCCATGAGTTCTGTGACACTCTCACACTGCATAATATCAGGGATTTATTCCCTGTAGTTCTGTGACACTCTCACACTGCATAATATCAGGGATTTATTCCCGTGTAGTTCTGTGACACTCTCACACTGCATAATATCGGGGATTTATTCCCGTGTAGTTCTGTGACACTCTCACACTGCATAATATCGGGGGTTAATTCCCGTGTAGTTCTGTGACACTCTCACACTGCATAATATCGGGGGTTAATTCCCGTGTAGTTCTGTGACACTCTCACACTGCATAATATCGGGGGTTAATTCCCGTTTAGTTCTGTGACACTCTCACGATGCATAATATCGGTAGGGTTGCCACCTGGCCGGTATTTTACCAGCAGGCCAGTAAAAAATTGGCTTAACCCCAATGTTAAATCTATGGAGGTAGTAGCATGACCGGTATTTTTTTGAAGAAAAGTTGGCAACCCTAAATATCGGGGATTTATCCCTGTCTGGTTCTGTGACACTCACACACTGGATATTACTGGGAATTTTATTACTGCTAAACCCTGTGAAACGCTCACACACTGCATATTGCTGCAAGTTTTATTGCTGTAGCATACTGTAATCCACTTTCACACTGCACTTGACATACTGTGATCCACTTTCACACCGCACTTTACTGTGAGCTTTATAGCTGTGTAATATTGCAGTGTGGAGCCAGCTCACGTAGTGCAAACATCCAACATTTGTCATCAGTTAGCATTATACAATGGTGCATTCAGCAATAGCCCCACATTGAGGCATTATCACCATATGTGCTCCTTCTGTACATCATCCCCATGGAATCAGTTCAATGGGATTCAGTTCACTGGAAAAACCTAATTTCAACAAGTCTTTATAATACTATACAAGCAAATAATTGTATACTTTTTTAGCTTGTTAGAACAATCTAAAAATACTGTTTTAACAAATTATTTCGCAGTAAACATCTTATCTGTGCATGTTAAGGTGATCAAACAAATGTAAACACAAGTCTGTCAAAGCTACATCAGTTAAACGCAATAAATGCTTATTTCTTTTCGTCTGACTTTTTTTTTTTTTTTTTTACCATCATAAAAATAATATGACAGGCAAGCTGCTTGATAAATTTGCCTGAAATATTTAGTAGTTAGTTTTGTGTCCCAGAAATATCCGAACCGCAGAGATTCTAACATTGAAATATAGCAGTGTTGTCCTTTGGGCGTTTAAATTGCAGGAATATTAGGCTTGTTCTAAATTATATTTATGATATTCCAGAACATCAGTGAAGAAATGAGACAGATAAATGAAACATATTTTTAGTTCTCTGAATATATTGGTAATATAAAGTGAATGGTTTAGAGCTGCAGAATTTGGGGGGGGGGAAATGCCAGGTCATACGCTAGAAGCAGAAGATTTTTTTTTTTACCATAATAGACAAATGGATAAATTAGATATATATTGTAGAATTAATAATGAAAAAGGCGTGATTCTCTGGTTACAAAATTGAAGATATGTTTACACAACATACTTTTTAAATGTACTCTTTGGTTTATCATCTTTTGGGGGATTATACTTATGGTGTGGAAAATGATGTGAAATAAAAAAAAAAAAAATCCAAGGTCTGAAGAAACTCCCAAAATTGTTTGGTAACATCTCAGTCTTAGCCGAGTGTTGAAACATCAGGGGTGCACCACTTTTCCATGATTCACCAGTAATAGTACCTAAACTCTAACCTAACATATCTCGAATTTCCCGTAAGTGTTTAAATAGTGTGTTGAAGTTACTCCAACCCCCATAAATTTAATTCAGGACAGCATCATTGCCATTTTTTCTCCTAATCATAAATTACATGGAGTTTGAGCAATATGAATATTTATGATATGGAATTAATATGTTTTATACACATTTAATGTAGGGTTGCCACTCTTTCTTCAAAAAAATTTTTTATATCTTTAAAGTAAGCAAATTTCAGCAGCCACACAGACTAGTGGCAGAAAAGGCCAGTTTTGGATGTACTAAATCCAGGTCTTTCTCTCCTATTTGGGATCAATTATCTATGAAAGGCTTCCCAGTTTAGCAGAATATATGTATTTTGATTTTTTATGACTAGCACTGCTGAAAGAGTTGATTATCTGATTATTTGTGGGAAGAGTAGAGTGGAAAATAATTCCCTTGCTTAGTTAAGTCTGCAGAATCTCTGCTTCATATCTTTGTAAGTACTACTTATATCCAAAGAAATGATGTACTGAAGAAAGTTAGCCCAAGGGTTTTACAAATAACAGAGACCTTGTAATCTGTGCTAAATTGCCCTTGTCTTCTACAACATGCTGGTGTATTTTACCCCCTATTGATAAAAATGAAAAGAAAAGAATCAATTGAAGTTTTTATAGACTTACACAAGCCTATTTTAATTCACAACACTTTACAGTTTACAATGTCTTTTGAATTGCCTCTTAATAAGTTTCTTCTTCATCCAAAGGCGGTATTTAGTATAAATGTGCGGCTGATTGAGAACATGCTGTAAACAAATGTATCTTTAACTTAAAGCATAATTTTACATTCAGAAACACCCCTAATATCCCACACAAACACATGCACACAATAACAGGGAAAATAGGCATTCTATAATCTAGAATATAATGCACACTGATTACAGATGCAATTCATTTGCAGAATTATGTTCAATATTGGAAAATCTATGCAGAGTACTTTCCACATTTCAAGCCAAATACGAATATTTTTGCGTACTCGCGACATACCAAACCCTTCCTCAGGTTTTATTTAAAGGGATTTGTATGACAAAGGGTTTTATTCATGAATGACGAACTTGGCAAGGTCATTTTTAAACCTAATAGCCAAGTTATTTACATATCAAACCACAGGTGATGTCATACACATGAAACACCCTAGACACATTTAAAACACGTTCTCTTAATTTATGCAGTTGAATGTATGGCTAAGTTTTGATTAGTATTTTATTCTCTACATTCACATGTTTACGCGAGTCCCTTTAATTAGATTTGAGGGGGATCATTTATTTGGAGACAATTTAACAATATGACCATGTGATGGCAAAGCAAAATAATGTCTAGCCATTTAAGACTCATGTTTACTGCAAGGACAAGTAATAGTGGCAGTTATGAGAGTAATTGGCTCTCAGTCTTTAGATTGAAAAGTGGGTCAGATTAGCATCAGGATATATATTCCCATGAGTTCTTGTTTCTGGAATTAATGGCTATATTGACACTGTACTCTAAACAACAATACAAATATTTATTAGGCAAACAATTCCCCTTACCCCCACCCCTCACACAAAATGTGCACTTAATGACTGACTCCTGCATCAAATTGGAATCTTTCATGTGCATCATCGTACACCTGGCTAAGCTCAGGTAATGGGCAAGGATATTTATTCTGCTGGGTGGCTGCTACAACTACTGCTATGCTGATGGAGACTTTGTCTCTCTGAGCACCTTGATAACTTGCTGAAAACTTAAATTATTTCTTTCCTTGCATTCACTAGAATGGAAGAACTACTTCATCAAATAATAATAATAATAAAAAGTCTCTGCAAAAACTGGTGTGATATAAAACACTTTTCTACTAAATGTGTACTCTCACTTGTCTGTGTATATGTGTGTATCTTTTTTTATGTTGGGAGATGTGATTGTATTTTCTGAATTACATCTGCATGCTCATACATGTGTTTTGATAAAATATTAATGTCTTCCAAAAAACAGCTTTTATTTCCCCCACCCCACATGCACGAAGAAGAATATAGGCACTTATACATGCCTTTTATGGATAGATAGATAAACTTGGAAATAAACATGTATTTATATATTTTGCTATTTAAAATGCAAAAAATATCAACTAAAGGTGAGAAGCAGGTGATCTATTATATAAAGAAAAAAAAGAGGACAAGCCGGCTCCACCAGCAATTGATGAATATGTGTCTCGTTTGAATATCACCTGGTAAAGGGTCCAGCCGGGCTGTAGTAGCAGCACTGACAAATAGGAGAAATAGCGAACACAAAGGCGTAGGCACTCCAAATGCGGTGAAAAATGTGTAGAAATTTATCAGAAGGATCCTATGAATAAGCGTGTGTTCACGCGAAACGCGTAAGGCATATCGCTGTATCCCGTGTCTTGTATTGTCTCTGTGGATTTTATATGGACTTTTATCGGATCCTTCTAATAAATTTCTACAAATTTTTCACCGCATTTGGAGTGCCTACGCCTTTGTGTTCGCTATTTCTCCGATATATTATATAGGGTCAAACATGTTGAGCTGGAAGAACTCGGCTGACCATGGATAATGTGAAGTTCAATGTTTAAAAAAACGTAGGCTTTTTAAAAATGCATTATGTAGGGCCAACTATATTCGTCTTGCAGAACTAACTAATCAGCTTTGTCTTGCACATAGCATTTCTAAGTCTGTGAGATGAGATGGTTATCATACCTCAACACAACTGCAACATTTTATTGAAAAAAAAAATGTTAGTTTTTGCATGAAGGTTTAGCCCTATCCCATTTCACTTGATACAGAGTAAAAGCCATTTGCACATTCATCAATAGAACAAATATCAATTGGGGATATTCCGCATGAGTTAGAGAAGAGGTGAGCATATATATATATATATATATATATATATATATATATATATATATTCAGTATTTAGGGATAGGCTTGGTTTTACATAGAGGAGGGTAGAGGTTCTCAACCAAGGGGGCATTCCACCCCAGGGAGGGGGGAGGATTTTAGTATTTCAGCAGGAATTTGAGACCACATACTCATATTCTATAAACTACAATTCTACAGTTTGTACATTATCAGCCGGATATGACATCTTATTGTATGGCACAGATTAAATTAAATATATAGAATTTGACACCCCTGAATATGAATTCAGATGATATTTTCCTGAACTCAGTGATGATTAGTTGGATTTAGTGCACAATCCATTCAAATTATCAATTGAAAAATTTCCTTATGATTATCATGATGAATTTCTGGAGTTGAACAGAAATGTTCGATTAGAAATCATACACAGAATTGTGGCCCTTGACAGACCTATCCAGGCACTGCTTCCATTTGTGTGGAGTCAAGCCTTTCAACTTGCAAGTGAAAACAAAGTAGATTGGCATTTGAAAATGACCTGTGTTGTGCCCTTTCAAACACTTCTGCTAGGGTGACCACATGTCCCAGATTTGACTGGAACAGTCCTGCAGTGGGACCTTTATATCCCGGACAGCCTCAATCTAGGACAGTGCAAAGTCATGGAGTGAGAGATCTCAATGAGTGAGAGTGGTTCAGATCTGCCAATGGTGGGATTAATTCCCTGCAACTGCTCAGGTCTGCTAATAGTGGGGTTAATTCTCTGCAAATGCTCATGACTTTATGTATATTATAAATATATTATAAAATGTTGTCACCCCATCCTCCGCATATCGAAGTATTGTCAGTGACAAACAAAGCTTTCTCATTGACTGTAATCTTCATCTTAATAAACTGAATTACAATACCCTGGCATGCTACTGAACATTTTGTTTATTGAAGTATGCTCAGTTTAGTCGGTTCAGTTTTTTTACATTAATAACTTACTTGTTTTATCCAAGTTCTAAAATCCATCAACATTTTCTCTTGCTATTAAATTTTGTAAAGTTCCACTCTAAAAACAATCCTAGTAAATGTTTATGTACCAAAGTAGAAAAAAAGATTTTCAATACTATATGCATATTATTTGAACTGCAAGTTTTCAGTCAAACAATCTTGGAAAGGGGGAAATGACATTCTGGCCATGGGGCTAAAATGGTTTGGAACCACTGGAGTGGAGTAATACATAATTTGCTATGATGCATCACTTCACAGTTCCATAATACAGAAAGGGAAAACAAAGTTAAAACTAAGGTCTGTGTTTGATGTATACTAGCTCAAGATTTATCATTGTTTATCATTCCTACAACTTGGGATTGGGTAGTTGCCACTAAATGGAAAGCGCAGTACCACTGATCTCTAACTGGACTATGATTATTGGCTGTATATTCTAGTAACTATGCAGGTTCTTTTATTTGGTCCACAGTACATAGTTATAGTAGAGTTATTGAAGCTGCTATGTAGAACATGTTTTTATTATTGTAGTCTGCAGAAATTGCTGAAAATGCCAACAATATTAATACTATATGGTCTACACCATAAAGAGAGAATTGCAGGGAATTGATATGGGAATATACAAGAATGGCAGAATTTTTCCAACTCAGTTACTTTGGCCTTAAAGGGGCTGTCTAGTGCAAAATGTTAACCACTCACATGCTTGGTTCTTTCCTGGTAGTGCTGCAATAGGTTCAGCATAAGAATTATGCAGTGGGACATGGGCCGGACTCACAGTTGACAGGGATACCATTCCCTGGCCATTCTGCTTATGGTCCACCTGAGTGGCAATATAATTCAGAGCATAAATGAGTCCGTTATTTTGCATGTCCCATAAAAAAAATGGTTATTTGTACTGTCCTGTATCCTTTCTCCCTCTATTTCTTACTGTGTGCTTATTTTTCACATAGCTCTGTTCATCATAGTCCCATGGTACCCCATTCTTCTCTTTTATAGTTCAAGACCACTTCTAGCTCCTCTATTTACACTCTAGGTGTTACGCAATAGTTGCTGTCAGTATATAGTTCCTTGGTCTGAAATGGCACAACATTGTAACTATAAGTATATAGTTAGCTAGTCGTGCGAAGTTACAGCAGTTCAACAGCACTGCAAACCTCCGTACTGACTCCTTACTGTGCCTGCTGACTGTCTCATGGATTGCAGAGGGGTACAGCTCAGACCCATGTACGGTCCCCAGGCACCGCACAGCCGACACCCATGTTCCCACATACATTTCATCTCTCGGTTGATACAGAGTGAAACACCACCAAAATAAGTTATTAGTCTTTTTTTCAGCCTGGCTAGATATTTGTGGATCCAAAGCACAGTGTAGTCTTGAATTCTAAAGCGGTAACTTTATAAAATATTTAGGAAGCAAGCTTGGAGTTGTAGATATGACTCCTCATTTTTCTTCCCTGCAATGCAGTTAGAGAGTTGTGCGCAGAATGTGGAAGGGAGAAAAGAAAAAAAAAAACTTTGGCAGCATTCTGCACAAACAAGAAAGAACCTGAAAAGACAAAATAAAACAAAACAGTGGGGAAAAGATAAATTAACTCCTAATGGGTTCAGCTCTATGTTTCCGCTCGAATTCAATGTTTCATGTCAGGAGGTGTTCACACAATACAGTGGCTGACTGAGCATTATCGGAATCATAGTCTAGAACAACTGGAGTGTCAAATCTTAGCCATCAATAAAGTTTGTACCTTTTGGAAACCATTCTGGCAGCTCACATAGATGAGATTCTGATGTCATGGAGATAAACGATTTCAATGTGGTTAGAGGCTTGATTTCTTTTCATCGTATCCCACTTTTAACCACACATGCTAATCAGAGATTAAATATTGGTACATTGTTAGAATTGTATTCCTTTGATTTGTGGCATCACCTGTAAGATTTTCCTCATAGTGCTAGAAGTGTAATTGCAATCGGAGTTTAATCAGTGTGACCATTAAAATAGTACATTGTTCATTAATTAGACAGTATTTAATTAACCCTGGCCTTGTGTAATAAATTACATATCTGCACAGTTCCTTACATTTGAAACTCAATAAACATTCTCCTCCTTAAAAATAGTCATTAAATTATTAATCACGTTAATAAAATTGCTTCATAGTTAATGAAAACATCACATATCATGTTTATGTAGACAAGACGTTCGCCTTTAGCTAATGCCTTTAATATTTTCCTTTTTTATTGCAGCATCTAATGCTACAGGTTCAGATCACACTAGCTGTGGAGATCTTGATTTCCTATAATACTACTGAATCTTTGACCAGGTGTATAAAGTATATCCCCTTATTATTACGTCTTAGTAAATAGACCCTAATATTTCTACAAGTACAATATATGTGTGACTGTAAATACCTATACAGTTTTTTTTTTTTTAATACAGGCTTTAGACTCTTGAATGTGCTTTAATTATATACTTGTAAATGTTATTTGAGTTGGGTATACCATCTATCAAGTCTGCAGACATGAGAGACGGATGCATCCTAATGAAGAATTCCTCATGTGGAAGCAGAAACAAGTCCCAGAGGCATGGTAGTCTTCCTACTATAGTCTCATAATTCCTATGGCATTATAGAAGCAAAAATTCCACTCGGAATTATGTTAGCTCTTATAATATTAGAAGGTTAGTTTAATTACTTTAACAACAAAAGAAGTTACCACCTCGCTGTACTTTATCATTGGGCCACTAATGTGATATTCATGGTAGTATTTTCTCATCAGGCCACAAAGTAGCTGTCTGCAATCAATAACCAGAAAGACAGATTTTTGAGTTTTAATATTATTTCCTTCACTTAGGATAGGTTTAGGGTTGCCACCTTTTCTACAAAAAATACCGGCCTTGCTGGTGCTTCCATGGACTTAACATTGGATTCAAGCTAATTTTTTACCGGCCTGCCGGTAAAATACCGGCCAGGTGGCAACCCTAGATAGGTTTCAAATTATCACTTTCTAGCTCACTCACACTCTCTTGGACTGCATAGCCGGTTCTTGGACCTTCCCTTCTTCTTTCTATGTATTCCCACACACACATAGCCGGTTCTTGGACCTTCCCTTCTTCTTTCTATGTATTCCCACACACACATAGCCGTTTCTTGGACCTTCCCTTCTTCTTTCTATGTATTCCCACACACACAGCCGGTTCTTGGACTTTCCCTTCTTCTTTCTATGTATTCCCACACAAACATAGCCGGTTCTTGGACCTTCCCTTCTTCTTTCTATGTATTCCCACACACACATAGCCGTTTCTTGGACCTTCCCTTCTTCTTTCTATGTATTCCCACACACACAGCCGGTTCTTGGACCTTCCCTTCTTCTTTCTATGTATTCCCACACAAACATAGCCGGTTCTTGGACCTTCCCTTCTTCTTTCTATGTATTCCCACACAAACATAGCCGGTTCTTGGACCTTCCCTTCTTCTTTCTATGTATTCCCACACACACACACTGGCACACAAGAGGCACAAAATGATGTCAGCAAACGGGGCCTGTGCGGCAGGTTGTCAAAATCTGCAATGATTGACAAGGGGAGTGTCAGAGCATCGGGAAAATCCTGACACTTTTCAGTGCAGGAGAGGGACCTCCGCCAAAGAGTAGGCTATTTCTAGCCTGTAGCTGTATGCATTGGCTGTGCCAGCGCAATGAGTGAAGCTGCAGGAGGTGGCATAGACTCCCAAAATTTTCCAAGAGTCTGATTTTTACAAACGCACACTTTGTAATAGCGTCAGTATTTGGCGCTATCTGTGTGTGCGCTGATATTACACATGACCCCCATTATGTTCTAATGTGCAAATAACAAAATATATATTGCTTTTATGTAATCTATTGATAAATGTTAACATTTTGGTCAAGTGAAAACAAAACATTAAAAAAGGAATACATCATTGTGTTAGAGAGTCCTCACATTATTTTGTTGTCAAGGTTTCCGAAGTACATACAACCTTTGTCTGTACTGTTCACGGAATTTGCCTGTTTACAAATAGCTGATGTTTGCGCAGATGACATTCGAAATAGAAACATTTTATGGTATTTACTTCATGTGAGAGCTTGTTCACGTTACAGTTATCTTCTATATTGCTGTCCTTTAAATCAAGCTGCCATACCCTTGAAGAAAGACATGAAACATCCCTTTCCTTTCAGTTATTCATTCTCTGCTACTTCCACCCACTTCCCATATGTGCATTTTTATACTTCCTTCTATGAATTGGAAAATTAGATAATGCTCTTCTATTTTTCTTATTTTCTCAACCCTCCCATCCCCCATTCAGTTTCCAGAAAGTGCAATACAGGACATAAGATCTCTAAATCAAAACATTTCACCAATGTCGCATGCACCATATTTTACTCCCAAAAAGTTTGGGCGAAAAAAGGAAGATGAACAAAATGTCAGTATCTCATTTGACAAACCCAGAATAAGAGGAAAGATAGGGAGTCCTAAGAACCAGATCTTTGTTTTCTGTCCTTTTCAGCCTTGATAGGATCCTATTTTTCTTTGTACCATTATTTTTGTGCTTGAATCATTCTTATTTTTCATTAGTATTGTTGTGATGTGTACGGTGTATTATTGTATAAATGGTGAGTGTTTTTGTAGTCATGTTATGCATTGTAAAAGCACTCTAAATAATAGCGTGCATTCTACAGGAATTCTCCATATTATACAGAACATGCAAAAACAATATTTATTGCTTTAATGAGATATAGAGAGCCCGTCCTACCTAATTTGTTATTATTCTCCATGTTATATCTAGTCAGTGACATTCTTACATATATTTACAGTGGATATTCTTTAAAGCGTTCAGCAATCCTTTCCAAGACTTTAAAAGCATTCATTTTGTCTTAACATGTCACAACTATATATGCACTTATAAAACTGAATTCCAAAGCACAGAGGAGTTTAAAGTTATGTTCACACCATGAATTCAGCAGCCATATTTTCAATGTCATGATTTCAGATACTCACCAACTAAAATGTATTATTGGAAAACAAAGCATGTTAATGCAGCTAGAATAAAATGATATTAAATGTAAGCCTTTACACAGGGAGTGACAGCAATATATATATTTTTAATTTGCCTTCTTTTGCTGATCTAATCACTTTTTAAATGATCTTTGTATCATGGTTCATTTTGTCAAGTAGGAGCTTTGTTTTCCTGGAGTCTTTGCATGTCTGGATGGCCTGTTATTGACACACCCCGTATTTGTGTGTTAGTCAGACAAGCCAGTGGTATAGGGGTTCAGTGAAAAAGCTCTTGGGAAAACCACTTAACCAGTAGGAGAGCACCTGTACAAGCAGTAAATATATCTGTGCTTGGTAACTACCCTACCTAAAGTGATACTTAAGGATTAAAAAAAAAAAAAAAACACTTTTATTTCATTAAACTATTCATGTCAAAAGAGCATAATGCTTTGGACATGTTTATATGGTTATCACAGCGATTATATTCTATGGAAGAGAAGAAGTAAGCTCAGTCTTGCTCCGGAAGACAGAGTATGCGAGCGCATATATACGTCCTATCATTCCGCAAAGCACCTGGCACTCCGCCTAGTATGGAGGTAAGTTAGAAGCAAAATTTATAGCGCCTCTTGTCCAGACTAAACCAGATAGCTATCTTTAGCGATACAGAAGGGTTTACTGTAAGCTCAGATACTCGGACCAATATGGCATGTCCATTGGTACATCACAATGAAGGTCTTTGCTGACATTTTCTCCCAGAAAAAAATATTTCTGGCTGGTTTGGGAGATCTTACTTAACCAGTCTAACAAGTTCTGCAGGACAGCAAGGTACTGCACTATGTAAGTGTCCATCCAGATACTCACCTGGGACACTGCAGTGCACTTCTGCCGCCAAGCCTCTGGAACTAGAGCTCTGTAGGATGACATCATCCTAAAGAACTCAGAACACCAGAGACAGCAGGCAGAGATGGCACCATGGATGTCAGCAGGATCTGTCACTGGATCATCAGAGAAGGAAGGAAAACAGCGGGAGGAGAGTTTGCACGGCACACTAACTTTTGTATACAGTGACTCTTATGATATTCAGCCACCATCATTCTGGCTAAACATCATGGGAATTGTAGTTAACACTAGACTGAAGCAGCGGTGTACTATACAAAAGATGGGCCGAATTTTAGCCACTACTTCACTTTTTTTTCTTCCATATTATTTGATAACTTACATTTGTCTTCTACCAAGGACTCACTCACAAACATACAAAGGTATGCATTCGGGAGGGGGAGAAGAGATATTCAGGGGTCATTGTGCCCCCACCTCCCCTGGGAAAAAAACTGTGGACTTCCATGAGTGGAAAGTACCATCACATTAGGTGGTTTTTCTATAGTAAAGGATATTGAACCCAGTTTTTTTTTTATAACCCTAATAATTTGTTTCATAAAAAATGCACAGAAGGGAATTTTAGATATCTCACTTAAACAAATATCATTGAATATAAAATGTTAATTCCTCACAATAAAAGCCCCATAGAATCTTTTGGAAGAAAATAACCAATTAAGTGATGAAGCAAATGTTCTTCATTAGGTGATTTGAGAAATGACTTTATATAGATACTGTGTATTTGCTTTATGTACTTAATTTATATTACGGTTCTCAGCAGTCACGTAGAACAGTTGTTAAATCAACAATTTTACTTTTGTAACAATAGCGTAATGTTTGTTAGTTCATTCTATAAAACAAGATGTCAGACCTGGTGAGTTTCTTACATAATGTGTAGCTAAACTGGTGAGATATGTTCATCTCACCCTAACTCACCTGCACTTTACCTTTTAGTGAGTAGCTCCCATATAATTTAATGCCATAAATTAATGCCCTACCCAATCGAATGTGCCCATTTCACTCTGTTGCAAAACACTTCACCTTGTTTCATGTCCTAGGTAACACTATGCATATGCCACACCTGGTTATTTTTGTTTTAACAAGGTATCTGTAGTTCTTTAAAGTGCCACAACTGACTTTACAACAAATTATAATTTCAGCCATGTGAATTTCTTGACATAATATTTATTGGTTAATTGGTTTGGTTTCTAAGTAAAAGTTAGTCACTGAGGATATTACACAACCCTATTTTATGGCATAAGGTGAGGTAACAGAGACTTGTCTACCTCGGTTAGGTCTGGGGGGCAGATGGCTGTGGGGGAATACATTGGCTACGTCTGGGGGCAGATGACTTACACATGTGTGGGGGGGGGGGAGGCATTGGCTAAGTCTGGGGGGCAGACTGTCAAATAAAAGGAAATAAAAACAAGTTGTTTTTTTAACCCCTTTCCGACAAAGGACGTGTCAGGCACGTCCCGGGAGAAACTCCCTTAACGACAAAGGACGTGCCTCGCACAGTAGTATAATAAACCTTTCAGTCGATGGATCATAGATGGTCCATTCCAAACTTTCAGTATATTTGTTTTCAGCATTAGAATGTCATACTAAACCTGCACATGGGCAGTTAATAGCACTAGTATGCATGTGCTGGTGCCTAGCTATGTCCCATGACATCCCGTGTTACCACTGGGACATGTTGGGCATTTACCTTTAACAGTTCTCTATAAATGAAAGATGTGACCAGCATTAACAATGCCAAAAGAAGAGAAGTGAGGGCCGTGTGCTGTTTAGGTGATAGGGAGAAAGGACACAAAAACACAGATCTCGAGAGTTTATAGAATATAGTCCTTGATAATTTAGCAAAAATGCCAGCTCTGCATGTTCTGTTTCTACGCCAGACTGAGTCACCTAAATAAATGAACAAAGAATATTGTTTTTTTTCTATATATATATATTTCCAAATGGGAAGCTCCCGGGGGTTTAATTTCTTCAGTGAAATCTTTTTGCATTAAAAAAAACCTCAAGCCTTAATATTTTCTTGATTGCAATTCAAACCTCCACATAAATCATTAAAATAGTGTGGTGTCCTTAACTTTTAAGGTCAATAACATGCATTCATAGCAAAGTTTTTTCTTTTGCATAAGGGAAAGATGAAACTGGAAATATTATGTCAGCAATTTGGTATTTTAATGCAGTGACCTCATGGTCTAAGAATAGATTGCTACACATCTCTTTGACTAGTTTTGTCCCGTTTGTGTGGTTAACCTTTTCCAGTATCACCCAATATACAAGCATTTAAACCCTTTCTATAAAAATGACAATTTAACTTTATATTTCTGTATTTTTAACTTAAGTGTCTACTCAATAAATAGAGAATTGCAGGGAATTGAGATGGGAATTTAAAACTTAAGGCCAAAGTAGCTGAGTAGGAAAAATTCTTCCATTCAACTGCATTAAAGAATGTTTCCAACTCAACTTCATTGGCCTAAAGTTTGGAATTCCCATTTCAGGTCCCTATAATTCACCCTCTATTGAGTAGACCATTTAACTATTACTAATGTAATAATTTTTGCACTGTATGTTAATGTCGACAATTTAACTTACAGACAATTAAATAATTTAAGATTACAAAGCAAACCATATTTTATTCTTAACCATAGCTTGACATTTTTCATGTGCAAGGCACAAGAGGGACCTTTTTCAGAAGAATTCTGATCAAATTGATTGTGTGGTCTTGAAACTGCATTTGTATAGTTGCCAACATATTTACCAATAGAATTTGCTTACTTGCCAACATTCCGGGTCTGGGTTCCAGGATGTGGGGGCGCGTGTCATTGTGTGACACCACAACGTGAAGTGCCATCTGGCCCAGTATAGCTAGGCCTGTACCTGGTGTCAGTGTGTCAAAAAAGGTGTGGTTAATCTATGTATGGCTCTTATATAGGCAGGCACGGTTTCAACTGGAAGAATCTTGTGCACAGGTAGCAGTAATACCCCTAACATGATGGGACTGATACTAAAAAAAAAAACAGGACTGTGTCATCAAATCATACTGGCAACTATGCAGTTGTATATGCCAAGAAAAAATATAAACATATGTGCAAAATGGAATATATATATATTTGTGTGTTTACATGAAAGCAGGTATATTTAACTTTCCAGTTGAGGATTATATACACAGCGCCATTATTCAGCTTTTCCCTAATCGTACCTTAATCTGCATGCTTTCTAAGTAACTATGTGACGTATTGTTTTATGCCAATCCATGGTTGGCAGCAAGTGTTTTCCACTTTTATGCTCTATGGAGAACTCGTGTCAGTACCTCGAGCTGGAAATAACTTGTAATAGGAGACAGAGGTCTACAGTATGTTTCAGCCCTAAAGTGGGACAGTTGTAACTATAATTATAATATACTGTATGCACGAACTCTGTGATGACCAACGAGCACTACTACTGTCACCATTATAATAATAAACAGTCTGCTAAATCACCAGGTAATAAATTAATGTACCCACAAGGGTGCATCACTGGGGGGGGTCATCATTGGTGGAGTAAGTTTAGGGTAAAAGATGCCTTGTTCAAGCAGTATGTGCCTTGTACATCAAAATAAACCATAAAACATGAGCTATTTACATATCACACTGTTGGCTTGTTATTTTGTGTATATTGATTAACACGCCTTGATACTGTGAAGTTGATGCAGGATTGTTAAATGCGCTAACAGATGTAGTTTTAATGCCTGGAATTCTAACATGCTCCTTTATGTAGTTCTGGACTTGGAGTTCTGTGTAAAGCATTCCAAAAAAGTTCAGCCCCCTTGTGTCCCAATTCGCCAGGGGGAATTCCAGAATAGGGTACTGGAGCCAGGAACTCGGTGTCTTAGTATGGTATATGGTGGGATATGCTTTCACGGAGGTATGACATACTTGTGATGATGTGAAATGCCTGCCATATGTTTGCACTGAGGTATGATATGGTATGATGTGCTATCAATATCGTGCTTGTAATATGGTATCTGCTAGAGTTAAGGTGTAATCTGATACCATATAATTCCTCTGGCATGTCACACCTCGCCATCGTCACGCAAGTATAAATACCTCTATAGACTTAACATTGGCCTAAAGCCGATTTAAACCAGGGTTTCTTTAAATACTGGCTGGGTGGCAACTCTATTGGGCATCATTGTGAAGGCATTGTATATGGAGCACGTGTGGAGGCCTGACACGCCAACGGCAGATTCCCAACGATGCCTCACAGTCACATCACAGTTACATCAATGTAAAAGTGATTTATTTTCTCTATACAGTATTTCATGAGTGCTGAGAGACTTTAATGTATCTTACTGGTGAAAATGATCCGTTACCTAAACTTCTGGTCTCAAGCATTTTGGATAAGGGGTACTAAACCTGTACCTATATTGAGTTATGCTATTTGGAACAGCAACTTTAATACGTTTATGACATCACAGAGGATGGTGTCAAGCATGTACTTTATTTGGTTACTATATTTCCTCTGTTGTGTTGAGAGTTGCCAAGATGTCTGTAAACTTAACGTGTGATCTACTGTAGTCACAAGCTTCGGTTGTACTGCCTCACTCTGGAGTCATTGTTTTCAGAATCGAGTAGTAGGCAAGAACACCATTCTTCTGTTTAGACTATTCTTCCGATTTTAGTGAGAAATAATCAAAGCTGGCCAAGTGTAGGTTAAGCTGTGTTTGAGAATACAATCACACAGTGTAAAAATAAGAGTGAACGTGGAGTAACTGTGCTTCTGAATACATTCAGAGAGCATGAAAATCACCTTAGGCTTGAGTAAATTGTATTTCAGAATAGCATTAGAGAAAGTAGAGTAACTGCCTCCTTCTAGAGTAACTGTGATTCAGATCTAGTCAGATTCAGTGAAAACTGGCAGAGTCCTGCATTAGCATGTTTCAGAACAGTGTTTGAGGAAGTGAGAAGCTTGGGATTAGTTAGTGTATGCAGATATCATTTTTTTTATTATTAATTTTTGTATAGAAAGTGTCGGCAGATAAGAACCATTTGGTCCATCTAGTCTGCCCAAGAAAAGTATACAGTTGTCAGAAGTGGTATAAAGCACACACTATTGATCATGCAGTACATGACATAATATATGTATAAAGATGGGACATACTGATGCCAAACAAATGAAAGTACAACTGCAGGTATAATTTTTTTATACATTCAATAAAAAAAAAAATTACCCCCACCCCTCCAAGTGTTAAAATATAATTTTCCTTCCCAGTGATGCAATGTGCAGATGGAGGGGACCACCATTTCAAATGTGCAAAAACAGATATTTGAAGATATCTGAGTGAAAGGAGCCTTGCTTCCTGTCACAGTGCATGAAGCTGCCGTGCTGAGTGCTAATGGTGCACACGCACTGACATATAATCCAATTGTGAGGGGAAATTCAGTGGAAAATGTGAGAGCTAAGCAAGGAGTTATTCACAGAGCAGTAAGAAGTAACATTTGCTAAACAGATATTTCTAAGCCAAAGTTTAGATTTTTGGTTAGATACGTGACAGAGTGTTGTATTCCAGAGCACAGGTGCAGCATGGGACGAAATGATGATAGAAGCAGACAGGATAAAACCATGGGCCGTTGGGATACAACTGGCAGACCAGACTGGAGAAACCGGAGGTTGCACTGTTAGAAAGGGCTCTGCAATTAAGACAAATGTGAACCTTGTTGCATTAACTGTGAGTGGATTTTGTGGTTGTATTTGGAGAAATGGCCATATGTGGAAGATCTTCCACAGGTGAAACCAAAAGGATTCAGCAAGCAATTGGATGTTAGGGGCACAGGAGAAAGCAGTGTGAAGTATAACCCCAAGGTACCGAATTTGGGATTATGCCAAGGTTGGGCCATCATATAAAAGTACTTCAGAATGCAGTCAGAGGAAACTGAGCGTAGCAGGGGTTCTATAGATAAGCAAGATGCAACTATTTTTTAAACCAGAATTTACAATTGTGGGAAAAAGTGTGGCATACCAGCCAGATATTAATTGAAGGGTTATTAGGTACAGAGCTTTTTTATGTGTCGAGGCATGGAGTAGTCAGGGTAGAGAATTTGGTCATCTCACACCATAAGCTATGAATATTTCTAGTTAGCCTTGTCATTTCTGTCAAGTTGGATTTGAGCCAGACATTACTGTATGGCAGCAGGAGTCTTTACTGTAGGTATCAATCACCAATTGTATAATTATTTCAGCCTTACTTTGCTATATGACACAGATATCCCATGACAGGTGGCAGGTTACTATTTATCATTGTCTGACATACAACTGAAGGATATTTAATGGATGTAAAGTTTGAGGCTGTTGATATCTAAATTGGATTATTTATGTTCTTCTTTTGGACTGAGCATTGATGCCAATAACGATTCAGTAAATTTAACGATTGAGAATAACAGTACTTGTAAAATTATTAACTATCTAAACTGGCAATCAACAATCCATTAAAAAAGGTTAATGATTAATTAGTGCCTTATAAAATAGACATGGCAGACACCTCTGGCACACAGATATTTACTGTGTTGTGTTTAGGAAGAGTTAGTGTAAATATACTGCAGCATATCACACTTACATAACTTCCAACAATTTCAAAGGTTTAAAAGAGACACTTGTTTTAAATAGCGAAATTTCTGACTATGAGCAGGATATTGTCGAGTACCTTTTTAGTTCAGTAGTTATTGATGTAGGTGGACAAGTCATTTAGAATAAAAACAAAGTATGCTTCTTATACCCACCAAGATAGGCTATAGGCTAAATAGGGATGCTTGCAAAGGATCTTTTTGACCCCTCTAGTACCATTTTTGAATGTTCAAAAGGGTTAGTTTAACCATCAAATTGCATGAGCACTTTGGGAATCGTTGTTACTTTTGATGTTAAAGGAAATATCAGCTTAATATTAGTCACAAGCATTGATTTCTTGCCTCTATGGTACTTACAGTGTTAAGGCAGTACATTTCTGGGACCTGTATGGTTTGGGGGGTTTGATCTAGCAGAGGATATTTTATACTTGGAATTGCATACAAACATGTTGAAAGAAGGGTGGCAGCACCTGAACATGAACAGCAGTGTTAATTGCTGCTTGCTTGCAGTGTATAATGGATGCATTTGGCTTTTTATTCACTTTAGCTTCTCTGGAGCGCACATACTTTTACAATTACTCCATGACCTGCTGTGCAGGAAAAATGTTAACTACCTAGACGATGACGTTTTCAAGCTTGTTTGTATTCTACAGTCAACCTTGAGCAGTAATTTCCCCTTTCTACTGTTTTTGCCTATCAAATAATCTAATGCATTAGGCATTTATCATTTCAGAATAACAGCATGTTCCAGTAATGCCACCAGAATAACATTGATTATGTAGACTTTACATTATGCAAGGGAAACTGGACAGATCCAAGGCCCTAAATGCACAGTGAATGTGGAAATGCCACATATTCTTGATTCAAGATGCTTTAAGAGTGCTTTCCAACCTGGAGTGACGGGATGTCACTGGAGGGGGAGGTGTGGAGGGGGCATTATCAAGGTAATGTGTTGGCATGTATGTTCAATATACTTTATTGTTCCAGTGACACCTTTAGTAGCCTTGTATAGTTGCCTATTTCTGCACTGTGTTTATCCAGATGAAAATAAATTCCAAGCTTACCATCTCTTCTGTTTATCTGATAAGGACAAGACAGCTAAGTCTTCTATTATGCACTAGCACTTATTTATTTAGATGGGTAATACCGGTATTTGTTAATTTAGGTCTGGTTAAAGCTGACTGAAAGCACAATGTCTATCTATTCGAGTGTTTGTGACATGTTTAAGAATCCACATTTAAGTTTAGAGGCATAAAACAATGCATTTTAAATTCCCAAGTCATACAAAGGGTGTAAACTACTCAAGTAATTAGATTGCCAAACATTACTATTTTATCAGAGATGACGACTTCCCAGTAATTTTTGCAAGACCATAGTCACTTTCATCAAATCTCAATAAAAGCACGCTATAAACTGGCTAATTGCTATATCATCATTCAGGTTTGGGGTCACTCAGCTTCTTTTTTTTTTTAAAAGATAATTTGGAATTTTGTCCATAAAAAGGACAGTCTAGTTCCCAAACTCACTTTGGTGGAAGATGAAGATTACTGCTTGTATAGTGCATAGGCTTATTTCTAGTGTGATATGATGAAGGCATTCCACATAAATCACATTTTTAATATTTTACTGAAGCCCTCCCCAGTGATTACTACGCATGTTTACTGCAGGTGCAGCTAAGGTTTCCATCTGGCCGGTATAAAATTGGCATCAGGCCAATGTTAAGTCTATGGAGACAGTACCAAGTCCGGTATTTTTCTGAAGAAAAGGTGGCAACTCTAGGTGCAGCAGCACTGGTTATATAGATACTGAGCATATACAGTTTTTTTTTTTTAATTTAGTCCCTTCATTTGCTGCAGGAATAGAATGCATTGTGTGGCTAGTAATAGACTTGCTCTTGTACACAGTAGGAACATATTATTTGATAACATCATTAGAGAGACAAGAAATTACTTTTACTTAGCTAGTTTGGGCAATCCTGCTTTCTTGCAAACTGCTGTCATTTCACAAATTCATCTTGCTGTAAGTGTTTTATACTTTAAGCAATGCAAAATGTAAAACATGTATTTTAAAGTACTTTGAAAGCACAGAAATATGTATTAATATTTGGGATATGCATATGGGCACAAGACAGTCCATTTAAAATAACATCACATGGATCAAAAATACAATGTAGACATTATTAATGATGTAAATATCTACACAGGTAACAGACTAGTCTATTATCAGCAACCATCACTCCTGTGTTCCTGTGTTTATCATTTTAACCCCTTAACGCATGTGGACGTATATATACATCCTGAAAAGCATGGTCCTTAAGGACCATGAGGACGTATATATACGTCCTCCGTTTTCATGTAGTGTTGCGCTCATTAGCACAACACTACATGCCTGCAGCTACTCTCAGAGGCTGCTTCGGATCCGAAGCAGCCTCTGAGAGGGCTTTCAGCCCCCCCTCGACCCCCCCGTGCGCATACGATCACAGCGAATGTGATCGTATGCGCGCTAACACACATAGGCAGTGAAAGCTCATCACTGCCTATGTGTGTTAAAGTGTTGCAATGATGCCTCTATCGAGGCATCATGCAACACAATCTGTGCCCTCCTGGGCACCGCGATCACCCAGTGATCGCGGGTGTGTGCTGTATCGGAGGAGCATGCTCCTCCGATACAGCATGCCCAGAGGAGAGCGACGGAAGAGAGAGAAAAAAAATCTCTTCCGTCGCTCTGAAACCGCTACTTGACTGCCCCTACAGGCAGTTAGGCGGTATTACAGTTAAAAATAGAAAATTAAATAAATAAATGGAAAAAGCTAACCCTTGATCTACTGAACCTAGATCTAGGGTTAGGGTCCAAATAGGGTAATAATTAGGGTTAAATGGGGGTTCGGATGATTACAAGGGTTAGATTAAGGGGTGGGGGTCAATTTAGGGTTAGATTAAATTTAGAGTTGGGGTAAATTTAGGGTTCGGGTTAAAAAAATCACTGTAGAAGAAAATGGTTAGAAAACAAAAAAAAACACTAATATTGTTTATTGCCCTATTACGTGAAATAAAACATAGACAAACAAGGAAACATTGATATTACTAAACTCAGGACAAATAGTAGAAATATATAGACGGGGTCTTTTTTACCATTTGTAATTGTGTAAAAAAAAAATCAGGTCAAAGTTGGAAAAAGTGTTTTTTATGGCATATTTTCATCATATTTTCTATTTTTTTAATAGTAAATGATATCATATGATGAAAATAATAGTATCAAATGAAAGCCCTATCTGTCCTTTAAAAAATGATATATAATTTGTGTGGGTGGACTGAACACAAAGAAAGAAATTCACAGTTCAGTAAACGTATGACAAAAATAATGGAATTCTGGTCTTCAAGGCACGTCAAATGCAACATAGCACTCGGTCACTAAGGGGTTAAAAGGCTAATTGATAATTAGAAAATCTTTTTTGCAATTATGCTAGCACAGCTGAAAACTGTTGTGCTTTGAAAACTGGCCTTCTTTAGAATAGTTGAGTATCTGGAGCTCAGAATGGCCAGAAACAAAGACATTTCTTCTAAAGGTCAGCAGTCTATTCTTAATTTCCTTATTTTGAAAAATCAACACTATTTCATGTGAAAAATTGCCAAGAAACTAAAAGATCTATAACAACGCTGTGTACTACTCCATTCACAGCGCAAACTGACACTATCTAGAATGGAAACTGGAGCGGGATGCCCTGGTGTACAACTAAGCAAGATGGCAAGTAGATTAAAGTTTGAGAAACAGGCACCTCACAGGTCCTCAACTGGCAGCTTCATTAAATATTACCTGAAAAACACCAAGCTCAATGTCGACTTCAAAATGCTGGACTTCTAGGCAGAATGGCAAAGAAAAAGCCATCTCTCAGAGCCAATAAAAAGAAAATATTAGTATGGACAAATCAACACAGACACTGAGACAGCGAAATATTGGAAAAAAATATTATGGACAGACAAATCAAAGTTTGAGGTGCTCAGATCACAAAGAAAAATATTTGTGAGACACAGGCCAAATAAAAAGATGCTGGAGAAATGTTTGAAGCAATCTGTCAAGCATGGTGAAGGCCGTGTAATGGTCTGGAGGTGGTAAAATGGGAGATTTGTACAGGGTAAAATGCCAAAGGTCTGCAAGGCTAATTACTGCAAATGGAGGATTCTTACACAAAAGCAAACTTTGAAGGAAGCAAATATTATTTAAATAAAAAAATCATTATTTGTAACCTTGTCAACATCTCGACTATTCCTATTCGCTTTACAACTCATGTGTAAAGTGACTCCAAACTGTTGAACAGTAGCTTACAGCATAATAAATATGTATTGATTCAAATAATACATATATTTTCCTGCTGACAAGCACAAATGCAACAGTGGCGACCTTCTCAAGGTCACACTCACCTTAGCAGTAAAAAAAACCCTTTCTAACGGGTTCATTGTTCGTGGCAGCTGGCGTTGCAGGTTCATGAGGCTCAGATTCATTGTTTGTTAAAGTAGGCAATGCTATCTATGGTACATTTATTTTAGGTTGTAGAATTCATTGACATACTGTTATAGTATGCCATCCATCACCAGATCATATTCAGTGTGCTGTAAATCCATTCCGCTAAATCAAAAAATTCACTGCCAACAGAGATGAAATATCTTAATATAGTTTGAAAATCATTGTTATACAATTGGTTGTCCCTATGTTCATTCTGGCTTGTGGGTAAATATAAACTAGTATATATATATATATATATATATACTAGTCGGGGGAGTGATGACTGTGTCCTATCAAATATGATATTAAGAACTGGCTACACATGGTTTACTTTTATAGTCATTGGGGGTTGTTTTTTTTTCTGTTTATTGTGTGTCATCCACATTTTTGGAATCTGCAGGGTTTGTTTCTGCTTTGCTGTGCTGATTAAATTCAGTGTTAGTATGTGACCTATCTTCCAGTTCAGTGTTGAAAAAAAGAACATTGCTTTTCATTTTTACTGTAAAAGTTTTTTCTGCTTATATTTCTGTTTTCTCATATTTTTCCCTCTCCTCTTGAGTCTTAGGTTCCCCCTTCCTATCCTTACCATCTTTTGGTATTTATATTATGTTACATTATTTTCATCATATTATATAATTTATTACAAAAAAAAAACTTTTTCTAACTTTCACCTGAAAATCTGTTATACAATTACAAACAGTAAAGAAGGCCCCTGTTGCTAATATTTGTCCTGAGTTTAAAATACCAAAGTTTACATGTTTTTATATTGCTTTTTGCAAGTTATAGAGCATTAACTGAAAGTATCATGTTCACCGCTACTGCTTTTTTTTTTTGGCCTATACTACGGACTTTTTTTTTTATTCTTTGGTATTTTTATTGTATTTTATCGAGTTTTGCTGTACCTATGCCGTCTATGCCGCTTTGTGTCAGATGCTGGGGACTCAAGACTGCAAACTTCGTTTATGCTGCCCTGCTTACTGTAATGTAAGATACTATTGTTTTTTGTATTAAAATTGATATCTTATAAATAACATTTCATTTTTCTGATTCTTCTCCCAACGGATATAGGATTGTATTACCTAGATTGTATATGTATATGAGGAACGCCCTTATATCTACCAATTTTGTGAGTGGAACTATCTACTATCACATATTCCATAATTTTTATACTATACTACACTATGGTCTATGCTTCTCTTTGTTTCTCTTTTTATACCTTGTTGTGAGAGACTGAAGATCATTATTGTGGATCCTTCTTACCATCATTTCAGGCAATCGTTATATTTTCATTTTATATTTATGTGAAGAGGTTCACTAAAGCGCACCCTCCACCCCTGTATTTGGGTTCTTTTATCCTACCGTTTCTATCACGTGTGACCACAGAGAGACACACAGGTCGGTGCAGCTCTGTGATAGATCTAGCGCTAGAATCTACCTTTTTTTTCCTGTATCCCTATATTTTTTTAATCCCTATGCACACTCAGTTCTCATATGATAAATGTTTTTAGTGTTGTTACATCTTCTGGCAGTGCGAAATTCAGGGAAGATCACAATAATATTTATGTCTTAACCTTCACCTTGTCAACCCTAAATCTGTATCATTCTCGCTGTTCTCAGTCCTTGGTCAGCTAATGAAAACCCCTTTCACTCCATTATTAACATTCCTTTCTTATCTTGTAAAAATGATTAGTCAAATTATAATTTAAGTTACTGCAGATGTAGCCAGCACAGTCATGTTTGTTGGCATGTATTCCATGAGGGCAGCATGCCAAAATGAAGACAAATTGCAAAATAACCATGCAAATTTAGGAGAGAACAAGCTCATCTACCTATAGGGGTACAGTCTGAGCAAAAGCAAATAATGAGATGGTTCATAATCGATTGTATATTGGAAAGCTCCCTAAATGAAGACAAAATAATAGTGTATATAACGATAATCTAGGAAAACTGAGTGGAAGTTGTGCAGTACTTTAAAAGTGTTGACGTTTTGCAGAGGAAACCCCAGTACAGATAATCTATGGACACATCTAAATCACCTTCGATAACCTTGGATATATAAACATATCCCAGCTGTTGAGCTTTCCACTCTGTGTAGCTCTTAGTGCATGACTTGCATTGACTTGAAGATGTTTCACATGACTCTTCTAAGGCTTTGGATAATGTGATCAATTTAATTATGAGCAGTAGAAAGAAACAATGTTACTGTATCACTGTCTGCTCTGTATTGCTACTGTATCACTGTCTGCTCCTTATTGTTACTGGATCACTGTCTGCTCCTTATTGTTACTGTATCACTGTCTGCTCCGTATTCCCTTTCACAAACACATAAAACAGAGTTATTTTGAGAATGAAAATTACCTCATATATAAATCTACCTGACCTATATGCCAGTTTAATCAACCATGCAGCCATTAAGTTGCTATCACAGTTATTTGCCAGATTTTTCCTCCCATTTGGTGAAAGCGGAAAACTGGTTTAGCTCAGGTACAATAGCCACTACTTTTGTTTTTATTACACTTTTAGCAAAATAAAATGTCATCATCAAAAAAAATACTCTCAATATCAATACAATTTATAAATTATACATGCACATTAACGATACTATTCTCATAAAACATATGAAAAGCCATAGAAAATACACACTAATAGACAAATCCAAACATATGTGGCGACCTGGTGCCAGAAAATACCTCAGAAGTCATATACTTAAGGATATATTACATTACATTACATTAACATTTATTTGTACAGCGCCAACAATTCTCGTAGGGAACTACATACTAAGTTAGACAAACTAGAACAGACTGGTACATGAGGTAGAGAACCCTGCTTGGAAGCTTACAATCTAGAGGTTATATGGGCAGACTAGAAGGACCGAATGGTTCTTATCTGCCGACACATTCTATGTTTCTAAATATGATATTTGGTGCACGATTTCTAAAGCTCAATTTAACACTAGTTGTTGAAAGTTTTTGAATAAATTGGAAAATCTTCCAGAGTGTAAAACCCTCGTCATTCTGTGTAACAAGAAATGCAATACCCCTCTCCACTTTACAGTGCCTCCATTATGGCTCAATCAGGAAATACTGTCGACTTCCAGTTTTTTTACAATTGATAATTTAACTGCTACCAGAATATGCTTGATGTCAAGCTATTTAGCAACACCAACCTTTGCTTGTCGAGGGCACCTTTGAGGTTAAAATGGAAGCTATAGTGGAGAGCAGCATCCTCCTCTAATATGACGCTGCCCTCTTGTGGGTAAGAAAAAACACTACTTTTGGTTATTACCCTTTAACTTGCAAAGAACATAAAAACATGCATATTTGTAAACTGAGGACGATATTTCGAAATTATTTAGATGGGTCTTTTTTACTGTTTGTAATTGTGGACAACAATTTTCAGGTCAAAGTTAGAAAAAGTGTTTTTTTTTAATCATATGATTTTCTTTGTAGTAAACTATAGGTTATGGTGAAAATAATGGTATCTATAGAAAGCCCAGCTCATGCGGATAACACAAAGTATGATTTGTGTGTGTACAATAAATGAGAAAGAAGAAAACTACAGCTAAAAACAAAGAAATGTTAAAACAGTCTATGTCACCAAAGACATGGCCAAAAAGTTGTGTCACAAAGGGGTTAAAAGTAAGCGAGCTCTCACTGGAGTCAATTCTGTCTTCCAACCCAGTAAGCTTTTAATCTTTTTTTTAGATGTTAACCTCCACAATTCTTCAATAACTGAACCACCATGTATGAATACAATTAACATGGTCTGAACCACACCTCCAACACTTAGAGGGTACTCCAATGTACATCCTGGCAAACCTATTTGGTACTAGCTACCACCTGTGTAATGAAGTTCATTTAAATTCAAGCAATGGACCGATTTATTCAGTTGTTCACTCAAATTGTACCCTTTCATGTTGTTCTCACTTACATATTGCTGGTGGAGAACTATATTCTCTGGAGAAAAACATCAATTGATAATAATCTGAAATATAGATAAGAAAAAGAAAAGAAGAAGAAGGAAAAAAAAAGGGGGGGGGGATACATTTGGGAAAAAGAAAGACAAGTAAAAAAAAGAGTAAGCATAAAAAAATGAAAGGGGGGAAAAGAACCAAAGCAAAAATAGGATGTTGAAAAAGTAGGTGGAAAGAAGAAAAGAGTTGTCAGGGAGCCTATAGTAGGTCCTCTGAAGGCAGCATAAGAAATGTTGCCAAAAATGGGGCTTAAGGGCAAAAACCGTGGCCAATAGAGGCCCACACAAAAAATTGTGGGGTGGGCGTATTGCCCCTTGGGGGGGTACCCAAGTCTTAACAAATACTGTAAAACGAATCGTGAAAACAACATGAGACTAGTACTAGATCACACTGATGAGTGTAAAAAAAGAACCCAGAGAGCCTCAGGAACTGATAAAGAAAACTTAAAAAATTATCCTCAGCGGATAATTGTTAATATTTGGGCTAAGAGTGAGAACACAATGCTAAAATCGGTCATAAGGGGACATAGAAAACATGTAAAAACAAGTAATATACACAGAAAATCAGACATTATGAAATGATGTGGTTAGTACACCATCTCATTCAAGGTATGCTCTGTATCAGTGGGAATCGGTATCGGTGGCAAGCCCAAGTCAAGGAGAAATGCAGGGATGTCTTCTGGATTATCAACTGAAAGCAGTTTATTATCTTTTGTGACCGAATGGGATTGTGGCAGTCCCCATCTGTATTATGTCCCCAGCCGATGCAGGTGAGATGTTAGTGGTTTTATTGTTCTACGCCAAAACATAGTAGAGAGAGAAATGTCATCAAATAGCTGCAACTGCGTTCCCTCGTGATCAATTTGTCCCTTCTGGCGTCCAAATGTGAGAAAAATTAGCTTGTCTGCAAACAAGTTGAATTGTTTCACCACATCTCTGTATGCGGGGCTCTTTGAGCTTTGCGGATCCGGAAAATATATCTTATTTGGTTCAAATAATGGTGGGTCAGAGCGCAGGGATATCAGCAACTTCAATATGTATGGCCAGAAGGCAGTGGGCCAGACTGTCTCTGGCACTCCGCGGATCTTGAGGTTAGAGTGCCTCAGTTTTGCGACAAACAGAAGTACCTGTCGATTTAAGATTGTGTGCCTAGTCTGTCAGAAGCTCTGTGTGAGACATCGTTGTTTGGTGTTGCATCTTAAGGTCTTCTGTAGTTGCTTCAAGCGACACCATTTTATATTGTATTGTGGTAACATCCGCTCGGACTTGGGAAATGTCTGATTTCCATATTTGTTGTAAATCCTGCAACAGCTTCTTAAGATCCCCTTTAGTAGTAGGTGCTGCGTCGTAGTCGGTATCTGTAGCGATCCCTCGTTGTTTAAATCGCTGTATAGTCTCCGATTCTTCAGAAGAGGAGTCAGATTCTGCTACAGGGATTACTTGCACGGTATTGGAGTAAGATGTTTATATTTTTTGGCAGGTTCTGCCATAAAAAAAGAGGCTATTTCGGGTTCCGACTTGGAGAGCTCAAGCAACATGCATCCTCATTCGTTGGTGGCTGGCTCCGCCCTGCACTGTAACGTTTTTTTAAATGATTTCAAATCTGTGCCCTCTACGAGATCTTGTATTTATACCGACTTCATTCAAGGAGAGATGTCTTATTTTCTCAAATGAAAAAACACCAAGGAAAGATCGAGCATCAGTGGGATATGCTGGACAAACAAGTTCGATCCATGGAGGCCCCAGCTCGCAAATTACAGGATTTAAAGGATCTGTAATTGTCTTGGTGCCAGATATCACAGAACACCTTCAGAGGTCTAGTGGACTCCATACCTTGACAGATCAGGATTGTTGTGACATCAAAGGGGACTTACACAATATTAGGCAGATGGTCGTAATATTATGGCTGATAGGTGTATGTGTGTTTGGTCATATACACAACATATATATATATTCACTATGTGTGTAGATAGATGAAATTACATATTTAATTTTTTCAAAAAGCCTGTAAAAATATCTAATTGTGCAACATTTTCTTGTTTCAGTAGTACACTAATACCAATATGTGATTGTGTTGTGACTTTTGAGTGCTAACTAGGTCAATGATATAGAGATTGTTACGAGCCCTAGCAAATGATCAGCATTTTTTTAAAATAAGTTTATTCAGTAGACACAAACCACTAAAAGTTGGTTAGTCAATTGAACTTTGTGCCGAACTTGGGCATACTGTGCCGAGATCACATGGGTTTTTCTATGGTATCAAATACAAATATTTATTTTTATACACTGGTGAATTTTTATTTTAACTGCTCCCTATATACAGTGTTTAATGTATGTATATATAATTATCCACACACATAAAACAATAGTGTTACTGTTGTGGTAAGAGGGCATGGTTGCATAACAGAATATTTGTATAATATAAAGGTTTCTAATGCTAATCAGAATAAAAGGTAGTCTTTTATATGTAGCCAGTAGAAACCAGGTGTTACTATTTTTTCCAAGTAATGGAAAAAATGGATTTTTGTCCACATTTGTTTTAATAACCCAAGAGTTTAGAATGGATTTTCGCAATGAGTTGCTGCCATACAGGAGGCCATGCTTGAATATGATTGAAATGCTTTCTGAGTTTAACCAAGGTAGAACGTTGGTTTTGTATTCATTATTGTTTTTTGTTTTTATCATAGTAAACTAAACATTTTGCACCAGGAACCCATTTGTGTTGTGTCAAAATGAAAATAGGGGGTTATGTCTAAAAACTGCCGCACTGCAAAGGTTTGGGAGGTTGATAAAAAAAAAAGCGCAATCTCAGTTGGTTATGTATAACGGTGACTGTGCCTTTTTATACATCCCGACACTCTATAGTTCGGGAGGTTCTACGACTCAAATCAGGCGCTTTTCAGTGCCTGTTTTTTTATATATAGTCTACACAGATTCCTGAAATTTGGCACACATGCTGATTGCTCCAGTGTTTGGCGCAATCTGCATGTACGCCGTGTTTATACATGGCCCCCGTAGTATTTTGTGTTCCTTCTTACAAGATGCCTCCAAATCTATGTTATGCAGATGGTTGTAACTCTCCAATAAAAGTGTAGATTAAACCCAAACGTACAATGCTCGGTGTCTACATTAAACATAGACACTAGTAAGTACATTTAAAAAAACAGCTTCTCCTCTGATTGACACCAGCAACCGTGATTTCATCGGGTCTGGAGGAAAGATAAATCAACTGCTAAGTCAAGTGCTCCTTTGATTGCCTTGTCAATCAAATGAGTAAAGTTAGTAATCTATATCAAATTATACATTGTAAAAATAAATTCCTGTTTCAAATGCTAACCCAAGCAATAACCTTTATCTCAAGTAATAATCGCACAACCAGCTGTTAAAAAAAACCTGTAGCTGGCATCGTGCAGAATGCTCACACTTCTCTGTCATTAAAACTGAATTACAAAAGTCAGGACACTAAGCTTTCATTTTTTTGCTTCAAAACCTAAATGCGTTTTTTTTAGTGTACTTAATCGTATTTTTTTTTTGTACAAACTTTATATGTTGGTTTATTGTATTTTAAATTATATCTGTACCTATGTGTTTTTATGAATGCATCAATTAGTTATTAAATAAATGTACTTCTAAGGAGTTTATTCTAAGAAAATGGAAGCATGAAATCTTGCCTTAATTTGGATCATTTGGTGATCCGAATGGCCGTTTAAATGCATCTAATTCAGAAAAATAGCTTTAGCAGCTTTTTCCATACATCACTTGTAAGTGCAGAGGTCGTCTGGGCCACCTTGGGTGGTGGGTCCAGTTGCGGCCACTGTGACCACTCCACTTACAAGGGATGTGTGAACAAAGCTTGTATGATGAAACATGGGGGTGTATTGTAATGGTGGTATCATGTGGTGATGTGCTACTTGATCTGAGTCACACCACTGCTTAACGCAGTCACATATGTAAAGTTACCCTTTTATTTCTATAGCTAAGAATGGTGCATTGCCAATAAATGTTGCCATGTACACTGTGGCATGAAATGGAGTTGTAATACATGTGAAGTAATGGTCGAGAGGGTAGTCAAAGTAGCATATTCTAAAACAATTATCCAATCATCATGTTTTCAAATATGCTATTACAGCATGTGTTAAGCAATTTCCATATCAAGAAACAACATTAAAATCTGCTTTTCAAGTACTTTTTGGGCAAAAAATGTGTAATTCTCCAAACAATAGTTTTCCAATTCGGGGCTATAGTAATCAGGGGAATCCTATGCTTTCCGAGGCCAAGTTTCCCTGAACCAAATAGTACCGAATTCAGGCCAAAATAACCTATACTAAATAGCCAAACTGTGGATTTCTCCTCAGTTTGGTTATCTTCCCCGATGTGGTTTGTCTACATTAGTTCTGGGGAGGGTACGAAGTGGAATCTTTCCAGTAGTAGAGAAATATCATATGTATACAATATATTAATGACATAAAGTAAAACATATAATACAGGGGCACAGAATGGCATGTGCCAGCAGCAACTGCAGGTTTGGGTCTAAAGACCAAAAAACGGATTTGGAGCAAGTAGTCAGCCTCTTAATTTCCAGAAGTGGCTGCATACCTATATCTATCTATTTATCTATGTATCTATCTATCTATCTATCTATCTATCTATCTATCTATCTATCTATCTATCTCTCTATCTACTTATATAAAACAAGTTTAACTTTTTTTTATAGCTATGGATTTCCTTAAAGCATCAAAACATCTTTCTCAGATGACAAATCAGATTTAATCACGGTATGTGGCCATACCATGATTATCAGACCACTGCATCAATATGCACTATTATCTGTGGGCCCTAACAATAATCTGTTTGCTTCAATGAAGCTTTATCTCTTCAACTACATTATTCCTACAGAGAACGGATTTTTGTGTGTCACATGTGAGACGAGTGCTGGAAAAATGACTGGATGACAGGCTGGATGATTTGACGGGTTACAACACAGAAGGAGCTTGGGTTACATGACCCCTTAGTCAATAAGGGTGCACCAACAGGTGCTCACCTTTCTTTCACCTTTACCCATAAAACTGCCATGTTACAGTATTAGATCATAAATGAAAATGAATGCTTTCACTGCCATAAGACTTTAATCTGTAGCATGTCAGCTTGTTGTTAGCAACACTTGGCACTGTTAAGATAACATTTTAAAGAAATTCGAAAAATTCATTGATATCCAGAGCATAGCTTTATTTGACCTGGAAGAGGAGCCATGTTTATAGCAGGGTAATCTGCTTTAGGTATATAAGATTATCTGTGGGTTTTATTGACTCTTCTTAATAAAGTCTGCTTGATTTCTCTAATCACCATACATTTCATTACTATCTAAATATTAATATGTAAACAGCCAAAATATATAATGAATTGTAGCAAAAGAGCAACTCAAGTTTATTGGCAAAGTGCCCATTGATGTAATAGGAAAGTCTGGAACATATTCTTTTATTCAGTTAATAGTAGACATTAATGAATGAAATATCATGTAATATCTCTACATGGGAACCTCCCATGAATGCTATGTGGAAGTGGAGAAAAATAGCTCTTCATTTGTAAACACCTTATTGTGCGTTAGGCACTGTAGTTGTGTGTCATTGATGGGACAGTGCCCTTTTTGATAATTAACACTAATCCTGTATGTCAAAGTTCCAGAAATGATAGCTAAATATTATTTAATATATTACCCAATGCTGTATATCTTAGAGTGCTTAGCAGACGATTCAGGGTCACTTCTACGATGCCTGAAAGGCCCAATTTTGAGGGCCATTTGGATCACTGACATGATCCGCATCGACCTGAAATTCAGGGCTTTCGATTTGCCATATGAAAATTGTAGCTACCTGAATAAACCTCCTAGTCACATTCAATGACCGTATTAGCCACTGATTACGGTATATTGTGTATATATGTATATAGCCAAACATCCAAAGGAAGCTCACTAAGCTGTCATTCCAATAAACGTTCCAGTCCGTACTTGATAATGGTTCTTACCCGGCTGTGCTCACGCATTCTGACAGGTATGTGTAGAATTTGCAACTTATGGAAAAATCCAAAGACATTTTTTGTATAATTCACCGATCTTTGGATGAGGGATACTCAACCTTTACTGAATGCAATTAGTTCATTTTGGACAATTGTATTACTGTGTTGAGAAACAGAGGGGAGTTTGCCTTACTACTTTAGTGCAGAAAACATATCCGTCTTTGATTACTGAATGCAAATGCCTTGGAAACAGGCATGGAAGTTACTATGTGTCCTATTAATGCTGTAACTCCGATGAATAACATTGTGTAATTAAGAATTGACATGGATCTATGTGATACAATACTCTCTACCCACCCAGAGGTCTCAGATTCAGCTTGCTTGTGCCAGTTCACAGTTATCTACATTACTTGTGCATTTAAAGAAACAACCATAGTCTTTGGTCTGCACGCTTTACATCTTGCCAGGAAATTGTAAATGAACTGGAGTGTAAAGTGACACAAGGAAGACAATACAAAGCGCCACACATAATGAGACTGTAATGACCTTGAGTTAGTGAGTCTTTTGTTTAGAAGGGTGAAGAGATAAACCGGCTTTTCAACTTCTGCTGCCTGACAGATATACAAAGTTCAATTTCCTAAATATTTATATCTAAAACCAGGCAGAAAAATAAAAAATCTTTGTTTCACACCATCTTGGCCAAGAAATAAAACCTTTATATAAATATACACATACATATATATCCTTATATATAGATCCACACACTTATTTTCTATAGTGTACATTGCAGTGTACACAACCATGATCTCACAATGCCCAGCAGGTAGAACCCAATGCAGTAACCATACACAAAGTACAGCTCACACCTGCAATGTCAGACATAAAATGAGTTTTCATCTATATAGACCACTTAAGGAATCTGCTATCAGTGAGTACACATGCTTTTACACATTTCCTTTTGTGAAAGATATGCTGTATACATGTATTTTGTTCAAGTTGATTTTAAAGTAATCTATTCCCGTCTCCCTTATTGGGCTGTTTGATATTATTACAGCTTTGCATGTGATATAGTATTATCTTATCCAGAGATTAATATACTGTCAATGTTTTCACTGCCCGGCTTCTGTTGATTTAGAGGTTGTCAGCTTGCACAGTGCAGTCAGAGTTGAACCTTTCATGTTCACTTCTGTACAAATACAGCACGGTTGCACAGTCTTCTTCTGCTTGTGAAGCCAAGACCCACTGTTGAGCCGAGGCTTGTTTGGCTTTTTTTATTCTTTTGCAAGATATGGTCAAGTGGAGTGATTGGGAATTTGTCTGACAGCATGCTGCGGACTTGATGCAAGAGAGTTTCATTGCAAGCCATCTGTGTATCTATGCTGAACAAGGAGCAGCTTTCTTGAACAGACTGACTGAATTTAAAGTGCTTTTAACCATTCACGTGCCAGAGCTTCATGTTAAACAGGCCTCCTATCATCCACAGCATTACTCTTTTATATACCAGTAATGATTGCTATCAGTGGGGTCTATGTTGAATGCCCCCCCCCCCCCCCACACCCTTCCCCGTACCACTGAATGTCTATGTCATGTGTTTGCATAACGTTATACATATTTTAAAATGCTATTCTTTTTTTTTTTTTTTTTAATTCTGTAGCTCTGCATTACGGAGCATGTCAACTGGATCATCAAGGCCTTCCAAAGTATGTCTCGTTTGTGGGGATGAGGCCTCTGGTTGCCACTACGGAGTAGTTACATGTGGGAGCTGCAAAGTCTTCTTCAAAAGAGCAGTGGAAGGTAAATGTTCAAGTGGGTGAATACTTTTTTACTTACTTTTTATTGTTTGTGTTTGTTATGTAACTGTCCAAATGCTGTGCGGTTCTTTGTGTAGATCTTAAAATGACTACAAGCATGCATGATGAGTGTGTTACTTATTGTTTAGTTACTTATTTCATGTACTTATTCTATCTTTTTTTTTTAACTTTGTATCAGTTACACATTATTACATAACAATTTCAATACGTTTGTTAAACAGGCAGGCATTTTTCCATTGGACTCTTTAGTGGGTCTTATGGCAGCTTCTCAAGACTGAGCTGAGGAAGTGCTCGTAGGAGCAATTGCAAAGGAAAATTACTTAGAGCTTCGCCTAATGGGGAACATAATAAATCAATGTCATTCTGTATCATGGTATGACCAATTCTGTGGTGAAACGTTTAAGCTAATGGAATATTTTTGCCAATTGCTGCATTATTAAAAGTTCCCACAGAATTGCTCCTTATATATAAGCCCAATATGTTGCATTTTGTCATCGACAGAGCAAATACATGTATATCATTTAGAAAACTCTTATGACATAGAACAACTATATAGTTTAGGCTTACTTTAATTATAAATTCAAAGCCGCAGCTTTGCCAGTCTTGTACTTTGTGGAATCTAGAATTACCACACTGGGGTCTATTCAGTAACAAGTGAACTGACATGTCAAATGTAAAAAACAGGCATTAAAATGCTGCAGTTCACTTATCAGTTCAGCGCAGATCATTGCTTAGTCACTATACCACATTACTCATCCTTTTTTCATATTGTTATTGCTTTGACCTCTATTCTTTCCAATACATATGATACATTGAGTCCTTGTATTCTAAATATCTAATCAGGTTTTGTAGGCTGGAAAATAATGCACCTAATCAAAAATTGTCTGTAAATAAAAAATCTGCCCCTTTAATGAACCTAGGACAGTCCATGCTGTCATATAGTTCCATGCCTTAAAGACCAGATGATGGCATTGAACGTCCAGCGTTAAAATCCGCTGTGTGCTATTCCTAGAGTGAGCAGTGATGGGTAAACCCTGTTTTTGGGTGCCATGAAACCCAGGAAGTGCCAGAAACAGCAGAGACCCAAACGTCTGCGCATGAGATCAGTGTGACAGCCAATCACTTGCATTCCGCAATCGCGGAGCAGGGAGAGACACATTACACTGTGGGCAATTTGCCCCTGTTCCCCAACTACCCTGTGAATACACTTTCTTTTTGTTAGTTTGGGTTTGGGAAAGGGATATTACAAACAAAAAACCAAACACATAAATATATATATTTTTTTTTTTTTAAATAATAGGTTATCCCGTAGCAGACCAGTGACATGTTAGGACTGTCAGAGACATTTTATTAAAAAATTTTTTTTAAAAAGTAGTGGAGCCAGTGCTTTTTCTCTGTCCCAGCAGCTCAGAGGGGCCCAAAGCAGCGTGATAGTGCTTCCTGCTAAATACTACATTTCCTATGACGCAAAGTTAGGTTTGGGCTGTTATTACGCAAAGCAATACATCAAAATTCCATGTTAAAAAGCTGAAAGACATATATATTGGGTGTTGTTTGGCAGTAACACATAACAACCCATGTAAATTCACACACCAAAAAAATACTACTGCAAACTTGGGCAAAAATTGTCATGAAAAGTGTCAAAATGCCCCAAGTTGAATACCTTGGGTTGTCTACATTTGAAAAATATGTGCATATATGGAGTGATTATAGGATTCATGAGATACAAATGTTACAATGTCACTATTGTTAATTTTTTTTGGGGGGGGGGGGGGGAATGGTTTGGAGATAGCAATTGCATACTTGTAGTTATTGCCTTATAACTTTCACAAGTAAGTAAATAAAAACTTAGAACATAAAAAAACCATGGGGTACTCCCAAACACAGGACAAATATTCCAGTCTATGTTGCAGGTTTTTGCATTAGCAGATGCAGATGAGTAGAAGATTTTTTAAGTAAAATTTGTCACCCCTGAATATGACATCCGGTGCTCAAATAAGCCACTGAGTGCGAGGGGGCATGAAATTTGTGTTGGTTTAATTCACCCTTCGCGCTGCGCTCATCCATCCATTCTATGCAGTGAATGGGCAGAATTTTATGCTGCCTGCTGTGACTTGCCGACATAAGCCAATACATGATTGGTAAAGTAAATGAGAAAGGGGAAAATTATTTCTAAAAACTAACACCATTGTACAGCACTGTAAATGAAAGTCGTGAAAGTGTTAAGAACTCTTTATGAAACCTGGAGAGGTCACTCATTACAACACAAAACAATTTCAGTTTTTCAAATTGCCTGCATTGCATAACAGGTTACCTTAGCCCATATTATGCTTTACTAAACCTACCTAAATTCCTACCTGTCTTGTTATGGTGACAAGTGACACAGAGGGCCAAGAGGGGTGATGGAAGATCCCAAGTAAAGAAGGGGTGATGGAAGATCCCAAGTAAAGGAGGGGTGATGGAAGATCTCAAGTAAATTCTCATGAACATAAATGTATGACAAGTAAAACAATAATTTCATGGGCAAACATTCTAAAGGTTTCCCAGGTCTCACCAACAGCACACATTTTATTGTATGAATAAAGTTCATGAGTCACTATAACACCTGCATTTTTCAAGGATGACTGTAAAAATCGCTAACAGTTATTCTTCCTCATATGTCACATATGCAGTGTTTTAATACACTAATTAGACAAAATATCTGCCATCTATCTTTTCTAGTCTAGTCTAGTCTACTAAAATGTCTGTACTGCTCCCCCCCCCCCCCCCCCCCCACCACCTGGATCCCAGGAAGTAATTAACCTATATTTTAACACATGTACCATCATATAAACTTACTTTAAGTTCACTATACAGCAAAATACTGTATTGATTAAAAAAAAAATTAAACCAATTGTTTTTAAAATATAATTTCCAGTAGAACTTTTTCTTGGGTTTCATGAGTTTATGACATCACTCAAAGCTTTAATATGCAAATGACCTACTTAAATAGGAATGTGTCAATTACATATTATGCCACAAGGGGCTGTCATTTAAAACACGTTCTCCTAATAATATGCATTTGCTTGCAGTTCTGCATAAACATAAAGATCATGTTTTATTCTCTATGTAAGTCCAAACATGTGTTGGTGGTACAAGTGAAGCCCTCTTATTTGTGGCTTCCTCACCTGTGGCTGACCGCGAAGTAATGCGGGATAAACTTGATATATATATTGTTCGCTACTATCCTGGGTTTTGCCCTTTCATGCGGAGAGCTTGGAAGCTATCCCCCCGCAGTTATGGGGGCGTCCCTGGACATTAATGTACCATGTTGCCGACTTATTAAATCTCCAATATCCTAACTATTTATCGTTCATAGTGCATTTGAACATTTAGGAAAGCTTAAATATGAGACCACAGTCCTATTCCAATTATGATCTTTTGAAAAAAGTGTTGTCATTGTTGTCTTTGTAAATATTATTAATTTGTATATTTTTATATTCCTTTATAAACTGCATCATAGCCTTGCTAAACCAAACTACTTACTACTAGCACAACTACAAGCCAGATCATCCAAGCCAATTAGCAAAGTGTTTTATCATTACAGGCCCCTCGTGCAATTAAAGGTTTAACTGGCTGAGCAACTGTTCTTAAGGTTTAGTAAACCAAACACGTTCTGTGACATTGTCACAGCATTGAACTTGTTGACTCTCAGAATATAGTGTGTTGACAGCATATTTGTGGCAGCTGATCTAGATTGTTTTATGGCTTAACCTACCTTACAGAGCAGCGCAACATTTTTATGAGATAGAATTACACGGGCTAATCAAATTTATAATTTTATTGTGTGACAATATTGTGGAGTTATCACGGTATATTTCAAAATAGTGTCTTAAATGTATGTAAATAAGAATACACCTCATATATACACCCAAGGGTTGGTTATCCTTTTTCAGGACCCCTCCCAACAGTTTGATATTTGTTTTGAGCAATGGTTAGCTTTCTTAGCATAGGCTGACCAATAAAACGTATGGAGAGGTGGTAAGCCCAAAACATTTTTACCGAAATAACGAGAACAGAATTTCACACCCTGCCTTGCTGCTTGGTCCCCATTGATGGAGATAAGGGCTGAATCTTGTGAACTGGGAGTTTGAATCTAATGTTGAGAGTGCCTAGACAGTGCAGGGCTAGGCACCAGCTTGTTCATGGTAGACATTTACTAGACTCTATTCCTGACCCTTTAGTTATGTACTATGAATCATCACAAAGATTGCAAAGGGCACTTGTGTCTTTGTGCATATTCTTTGCCTAGCTCTGATATAGAGTGCATCAACATCCTCTCAATGCATTGTCTATGACGATAGGGTTCAGGATTATTTATAGTGTGAATGCAGAGAATCAACAATGATCTATACCTTGTACTAGCACAAGATATACATTGCAAAAATGTCATACATTAAGGTAAAACGATTATGCCGGGTATACTCTTTATGGCTTGATATTCAGACACGCTACTTTCAATGGGAATTAGTAATTTGCATATCAACATCACAAATTGATGTCATAAATCACAGACATACATATAGTTAATTAATCAACTTACATGCACTCCACTTCTAGTAAATATCACCCTTGTCGAATACGGTCAATATCTTACAGCAATAATGGGGAAGGGACTGGTGGGTTTGCACTTCTCATTTAAACACTGTATGAAAGGAAAATGGAAAAAAAAAACTCAATTGCAAAATGGTAGTACAGGTTGAGTATTCCTTATCTAAAATGATCCATTATCCCCCCAGATTTTTCCACAGCAGATAAAAAGACACTGGGTGGAAGGGAGGGTTAAAAAAAAAAAAAAAAAAAAAAAAAAAGACACCAGGCATTGGAAGGCCTTGGGTATGAGGGAGGGTTAAAAAAAAAAAAAAAGAGAGAGAGACACCAGGCATTGGGTAGGATCAGCAAGGGGTGGCAAAATATATGTTCGCCTAAGGCGGCAAAAAGTCTTGCACCGGTTCTGGTTCTATTGTACCTGATATTTTTTGAATTGCACTAAAACCGTATAAAAAATACACTGTCCTGTCCTATAATTATTGTAATGAAAATACAATCCTAATAGAAGTATAAACATTTCTTATAGCATCCCAGCACTCGTTATGCTGTGTTTTCAGCTCTTTTTTTTGCTGAATCAGACAAAGTCTAATACCAAATTGAGACTGTCCCCCTGAAGACTGGACAAATGCCAGTTATACATGACATTGTTTTATATATTTTTGTGTCTCTTAACACAAAAACCATGAGGTGTTCTATTCTATATATTACAGATAAAGTCAATCCATAGCACTCACAATTTAATTTTCTTAATTAAGTACAATATATGATCTAGTGCCATACTAATGAATGAGAATTGTGCCCTTGCACGTATTGCAGAAGCAGAAGGCCTTCGTCCTTATTCACTTTATTTTAATTGATTAGGTGAATGAGTAGTCAGCTGTGTCAAAGCCTACAGTGAATCATATTGAACAGATGAGACACTTCACACGTCAAGGAAAATTAAATGAGAGAGAGTGTGTTTGGAAGCGTTTAATTGATTTGGTATTTCCTCCTTCCCCTGCATGCCAAAGAATCCTATCCAGATTTTTATGTAAATGCTATGCCAGTCCAAGAAACAAATGCTATACCAGTCCAAGAAATTATGTAACCGTTGGTTGTCATTGGCATTAAATTAAGTATATACTTTATATACATAAACTCTTGTTGTGTGTGGAAGGCTAAGACAAACTATTTTTTGGAGTACTGTTGAACAGGCCATACTACATTGTTACAATGAAGCAGAGAATAACGTTTGATCTCCATATGCTTTTTGTGATTTGCACTATTTACTACCGAGTGTCATGTTTGGCTGTACCCACCTGTACCAAACACCAATAATGTTCCCATTGTGATCCGAATGACTTCAAGCATTATTGCATGTAGTTAATGCTAGCCGCTACTTAATAAGGCCAAATGTTACTTTCTAGAATTGTGGGGTTTTCTCCTCCCCTCAATTCAGCAGGTTGATTTTGTCTGCTAAGGAAACAAGCCAAGCAGGATATGTGTATAATGCTAGAAATTCAGATATTTGCAGTTTTAGGAATAAAATTAATCGCTTTACCTCCCTCAAAAAATACCAAGTGGCAAAGAAAAATTATGAGAGTCACTGGTGGTACATGGAACTGCAAGAATAACAAATAAAGTAAAATTAACACTAAAAGTACTATTAACATGAATTGCATCTCTCTCATCAGCAGATCACTGGCCCTCAGGAGTTTAAAACATTAAAGAAATGATTAGTCTTTCAAGCAAATGTGGGCATTTATATGACTTATGTCGCACAGTTTAACAAAATATTGGCTGTTTTTCATACTATCTTGAGAACCATGATGCAGATATTCATTTTATTTTTTGGGATCACACATTGCCTGCATCTTTTGCAACATTGTGTTACAACTGAAGTAACAAAACTGTGGGGAAAAGGCACCTTCTATCTTTTTAAGTGCTCATCTTGTTCTCACGCCTCAAGTTTGACTGTATTAAACAAAAAGAAAGTTGAACTTACTCTCTTCCTATTTGCTCTTGCCACCCAGCACTTGTGACATTGTCCATGGCTGTGAAGCAGAAGGGGTCCTAGCAAAAATCGAATTAGATTATTATTTACTCCGTTGAGCATAAATATGCAATTCAATCTCTTGAATAAACATAATTTAAGAGACTATTATATTGTACAGGTGACAACTGCAATTTTTAAATAAAATTAAATTAGAGGATGAATAGAATTCTCTGGCAGATAATTTATTAGGATGGATTTTATGTTTACCAAACATAATAATACCTATATCTAATCTGTCTGACCTTGATTGATTTAGGAATATTTGCATGTTGAGAATCTTTAATTCATCCTTTTTCTTCCAGTTAAAATCCCAAAATAAAACGGTGATCTGTACACACTATTTATGAGTCCCCTTATAATAAGTACCCTGACCATCCACCCGGTTGACAAGCAGGCAACCTTTAGCCTTCATTATCATGTGTCCTCCCTTGAAAGAGGAATTGTTTCTATACAGTGGTCCTGTAACACACCACTTTAGACCACTAATTGCTAATGTGTAACACCTTTAATTAGAAAATGAATACAGTCATGATTTATCTCTCTTGCCTTGCTAAATTCCATACAGTGGATCCAAATTGACATTATCCAGCTTGCGAAACGCCAAAGCTAAAATTAGCCTTATATACTCCCAAAAAAAGTGCATAAAAACAAATCACACAATAACACATTCTGTGTAGCGCAGAACTGCTCAGAAATAAATTCACCCATAAGAGCATCTTTGATAAATTACCTGTTAATGTTTACTTTACTGTGCATTCTACCATATTGAATGTGCAGTGCTAGAGAGGGAAGAATAGCAAGCAAGATGAAGATGGAAGTAGACATATGGCAAACGGTTTTTCTATTTGTCAAAGCTGTTTTGCTTTTTATAGAATGAACTGATGGATGTTACACGGAGCTATAACAAGACGTTAGCTGCAGTATAAGCATAGATTGCAGAAACACAGACTCTGGATAAAAGTGGACACGTTAAATTGTCGCACATGATGTATCTTTCGTGAAGTTATCCTGTTGGTGATGTGTAATTATGGAATTCAAACTTTGTTAGATGTGATATCATTCATTATGCCCTGCCTGAAACAACTTTATCGGTAGAGGATAAAATATCACATTTTATGTAGGAGTTAAAAGGACACTTTAAAAAGAATGGTTTCTTTACTACGTTAACCATCAAAATTGGCAAACACTGATATAATCTGACAAAACTATTGGGTCTATTCACTAAAATTCGAGAATAGCTCGAGGAGGTCAACTTTGGAGATCGACTTTCACTTTGAAACTAAGTCAAATTCGTCACCTAAGTTTGACTTGGGAAAAAAAAAATGGTTTGGATCTTCTGCATCGATAGTGATGGGAGACAATATGATCAAAGCTATTTTGGAGACCTAGAGCTATTCTAGAAATTTTGTAAATAGACCCATATTATTTGGCCGTGGATGCTGCAAAACATGTACACTCAAGACTCTTTTATATACAGATAGTGGGGTGTAGTTCAAGGTTATTAAATCATTTGGTTTCAAGTGAAATCATTGGGGTTAGGTGCCATGATGCAATTTCAGGACAGTATCCATAAAATACAGAACCCCAGCTGTTAACTATACTTCCCATAAATGTGTGTGACTGCATGATGTGAAACATGGTAGCAGAGTTTCATTTATTTACCCTGAAAGTACCTAATTTGCCTAGAACACATATGATGTCTATCAGCACTCACTCTTCAAATGGTGATGGCTGTAGGAATCCACCGGGTCCCATATAATAACTCCAAAAAAACAACGAATCACACAGCACTCAATGTAGTGGGGTGTTTATTTTCACCAAAGTGAAACGTTGCCACGTTAGTGAGTGTTGTGTGATTCGTCGTTTTTTCCCAAGGGCTTTTCCCTTGTTGTATTTGGAGAAAATTTTGGGTGCAGTCACTAAAACTGTTTTTAATTAGATCAGAAAAGCACTAGACAAAAAAAGATAAAATCATTATTATTGTTATTAGATAGATTCGCTGCAGGTGATATGAACATGTCATATCACCAATTCATCTATACATTGTGTATCCCTATTAATGTATAATTTAGTTTGAGTATATTTAATTTAAAACAGAAAAGTGGGTGTAACCAGCACTGTATTCAGAAGCTCACAGCAGCACTTAGGTAGTGTGTCCCTAAACCACACAGAAATACAATATAAACAAAAACAAAGAACATATAGTGCGCTTAGTGCAAAACTGTGGTATTATAGCACCTTGGTGGATATAATTATCAGTGATCTCTTTTAGAGATATAGATATGTCATCCAAAGATAGGGAGATTCTCTGTCCCCCTTAAGGGGATGCACTTACAAACTGCCAAAGAAAATCAGGCACTTCAAAGGGTTTCCTGTTGTAGTGGAACTTCAGGGGTACTTTTTTTCTCTCAAAGAAAAGCAACAGAAGGCACCAGGTCAGCAGTGAAAACAATACAGATTTTAATAAAAATAATAGCTGCTTACATGGAGGATCTTGATATCACTTTAGGGTGGGCGCCACACGACTGATGTGATGAGGATCCTTCCAGCAGGTACAGGTAAATATTAATACATTTAAAACAAGAAAAATGTACATAAATATAAAAAGGAAATTTAGCAGGTAGAGTCCAGATCACTACGCGTTTCGCGCCTGGTCGAAGCTCATGAGGAGCGAAACGCGTAGCGATCTGGACTCTACCTGCTACATTCCTTTTTATATTTATGTACATTTTTCTTGTTTTAAATGTATTAATGCAATACTTGCAATGCTTGGCCTAATTTTTAAAACAGAAGTTCCAATGTATGTAATGTAGTTCTAGTTTAAAAAGGAAAGATGTAAATGTGGACAACTGATATTTGGAATTGTAATACACACAGCTGGAACATACTGTAAACACTTAAAAGAAAGCCAAATAATGATTAGAGCCTTTGGAGACGAGGAAAGTTTGAGGAGACGGGAGTAGACAAACACAGACTATAGATTCTCACGAACATCTCAGTAATGTCATTAGAGTGCAAATATAGAAAGGTGCTCTTAATACTTCATATGTTTTATGATGAGCACTGACAAGTTTCCCAAAAATCCTTTAATGATTAATGTCTTTATAGAGTGTATTGAGCAGGTTCTTTGCTCCCTTTTCATTAGAGGGTGCTATATATATATAGCAGATATGTAATTTAAGTATTGGTTATGTTTTACATTGATATGTGTGGTGTCTAGCAGGCATTTTAATAGTGTCTGCTTAACAGGCAAGTGATCTGGAAGAGCAGCTGAACATTAGACATGTAGCTACTGGTTTTAGCACACCATTTAAAATGCCTGATAAGTCTAGTTCATAAAAAAACATAAGCATTAAGTAGATTAACGTTTAAAAGCACTTACTGATGGGACAAAACGGCAACTAGTAAGGAAATCTTTGATATTACGTATGAAGCAAGTCCTATACTTAGTAAACCAATAAAAGCACTGTAGACCTCATTGTTATTCACATGGCTTGTAAACTGACAAGGATCTACTCAACAAAGAAAGAGTTAATTGAGATGGGAATTTCAAACCTTAGGCCAAAGTTGCCGAGTTGGAAAGATTAACCTATGCACCTGAATGAAGGAATTTTTCCAGCTCTGGCTTTAAGTTTGACATTTCTGTCTCAATTTCCTGAAATTCTCTCGTTATTGAGTAGACCCCATACCTTATTTTACTGGCCTGTTAATTCTGTTCGGCTGCTTCCTTTACATTGTACTGTATTACATGCTGGGAAATTGGGTTAGCCGTTCCATGGCCAGAGCAATATTAGAAACTTACGAAATCTTCTTATTTGGATTATATGTAATATGGAAACTTAATCAAATAAACAAACACAGGTGTTCACTGTCTCATTCTATGGCCCTTCCATAATCATATTTGTCAAGAGCACATTACCTTACAGTAATGCAGAATTTTCTTAAACTCAAATTAGCAAAGATATAGAAAGTGGCAGTGCGCTTGTGTGCTATAAAGTGGATAAAGTGCAATGAGGTAATTTTGCCTCTGTGCAGCTATTACAGAGTGTGTACCCCGTAGGGCAAATGAAAGAAAAAACTTTTTAACACTTACACACAGTCCCTGATGGTATGGGACACAGTAAATGATGTACAACAAATCTTGATATAAGACCTCCAAAGAATAGAAGATGGTGTTAGTACACAAAACTTCAATTTAATACAAAAAGTGCTTAAAATATCTTACACTTCAGTTTTGGAGTAGCAGCAAAATCTTGGAACATAGATAAGAATAGCAGGATCCGGAGAGAGCTCTAATGGGTAGTAGTAGATCGTGATCAAATTAGCAAAGGTCTCTAATGAATGTAAGATCTGAATATCCCAGGCATTCAGTGAATAAAATCTTTCCACTTGTTTTTGCATTCAATATAATTTTGTTTTAGTCAGAACAGGGGATCTATCAAGATATTCTGTTACGTGCAGGATCTTTTACTATTAGTAAATTATATTATCTTTCTTCTATTATTCTTCTTAATTTATTTATTCATATCCCTGATCCCTTTCTGCGTCCTGGATGTTCTCACTCTCTCCTTTTCTACTTCACATATGATGCTCCAATATTGGCTCCATTCCTGCTTCTTGTCACTCTGTCCCACACAACTACCTCCTTCCCCAACCGGCTCTCTCATTATATCAATCATTTGGTTTTAACCTTACCAGTGGGTGAAACGAATTGTAAGTGTGTCATCTTTAGAGAATGATGTATGTGATGTATGCCATTCTGTGATCATCAAATGTAACCAATTGTCACTTATCAGATGTCTGACTAGGGTAAAACTCACTTTTTGAGAAAGTTACTTTTTGTTCTGTGAGGAAGATACGGACTATGAAACAGCAGGGTATACCTTTTATAATGCCAAACTGGAAGGAAGACTTCCACATGTATATGAGGGAGCTAATAGGGTTGCCACCTGACCATAGGCCAATGTTAAGTCTATGGAGACAGTACCAAGGTCGGTATTTTTCTGAAGAAAAGGTGACAACCCTAGGCGCTAATAAGGTTGAACAATGGGTTGCCAGGCTGTATGTCATCCTTCCAAGACAGGAGTTTTATAGCTTTATAATGCCAGGAGATGGGAAGAGGTAGCAGTGACCCGCTGCTCATAGATATGTATAGGCCACTGCACATTTCAGTTTAAACTGACAGACAGGTTGACTAGTGACATCCATTTAGAATTGCATGCATGGCATTTCAAACCAACATTCAGGGGTGATGTATAATGCATAATGTGCAATCACTGTAACCCTATGTATAATAGCAATGCACCGTGTTTTATACATCCTAATACAGTTTGTGTTGTCATTTTCAACACAATGTTATGTTTATATATTTAATAACTAGGTTGTGCTGGTGCAAAGAATACTGTACCAAGTTGGAGGTTCAGTACCGAGGCAGGTAGCACAATCTTGCGATTCTTGTTTGCTTTCTATCTTTATATATTGGTGCAGGTAGAGATTGCTTCAGTAGTAGGCGACAGAAAATAAAAGGGGGAGAGGGAAGGTGAAGGCAAAAGGATAGCAAAGAAGGAAAGAGACTGACAGGAAAGTGGGAATACAGATATATGGATGGGGGACAGGTAAGGATAAAGGATCTGAAGGTTTAGGCTGCTATATCTGTCCAGTCTTTGCACTGGAGTTTGCCTTAGGAAGGTCCTTTTAAAGAGTGAATGAGCTCTTCACTGCAGTATTCCTGACATTTGCGATTTTAGAACAGGTGCGATCTCTACGAAAACAGTGCACTGGGGTCATCAGGATTAACTGCAATTTCCATATGCTAATCCTCTCAGTCTGACAGGTCGTTCACTCGTTTATGTGAATACTGTGACTGTATGTAATAATCAGAACGTCATTCATTTGGCCCCCTCAGTTCTTGTTCACAATGTGCAGTTCCTCGCAGTTTAGCAGTTTGCACAAATTTGCCTCCAATAATTAAAATATATAGATTATTATTATTTCATTAAATATCCACGCTCAATGTAAAGTATTGAACCATAGGCTCTTATTGCTTCAGAATCACAACATGTTTACTGAAGTTAGAGCAGAGACAAATAAATACATATGGATCAACACAATCATGAGAAAATTGCAAAGAAATAAGACAGGAGTTTCAAACTTAAGACCAAAGGAGCTAGTTTGGAAACATTCTCCCATTCAGCTGCATTGGAGAATTTTATCAACTCCTACTTTGGCTGTAAGGTTTAAATTCCCATGACAATTCCCTGCAGTTCTCTCTTTATTTAGTAGAACCAATCATGTAAATTAGTTGGGGCGCAAGTTTGGGTACCTGGGCACAGTACTTTTCCACTCCAGATGTAGTGCACACAGCAAACGTCACAGAGCTATACATCACTGGCTTATGCACTCCAACTGTGTGGACTATATCTCCAGTAACTTGCTACTAGTCATATAGTGGCTGAGCATCATGGGAAGTATGATCCACACAGTTAGTTTCCTATGGTTAGCTATCATTTGATTCTGCCGTATGAACTACATTTCCTATGATGCTTAGCTGGTCATAAGGTAACTGAGCACACAGTTGGAGTGGTGTTGTAGGCCACCATTGGGTTAAGTACTCCTGCTGCTACATTTCTCATGATGTTCAGCCAACAATATATATGTAGCAAACACTGTGGGGTGCCATAGAAGTAAAACAATTTCAGATGAATAACTATTGCAAGCACAACAAGAAGTATTGCAGAATAAGCAGATAATATTTTAGGAATCTAATGGACTTCAACCCTGTAAAATCCTGCACATTGCACACTCTGGTTCATGTTAAACTAAACAGTATCGGTGCATTGACCCATCAGCGTTTTTCATTTATGTAGCAATGGATTGAAACTGGATTGTTTGTTATTTCTAATGACTAACCATACAATTGAAGCTATGTATCCTGTTCAGAGCAGTAACTAGGGCTGGGCGCCTAAGGCACTTGTCTTCAGAGCACAAATTTGGGGAAGGTTGCACAAATCACCTTTAGACCAGTCCCGCACGAAAAGCCCAATAGGATGCAGGCACTGCATTATGGGGTAGCGCATATAACATAGGAGCAATAATGTGTGCTTACAGACTACCAGAGCCCATGTTCCACACCCAAGACACGCCCCAAAACGCTGTTACATGCCCCATTAGCCATATTGCACACACATTACATCCCTCCATCACCCACATTGCACACACATTACATACCCCATTATAGGCCAACATCACCCACATTGCACACACATTAAATGCCACATCACCCGATTACATGCCCCATCACCCCCATTACATGCCGCCATAACCCCCATTACATGCCCCCATAACCCCCATTTCATGCCCCCATCACCCACATTGCACACACATTACATGCGCCCATTACATGCCCCCAACACCTCCATTACATGACCCCCTCTCCCCCATTACATGCCCCCACCTGAATGAATTATGCACCTTGAAGTGGCGAAACGCATAGGGTCTTTGCCTTCCTTAACGGTTCCCGTTGTTTGCACGAGACACGGACTTGTTTTCACATTTTTTCATACAATAAAATGTTTTAGCGCTCCAGGTTCTATATATCACTTCATTTGAGAGTGGATTGGTGGTTGTTCCTTTATGCTGTGAGCTGCTTTAGATTATTATTTTTAAAGTGTGTTTTCTATTAATTTAGTAGAGCCATTGTTTCACTATTTCTTCTACCCCCATTAAATTCCTCCAGGACTTACTCCGGGCAATGCTGTTTCCTGGTGTCTAGTGGCAGACAGAATGGTGTCCTACCATGCTGCCTGTTCGGCTCCCACATCATACCGCACGGGGAGCCGAACAGGCAGCATGGAAGATTGTCTGTGCTGCCTGCTCGGCTCCCCGTGCTCCAGACACAATGCTGCCTGATCTTCCAATCTCCCCAGCCATCGTCTCTGCTGACAAGGGGCCTTGTTTGCCTTGTGCTAAATACAGCGCTGCCCTGCAGGTGTCCAATAAGGTAAAGGCAAATTTGTGCCCAGTAAAGAAATGTCAAACAGAAGGTGGGTTAAAAAAAACTATGGGTAACAAGAGGACAATCATCATGGGGACGTTGTGGGTTGCAAGGTGAGCTGGGACCATGGAGGAAGTTTTTGGGTGATGATAGTAGCTGTGGCCAAGTTGAAGGACAGTGAATGGGACTGTGGGCAATACAGACTACTGTGGGACAATCAGTATAGTTTTAGGAGAATGAAGGGAACATTATACCTGGACAGTGTAATTTCCTATTCTTGTTTCTGATGCAAAAAATGCTTGTTAAAGCTCTGATCCTATTTAAGCCAGATCACCTACATTGTAATATTTGGTCTCTGACCAACATAATGACCCTGTCATATTGTCCTAGTGAATTATTAAAGCTCGATATGTATGTTACTATGTCTACTCTTTAAACAGTGAACTGTGCGTGTTTTCAGTTACATATGTAAAGTTAACCCACAATGATGAATTATTCTTTGTTTGCAGAATAACTGTGCAAAAATATTTAATAGTGACAGGGACACAATTAATCCCTCAATAAGTTGCAAAAGGTCCATTCCCAAGCAGTAATCACTGCCGCAGTGCTCAGCCAAGTCTGTAATGTATTAATCAATAATCCACTTTATTAAAAAAACAAAACACATACACAGACACAATAGGGTCAGCCGTTTCTGTTCAATAAGTTTACATCATTTATTGTGAAAGAAATGATGGGGAAAAAGACATAAACGAATGTGCGTGGGTTTTCATTTTATTTAAAAGCAATCTTTTTTTAAGGGAAAAAAATACTCCAAGTCCTGCAGTAATGATAAGGTGTTTATTTTGTTTGTTTATTGGAAGAAATAAATCAAATTTGTTCCTTACCTCAGATCTGCCACCCAGTCCTGCTCCCTTGTTTTTGATGACATTGGCAGGAGTTAGAAGAGAGTAGTGTGAAGTTTACTTTGTAATGTGTGATATTAGTAAGTACAGAACACCAAAGCCTGGTATCGTGGAGCTTATATTTTTCAAATGTATTTTTTTTATCTCTTTATATTTTGCAGTGTCCAGTATAAAACCATTGGGAAGATTATATAACATTTTAAGGAAGGAATATAAAATATAAATTGTGGGTACAATTAACAAACTGTCTATGTAGTATGTTTTCCAGCCAAATATTTATACTGTTTTGCTTCGCTTGAAGTAAAATTGTGATTTCCCCAAGATGTTTCTATATTATCATACCTGAGAACACTTCCTAATGAAGGTCATGGTTTGGGATCACATGTCTAAGAATTTTAGGCATGGGGAGTAGAGTGTAGTTCAGTAGAAGACATCAGATCATTCATTAATCAAAGTTCAAAGATGTGTATAATACGCCTCCTTCTTCAACCATTTAACTGAAAATCCTACCTTAAAAAATATATTTTAAGCTGTGACAGCGAAATGTGAGGGTCTCTCGTTTTTGCATGGAATCAGCAGGGGGGACCTAGTTAAGGTCCCCCCTGCTAATCCCATGCAAAAACGAGGGGGCAGAGAGAGACAGTCGCCGACCAGATGGCTGCCTGCTTCCTATGGAAACATGGCAGCTGTCGGTCAGAGGATAAACTGGCATGTACTATCAAAATACACACCAGTTCATTCTCATACTAGGGACAACTAACTTTACATTAGAAGCACAAGTGGGGAAAAAAAACGTTTAGTGTCCCTTTAAAAATCGCTAGCATGGGCAACGTTTTATATCATATCATCCCTCTTTTCAAAGGTATGCATTATTTTTTCCACCCTGTCATTTGTTTCTGGTCAATAAAGTTTGATCTTGCCATTCCTCAGTCTCCTTTTGCTGTTGTTGTTTTTCCTATGCAACGTGAAATCATTCGACATAGCTCCTATTTCTTGGATTTTAGTGGAAGCAAAGTACCATCTTGATCTGGATTGATTGCAGTAGGGTCTCAGGTTTAGCTGTCAAGACTTTCTAACATAAGTAGAAACCCAAGGTGTCCTCAGCCAACTCAACCTTTTTGCGCTTAGATTTGAGTGACAGCTTAGCTCTTTGGCACTAAGAGTAAATTTACAAAACTGTTATTTGATAAAGTCTAGGGAATAAAAAATAATATATACATAGTGCTAGCAGAATTGCAATTGTGGCCGGTTTCCCACTGAAAGTAATTGATTTGCATATTGGGCCACAAGGTCACTCATAAACAGGAGACAAGCTGTTTTAAAATACATATTTCTCTTAACCTCTGAATTTTCTTGTAATTCTGCTAAAATAATGTATGAATCACTTATTGTTCTCTACGTTCACAGTCCAAGCAAAATATAGGTGAAATAGTCCCCTAAATATTGGAAAAGCAAACAAATAACAAGAAAAAACTATAGCAACAGGAAAAATTATTTTACTGTCACTTCATCGCAGTGAAGAAGAAAATGTCTTCAGTTCAGCTAAATTATAGCATTTGGATATCCTGGGCAATATACACATATTGGGAGAGCTGCCTAGCATTATATGACAGTGCTGAGATCTATTTAATTGACTTGCCGTTTTTTGCCTACAGCGTACCGTAAAATCTACTGCAGACTGATTATAGGCAAATGATTGCCATGAAGTTTAGATCGTGGAGTACTAAAAATGAAATGCTTTAGTGTTGACCTGACTGAGCTTTCTAAGGTCATCTCTAGTTCATTTTCCCCTTTTACTTCTGTATGCCTTCTGCTGCTTATTTTGGATGCGTTCCCCCGACGGACTGTAAATGTGTAGCATGCAAATGAAATCCAGTTGTTAATCATCATCTCTTCTCTGTCAAATTTGATTTGGAAACCAACAGAGAACTACATCCTGCCATCTGGAATACCTGAATGTGACCTCAGCAGGCTGGCAGAAGCTGAGAAAACAAGACAGTAAGGGCTGCACAGACTGATATCTGGTGCAACGACATATACATTCAATGTGAACTTGCACTTCCACACCATATAAATGAATACACTTCTGTATACTAGTAATAATGCCAAACTCCACTTTTTGCCTTTATACCTGGTGATCACAACTACTATGATAATGGTCAACCTTAGGCATTAGTGCAAAAATGTCAATAATTAAATATATATGGCAATAGTAATCCCAATACTCTTTACTTTATTTTATTAATGATTCACGGCAATTTGAAAATCTTTGAATATTATAATATTTTTTCAAACAGGAAAAATTGTTAGAGATGTAGTGACATAGTTCAGTACATATATAAGGAATGGTGGTAGTAAAGCTTTTTAATAAGAGCAAACATCTATACATTTTAGAGGCGGGGGCTGATGTGTGTCATTGCTGTTGTTCTTAACTAAATGCCATATGATGTCCAACTGGATGCCCATGGTCCAGATGTCACCCTTAGGACTTTTGCATGGGCCGTAATTAATGTATTAGTTCAGAAATTAATAATGACCAGTCCCCCCAACTGGATATGTGCTGGATATGTGGTCCTTCACCGTGAAAAGAGAGACGTTACTAACATCAATCCAAGCAGTGTACGTGCACAAACACATATGCTTAGATTTTCGTTTTTTTGCTCTAATATGATGTCTTTGTTAAGATCAAGTATACACATTATCCTTAAATCACAACCTGTCCTAATGTTTTCAGTATCATTTTTGTTTCCCTGGCATCTGCACTTGCATATTTAGATGAAGCATTTACCATAAGCATAAATCAGATTTATCCTTGTAATAGGTCAAATAAACACTTTTATCTGTACAAATTATTGCATACTTCTATTGGGCAAATGGAATTCATAACTCCCAAGATAACTTGCTTCGTTGCAGCAGACTTGGAAATGAAAAAGCAAGAAAACATGTTTCTTTTCAGAATCTAGGTTCCCTGAGGAAAAAACTTAGTAGACTGTTTGCTGACAGCTTTTTGAAATATTACAGCTATTGTGAATGTAATTTACTCTTACTCTAGTACCTGGAGTGCGGAGACAAAAATAAAACATTAAAAAGGTTCTTTGAAAAGTAGTAGAACAAGGAGACATGTCCTTCTGATGGCAATTACATCTTGACTTGAAGGAAAGCATGACTAGAAAGACGATTTTACCTTCAAAATCACATATGTAACTATGGATGAAAATGTTCTTTGTGAACTTCAGTGTTAGAGTCTACAAAATGAGCTAGTTTCTAGAACCCCAACATACATTTTCCATGACTTTTTGATTCATGATTTTCAAGTCTGTGAATAAGGTCTACAAAGTAATGTAGAAGGTTTTATTCTTTGGCATTCCACCTCTTTGTCTTAAACATTGAGGTACATTCACCAATGGCCCCACCTCAGAACTTATAGCTTTCAAGTTATAATTACAAAATTTGCAGCTCAGATATTGACTAATTTTGACATTTAAAGTCAAGTTTTGGATTGAAAGTCGCTATTGAAGGGCCATGCTCAAATGCCAGAAAGCAATACTCATAATAGCTGAGACTCTTCGACTACAACTGAAGTTACACTTGAGCCACCCTCAGGCTTCTCTGAATTGTATTCATGGTCACGATCCAACAGATACCACCCTAACAAATGAAAATAATTATCATTAAATACTTTACCAGAATGTCCCCAAAGAGATAAGTTAGGATTTATTGGGTGGACTGCTAAACGACGACTCTTCCGCTACAAACATACATGACGCGTCAGCATGCTGCTTACATCACGCCTCCACAGTTAAACGCAGCCAAACCACGCAAAACATAGCATGCGTAATCGTCATGATCCCCCAAAGACAAATTAATCACTGATTAACTAGCAAATTAGGAACAGGTTCACACATGGCTGCCCGGAAGTAGCTGCTTATTTGCAGAACCCTTATTGTTCCTCCATGGAACTCAGGGGATCCACAGAACACATTTTGGGAAACGCTGCTCTGTACTATTCAATATTATAGCTTACGCTTGTAAATAGGTTCTTAATATTGACTTTTTTCACACTAAAAAGTAACAAATGTATTTCCCTGTAAAATGTACCTCCATGAGCAGGTAACCTGTTTAAACCTAAACTCACACATGTTTGCCATTTGATCACCAGGCACTACTGTACCTTGGAATGTAATAACTGTATAATGCCAGTGGAAGTTTGGAACTCTTCAGCTATGGAATCAGCAGATCATTGGCGACTTTTAGTTCCGAAACGCTTCCACTTTCCAATAAAACCACTTACAGCTGACCGTGGAATATCTATCAGGGATGGAAAGTCACAAAGGTCCCATCCTATCACAGTACCACGCTTGAATTCACTGATTGAATTTACTGATTGTAAATGCAGACTACATGGCTAGGTGCTTGATTTTATACACCTGTGGTAATGGGTCTGAATGTAATAATTAAGAAGTGTGTCCCAATACTTTTGTCCTTATAATGTATATATCATGTACAAATTATGGAAATTCTTCATTATTCTTACATTGTATTGCACCGTACTATACTGATGTACATGCTAAAGTCCAGAGACTGAACATATAAAATAACTGTATTTATTGGCTGCTATCCACCACATGTTACAAATATAATTTTAATCAATATATTAAGCAGACCGAAAAATAATGTTATCAGCTTCCTCATCTACATCTCATCTAGGTTTCTAAACAGCAATCCGAAACACAGCTTCCGCTATTAAGGTCTGTATTACGTTATGTACTGGCCTGAGTGACAGAATCCCCTATCTTTTTAAGACAATCTGCTGCTAAGCAGAGGGGAAAAAATGAAAAACAAGTTTTCCACCCACACACAGACTACTCAATCAAATGTCATTTAGCAGTGCATGGTGACGTTCCTACTCATTTCCATGCTACAGTATAAAATAATAACATTAATGCAGACAGTATACAGAAAATTACCTACATGCAGTCCTTATGAATAGACTAAATTGTGCATTCTCCAAATAGGTGGCAGATTTACCAGCCACTGAGCTTGAAATTAACAAGCCGAACAAATAATCATGTTATATGCATACCCCCCCCCCCCAAAAAAAAAACTGTCCCTCCTTAAGCAATCCCGCGGTCCCGATTTTCATTCTCCATTATTTGTGATACCAGAAAATGAGTCCAAGCCCCTGTGTCCTGCATTCCTGAGGGGCACACATTGGGAGGTATCTATACGTATATGAAGAAAGAGTTGTATTTCTAATGTTTATGATCCATTTCTGTTGGATTTCTGCAGATAAGCATATGTGTACAATTTCACAGTTACAAAGTAAAATAAAACCTGGAGTGCTAGACATAAACACATGCATAGACTTTTCCAAAGATTTTAACTACTTATCAATGAAAATCTCCACTGAAACACTGATACAAACAACCTGTTAAAGCCATATCATAATGTGATGTATCTTTTTGTGCTCGAGGCTAACTCCATTCTTTCAGTGCACTCCCTGCTTTCTGTATTTGTAACTGTATGAATATACATGCCAATAGTAACCCCTTAAGAGCCAGTAACTATAGATGTATGGCATGTGATCTCATTGGTCCACAAACAATTAATTATAATGTAAAAAAAAAAAAAAACTAAGGGCCAAATTTATGAAAAAGCAGGTGCTTAAAAAAAAAAAAAAGTGCTAAATTTGGAGCAAACTGACATTACTTTCCATTGGTTTCCATGGTTACTACTACTATTTTAGCACTTTTTACTGAAATACCACCTATTTTTTTCTTGATAAATACAGCCCTAAAAGAGCACTGGATGTTTGGTGTCTGCATAATCTGTGAATGCTTTCTTGTTGGTGTCTTAAAAGATTTTCTCTGAGTAGTTAGCAGCTCCCCAGCAACAAACAGTCTGCAATTGCTGTCACTATTTTAGGCTACATCACATGCTGGTTACATAACTTTGGTCCTTTCAGCAAGTGTTGAGGCCATATAACAGAGACAGTTCTGAGCAGTGCCCTGAGTAAATCATTACCACTTCTTTATACTCCGGGACCTTGCAGCCTGGTCATCTATTGAAAATACTTTTTTTTATTATTAGACATGGTTACATCATTAAATTAGCAGCTTTTTTACATACCAGGGTGCATAGCCATCAATCAATAAAGAAATACAATGGTCAACCAATGAAAATGCATGCAAAGGTACAAAAATAAATCTCACACTTTAAAACATCTAAAGGGAAATCACTTGGTAACCACAGAGAGGCCTCTACATTCTTGCTCTGACAAATGCAGCCTCATTAAAGTGCCAGTAAACTTTAAAAATAACTCTTGCTTCTGTTATAATAGCTAGGGTTATTTTTACACTGAGTGGGTAAAAAACACTTTGTGGGGGTAAAATGGCAGCCCCTTCCCAGAACCTCTCTGCTACCATGAGAGACGTCAGTCAATGTTCTGCAGTTTTACAGTTTTTTTTTTAGATCAGTTTTAGATATTTAGGACAGATTTGCTCAGACAGCCACAACCCATTGGCTGCTGGGGGTAGGCTGACAATATTTGCACAAACCTGTATCTGATCAGCTGTGACAGGCGTGGGTGGAGAAATAGCATGTATATCGTAATTTACAAAAAATGCAAACATGTATTTTTAAAGTTTACTGGCCTTTTAAGAAAACACTGTAGGATGGCACAGTTGACGTGCACCTGGATGTTACTAATTAAGTGCTGAGCATCAACATGGCATGCTAATAACAACTGCTAATTATATAAACCAACACTACCCTGTGAACTGGAAATGCTTACATGAGATTAAAAAAGGGAGAATTTGCTTCTTGTTAAAATGGCTGGCTGTGTTGTGTCATTTTTGCCATGTGCTACTGCACACTCCTATAGTAAACCTCTGACTATTTTTCTTTGTGGAAGCCATACATTTTATTAATGACATCTATTCACTAAAGTGTAAACTGACAAGGGAAATTCAAAAATTAGGTATTCAGAGCAGAGTTGGAAATAATTTCCATCCTGGCTGTATGTATAGCTAAGCTATTGAATCACCAGTTTACTACAGTTCATCTGTTCTAATACCACATAGTTGCCAACAGTCCAGTTTTTTCCAGAAGAGTGCTATATTTTTGGGTTTTGTTCTGTGAAACTTGGGTCTGTCCTGGCATTAATACTCATTATGCACAGTACATTGCGCTGCTTAGACACGAGTAAATGAGCTCAAACACCCGGTATCTATGTATCTATTGAGTAGACTGGAACTCAATCCTGCCGGACCTTCCTTTAGGTCCCAAAATCGGCTGCCACAAAGTTGGCATGGATGAGACCCCATGTATTGGTTATTGTACCAAAAACTGCTACAAATGGTAGTTTGCTTCTATGATAATAATAACTTTATAATTATAGGACCAGCCTTCCCACCTCAAGGCGTTTTGGAATGGGTTTCTCCAGCAACCACTCGGAGCCAGCAATGGCTGTTATTCCCTTAACCCCTTGGCGACACAGGACCGACTAGGTCCGTCCTGTGTGCCGAGGCGTTAGTGACACAGGACGGACTGTCAAAACGAGCACTGAAAGCGGAGTTTTTCCGCTTTCAGTGCTCTAAGGGCACATGTCCAGTGCGTGGTGGTGTACAGTAAGCAATGTTGTACACATTACTTTGATTATTATTCATCCATATTCTGATCATCCATGATTACCTTGTTTATGTATAGGATGGTGAGCAAAAGCATGCACGTATATATGCTATATTATATATGTAATACTTTCATACTGTTATCTATTGCTTAAGCTTTGTTTTGTTTTATAAACATTTTATGTTTTAACATAGAAATAACAAATGAATAATCCCTTTGGTATTATATTTTTTCAGGGCAGCACAGCTATCTATGTGCAGGAAGAAACGATTGCATCATTGACAAGATCAGGAGAAAAAACTGTCCTGCATGCAGATTGCAGAAATGTCTTCAAGCTGGGATGAATTTAGGAGGTAAAGGATGCATTAACACGCCATGGTCTGTCTCACATTATATCATATACACAGAGCCATCCTATGAATTATTTCATGGAAATCACATTCTAGGTTTCAATTGTTTTCTTCCTGTAGCGTGTATGTTTATGCTCTCCTTTCCCTTTAATTGCATGGTGGTCATCCCTAGGGCACAGCATCATTTACATCAGAAACCTGTTTCTTTCACATTGCTGTGGCCAGTGTTTACCATACAAATATGAAAATAAGGAGTCAGGGCACGTGTTCAATAAAGATGGGCTTGTTTTGTCAGAACATGTACACGATTTCCCTAATGAATCGTGTACGATTTGCACATAGATCCTTTTACTGTATTCTCCAAAGGGACCAATTTAAAAACTGCTGTTGACTTGGAAATTAGTTTGGGTGGGCACAGTGCTCCCCCATAACCAGCACAAATGATATGAGTTTTATTTATGACATTATTTTTTATAAGAATAGAATCCATTTTTTTTTCTAGCAGTGGCCTAATGAGACTGTAGATGTGCTCTGAACAATTTATTTTCTGGGCCCATCTCCAATGATGCAATATTGTGATACCCTAGCTGTGTGGACTACATGATGCTTTACACTTCACGAATACGATGGATAATTTAGTCCACACAGCAGATGCCATAGCTAGCATCACTTTCTCACACACTCCATCTTTGTAGGCTATACCTCCCATGATGCTCAGCCAGCCAGCCATAAAATGGCAGAGCATTATGGGAAATCTAGTCCACACATTTGAAATACTATGGTTAACCATCATTGGATTAGATACTCCAGTTTGGTGGAATACACCACAGTTTACGGTGAATATATTCTGTATGTCCTTAAAGTTCTGTTCGGCAAGTTGTATGTCTAATTTAGGATGGCTTTATATGTGATAAAGGCAACCAGATTTGAAATTCATTATATTCTCCTTGGGTCCTATTAGCATAAACATAACCCATGTTTGTACCTGTCTAAACACTTGTGTGCTCTTGTTATACAAGGTAAAATGACAATAGGTCATGTTGGTCAGTCATTCTTTAGTATACAGTGAAGATGGATTTCCAAGTGTGTAAAGAGTATTGAGGAGTTAGCATTATTAAAATACAATTACTTGTGCAGATATTTATTCTTCAACATACTATACAGAATAGTGACTATACAGTCCACCAAACACTTTGGGTGCAAGGTGTTTGGTGGATTCTCAGATGGAACCTATGTGCTTCTTCCACTGCCCCTTTCTTCCTATATATGAGGAAAAGAGAAAAGAAGGGTTAAACATAATGCAGATTATTCTTCAAAGAAATATATATATGCTTACACATTGTTTTGAAATGTACCTATACAAAAGCAAGACAGATATGTTGACAAATAATGTATAGGGAGACAAGACAATTGTGAACAAATGTAGAATTTGCTATGTTCCTGGGCTTTTAGAAGTGAAAACTGGTCATGCATTTAGCCATGTTAAAGGGCAGTTGGGGGAGGGAGGGGGGCAATTGCCCATCTGCCCCCCTTGCCAGCCCACCCCCACATCAGTGCTCTGGATCTTCCAGATGTAGCGTAATCGATGAAAAAACAAGGTCCTCCACTTTATCGGTAACCTAGTCACATGCCACCACAGAGACCTTGCAGTGCCTGTTGTGGCACACATGCCATAGGTACACCATCACTGCCTTAGTAGTTCATAATCTCTTTGTTTGACTTTGTTACAATTCACAGAGAGTGCCATCTCTATCAATGTACATGTGGATATAAGTGATCTGAATGCTAGCGTCCTTACCATTTCGTTCTTGAGCAGATGGTACAATGACCGTGAAAACAACACTGATGACCTATATTAATTTAATACAGCTACCTCCTCCTCCCATCCCTGATGATTGGGAACGTCCAAGCTTTGGAAGACTTAGTTCAAAGTATGCGTTAAAATTGAAAGAATGATATGTCTGTAACCTTTTTGATCAGAGAATTTGGTAGTTCTTTTTAGAACTATTTATATCTGGATAAAAATGATTTGAGTTGCCATTTAGTTCGATCATTTCTGGTGCAGAAATGAGTGAATCTGAAATTTGTTCTCAAGTGTGGGATGAGTCATGTGGTTTTTTGGACCTGTGCTTCAGAAGGCAGTTGACTTAATTGTGCACTATATGACATGATAAAATGTAAAAGTGCAGTGTCTTATCATTCCACTCTCTTAAACTGATACTAAACGTTATTTTTCACTTGTGCTTCTAATATACCATATATACTCGAGTATAAGCCGAGTTTTTCAGCACAATTTTTGTGCTGAAAAATGCCCCCCTCGGCTTATACTCGAGTCGGTGGGGGAAAAAAAAAAATCTAAAACTTACCTCCTTCCTGCTCTGTCCCCCGGTGCTCTGAAGCTGCGTGGCTGTGAGGGAAGCGTTGTGAGCTCCCCTGCAGCCGCGCGGTCAATAAAGTGTGTTTTTTTTTAAACAAACTTTATTGACCGCGCGGCTGGAGGGAAGCTCACAACGCTTCCCTCACAGCCACGCAGCTTCAGAGCACCGGGGGACAGAGCAGGGACGAGGTAAGTGCTGGGGTCTCGGGAAGGGGGGGAGGAGGGTGGCATAACGAGCATACTAAGGGGCAATATCCTGGCATATTGGGCCAATATCCTGGCATATTGGGGGAAATATCCTGGCATATTGGGGGAAATATCCTGGCATATTGGGGGAAATATCCTGGCATATTGGGGGAAATATCCTGGCATATTGGGGCAATATCCTGGCATATTGGGGCAATATCCTGGCATATTGGGGCAATATCCTGGCATATTGGGGGAAATATCCTGGCATATTGGGGGCAATATCCTGGAATATTGGGGGCAATATCCTGGCATATTAAATGGCATATTGGGGGCAATATTTACCAGTAGCTGCCTCATTTTCCACCCTAGGCTTATACTCGAGTCAATATTTTTTCCCAGTTCTTTGTGGTAAAATTAGGTGCCTCGGCTTATATTCGGGTCGGCTTATACTCGAGTATATACGGTAGTTATAATTAGTTGTCCCTAGTATGAGGATGAACTGGCGTGTACGTTTGATAGTACATGCCAGTTTATCCTCTGACTGACAGCTGCCTTGCTTCCATAGGCTAGCGCAGAGAGCGCTGAATGTGAGGGCCTTAACTAGGTCTCTCCTGCTAATCCAATGAAAAACAAGGGTCTCTCTCTGTGCTAGCAGCATTCGGCTGTCAGAGCGGGGCGGGTTTGTCAGCACGCGACAACTAGGAACTGCTGTATCTCCCACGTGAGACACAGTATATAGCAGAGGCGTCCAACGTGCGGCCCGCGGGCCATCGAGGTGCGGCCCGCCTGAGCTCTGCTCCGGTTGCCGCACCTCGAACTGCACACCACACGAGAAGCTGTGTCGGGGAACGAAGTTCCCTACACGCTCTGTGTAGGGAACTTCGTTCCCCGATACAGCTTCTCGTTCGGTGTGCAGTGCACAAATCCCCTCCTCTACCCTGCGCATGAGGTCATGCACAAGGGTCAGATCGAGGGAAGAAGCGCACCGGGAGTCCACAGCCACGTGTGTGGGGTAAGTGTATGTGAGTGTGTGTATCAATGTGTGTGTGGGTTAAGTGTATGTATGTATGTATGTATGTATGTGAGTGTGTGTGTGGGTTAAGTGTATGTATGTATGTATGTATGTATGTATGTATGTGAGTGTGTGTGTATAAATGTGTATTAGTGTGTGGGGTAAGTGTATGTATGTATGTGAGTGTGTGTATCAATGTGTGTGTGGGTTAACTGTATGTATGTATGTATGTGAGTGTGTGTATAAATGTGTATTAGTGTGTGGGGTAAGTGTATGTATGTGAGTGTGTGTGTGGGTTAAGTGTATGTATGTATGTGAGGGTGTATAAATGTGTATTAGTGTGTGGGGTAAGTGTATGTGAGTGTGTGTGTGGGGTAAGTGTATGTGTGTTTGTGGGGTAACTGTATGTATGTGAGTGTGTGTGTATAATTGTGTGTGAGTGGGGTAAGTGTATGTATGTGAGTGTGTGTATAAATGTGGATGTGTGTGGGGGTTAAGTGTATGTATGTTTGTGAGTGTCTGTATAAATGTGTATGTGTGTGGGGGTAAGTGTATGTATGTTTGTGAGTGTCTGAATAAATGTGTATGTGTGTGGGGGTAAGTGTATGTATGTATTGAGTGTGTGTATCAATGTGTGTGTGAGTTAAGTGTATGCATGTATGTATGTATGTATGTATGTATGTATGTATGTGAATGTGTGTATGTGTATTAGTGTGTGGGGTAAGTGTATGTGAGTGTGTGTGTGGGATAAGTGTATGTATGTGAGTGTGTGGGGTAACTGTATGTATGTATGTATGTGAGTGTGTGTGTGTATAAATGTGTATGTGTGTGAGTGGGGTAAGTGTATGTATGCGAGTATGTGTATAAATGTGTATCTATATGAGTGCATGTTAAGTGGGTGTGGGGTAAGTGTATGTATGTATGTGAGTGTGTGTGTGTATAAATGTGTATGTGTGTGGGGTAAGTGTATGTATGTGAGTATGTGTGTATAAATGTGTATGTGTGTAAATGTGTATGTGTGGGGTAATTGTGACTTTGTGTGTGGGAAAGGGGGGGGGGTAAGTGTGACTGTGTATGCATGTGTGTGTTTGTAGTTAATGTGACCACTACACCTTAGTGTAAAATATATATATATATATTTACATACACACACATGTATATAATTATATATATTATTCTCTGAATGAATGAAAAATGAATGCGGCCCACGCACGCATACATTTCTAGCGAAGTGGCCCTTTTCAGAATAAACTTGGACACCCCTGGTATATAGTAAATCCGCGTGTATCTGTTAACTAATGTTTAATGTTCCTTTAATAGCAATACTAAGATACAAAATAAAAGTAAATCCATACTTATCTGTAAATATTGTCAAGGAGAGATAAGGGTTGAAGGGGTGCATGATCAGATACCAGTGTATTAATGTATTGATGATGGATGTGTCCTGTACACAACATTACATTCGGCACATTGATGGCAGTTGAGAGGTGAAAGATGGGCCGGCTTAACTATATCATGTACTGTTAAAGGACAACTAAACTTTATTTTTCACTTGTGCTTCTAATATTGAAATACAAATGAAACATGAGTTGTTCCTAATCTCACGATAAACTGTATGTATTTTTTACAATGCCTGCCAGATTATCCTGACAGCTGCCACGCTGATCCCTTGCAAGGGATCAGCAGAGGGGACCCCGCACACAGCCAGACTTGTCGGCACTGGCTCCCTTTACTAGTTCTTGCATTGGATCAGTAGAAGGGACCCCGCACACAGCCGGACTTCTCCGCTGGCTCCCTCTACTAGTTCTTGCATGGGATCAGTAGAGGGGACCCCGCACACAGCCGGTCTTGTCGGCACTGGCTCCCTCTACTAGTTCTTGCATGGGATCAGTAGAGGGGACCCTGTATACAGCCGATCTTGTCTGCACTGGCTCCCTCTACTAGTTCTTGCATGGGATCAGTAGAGGGGACCCCGCACACAGCTGGCTCACCTCACCTATATCTCACCTCACTATGAGGGGCATGTATAAAAATGGCGCACACGTAGATTGCGCCAAATTCTGGTGCAGTTGGTGTGTGCGCCAATGTATGAAACAGACTTCCAAAATGTTCAGGAGTCTGCGTAATCTACGCCAAATGCATCTATTTAGGTAGTGTCGGCACATCCTATGTATAATAAAATCACGCGCTGATTTGTGTCGGAGGTCTCTTTTCCGCCCTGAAAAGTATTGTGAGTTATGAAACAGCGCAAACTCCGTTATACGTAACGTAACGGTGATTGCGCCTTTTTCAAAAAAAACTTTTGACCCTTTGCCGTGCGGGAGTTTTTATACATTTTTAACCCAATATATATTTACCTTCTGGATTAAAATAAGCGGTGCTCTGGGATCAAAAAGATAAACATATTAGGCTGTAGTACACAAATATTTAAATACACCTGGATTTCACTCTTTAGAGAATAAACTGTAAGTGTGTATGTATAAATACAGGGAAAACATTAAACCACTGTATATATGCAGTTATATAAGTGCTTCATATACATTAGCACAAGTTTGGCATATTATTGTAAGACGAGATTTTTTTCTACTGAAACCTACATTAATTCAACAGGACAGCCATTCCACACCGTAACATACATTTTTCAGCGAAAAATACTTTTGCATAATGCTGGACTCAAAATAACTGCTGCATTCATATATTAAAATTAAATGAGTGACAAACAAATATATTAATAGTAATTAGGTACCGTTAAGTTGCCACCATACCTAGCACGTTAAGTATTTTAACTCATGGTAATCTATACTTCTCGCCTGTGGACGTTACCATCATTTAAAAGGTATGAACTCCTCATTTGGAACAAATTAAATTTTCTCAAGCAAAATGCGTACATGTATTGGATAAAACTTCCAACTTTAGGTTAGTCTACTTTGTAAAGTTAGAAATAAATGACAATTGTTTTGTGTAAGATTATGAGCCTTTTATTAAAGTGTGCTGAAGCACAGTGTGTATAGTTCCAAAAAACAAGATAAAAAAGATCCATTAATAACACACACACACACACACCTCCCACTCATAGACCTGCCACCAATCCAAAAAACCTTCAATTGATAAGCACAAAAAAAGGACTATGATAAAGTGCCTCTCAGGGCGAAACGCGTGAGGCAGTTGGCATGGTTGGGTCACCACTTGCCATGCATTTGTGAATATCTATAAATCTTTGCATTTTGGTATTTTTATGCTGGTGGATTTGAATAAAGAGTAAACAATTGTTTTTATTTTTTTACTGCAAAAGAGCTCCTGTCCTGTTTTCCTTTTACAGTTTGCATAGATCCAGTCCCAGATCTGACATGACTATTTTGGTTTTTGGGTTTCCGGTCCTGTCAAATTTGGGTCTGTCCCAGCATAGTTAATTCAGTTTTGTCTGCCAGACATACAGAGATGAAATGTGCTAGAAGTGACCTCAAGACACCTGGTACAGTTTGATTTTATATGACCATGAATGACCCTGCTCCCTGTTGGCCCCACCAGCCCTGTCTCCTGAAGCAGGATCAGAAAGTTGTCAAGTATGAATATGTTGAGTAATGATGTGTATAAATGATAGCAAAGTTTAGTTATATATCATGACAGTAATTAGTGTCATCCAAATCTAGTTTGTCCCCCTTTGTGTAATTGAAATAAGTCTTCCTATTGGTGTGGTAAGAGAAAACCGAATGAACACTGTCATTTTGCTTGTTTTGGTTAATTGTGCAAAGCCACGGAACAAGTGAAAACATGCTTTGGAACTAATTAAATACAATGTCACTTGTTGTGGGAATAACTTTACTGTTAAAGAACAAAAACACATGTTTTTGCTATTAACATTCTGTAACACAGTATAACTTTACACAAGTTTTTCATATTGAACATAAAGTGTAATCAGTGAATTATGATATTATCATGCGTTAATCTGACAGCGCCTTACACAATTACCACATAGAAGGGATCACTAGATCCAGCGCAATCATGAAACTCTCTATTTTATTAATGACGCTGAAACCTGAAATACGTGTTCCCCATTCATGCTTCAATATAATATCCCTTATTATCTTGTTTGAGTTCACCTTAAATGCTCTTTCCAGCAAGGGCTAAGAGAGAGGAATACTTGGGCATTTGTATGAAAGAAGACATTCTTAAAGTATTTCACAAGTCCTTGTATTCTTCCTGTCTTTCACACGATTAGTGGTTTTGAATAATTTTAGACCTTTTAAGTCGGAATCCCTATATATTCTTTTGCAGCTTATAAATAAATAACTGAATGTGAAGATGAATACCACAGTGGATCTAATTAAACGGGGATAATTTATTTCCTAACACATTGAAGAATGTTCAGCGGTGGTTCACGGATTTGAACCCAGCGTAAGGACAAGAATCTACGATCAAGTATTTCTCAAAATGTTTCTGGAAGGGCCATGTAAAGTCTTATCATTAGAAAGCATAATTTACAAATTCCTCCCTTTCAGCAGAAAACCACTAATTGTCCACATTATTCCCACAAAAGAGACCCTCTTATCTGTAACTGGCATTCTTTCATGCATGAATTTATTTCCTTACTGTACTTACCCTTTTCTTTTAATGTAAATATTGAGATTAGTCGGAATTGCACTTTCTTTACATTGTATTTATTTTGTTTCTTTACACATTTACTTTTGTTTACAAAGTTCTATTCAGTAACTCTTATGCTAATACTTTTGTGTTTGTCTGCATCCTTATGCACTTATAAATGGAAAATGTAATGCTTTATTGCTTGTCCACTTGATTATAACCCTGTTCTACTGCCCTGGAATTTGCTAGTAATAATAATGAGGTTGCTTTGCTGTAAAACATAACATTTATTAGTCCTCTAACAAGCAACAAAAAAAAAACTATGTAGAGATTGTTGACAAATAGAGATACACACCAAATTTTGATATACTGGGGGGGGGGGGGGGGTTGATATTGGTTAATTTCCTTTCCTACTGGAAAACCTTCTGTATTCATAGTTGGTTTCACAAGTAATGATACCGTGTCGGCTTAAAGGCAATTTGCAGGTCAGTTGGGGTGAGATGAACATTTCATCCCTCCAATTTAGCTATTCATTGTACAGGGATAAACCTGGTTAGTTTGCTTAGCGGTCGAAAAGCAGCCAGTGGTAGGGTGGCTAGGGAAGCTTCTGATTGGGTGACAGAGTATATATTATGGTGCTGGGAGCACTTGGCCAGCTTTCGGCACTGTTTATTATAGATACGGTGGTCAGAACAATTAGTTCTATCCCCCCATACATAAATTTAGGGGCCAGAGGCTTTTTGCCAGCCCCTGGGTGTCAATTTATTATTATATGGGGCCAGTGGGGATGCCCACTATCTCCATGGTTCCCTAACTTTATATATATACATTTTATATATGTGTCTAGCGCAGGGCCCACCAGCCACAAGCAATCAATTTTATAAATGCCCTTGGGGCTAAATTCACATTTTTTGTGATCTTATTACTATTCTTTAATTATTTTTATTTACATTCTCCAGTTCTTAACTGGGGAATTGAAATGCCCGAAATGTGTCTGTTTTATCTGATTTCAGGTTAATACCCCTATATTGGGTATTTTATTAAATTCCACTACTCAATATAGACAATTTCAGGCCAAAATCATCAATTTACACCAATTTCGGGCCGATTTTTGGTCATATTCATTTAGTGCCACTTTAAACTCTTAAAAAGGAAGTACAAAAACTGGAAACAAAAAAAAAACACATTTTTGTTAGTGAAAGTTTGACCTGCCATGACTTGGAAGCAATGTTTAATTAGATTGTATTTAAATTGTTCAGTGCTTGGTATCACATGAGTGGCTTGGAAGTATGTCGATGACTTGATGCCAGGATGAAAAGTGAAATCATATACTTAAGTTCTTGCCAGGCTAAGAAGCTAGACAACAAGCCGATGGGAAATTTGTTCTACATTCAACTATATAAGTAAGGAAAGTTTATAGCTGCACCTTAGCAAGGAACGAAAGGCGGGGGGACAGAGAGGTTGCTGCCATTTACATTTGCGTTGTTCAACAGTATATGAAATGGTAGTTGTGTGTAAGCAAAAATAGGAAAAGGGTGACAACAAAGAAGAGGTGGAGAATAAAGAGAGAATTTTGGTTTGTATCATAATGTGCAGTATTACTGTACTGTAGATATGGTGCAATGGTTACAGAAAAAAGACAGGCTGCTCGGGACATTTTAAATATCATAAAAAAGGTTTTATTCAAGAAAATAACAAATAAATATTGATAAAGTCCACAGTGCAAAAGAACCCAGCCCTAGATTTAGCTAATGAATAGCCTGACGCGTTTCGTACCACTCTATGTACCAGAGTGGTACGAAATGCATTTGAGCGTTCGCTACATATCCCTAGTCAGACTTAGGCCACTCAAAGTGGCCTCATCTGACACTGGGGTTCCCGCTGCAAGTCCCTGCAACGGGATCCTCAGTACAGCTCATCGCGGGTAGCCGCGATGACCTGTTAACTGCAGGACGGTCTATGCCGTCCTACTAGCCTCAAGGCACTAAAAAGTAGGACAGCATGGAACGTCCTACAGACGGGAAGGGGTTAATGGAGCTCTTCATCTGTTGGTGCTACCTCACCATAGTGGCAGCTGACATGTACTGTGGAACAGTGAAAGGAGAGGTGAACTTAACACAGGTGCCTGAGAGTTTATACTATATATAATGTTCATGCAGTGGGCAATTCCATCTAGAGTTTGTTTAAGAATATTATTAGATACGTGCTGCATAAAGTAAAGGAAAAGAAACTTCAGATCTTTCTTTTGAAGTTTTCCGTAAATTCTTCCCATATCCTGAAAACTGCCAGGCTCTCTACCTCATGTCTGTCTCTTTTCGTCTAATGTTATATGTTGTCCCTTCTATGCGCTGTACCGTGTGGTATGTAAATTACTGGTGCTATATCAATGTAATGTAAGTGTATTAATGTTGTTGCTGTAGCAACAAGCCTGCCTACCTCCATAAGCTTTCCTTGTGCTTCATTGCACATATGGCTGAAACCATGTCCCTTCCAGCCCCTCTAAGCATACCATGCAACATGAAACAGCTCACTCCACACTAATGACAGAACCTTTTCAGAGGGGTCCTTAAAACTGCTCCAGAGATCCATCCTAACACCTGTGTAATTTATTCCACTGATGTCATTGAATTTATAGGCCCCCATTCAAATTATCGTCAATGTAAAACTGCAGAACTGTTCTTTAAAAATATACCAAAAACATGTACAACAACTAGAAGTAAAATGTTGGTTAGTCGAAACTGTCCCTTTAATAAGGATGAGCTCTAATGTTGTAATATACTGCCAATGTAATAACTAATAATAACTCAATGCTGGGGGGTGCACCACTTTTCACTTGCAAATGCATATGTGCATATAACTTTCTATCTTTTTGTCCAGTTGAGTTACCTGCCTATCGGTTGCTATGCCTTATCTGTCAGCATATCTGTCTTTCTTGGTAAATTTGCACAATGTACTAGTTTTTCTGCCCCTCCCCCTTGTTTCAAGAGTCCACATCCAAAACACTATTAAATGGTTGGAGCTGCACTAGATTTATAAAATTGTGATGTGTCCAATGATGAACAGAAAAAAAGAAAATACCACAGTCTACATTTTTACTTTAAAACATTGTCAGATGTTGAGAGGATCTGATTTTTTTTTTTGTAATTACTACCACGCTGTCCCAAAAGCCTGGCTCTGAGAACAAGACTGAGGGATAGACGACATATGGTCTGTCCTGTGCAATCAACCAGGCAGCGCCCAAGGAAATAATTCTGTCTGTCGGAAAGAAACATTGTGCTGATTCACTATTATTAAAGAAGTTATTTTAGATTTGTGTTCTTTCACTATAACGTCTCACTAGAATAATCCTTATAATAATCACAAGTCCTTGTGTCAAATAGTCTATAGTATCAAATAGTATATTTTCAGTTCAGTTTAATGAAAAGTTGATTGCTATGCAGCTCTGCAACTCTGATAATTGACACAATGAATACACAGAATTTACATTGTTGTTATCATCATTATTATGTAAAATTCAATTATACTCTTTAGAGATTTCATTAAAGGGCCATAACGTTTTTTTTTTCCCCACTTGTGTTTATAAAATAGAAGCACAAATGAAATGTTTAGTGGCAAAAGTATGAGGATAAACTGGCATGAGTTTTTTTAGGTTGTTAGCCAGGTTATCCTTTGACTGGCAGCAGACAAGCCGATCAGTCACTGACTGTCTCTCGCTGCTAGCACAGCTGTAGGTCGGAGTACATGCCAATTCTATAGTGTATTGGAAGCACAAATGAAAAAAAAAATGTTTAGTTTCCTTTGACATCTCAATGTTATTAATCAATTTTATATAATAGTGTATCAGAGTTGCCAGGATGGATAGACATCAAAGTTTCATTAAACTGAACTGCAAATATAACATCCAATACCACAGGTTAGTTTTGGGACTATTTTAAAGAGCTAGATACCTTTGAGGTCTAGCAAAATTGATCCAGACAGACAGGGCTTGACAAATTTAATTTGGTTTTAGGAGCCAGTAAAACAATCTAGGAGCCAGACAACAGCACACATAAACAATCACGCAAACTTACATACACATTAACACACACAGCCTGTTACACTCAAATATAGAGGAATAGCTCAGTGGCGTCCCGAGGGGTGGGGGGGGGCGTACCGCACCGGGTGACACCTCCAGCGGGTGTTTCACGCTGTTTAAGTTTTTTTTTCTGGCATCCGCTGGACGCTGCCACAGAAAAAAAAGAAAAGAAAATCACAGCAACCGGATGTGACGTTACGTCACATCCGGTGACTGTGTTTCCCTCCTCCGTGCAGGAGGGAAGACTGCACGGAGGAGACGTCCGTCCGGGAGCAGAGAGAAGCAGCGATTCGGTAAGTGATGGGGAAGGGGGGGGGGGGGGAGGAGGGTGGTTTAAAACGAGCAGTTTATTACTGGGCTCTGGCTGGCACTATATTACTTGGCTCTGGCTGGCACTATATGACTGGGCATCTGGCTGGCACTATATGACTGGGCATCTGGCTGGCACTATATTACTGGGCTCTGACTGGCATAATATTACTGGGCATCTGGCTGGCACAATATTACTGGGCATCTGGCTGGCACTATATTACTGGGCATCTGGCTGGCACTATATTACTGGGCATCTGACTGGCACTATATTACTGGGCATCTGGCTGGCACTATATTACTGGGCATCTGACTGGCACTATATTACTGGGCTCTGGCTGGCACTATATTACTGGGCTCTGAGTGGCATAATATTCCTGGGCTCTGACTGGAATAATATTCCTGTGCTCTGACTGGCACACTATTACTGGGCTCTGGCTGGCACACTATTACTGGGCTCTGACTGGCATAATATTACTGGGCTCTGTTTGGCACACTATTACTGGGCTCTGACTGGCACTATATTACTGGTATCTGACTGGCATAATATTACTGGGCTCTGACTGGCACACTATTACTGGGCTCTGAGTGGCACAATATTACTGGGCTTTGAGTGGAACAATACTACTGGGATCTGAATGGCACAATATTACTGATATCTATAATTGTAAGATTGTCACCTTGTGGGGCTCCTGTGTGTTGCATAATTAATGGCGGTCCAATGTGTGCATAGTTATGGGGCACTTGTGTGTGGCATATTTATTGGGCCCCATGTGTGGCATAATTAAGGGACTCTTTTGTGTGGCGTAATTAAGGGACTCTTTTGTGTGGCATAATTATGGGGCACCTGTGTGTGTGTGTGGCATAATTATGGGTCACCTGTGTGTGTGGAATAATTAATTGGGCAGAGGTGAGGCATAAATAGTGGGGCTCTGGTGTGGCATAATTTATGGGGCTCTGGTGCTGCATAAGTTATGGGGCTCCTGTGTGTGGCATTGTTATGGGGCTCCTGTGTGTGGCATAGTTAATAGGCCATCTAACTGGCATTACTACGGAATCTGTTTAGCATTGTATGGAGGAAATCCAGGGGGGTGACACCATGAGTTTCCGCACCGGGTGACACCAACCCTAGTGACGCCCCTGGAATAGCTACTAATATAGAAAGACAGAGACACCAGGCGCGTATCCTCCATGTGTTCTAAGTGTGCGCTGCACACATAGCAGAATCCTGCCCTGTATTTCCTTGGTTTGGGCGCTCTGAACAGACAGTGAATTCAGCAACAGAGTCACTCACTCTGTTGCCAATTCGACCAGCATGAAAAGTATACAAAGTTATTTTCATGCTGGTCTAATTAGCAACAGAGACTGACTCTGATGCCGAATTCGCTGCTGCCGTCGGCCTCTCAGCTCTATTTCGTGTAGGTGTGCTGCCAGCCTGATACTCAGTCTTTTTTAAGAAAAGAAAAAAGGTGCATCATTCTATGCTTAAACTCACTGCAGGCACAAACCATTTTCCAGTGCCATCCTGCTGAGTGCCAGGATGTCATGTGACACCTGGCGCTCAGACACTAAAGCGTGATGCACAAGAGGGCAGAGCAGGCACACTGTGCAGTCACACAGACTGTCCCCTCACGCAGTGCTCCACTTAAATAAATATATATCGGTACTAGAGTTGAGCAGCAATATCCTGGAGTCAGGTCTCATTTCCTGGTCAACATGGCTGCTTGGCGCCCGGGATCTATAGAGCCCTGCCGACAGATGCAAATCAATGGGTGGTAGAATGGAGACTGAATCAGAAAAAAAGCTTCAATAGGACAGGCAAAGTCAAATAGTACAAGGCCATGATAGATGAACAGGAAGAAAGCAAACATCAAAAACAAGATAAATAGAAGTACTACACTGATTTTCAGAATCACAGGCCATAAAAACTAATCTTTGGACAAGTACAGTTTAAATAGCTAGCATGCAGCAGGTACAGTCAGTAACAAGCTTGGACATTGCCAGGTACTTAGTTTTACATGGTACCAGCCAGGGCTATGAAATACGCAACACTTATCCAGCTTCCAAACTGATAGGAATATGAGTATTCTAGATTATTATTTACTATTTAAAGAAATATATACTGTGTGAATAAATTACCAGTTGCACTATTATGTTTGCTTTGCATTGCATCTCTTGGTTTCTGTGGCTTGATATAGGTTATATAGATTAGAGGTCAAAATAATGCTATGGTGATGTTAATCAGGGTTTTAACACACATTACACTTATAATAAGGTGTTACACCAATCAGATAAGATTGTGTATATTTACAGAGCAAGTCTGATTTTATTATTCTCAGTTTTATGTAAATTATACCTCAAAATTGGGTGGGTTTCATGTCATGATGTTACAATTTGCCCTCTTTTGCTGCCACCATGTGTTGTGATGACACAGTTACAATCATTGGAATGTTTTTTTTTTAACACAACAAATAGGTGGCCAGTTGCATTGACACGCACCATTGTTGTGTCTGTCACACCTACAGTGTAATGTAATGGTATTGCTTTCTGGGCTATTAACACCTATCTGCATTCTACTGATTATTAAATTCCCTAGTATAGCTACAAGTCCAAAAGAATCAAATGTATGTAATATGCAAATGCAGAATGAGGAAATTATATAATCATTCCCTTCATATGTGTATTGTCTCCGCAACCAATGCTAAACAAGTAAAAGCTATATCATTTTGCATGATTGGAAGTGGAAATATTTATCATATTTATTGTATACAGTAGGAATGAAAATGTGAACCATTGTCCTTTTGCTGTAGGATATACTGTTATTTTTAGTCTCTAAAACAAAATCAGGTAAACAAAACACAGGCCTGATGGATTCACGTTGTCTATAGATTTCATCAGTTCCTTGGCAACATTGCAGACCACAATTTACAAACATTAATAAGTGGAAATCCACACAAAGCTGTATGAAAACATCTGTCAACGTACAAGAGTGCTGGTAGGCATAAGGCCTTTTCATAAACCTCCCTGAGCACCATCTTGTGTGACCTTTTCATGTAGTCATGAAATCTTTCAATCCCCTTGGTAACTACATGAGCTAAGCTTTTTTTCTATTCTTTTTATTTGTGCAAAAGAACATAGATACATGTAATGAAACAGTTATACATTATCATAACATGAATCAAACAAACATGACCTGTTACATGGAAGATAAGACAAACAATCAAACAGAGAATTATTAAGTGTCTCATCTTATTTACAGTGTTAACATTTGCACTAATCTTTTTCTATTGTTAAGTGCCACTAAACCATAAAATAAACATGATCACAGTAATGATTACATTATAATAATAAGAACATTAATCAGAACATTAAACATCAGTTTTACCAACAATAAACATCCAGGTAGTTTTCCATGTTTACTGCGCCATCACCATAAGAAACAGGTATATTCCTGCATCACCTTGCCCTGGCTAAAGTGTATGAATTTCAGATTATTGGAGGACAGTTTCTGAGGACTTGTCAACAATACCAGTCTGTGTACTGGAATGCCTGCACCAGTGAATCCTTAACAGGCGCATCCACCTGGTTTATTTACAGTGACCAAATTGTGATTATTTTTTTTTCTATGCGTTCTTTTATGTTGTGGCATTTCCAGCCAATTCATACGGAAAGCAAATTGCAGTTTAGTTTTGCACAAGGTGGAGGTTGGGGGTGGTTCCACTGGTGCAGGATACTCTTTCTGGCTGTTGCGAGGATGACATGCAAAAGTTTCTTATTCAGAGGGCTCACACCTCTTATTATCCCCAAAATTGGGTCAAATCAGCAGTAATAACGTTTTATGCCATCTGCATGGTGATTTGAACCAAGCCTTGGAAGACAGCATGGTGCACATCTGTCAAGATTGAGGTTTTCGGAGCATAGAGCAGGGGATGCTATCTCTTGCTGGTAACCCTTACCAGGTGGTCCACAAGTATATATAGGCAGAGCACCCTGGTAAGGATAGGAGCACGAGAGTGCCACAAAAGGATAATCCAAAAAGCGAAGTCAGGAAACAGTTCAATAGATCAGGGCAGGCAGCGGTCAAAGAGTAGTAATCCAAGCAGGGGTCAGGGTTCAGGCAAACAGGGTAATCCAGAAGACAAGCCAAAGGTCAGGTAACGGGAAATCCAATAGATATACTGTAGCACAGCAACAAAGGGGAAACTGGAGACTGAAGTCCAAGGACAAACAGGAACCAAAGCTCTGGAACACTGGAGCAATGAAGAAACAGTTTGAGGGGTTTTTATAGTGCTGTGGATCTCCACTCCTCCCCTCAGTGGGACAAGCTCCTCACTTGATTGGATGTTAGAGGGGTGTGCTTTTCTAGCACATACCCCTCTATCTCTGTGCTTGGAGTTAATAGGAGATTTGGCAGAGTTTACCTCCCTCCTACAGCTGGAAATAGGTTCCCCTTGATTGGGATGAAGTCTGGAGGATGCATCCTGGGCTTGTAGAAACTCTAGGCCCTGGTTTCGGCCTACCGCGCTACCGCGATCGCGATCGCGGATAGAAGATTGTACTACAGGCCCCGGCTTCGGCCTACTCCGCGATCGCGGATTACTTAAGGGACTTGCTGGATGCCTGGAACTACTGGAACTGCAGGTAAGGGCCAGAGGGGCATGACAACATCCTTATGTGTTATGTGCAGGGCTTGACAAATTTAATTTACGCAACCACACACACAGAGAAAGTCAGTCAGATAACATACAAGACTGTCAGTCAGTCACATTCATACAAGACTGTCAGTCAGTCACATTCATACAAGACTGTCAGTCAGTAACATTCATACAAGACTGTCAGTCACATCCATACAGAGACACAGTCAGTCACATCCATACAGAGACAGTCAGTCACATCCATAAAGAAACAGACAGTCAGTCACATCCATACAGAGACAGTTAGTCACATCCATACAGAGACTGTCAGTCAGTCACATCCACACAGAGACAGTCAGTCAGTCACATTCATACAAGACTGTCAGTCAGTCACATTCATACAAGACTGTCAGTCAGTCACATTCATACAAGACTGTCAGTCAGTAACATTCATACAAGACTGTCAGTCAGTAACATTCATACAAGACTGTCAGTCACATCCATACAGAGACACAGTCAGTCACATCTATACAGAGACACAGTCAGTCACATCTACACAGAGACAGTCAGTCACATCCATAAAGAAACAGACAGTCAGTCACATCCATACAGAGACTGTCAGTCAGTCACATCCACACAGAGACAGTCAGTCACATTCATACAAGACTGTCAGTCAGTCACATTCATACAAGACTGTCAGTCAGTCACATTTATATAAGACTGTCAGTCAGTAACATTCATACAAGACTGTCAGTCACATCCATACAGAGACACAGTCAGTCACATCCATACAGAGACAGTCAGTCACATCCATAAAGAAACAGACAGTCAGTCACATCCATACAGAGACAGTTAGTCACATCCATACAGAGACTGTCAGTCAGTCACATCCACACAGAGACAGTCAGTCAGTCACATTCATACAAGACTGTCAGTCAGTCACATTCATACAAGACTGTCAGTCAGTCACATTCATACATACTGTCAGTCAGTCACATTCATACAAGACTGTCAGTCAGTAACATTCATACAAGACTGTCAGTCAGTAACATTCATACAGAGACGGTCAGTCAAATTCATACAGAGACTGTCAATCACATCCATACAGAGACTGTCAATCACATCCATACAGAGACTGTCAATCACATCCATACAGAGACTGTCAGTCACATCCATACAGAGACTGTCAGTCACATCCATACAGAGACTGTCAGTCACATCCATACAGAGACACAGTCAGTCACATCCATACAGAGACAGTCAGTCACATCCATACAGAGACAGTCAGTCACATCCATACAGAGACAGTCAGTCACATCCATATAGAGACAGTCAGTCACATCCATACAGAGACAGTCAGTCACATCCATACAGAGACAGTCAGTCACATCCATACAGAGACAGTCAGTCACATCCATACAGAGACAGTCAGTCACATCCATACAGAGACTGTCAGTCACATCCATACAGAGACTGTCAGTCAGTCACATCCATACAGAGACTGTCAGTCAGTCACATCCTTACAGAGACTGTCAGTCAGTCACATCCTTACAGAGACAGTCAGTCAGTCACATTCATACAGAGACAGTCAGTGACATTCATACAGATACAGTCAGTCACATACATAAATACACACTTAGACACACACATAAGCTATCAGTTGTTTTTTGCACGGGAGGGGGTACCTCTTTGTATGGGAGGGGGGATTTCTACTGCAGCCTGGTCCATGCCTGTCACACAGACACAGACCGTCTGCACTCTAATGTTGAGCGGTGGGATGTCATGTGACACCCGTCGATCCGACACTACAGCGTGAGGGGGCGGAGCAGGAAGCGCACACTCAGATTACCCTCTCGCTGCGATGGTAAAATAACTTTTCTTTTTTTTAAACTAATCTCAGGACGAGGAGCGTCATGTGCCGATGCTCCTACCCGGAGCTTTGTCGAGCCCCGGGCTAAAGGGAATAGAAAGAATTTTCTTTGTATTTATGATGGTCTTGTTTTTCTTTTTTTTGTTTGATATACTCATGTTTCAAAATTGAAATAGTTAAGCTGTAATAAATTGGGGACTTTTTATAAAGGTTAATTAAAGGGCACAATTCTCAAAGAACATGTCCTGTGTTTCACAATTAAACCCGACGTGTATCTTAATACCTTGCAGGTTTGGCTGTGTGTGCACTTACAGTGTCTGCGCACGCACAGCTACAGAGAGCAGGGACTCACCCCGCTAGTATGATCGGTTTCTGAATGTAGCAGTGGTTTCTCTCTACTACCGCAGGGAGAGACCCCCATTTTTGCATGGGATCAACAGAGGGGACCTAAGTAAGGACCCCTCTGCTGATCCCTTGTAAAAACAAATATCTGTCTCTGCACTAGCAGAGAGCGACAGTCTCTGACCAGACCAGGCTGCCTTCTTCCCAGGGAATCATGGCAGCTGCCGACCAGAGAACAAAACTGGCATGTACTGTCAAAAGTGCATGCTAGTTTATCCTCGACATATCTGGAATTCTGTGATACTTTTAATAAAAAGACATATATGCTTGACCTAATATCATCATTTGCTCTGTTTTAGATCAGTTCCGTGGAGACATAAGACGTTATACACTGAGCTGCAAAAATAAGACACTAATTGCTGAGTTTGAAAGATAGACAAGTTTGAGAATTTGTCCAACTCAGCTGTTAATGCTAACATCAAAATTCTACCGAAAATTACCATGAGCCAATATATTACAATAAATATAGTAAATGAAAGGCAGCGTTACAGTAAATGTAATAATTAAGTTCCTGGGTTTCCACATTAAAACAAATACAGTATTATTGGAAGGTCATGAAAAACAGTGGTATTTGGGAGTTCCTGTAGTGATGAGACCCCAATCCATTCATCTTCCATGTGTGTAGAATTTACACGAAAGACACATTTAGAATCATTTAGTTACCACAATTAAAAAACATTATATAGATTAATATAATTGCTATCAGGTTATTTTTAAGGGACTCAAGATCAGCACATTGAGAGAGTTCCAAATAACAATGCCACACAGTATATTAAGTGTTGAAATGTTACCTTAGGGGGAAATGCTGTAGGACTTTTCTACATGTTAGAAGTAATCCTTAAACAACAGTGGAACAGATACCTTACAAAAGTTAAAATGGATTTTCAGCCCATTTGAATATAACCTACTTCGGTAGATTTTATTTTAGTTTCACTGCACAATGCTAGCTTTATTAATATTTTTGTCTAATAAATAATAAGCTGTCAAATGGATCCTGTAATAAAGTAGATTACATTGTACCTACTGGAAATAGCCTGTAAATGTAAGTAGGACACGAAATTTCAGCAAACCTCATTTGAATTCATTAAAATCACAAAGAAACAGCCAAAATATGATTTTCTACACAAATCAATTATCAGCAGACCAAAAAGCCAGAAGCAGTGGTGTAATATGATATTGTTACTATATTTATAGAGGTTTCAATTTGCACAAGTCACCTGGATTTTTTTGTTATGGAGAATTTTTGGTGGATTTATTTAATGCTATTATATATACTATATGGATTTTTACGTGCAATGAAAAAAATGTATCATCTTAGGAGGCCTTGAGATGCATATGTACCATTATTAAATCCCATCACTCTAAACACTTAGCTTGGCTTTATACTCAAAATGGCTTGTTTATTTCATTGTATTGAATAACATTATTTCTGTATCAGGTTATTATAAAAGTATTATTCAGTACACTGAATGGATATGTGTATGTCTTGGTATAGCCTGGTCTTTTTAATATTTTCCTGTGAACTCATTCAGACACCCCTACTGGGTTACTGCTTCTTTTATGCCAATCACAGATGACTTCTTCTATTTAAGTTATAATGGATGTTGGACATACACGTCCTATATGTGTGTGAACACTGTTTAGTATCCTCTGTAAGTCCAGAGCATTTTTCCTTTAATAAACTGAATCTAGATCATGAAATATAAAGTCTGATTGATGTAAACAGAACTTCTGTGGTTATCATGACCACGATTGACACCACTTTAAAAGTAGCTGTTATTTACAATCTGTGTATAAATTGCATGGTGAATGCTGTCATTCGCCAAAGTAGACTGTTCATTGTATTAATTCTCCTGGGTTATTTGAGGACAGCACTTGTAATGCTCTTACAGTGTGAAACGTATGCTATAATCTTGTTCCGGTTTCTTTTAAATTTATCTATACACAAAATATTTCCTTTGTCACTGATTATACTGTGAGTTTACCTTGGTTTGAAATTTGCTGCTGTACAATTACTACTGTGGCTTTTGTGTAGCTGTCATAACATTCTTTTTTTCTTCTTCTTCTTTTTTTTTTTTTGTTTTTTTTTAAAGCTCGGAAATCTAAAAAGTTAGGGAAATTAAAAGGTGTGCATGAAGAGCACCAGCATCCACCACAACATCAGCAACCTCCCCCACAGAGTCCCAAAGAAGAGACCACATTCACTTCTTCACCGAAAGAAACCACCATTCCGGCAAACACAACAACGATTGTTCCTCTCATATCTGCGGTGCCCCCGGCCCTTACTATGTCAGCATCTGTTGTACTTGAAAACATCGAGCCTGATATTGTGTACGCGGGATATGACGCCTCACTGCCAGACACAGCTGAATACCTTTTGTCCAGCTTAAACCGACTTGCTGGGAAGCAGATGATTCAAGTAGTAAAATGGGCAAAAATTATTCCAGGTAAAAATGACCATTTTCCATTTCTTGCCACACACCAGGCACAAATAGTAAGAACATTATTTTAGTATGTTGTACATGTCATAAGGCATACAGAAAGATTACAATGTAGTAAGGTATTCTATTGAGTTACTTTGTGCACATTTTAGTGTTGTTTATTCTTTCAGCTCTGTCCTTGTAATGTGCTCAATGTTTCAGTCTACCACTGACTACAGTAACCTTGTTGCAACATCGAGCATGTACATTATGTTTACTTATGTACAGTTTATACATGAATCATAGACAGCAGTGAACTCTATTATGTTGCGGACTAGAGTAAAGCATCAATATTTGAGTGACTTTCCTTGTATAGTGTTTTTCATACTAAAGTTAGACTTCAACTCAACATTAAAAGAAAATGTCCATTCAGTTGGATTTACTATACAGCAACCTTATGGTGGACCATATCATTACTTCCAGGACTGCTTGTTCATCTTTATGCTGACATACATAAGCTAAACACGTTAGAAGCATTAACACGGGATTGGGTGCATATGTTTATGGTCAGATTTCCATAGGAATATTACCTGCTGTGGCCTAAGTATGTGTATTTTTTAATTTAAGGTTCATTGGGGCTCAGCCATTAATATGGAATCACAGCATAATAATACACATTCACACACTACAGGAGTCACTGACTTTCCGTCAACCCAGTAAAAATATTGTGAAGTAGATACATTCTATTAATCAATACATAAATAGGTATGTATGTTTTACACCAAAGTTCACTGATGTCAAATGCTGTCTTCAATCCATTATTCTGCCTGCTTTACAGGATATACTTCTTTTAACACTGTAAAACAGAGCTTATCTGCACACACTGTAATTGACCTTTAATGGTATAATTTGGCACTGTAGGTGATTAAGCTTTTTTTTTTATTTCCTCAGGATTTCGAAACATGCCTCTTGAGGACCAAATTACATTAATACAGTACTCCTGGATGTGCCTATCATCATTTGCCTTGAGCTGGAGATCATATAAACATACGAACAGCCAACTTCTGTATTTTGCTCCAGACTTGATATTTAATGAGTAAGTACCCTGTAGACATCCTTTAAGTACCATGTTACTTTCATCTATGCAGCTTACATAACATCTTTAATACTGCATTCCTCACTTTTGTAAACTTAAAATGCTAAGTTTTTCTAAAAAACAAATATAACCTCTAATTCTGTTAATAAAGTTTTTAACTGGTTTTCGTGAGCGAACAGAAGAAAAATCTAAATCAAATCAATATTTGGTGTGACCACCCTTTGCCTTCAAAACAGCATCAGTTATTCTAGGTGGCACAAACTAAGGGATTTTGTAGGAATAATGTGTGTATGATTAAACAATTATACCTAACAGGTTCTAACGATAATCAATTTAAGGAAGGTTGAAACACAATCATTAACTGAAACAAAAACAGCTGTGTAGAAGAAATAAAAATGGGTGAGAAACTGACAAATTCATCTAACAAGGTGAGGTTGCTGAAGTCTGTTTAATGTCAAAAATCATAAACCATTGCAAGACTGAACAAAGCAACAAGAAACAAGGTAGTTATACTGAATCAGCAAGGACTTTCCCAGGCAGCCAGGGGTTTTCAGATATGCTGTCCACGCTCTCCTAAGAAGCACAAAGAAATAGGCAATGTTGAGGACCATAGGCACAATGGTCAGCCAAGGAAACTTAGTGCAGCAGATGAAAACACATCATACTTACTTTCCTTTGCAATCAGAAGATGTCCAGCAGTGCCATCAGCTCAGAATAGAAAACAATGACACTCTGGTTTTGCATTTAGTTTATCCAAAAAAACAACTATTAACATGTCTTTTTTTGAAAGACGTGTGTGTGAATAATAATCGACACATTCACAGGTAAGATACAATGTATGTATGTGTGTGTATATATATATGTGTATATATATATATATATATATATATATATATATCCACACATACATTATGCACTCTCACACACACACCTCTTTCAAAAATAGACATGTTAATAGTTTTTTTTATCAATTAACAAAATTCAATATATATGTCATTTGTGACCAAATGTAGAATTCAGTAACTATTTTGTTCATTTTAAATAGTGCATAAAGAAAAAATGCATTATTTTGTTGTAGAAACGGTACTTGACATGGCCCTATTTCCAAATTGTCTTTCTTTTCATAAAGTAAACATCAGTTCATTATTATTTTACCACTTTAAAATAAGCATCGCCCCCCCCCCCTTAAATAAATTACAATACAAAATAAATCTTTTTAGAATATTATTTTTCATTTCTTACCCATTTCTAGGAAGTCAGAATCATTTATCTTTTGAAAACCAATATATTGAAGTTAATTTTGTACTTTTCTGCATAATGTAATCTTACCGAGGAAAGATATTTCTTCTGCTTGGGTTTTTATTTCCCATTTATCTAGGCAGCATAGAACTTTTATTGCTTATTCACTATTTTCATTTTTCATTTCCCTGAGTGGGATGCTCTTTAGTACAAATATTTAACATGTAAAAAAAAAAAAAGTCTCTCGTGATTGAAATTGGTATTCTGCGACTAAGCTTGTGCATGTTAAATCTAATTCAGTTACTGGAGTCTGAAGTGTGCTTTGAAGGAAGACTCCATAAGTTTCAGTAGCATATATTAAACACAACCTTTTATTTTATTGTTTGTATACCTCTTATCTGTGTGTTGCGCTATTCAGCACAGTTCACGTATACAAGCGGAAGGAAAAACATTACATTCAGACAATATCCTTTTAGTCTTGTTATTCATTACCAGACATCTCCCTCTCATTTATACTGTATATCCTTTTATTAAAATCTCTCTCTAGTAGTCCTACTCCTATAGTATCGTGTTCCAGCCCAACCTTCTATCCCTCCCACTTTTATAATCCTCTTCCCATTTTTCTTGTCTGTCCCCTGTATTCTAAATGTTCTGACCTTATTTGTTCCCCAATATATTATACTCCCAATCTTACAAATTCCCTCCCTGCTCTTAGCCACTGACCAGCACCCATCTAGATATTTCCATTCTGTTCCACTGTAAATGTAGATCACTAAAGACTTTTTGCTTAGACTTTACCATATCATGTACAAACCAACATATACCTTCCGAAATGGGAGTGGTCCAGGCCTGAGGGTGTAACGTAGCCATCACCCATTTTTTCCTGTTTATATCATCCCAGCTTCCTCGGGAGAATGACAGCCTATACTGTATTACCCTATGTGTGCACTTTGTATTTTTCTAAACAACATTAAAATCATTGAAGACATTACATTACATTAACATTTATTTATATAGCGCCAACAATTTATGTAGCTCTTGATACAGAGCTTAGAAGGGAACTACATACTAAGTTAGACAAACTAGAACAGACTGGTACATGAGGTAGAGAGCCCTGCTAACAAGCTTACAATCAATGGGGAACGGGGTACATGAAACACATAACGGAGTGAGGAGGACAGAGGGTAGTTGTAGTAACAGTTATGTGGATGGTTGGCACTAGGTGAGTTTGGCCAAAGATTTATTTGTGTGCGTTCTAGCTGGATCAATTGTAAGCTACCTGATATTAACAGTGATTGAGGACAGCAAGAGCTAGGTGGGATTAGCTACAGGTAGATCAACCGGTATGCTAGTTGGATGGGTAGTAAGCTTCATTATAGAGACGAGTTTTGAGGGACTTTTTAAAGTTTGAAAAGGAAGGAGAGAACTGGATGCTCTGCGGAGGGAGTTCCAAAGAGAGGGGGGCAGCTCGGGTAAACTCTTGGAGGCGCGAGTGGGAAGAGGTGATGAGGTTGGAGGAGAGCTGTATTCCCATTGAGGAGTGGAGAGGTTGTGCAGGGAAGTATCGGTTCACAAGGGAGGCAATATACGGAGGGGCCGAGGAGTGGAGGGCTATGTAGGTTAAAGACAATATTTTAAATTTGATCCTAGAGCAGACGGGGAGTCAGTGGAGGGCATTGCAGAGGGGAGCTGCAGAATTAGCAAGAGCAAGAAAGATGAGTCTGGCAGCTGTGTTTTGAATAGATTGCAAGTGAGAAAGATGAGTAGTCTAGTCAGAAGGCTGTTAAAGTAGTCAAGGCGAGAGATCACAAGGGAGTGCACTAATATTTTGCCGGGCTGTGTGCTGAAGAACGGGCAAATGCGTGCGATGTTTCTTAGGTGTAGACAACAGAATTTGGCTAAAGACAATATTAGGAACGAAGGCGATAGCAGAGTCAAACGTGACCCCAAGAAATCGGACACGGCCAGCTGATACGAATTTTAGCACCTTTATCGGTGACTGTGAAGTCAGGTGTAGAGACAAAGTTTGCGGGAGGGAATATGATCAGCTCCTTTTTTTAAGATTAAGTATCAGGTAGTGATGAGACATCCAAGTGGAGATGGCCGACAGACACTCAACTACACGTGACACAACAGAGTGAGGTCAGGGGAGGAGAGGTAGATCTGAGTATCATCCACATACAGGTAGCATTGGAAACCAAAAGAGCGGATGAGTTCTCCCAGAGAGGTGGTGTACAGGGTAAACAACAGCGGGCCAAGCACCAATCCTTGCGGAACACCAACAGAGAGCGGAACAGGCAACAATGTCGCTCCAGCAAGCAACACTGAATAGGAGCACTCAGATAGTCAGCCTTTAGATTTGGCAGAAAGGAAGTCATTTGATACTCTAGTGAGGGCTGTTTCAGTAGAGTGTAAGGGTCTAAAGCCAGATTGAAAAGGGTCAAGTAGGTCATTGGCAGTCAGAAAGTCTGTGTCGTGAGTACACCGTTCTCTCCAGCAACTTGGACACGAAGGGGAGAAGGGAAATAGGATGGTAGTTAGATGGGAGAGCGGGGTCTAGGAAAGATTTTTTCAGTACAGGTATGATTTGGGCTTGCTAGAGAAGGTTGACGGTACTATTCCAGAGGACAGAGAGAGGTTAATGAGATGGGTTAGAGTTGGACAGAGTAGAAGAGAAATAGAGGATCCAAGGTGAGGATTCCAATGCCTATATTTGGTATACCCTTGCGTGTGCATTTTCACATTACACTATATTGATCTATATATTGCATATTACACTATTGTGTTCTTTATATTTTTATTCCCACATGTCCCCTTGCATGTTCCCAGTGCTTTGGAGAGCTGCGTTGTAACTGTGGGTATTATACATTATAAATTCTATATATATTGTGCTTGTCACATTTTTTCAGTTTATCTTTTTGAAGTCATGGATCACAGTTTCTGTACATGGACACAAAAAAAGAAATTTTAACTCCAGAGACAATTATGCAAAAATATGTATTTTGATGCCAAGAAACAATTATCTGACATTAAGCTATCAAAGTCTCTGTACAAAGAGACAAAAAAACACCACCAATTAGTTATAAAAAGACAATCCATGTTTACTTAAACTTATGAGAGTAAGATCAAGAGATCAGATTTGATGCCGATTAAGTACTGTCTATACTTAATGTAAAAATCTTTAACAACGTATCACAAGTGTGTCCTGCTTTTAAAATAAAATAGTTGATTGTAATGTTTTTTAACTTCAGTATTTTAAAGCAGGACTCTAGAAAAGTGGTGGACATCCACCAAAAATGTGGACAATCGTGCTCTCAACCAGACTATTTTAAAATTAAATGTATGCAGATACAATAGAAGATTTGTATGGATTATGGGGTCATTCTTGTGGCCTGAGGCAAACATTCTAATTGATGATGGCGGATCTGTGTTTCAGCAGCTATAAGCCCCTGAGTCCCTCAGCTGCAAAGCTAAAGCAAAATGACTGTATGTAATTTATATATAATATAATATATTTGTGTTTACTCCTCTTTCAGTTTTCTTTACAGCTGTCAGAGACTGAGCATAATCCCCCAAGCCAATCTTAATGTGAGCTGGGACTTACTGTGAATATTTCTAAACTTTGCTTTCAGTAGTTTACACATGGTGCAGTCATCACAGACATATGGATACATACATATATATAAATATATATATATATACATTTACAGCTCTGGTTGTGCGGTTTAATGTGGTTTGCGTGTTCCTGAAATAACTTCCTAATATTCTAAGAGATTGACTGCTTGATTGAGTAATTCAGGCTATTAACTATGAACGGAATTAAAACATGGTGTAATCATTAGAAAGCTGAACTTGGATGAACTTCCAGAGGGGAAGCAGAATGAACATATAAATTGCACAGTCTGTGCATCTTCTTCTCATGACAAACTAAACTATCAGCTTCTGTAAACTACAACTCTCATTGTCCTCAGACCACGGTATGGAAAATAGAGGCTTACCACAGAAGCTGTACCTGTTGTTTTAAACCCCTGCTTTGGGAAGATTTGTAGAAAGACTTAGTAATGATATAAGCTTTATTGAAGCAGGGAGTTGGGAGAGCCCTTACAGAACTTTTACCTCAGTGCGTAACTAAAACAAATAATCTGTACCAATATGCTAATTTATTACCTAGAGCTAGTCCACTGTTATATATAGTGTGCGTTTAGATATGCTTGAATCTATGTCTCAGAGAGACAGTGATCCTTTAACTTAAGCTTATATAGCTTGGAACCTATATTGAATAGTTAAATTAACACTAAATGGCCAAAATTGTGTGAAACCTCTTTGAATCAGTGAATTCAGCTTTTTAAGCCACTTTTTATATAAATGTAAACATGCAATCATTGGACAAACTTTGGTGGTGGAATGACCCATACTAAATTGTCCAGTGACTTTGAATGTCTGCATCACTGGATGCCACCTTTCCAACAAGTCAGTGTATCACATTTTATTCTGCTCTGGTCAACTGGAAGCACTATTATTGTGATATGGAAACATCTAGAAGCAGACACAGCTATGGAGTGGTAGACCACACAAGCTCCTCTGTTTCCATATTCACTAATGCTTTCCTGTCTGCCCTAACAAACCTTGCAACAAACAAATAACTCAGGAGAGTGCTACCTGCCCAAATGTAGAGTTCCAGTTGTAAAGTTTGGTTTAGGAGAAATAATGGACTGAGGCTTTTTGTAGACTAGACTAGGCCACTTTATTAATTTAAATGGAATTCTTAATGCGACAGACAATTACATTCCAGATGATTCTGTCAACTATGTAGCAGTTTTAGTGGGGAAGGCCTTTTGCTGTATCAGAATGTCCATGCCCGAATAGAGTTCCATGCAGATATTGGTTGTTGAGATTGGTGTGGAAGAACTTTCCTGGCCTGCCCAGATCCCTGACTATAACTCCAATGAAAACCTTTAGGATTAATTAAGGTGACTTCCAGGCCTAATGTTTTAACATCAGAGCCTCTTATGTCTAAATGGAATATTGATGTGACAATTAGCTTCCAACATCTAGTAGTGATACTTCCCAGATGTATATAGAGTGTTGTCAGGGTTCAACACTGACCTTCTGATTCATGCATTTAAAAGTCATTATTTATGTGCTTATTGTAGCGGAGATGCAATATTACCCAGGTTATCTCCGCTTATAATCCAAGTGAGACTCAGGAACAAGTAAATAGTAAATCCAAAGGCAGGGTTTCCAGCAGGTCAAATACAGCAATATCCCAACAGCAATCCCAATAACTGGACGACACACAGTTTCAGGAGCATAACTGACAAGCCTTTTACAGCAAGATTGAACTACTTTATTTGACAAACAACACAGACTTATATACACCAAACTGCAATCAGATAACACTTGATTAAACAATAGAAACCTTAAACACATCACCAGTAAAGCAGTATCTAGCCACTTTAATCTGGAGCCAGAAGCAAGGTAGTCAGACTGGGTGGCTGACATAACTAAACAATGGAAGGCTTTAATACACAGAAAATACAACAGATACACGGATGCAGCTTTATACAGTATTTTTGTAGGGTTGCCTGGTGCCATCCGCTACACTGCTCCCCCTTGCCCACAAGCCGGCATACACAGTCTGATCCAACACGGATCGGCTTGGGGATGTCCGGGGAGGCTCACGGATCATTTCTCTAGGTCCGTTTGCCGAGACAACCCATCCGCATTTCCATTCTGTTTACCCGGGCGGTACTGGATATTAAAGTCAAAGGGCTGCAGCGCCAGACTCCAGCGCAGCAGCCGGGCATTGTCCCCAGCCACCCGGTTTAGCCATACTAACGGGTTGTGATCCGTGAGCAGGGAAAAAGCTTGTCCGTACAAATATGGCTGTAATTTCTTCAGGGCCCACACCACAGCCAGGCATTCTTTCTCGATGGCGGCGTAGCTTACTTCTCGAGGTAACAGTTTCCGGCTGATGTAAGCCACGGGATGTTCTCCGCCATCGGCCCCGACTTGGCTTAATACTGCTCCCAATCCAAACATAGAAGCGTCTGTGTGGACAAGAAAACGTTTAGTTGGATTGGGAGCTGCCAAGACAGGGGCATTTGTCAATGCATCTTTTAACAACTGAAATGCCTGTTCACACTCCGGGGTCCAGGTTACTTGGCGGGGTAGGTTTTTACGTGTCAAGTCGGTGAGAGGTTTGGCCAGGGCACTGTAATTCGGGACAAATTTCCGGTAGTATCCGGCCGTTCCTAAGAACGCTAACACTTGGGTCTTAGTCCTAGGGGTGGGCCATTGAGCTACAGCCTCTACTTTGGCTGGTTCCGGCTTTTGCTTGCCACATCCTACCCGATGACCTAGGTACTGTACTTCAGCCATTCCTATGCTGCATTTGGCTGGTTTCAGCGTTAAACCAGCGGCCCTAATCCTGTCTAGGACCGCTCCTATATGGGTCAGGTGTTCCTGCCAGGTATTGCTGAAAATGGCAATATCGTCGAGGTATGCGCAGGTATAATCCTGGAACCCATCTAGGAGGCGGTCCACCATCCGCTGAAAAGTAGCCGGGGCGTTTTTCATCCCAAACGGCATGACCTTAAATTGGTACAAGCCGAATGGGGTGACAAAGGCCGACTTAGGGATGGCGTCTTGTGCCAAGGGTATTTGCCAATACCCTTTACACAAGTCAATTGTGGTGAGATAGTGCCCCCTCGCCATCCGATCCAGGAGTTCGTCTATCCTGGGCATAGGATAGGCGTCCGATACCGTCTTCTCATTTAATCTCCGGTAGTCTACACAGAACCGGGTCGTGCCGTCCCGCTTTGGCACTAGCACTACCGGAGATGCCCAGGGGCTGTCAGAGGGCTCAATCACCCCCAGCTGGAGCATCTCATCTATCTCCTTGCGCATGTTCGCCCGTACCGCTTCTGGGATGCGGTACGGGGTCTGACGCATGGGAAGTTGCCCTGGGGTGTCTACTCGGTGAGTGGCCAGAGGAGTGTAACCAGGTACATTAGAGAAGATATCCTGCTTCTCCCTCAACAGCTGTTGTACCTCGCTCCGCTCCTGTGGGCTCAACCGATCCCCCAGGGTGACCTCCCCTAAGTCCCCGGATAACTGACCCTCTCCCAGCAGATCCGGGAGAGGTAAACTGTCAAACTCCTCGGAGTTAGGCGCACATATAGCGGTCACTTCCTCCGAGCGCTCCTGGTAGGGCTTCATCATGTTCACATGGAGCATGCGTCGCCCCCCAGTACCAACGCACGAGCCGATTATATAAGTGGTGTCACACCGTTGTTCCACCACCTTATAAGGGCCCTGCCAGGCGGCCTGCAGCTTATCGTGTCGGACAGGTTTTAAGATTAACACCTTCTGCCCGACCTGAAAGCTACGGTCCCTGGCGCCCCGATCATACCATGTGCGTTGGCGTGTCTGAGCCGCCTGCAAATTCTCACGTACCGTCTGAGTTAAGGCCTCAAGGCGGTCTCGGAATGCCAACACATAGGGTATGATGGGGGTGCCGTCAGTGCTCCGTTCTCCCTCCCAATGCTCTCTGATCAAATCTAAAGGCCCTCGTACCCTGCGGCCAAACAATAGTTCAAATGGGGAGAACCCAGTGGATTCCTGCGGCACCTCCCGGTAAGCAAAGAGGAGGTGTGGCAGGAACTTCTCCCAGTCCTTGTGGGTCTCTGCGAAGGTTCGGAGCATTTGTTTCAATGTACCGTTGAAACGTTCGCAGAGCCCATTCGTCTGGGGGTGGTAAGGGGAACTAATGACCGGCTTAATGTCACAAAACTTCCAGAGGCGCTGCGTGACTTCGGCGGTGAACTGGGTGCCCTGATCGGAGACAATCTCCCTGGGGAGTCCCACCCGGGAGAATATCTTCATCAGGGCTTCGGCTACTGTCTCAGCCTGTATATTCGTCAGGGCCACCGCCTCTGGATATCTGGTGGCATAATCTACTACTGTCAGGATAAATCTTTTACCTGACGGGCTTGCTTTGTTGAGGGGTCCTATTAGGTCAACTGCTACCCTGCTAAAGGGTTCCTCGATTATGGGGAGGGGATGTAACTTGGCCTTGCGCCGGTCCCCCCTTTTCCCCACCCTTTGACAGGTATCGCACGTGTTGCAATACCTGCGCACCTCCTGGCTAATTCCCGGCCAAAAGAAACTTTGGGTTAACCTGTATCGGGTCCTGCTGACCCCTAAATGTCCAGATAGCGGAATGTCATGGGCTATCCGTAGTAACTCCGCCCGGTACCGCTGAGGTACCACCAACTGCCTCATCACAATCGGGTCTGACCCGGATACCTGCTTATCCGTCTCCCGATATAACAGCTGGTTGTCCCAAATAAACCTTTCGCCCTCCCCCCCAGGCGTGTCTGCTGTCACCTTGTCCCTATACACCTGCAAGGTGGGGTCAGTCACTACCTCAGCTGCAAATTCGTTAGGAGGGGCCCAGGGGACACAGTCAGGGGAAGGGGAAGGATCTCTTACCTGAACCTCCGGGAGTGTGTTGTAGTCCTGGGTGCGGGCCTGTTGTCGAGTGACCACAGGGTGAGCTTCTCCTGTGGTGGGTGTCTGGGGCTCAAAAGCAGATGTGAGCCTCCCCAGATCGTTCCCCAATAAAACCTCCGCCGGTAACTGCGGCATCAACCCCACCTCCACATGCCCTGCCCCCGCTCCCCAATGCAAATGTACCCTTGCTGTGGGTAGCCGGTATACTGCTCCCCCGGCTACCCTGACGGCCACAGTCTTATTAAGTTTAGCTTGGTCTGAGACCAGGTGACTTTTTACCAGGGTGATGGTGGCTCCTGAGTCACGTAGCCCCTGAACCGCTTTACCCTCCAGATACACGGTCTGCCTGTGATGCTGGCGGTTGTCTGCGTTAGCCTGGACGGGATCTGCCTCGTGCAGTACCTCCCACTGCTCTACTGTTGTGATGGGAACTGCTGAACCATACGGTGTGGCCACGATGTCCTGGTAGTGATGGGCTGCGGCGGCTCTCGGTGGTGGTGGCGGACCGGGTCGAATCCAGGTGGAACGGTCCCGCAGCTGGGGGCATTCCCTTTTATAATGTCCCCACTTCTGGCAGTGGTGGCAAGGGCCCGACGTGGGCTGGCGGAAACGTGGCTGTGCAGCGGGTGGTGGTGGTGGTGGCAGTGACCTTGATAGAGCTGGCGTGTAGTTATTTCCCCCAAAGGTTTTAAAAGGTACTTTTGGAGCTGCAGGTTTTTGCTGCCTGCGTGCATCCAGGTACTCGTCCGCCTTCCTGGCTGCTTCGGTAAGGGAGGTAGGGTTTCTGTCTCTTACCCACTCCTGTACCTCGCTGGTTACTCCTTCATAAAATTGCTCCAGCAGTACCATTTGCAATACATCCTCCATAGACCGTGCCTTGCTCGCTTGCACCCACCCCAAGACTGCTCGTTGCAGTCTGCATGCCCACTCAGCATGTGAGTCTTTCTCCACCTTCTTTAAATCCCTGAATCTCCGCCGGTATGCTTCTGGTGTTATAGCATACCTGGCCAATATAATTTCTTTCACTTTGTGGTAATTCCGTATTTCATCATTCGGTACAGTCCGATATGCCTCAGCTGCCCTCCCAGTTAACCTCCCTGCCAAAATAGGTACCCAGTCCTCTGTGCTGATTCTATGCAGTGCACACAGTCTCTCGAAATCTTGCAGGAAAGCGTCTATATCTTCCTCTGCCTCCACATATGTTTTAAAAGCCTGGTACGGCTTATTGTTTTGGAAACAATCTCTGTTGGAGGGTGTTCCCCATAGAAAGACAGCCGAAATTGTACCTGCCTCTGGAACTCCCTTTGTTCCGGTGTTTCTCCCGAATTCCCCTGTTCGGGAACCGAATCGCCTTCCATTTGGTACTCCGCCATCAGTTCAGTGATAAGTGCCGCTTTTGTCTTATTGCTGGCTTGTATACCCTTTGCCTCCAGAAGGTCTTTTAGCGTGGAGCGTTTTAGTGTGGCAAAATCAATCTCCATCCGTACTCCATTTAGGCTTGTTCCTCTGTGAGTCTGGATCCCAGCGCTGCCAACCAATGTAGCGGAGATGCAATATTACCCAGGTTATCTCCGCTTATAATCCAAGTGAGACTCAGGAACAAGTAAATAGTAAATCCAAAGGCAGGGTTTCCAGCAGGTCAAATACAGCAATATCCCAACAGCAATCCCAATAACTGGACGACACACAGTTTCAGGAGCATAACTGACAAGCCTTTTACAGCAAGATTGAACTACTTTATTTGACAAACAACACAGACTTATATACACCAAACTGCAATCAGATAACACTTGATTAAACAATAGAAACCTTAAACACATCACCAGTAAAGCAGTATCTAGCCACTTTAATCTGGAGCCAGAAGCAAGGTAGTCAGACTGGGTGGCTGACATAACTAAACAATGGAAGGCTTTAATACACAGAAAATACAACAGATACACGGATGCAGCTTTATACAGTATTTTTGTAGGGTTGCCTGGTGCCATCCGCTACACTTATATTCCTCCTGCCTCCTCTAGAGGTCTCCCTACCTTACTTTGCTTGTATTCCTTCCCCTCTGTTTGGTGTCAGGTGGGCTCGTTACCTTTTGCTCACACCCAGGTTAAATAGCTGCAGTTTCTGGCAAACAGTGCTTTTGCATTGAAGTTGGTGCCTGATTTCTGAGAGCTGCTGCTTCTGTTCCTGATACTCTCCTTAAAGCCCATTTGTTTTGTGACCTTGTCCAGGAACTGGGAATCTGACCCTGAGTGGCTCAACCATCTCAGTAGATGATTTTCAGCATCTCCTGAGACCCTCTGAGTACATCAAGATCTCTTCAGCTAAGTTATTCCCTTTAAGCTACCCTTCTCATTTCTCACCCTCTCCAGGGTGTTCCTGCTTAGTCACCCTCTCCAGGGTGTTCCTGCTTAGTCACCCTCTCCAGGGTGTTCCTGCTTAGTCACCCTCTCCAGGGTGTTCCTGCTTAGTCACCCTCTCCAGGGTGTTCCTGCTTAGTCACCCTCTCCAGGGTGTACCTGCTTAGTCACCCTCTCCAGGGTGTACCTGCTTAGTCACCCTCTCCAGGGTGTTCCTGCTTAGTCACCCTCTCCAGGGTGTACCTGCTTAGTCACCCTCTCCAGGGTGTACCTGCTTAGTCACCCTCTCCAGGGTGTACCTGCTTAGTCACCCTCTCCAGGGTGTACCTGCTTAGTTACCCTTGCCTCTGGCCCTAACCCTTGGCTCTAGACTCTTCCCTTGTTTAACTCTCTCCACCCCTACCTTTGCTTTGTCTACAGTCCCTACTAAAGCTCTTTGTTCTTTCTGCAGTTCCTACTCATACCCTTTTCCTATTCTGCAGTTCTTTGCTAAATTCCCTTTTGTCTCTCCTTCAGTCTTTATTCCTATACCTAGCTCTGTTTCTTTATCTGTTCTCCCTTTGCACTATATTTATCATGCAACTAGACACCTCCACTGTCCCTGCACTTAAACTCCTACCTGACCTGGTAAAGGCCCTGACAAGTGTTATGGTAGCAAAGGAGGGACCAACTCCATATTACAGTAATACCCATTACCTTGTAATAGAATGTTCCATTTTATGTTCCTTAGTTTACTATATGCTTTTTTCTGGTAATCTGCCTTAATTTGAATTGAGCTCAAAACACCATAATAATGCTGTGAATTATACATGTATAAGATTTTCTCCCTCTGCTACTTTCATTTAATTTGTGTAAAATACAGAACTTATTACAGCAGTAAGAGTCAATATACTGTATACATACATAGTTTAGCCACTTTCAGTCTTATGTTAATATAGAAATTGCATTTATGTTTATATAGAAGTAGAACTGGTTGACAATGTAAACTTGTCTTCAGTGGGTTCAGAATGATTGTCTGTTTGTGAGAAAGTGTTTGTTAGAATGGCAGTCAGGGGGTTGGCAGATGGAAAACATAATCTTAAACCAGGAGATTAAAGAAATTTGTGTAAAAAGATGAACAGGCCCCTTTAAAATATAGATGTAGCAGCCTTGAGAACAGCTGAACCATTTGTGAGAAAGGGATAAATTGCATGAGAATCGCAGATAATTACTGAGAGTTCACATCACTGTTGTGTTATACCATAATTTGGACTGTGCAATCCAAAACACACAATCTTATGAAGTGCTAATATCATGTTATATTGTGTAAGGGGTAGAGAATGTACAAAGATGCTATAGGTGGATATAGGTCATTAAAGTTATATTTTATATTGGGGAAAAACAGATTGTTTTTCACTCTATACTCCATGCAAAAATAGCATTTATTTTCATCAACAAATATTACTGTTACTATTACTACACCATACTAGTCTATATTAGTCTCTATTATTATTATCTGTCTGTGTATATATGCATAATACATGAAAGGCATGCAGATGTGTATATTAGAGAATTAAACTATGTATACAAAGCAGGATCATCTTTATTGTAGGCCAGGAGCCAATAGCTTAGTTTGTCCCCCTTATTTTCATATAAGTGATTGGTCTGGATGTGATGTTAAATACATCCTAAAATTAAGTTTGTGCAGTGTCCCTTATACAAATGCACTCAGCCACTGATTATAACAGAGCCTTGTATCTAATATACAGGATGCCACCTGGTAAACCAACTCTAGAATGCCTCCTCACTGTCCCCCCACCTGGCAAAGGCTTGCAATTAAAAGATTGCTCAAAGAGTTAAAACCTCTGTATCTCATTGGTAGTTGAGCAGGAGTAGTTACTCCTCAAGCAGTCATACATTTTACTGTGGGTCTGTGTTAGGCATTCAACCCTGCTGACACTGGCTGAACACAATCGCTCATGTTTGTGAAATTGCTTCTATTTGTTCTATTTTTTTACACAGCCACATAAAAAAAGATCCTGTTTTAGTTTACTGCCAAGAGAGCATGGTTATTTGCATGTGACAACAGAGACTTTCCTTTTATGCCATATCCTTGGACCAGGCTAACCTAAAGCATGCTGAGGCTCCTCCTTCTTCAATAGTAGGCACTAGCAATAGCCATTCAACAACCCCCATCTAGACAATAAAAACAGGAGGGGCAAGGACCAAAGCTTAAGAACAGTTGTATTGACTAGACCCCCTGGATCGTCCGTAACCAACAGCTGGAGTAAATGCTAATTTTTGGTACAACAGCTGTTGTGAACTATATTCCACAGCTAAATCAACATTATTCTGGATTATGTTAAATGCGTTACGAATTATGTGTTATTTGTTAAAATGAGCACTCGCCACCAGATGAACTGTCAGGTTGAACTCTTACAGGGAGGGTACAGGAAGTTAAAAAGTGGTAGGCCTGGCTTGGCCTCATGGTGGCCAGGCCTCTTACTTGCAATATCCGTTTACACCCAATTTCAATGAAGATGTAATACTTAAAAGGTCCCTGTCACCTAAATATTTTTTATACTGTGAATGTAGCAAATAGAAGATTATGAAAAATGATCTATACATTGTATTAAGAGATGTGTGAGGGAATGTATAAAGTAATAGAACATTTCTCTGTGGTGTCTGCTGCTAATGACATCACCTGTGGCAGGGTCTAGTACACTTCTTCGCCGCATTTTCATCGCTGACAGTTCAGCGCGGCAGTTAGAACGCTGAACTGTCAGCAATGAAGTATAACGCGGCCGTTTCACCGCGGCTGCAGCTATGTAAGAGCTGACAGTTCAGCGCTGAACTGTCAGCTCTTACAAATCTAAAAGTAAAACGAAAATAACCCCCCCTAATAAATGATTCCCCCCCCAATAGTAACACTAAACCCCAATACTAACACTAAAATTAACCCCAATACTAAAATGAACCCCCTAATACTAACCCCCGACCCCTAATACTAACCCCCGACCCCTAATACTAACCCCCGACCCCTAATACTAAAGTTAACCCCCTAAACCCTAATACTAAAGTTAACCCCCTAAACCCCAATACTAACCCTAATACTAACCCTAATACTAATCCCCGACCCCTAATACTAATCCCCGACCCCTAATACTAATCCCCGACCCCTAATACTAAAGTTAACCCCCTAAACCCCAATACTAACCCTAATACTAAAGTTAACCCCCTAAACCCTAATACTAACCCCGACCCCTAATACTAACCCCGACCCCTAATACTAACCCCGACCCCTAATACTAATCCCCGACCCCTAATACTAAAGTTAACCCCCTAAACCCCAATACTAACCCTAATACTAAAGTTAACCCCCTAAACCCCAATACTAACCCTAATACTACCCCTAATACTAATCCCCGACCCCTAATACTAAAGTTAACCCCCTAAACCCCAATACTAACCCTAATACTAAAGTTAACCCCCTAAACCCCAATACTAACCCTAATACTACCCCTAATACTAATCCCCGACCCCTAATACTAAAGTTAACCCCCTAAACCCCAATACTAACCCTAATACTAAAGTTAACCCCCTAAACCCCAATACTAACCCTAATACTAACCCCCGACCCCTAATACTAACCCCGACCCTTAATACTAATCCCCGACCCCTAATACTAAAGTTAACCCCCTAAACCCCAATACTAACCCTAATACTAAAGTTAACCCCCTAAACCCCAATACTAACCCTAATACTAACCCTAATACTAACCCCCGACCCCTAATACTAACCCCGACCCCTAATACTAACCCCGACCCCTAATACTAACCCCGACCCCTAATACTAACCCCGACCCCTAATACTAACCCCGACCCCTAATACTAACCCCGACCCCTAATACTAATCCCGACCCCTAATACTAATCCCCGACCCCTAATACTAATCCCCGACCCCTAATACTAACCCCGACCCCTAATACTAATCCCCGACCCCTAATACTAAAGTTAACCCCCTAAACCCCAATACTAACCCTAATACTAAAGTTAACCCCCTAAACCCTAATACTAACCCTAATACTAACCCTAATACTAACCCCCGACCCCTAATACTAATCCCCGACCCCTAATACTAAAGTTAACCCCCTAAACCCCAATACTAACCCTAATACTAACCCCTGACCCCTAATACTAACCCCCGACCCCTAATACTAACCCCCGGCCCCTAATACTAACCCCCGGCCCCTAATACTAACCCCCGGCCCCTAATACTAACCCCCGGCCCCTAATACTAACCCCGACCCCTAATACTAACCCCGACCCCTAATACTAAAGTTAACCCCCTAAACCCCAATACTAACCCTAATACTAACCCTAATACTAACCCCCGACCCCTAATACTAACCCCCGACCCCTAATACTAACCCCCGGCCCCTAATACTAACCCCCGGCCCCTAATACTAACCCCCGGCCCCTAATACTAACCCCCGGCCCCTAATACTAACCCCGACCCCTAATACTAACCCTGACCCCTAATACTAAAGTTAACCCCCTAAACCCCAATACTAACCCTAATACTAACCCCCGACCCCTAATACTAAAATTAACCCCTAACACTAAACACTAAACCTAATTCTAACCCCCTAAACCCTAATTCTAAACCAACTAAAATCGGTAAAATACTTGAAATGTCCCGCGATGAAATCTCCAGCAACGATCTGTCTTGTGCTGTACTGTCGGCGGTGAAGCGGCTGCGCGGAAGCAGCCGCGATGAAGTGTCCCATCCCCCTGTGGCATGATATGCAAGCTACCCATTTCTCATTGAAAATTTGTTCATGAGCATATCAAGCCACATGTAATGTCATAAGCAGAAAACACCAAAAATGTAGACTTAAACTTGAAAGTGAACTTGACCTCCCAACTCTACCACCTTGAGCTATTCATTAAACGAAACTTGACTTCAACTCAACCGCCCTTGCCAAAAGTTCAAATCGACCTCCATAGAATGCGTGGAAAATTGCGACAAATTAACGGGTATTCAATGCCCTCCACCCATTAAGTCCATTACCACACATGTTAAACCCCAATACTAACAGTGATCTGTGCAGTACGTCTACAGTGCATGCCAAAGTGATATGTGGAAGTGTTTTGATTGGTTGGAGTAGCTTGCATTAGGACACTGTGACTAGTTTGTGCACATAGCATTTTAGTCCATGATGTATCAAGACCCCACCACAATCCCGGTTTTCATTCTACTGTATTCGGGACACTGAGCTATGGTAAACTGTCTATCCTGACAGGGTTAAAGGAGGGGCACTGGTACATAAGGGTCTTTCATAGAAATGAATCTGGGGACAATTATGTACAGCATAATAACAGAACAACAATACAAACTGACATGTTTTCACTGTTAACTTGTCACACATTGCTACAGTAAATATTACATTCAATATTTTACCTATTTTTGCTTTCAGGCAGTAATTTGTTTGCAGCCTAAGAAATTTAGGATTATCATTACATAATATTCTGAAAGAGTAGAGCTACCTCTTAATAACCCTTTTGGTTATAAAGCCTATAATTCTTCTTGGTATTCTGATTTCTATAGTAACAATAAGCAGGATACATTTGTACAATAATCTGCATGTTTAAATGAAATTTCTTTACAGTGAGCATTCTATTTTGTTACCTTTGATGTAACTGATATGTTGTCTAATCTTTTTATGATTTTCATTTTACACTTTAAATAAATCAATATGTCAATATGTTACATGTTGGTGTGCTTTTTAGGTGGTATGTATATTGTTTGTTTTTTTATTTTTTTGTTAGTTTTTATTTTAAAGAGATATTTAAGGTACAAAATATGAGGCAAGTTAAACCATAGTTTAAAAAACATTAAACCAAATCTACCATACTTACTTCAATTATTGGTCTGCTGATAATAGCGGTAAAAATGCACATTATGAACTTGTCAACAAACCTCCCCAAGTACGTGAAAATGTAAAATATTGAAATTTACATTAATGGGTCACACAAAAAATGTATCAAAGAAAACTTTCTTTTTATGTAATCTATGATATATTTTTGCATTCATTGGGCTACGAAATTAGAAATCTCAAAAAAGACAACTATAGTACCTTTTACATTTTTTTTATTTTTATTGGAATGGTTAAATTACACAGATTTGGGTTTGCACGCTGAACTAAAACTACATTTCCAATTCAGTAGCTCAATTAATCATTAATGTCTTAACCGTAAGCAGAACTCTTCAAACATTTACGTTTTAAGAGAATATATATATATACATTTACACCAATCAGCCATAACATTACCATATAATTACATTACCACTGACAAGTTTAGTGAATAGCACTGATAATCTTGTAATTGTAGCACCTGTCAGTTGGTGGCATAGATTAGTTAGCAAGTAAACATTTTGTCCTCAAAGTTGATTTGTTAGGAGCAGGAAAAATGTACAAGTTTAACGATCTAAGCAACTTTGACAAGGGCCAAATTGTGATGGCTAGATGACTGATTCAGAGCATCTCTAAAATTGGGGCTCTTGTGAGGTGTCCCGGTCTGCAGTGGTCAGTACCTATCAAAAGTGGCCCAAGGAAGGAAAATTGGTCAACCTGGAAATTTGGGTCCTGCCATTCATGTGTATGTTACTTTGACACACACCACCTGCCAGACCATGTACACCCTTTCATTGAAACGGTATTCCCTGATGGCATTGGCCTCTTTAAGCAGCATAACGTGTCCTGCCACAAAGCAAAAATGGTTCAGGAATGGTTTGAGGATCACAACAACAAGTTCTCCAGATTGCCAGACAATGGATAACAGTCTGATTTAGGCCAGTCTAAATGTAGTAGCACACACTGGGGATTGCTTGGTATTTTACTGTTCTCGCAATTCTCTAAGTATTTCAAGACCATTCTCCATAGTGGTTTCACTTTTTCACATTGCCACCATAAATGTAGGTAGCTACCTTTCTCTTTCCCACATTGCCAGCATTTGTCACTACTTTGTGGATAAATCTTGCCTGTTCTTGTTGGAACTCACATTTTTGCTAGTATTACCGTGGCTCTAGTCCACAACGGCTTTGATACACCTGTGTAGGTGGGACAACAGAGGGAATTGACAGAGGGTTAGGGAAAGCACAAAAAGGGGTGGAGAGTCAGTGGAACAAAAGAAAAGTATGTTATAAACAGGCTTGCGCTCAAGAGGAGGGATATGGAGAGAGACTGAAGAAAAAAAAGGTTTGGAAGAGTGATCTACAAAACCCTGTACTGGCCCTCGATCTAAGTGACCTCTAAAAAGTCCAATGTTCTTTCATGGATCATTTTCATATAATATTTGGAGATTTTTAAAATCTTAAATCTGTAGTTTGAAAGCCTGGTTTCACATGCATTTATAAATAAATGCCGTGAAAGACACCTGGTTTGTAGACAACATGGTTGACTAGCCAGACTGAGCCCATGAAAGAGCATCTGCAGTTTTTTCCCCAGGAAATAAACTAGAGAAAATTGCATTTCTATTTTGCAGATGTAAAGCAATGTAAACACATACAAAGAGTCTGTTTTTATGAAGCTAGAGCTGTCTGTTGTGGTTAAGGTGGAAGAGAAGGTTGAAGGGTAACTGCAATACAAATGAACAAAGTTACAATCGGACCAGACATGTGAGGCTTTCTTTTTTTAATCTAAAAGTAATTATGTGGTGTGTGGTAAGATTTGTTTTGGTCTTTCAGAAATCAGCCACGTCATTTCTTTTAAACATCACTAGGTCAAATTAAATTTTCTGCTTCAAGTTCTTTATTATAAAGAAATGACAGCATTATACCACAAAGGAAGTAAACACTGCATTGTATGTGCATGCTCCATGGAGCTTATCAGCGCAGTTATACAAGTCAAGCACGCCATTGGGATTGAAATATTGGTACTTAAAATAAAAGTAATGCCTAAACATAATTTATATATTACATTCAAGAACACTTTTAGAGAAGTTCAAATATACATAATGTATGTGAAAATGATTGTAAGTTGCCTGTTTTTTTTTTACTTATATTGCTCCAGGCAGTCTACTTTTTATAGCCGACAAGGGGCTGCCATTAATTTGTTTTTGTATGAATTTTCTGGTCAGTGACCATAATTTAAGTTCTGTTTGGTTTTGCGGTGTTTGTGAATACTAAAGTTGTAATAATAAATTGGGCTGTTTTTTTCTGTGTTGTATAGTAGTAAAATATGAAAAATTGGCTAATCATTATCAACTTCTTCTAATGTGTTATTTAATAACCGTCATTAACCCCTTCATGACACCCAGGGCCGATCCTAGGGTCACGGGCGCCTGGGTGCAGGATTTTTTTTGGCGCCCCCAGGTGGGCGTGGCTATATGATAAACCCCTCCCCTTTACACATGTATGTTCCAGGCATACCAATTTTTCATTATTGGGGTGGGGGGATTCTTGTGGAGAGCACAAACTTTATTTTTAGATGAAGGACCAACAAGAGCTTTTATTTTAAATAAAGATATTTATTTGGCAGTAAAACAGTGTAGTGGTTTTATTTATGTCTATGATGCTCAGCCATCAACATGGGAGACTTTTTGCTGGCTAGCAGTTTTAACTACAGTTCCCATGATGTCCAACCAGCCAAAGTCTCCCATTAGTCTGGCTGAGCATCATTGGAAAAGAAGTACACAAGGAGCAATAAATAATATTCCACCAAGTTAGTCACTCACTTGTCTCTCTCTTCCCATACCGCCATGTCTTTCTCCCTCTCCACTCATACCCTCATGTATCTCTCTCCACTCATACCCTCATGTATCTCTCTCTCTCCACTCATACCCTCATGTATCTCTCTCTCTCCACTCATACCCTCATATATAACTCTTTCCACTCATACCCTCATATATAACTCTCTCTCTCTCTCCACTCATACCCTCATGTATAACTCTCTCTCAACTCATACCCTCATGTATAACTCTCTCTCCACTCATACCCTCATGTATCTCTCCACTCATACACTCATGTATCTCTCTCTCTCCACTCATACCCTTGTGTATATCTCGCTCTCCACTCATACCCTCATGTATCTCTCTCTCTCCACTCATACCCTCATGTATCTCTCTCTCTCTCCACTCATACCCTCATGTATAACTCTCACCACTCATACCCTCATGTATCTCTCTCTCTCCACTCATACCCTCATATATAACTCTCTCTCCACTCATACCCTCATATATAACTCTCTCTCTCTCTCAACTCATACCCTCATATATAACTCTCTCTCCACTCATACCCTCATATATAACTCTCTCTCTCTCTCAACTCATACCCTCATATATAACTCTCTCTCCACTCATACCCTCATATATAACTCTCTCTCCACTCATACCCTAATGTATAACTCTCTCTCTCTCCACTCATACCCTCATGTATATCTCTCTCCACTCATACCCTCATGTATATCTCTCCCTTCATACCCCATATATTTTTCCATGTCTATCTTTCTGTTCCTCATGCTCCCCATGGTGGTCTTTTTTTCTGCATGTCTGTCTCTCCTTCTATACACCCATGTCTGCTGTCTCTTTCTCTTCATAACTCACATGTATGTCTCTCCCTCCTCATAATCCTGTGTATTTGCCTATTAATATGCCACTGCCAGTTTGCCCATTTATATGCCACTGCCAGTTTGCCCATTAATATGCCACAGATAGTTTTCCCATTAATATGCCACAGATAGCTTGCCCATTAACATACCACAGTTAGTTTATCCAATAATATAGCAGTTAGTTTGCCCATTAATATGCCAGTGTCAGTTTGGCCACTAATATGCCAGTGTCAGTTTGTCCATTAATATGCCACCACCAGTTTTCCCAAGAAAAGCATTACCCCCTCCCCCCATTCCCCAGTACTCACCTTGCTGCTGCTGTTTCGTGTCTCCTCCGCACAGTCTTCCCTCTATGCACACTCAGAGTGCAGTGCAGGAGGCGGGAAATAGCTGCCGATTGGATGGGGACTGTCAAGTGGGCAGCGGTGGCCCCTTTAACCAGTTAAAAGTTGCCCTGCCTACATACACACCCACACTTACGCACAGGGTCATGCATAAATACACACAGTCACACTTACACAGACACACTTAGTCAGGGCCGCCACTAGGAATTTCAGGGCCCCTTACTGAACACATTTTACTGAACACATTTAGTCACCATTACACACAGACACCCTTATACACACACAGAGCAATACACACAGTCACACTTATGTACACACACTTACACAGACAGTAACACACACATTGAATCACACAGAGAAAAACACATTCTCACACACACACACACACAGTGAAACACACATTCACACACACACACTTACATACATTCACACACACACAGTGAAACACACTGAAACAGACACACATACATTCGCACACACAGTGAAACACACATTCACACACACACTTACATTCACACACACACACACACACACACATACAGTGAAACACACACATATACATTCACACACAGTGAAACACACATTCACACACACACACTTACATACATTCACACACACACACACACAGTGAAACACACATTCACACACACACTTACATACATTCACACACACACACAGTGAAACACACTGAAACAGACACACATACATTCACACACACAGTGAAACACACATTCACACACGCACACTTACATACATTCACACACACACACACATTCACACACACACACACTTACATACATACACACACAGTGAAACACACATTCACACACACACACTTACATACATTCACACACACACACACAGTGAAACACACATTCACACTGAAACACACACACTTACATACATTCACACACACACTTACATACATTCACACACACACATTGAAACACACTGAAACACACACACACTTACATTCACACACACAGTGAAACACACATTCACACACGCACACTTACATACATTCACACACACACACACACACACAGTGAAACACACATTGACACACACTGAAACACATTCACACACACACACACACACACAGTGAAACACACATTCACACACACACACTTACATACATTCACACACACACACAGTGAAACACACATTCACACTGAAACACGCACACTTATACATTCACACACACACACATACATTCACACACACACACTGAAACACACACACATACATTCACACACACAGTGAAACACACATTCACACACGCACACTTACATACATTCACACACACACACACACACAGTGAAACACACATTCACACACACTGAAACACATTCACACACACACACACAGTGAAACACACATTCACACACACACACTTACTACATTCACACACACACACACACACACACACACAGTGAAACACACATTCACACTGAAACACACACACTTACATACATTCACACACACAGACATAGACATTGAAACACACACACTTCTTTTCATTAAAAAAAAAAACACGTTTTTACTATCGGTCCCCCTCCCTGGAGGGAGGAGGACATTTCCGGACGGTGTCTGCAGAGGAGGCAGAACACCGTCATTCAGATCTTCTGCCGGATGTCACCAGAGACATCCGGCAATCAGACAGCGCGACGGGGCGGAGCTTGCACCTGTCGCGCTGTAATGAGATTAGGAGGTGCGGTGACCGCAGGCGCTCACCTGCGGGCTGCACCTCCAGAATGAGGGAGAAAGGTGCTCATTGGAGCGCCTTTCCTCCCGGTGCGCCTGGGCGCGGTGCACTACGTGCACCCGCCCAGGATCGGCCCTGATGACACCGCACAAACTTGTATGTCCTGTGTCTAAATGACCGCCAAAGGCAATTAGATGGTGTTGTCATGATGCCTCCATGAAGTAACCCCTCCGGTGCATATACAATCTCTCCCAGGAGCAATTGTAAGTTCCAATACCAGAACGGCAGCAATATGACACCAAAAAAATAGACCAATATTTAGGGTTAAAATCAAGGTGTAGGGTTAGTTATTTTAGGCTTAGAGCTAGAGTTGAGTTGTTCAAAAGGTCACTAGGAGTAAATTGCTAGGGAAAGAGAATGCTACTTTAGGTCATTGCCCTATAACTTGCAAAAATCATCAGAAAAACATGTAAACATTGGTAATTTCTCAACTCAGGACAAAAATTAGAAACTATTTAGCTGAGGTATTTTTTACCGTTAGTCCGATAAAAGTGTTTTTTTTTTTTACGCATATTTTATGATATATTTTTTTTTATAGTAAATTATATGATATGATGAGAATAATGGTATTTTAAGAAAGCCTTTCTTATGGCGATAAAACCAGTATATCATAAGTGTGGGTATTTTAAACGAGAAAGAGGAAAATTGCAGCTAAACACAAATACCGCAGTTGTGTAAAAACAGCCTTGGCCAATAAGGGGTTAATTACTCTTCATGGCTTTTTTTGTATAGAATTGTTTGGTATAGATGGTGATATAAATAAGCGAGTTGATCTTCTAGAAAGTGGAGCCAAGTACATGATCCTACATACAGACCACTTTATAACATATTTAGTGTCCTGTCTTATAAACTGAAAATTATAGTTTATATTATATCTGCAATATATTTACATTTGTATACACAAAAAAAAATACACCAGCATGCATTTATATGCAATATATTTACAAATGTATGCAGGATATATTGTAATGCTTTTACTGAATTTATTTTGGTTTGTCACAATTTTGTAACTTGTGTGCCTCTATCAAAAAAATCTGTGTTTTGTATTATGAGTTAGTGATTTTACAGACTTATTTTTCAGTGTTGGCTTGAGTGTTTATTGTTTTTATTTTTATTTTTCAGAGATAGGATGCGCCATTCTGCCATGTATGAGCTGTGCCAAAGTATGCAACATATTAGTTTGGAGTTTAACCGTTTGCAGCTAACATTTGAGGAGTACACAACAATGAAGGTTTTGCTACTTCTAAGCACTGGTAATTAACCTCTATTTATTATTACACTGCCTATTATTATTTGATGTGTTTTGTTATCTTGTATAGAGCATTGTAATTATTTATTTTATTTATTACCTCTTGGGTTTTTACACAAGGTTTTGTACAAAGTACAAGCAGGCTAAAAAAAAGCGTATAAAACTAATGCTGGAGAGGTGAAAAAGTGGTGGTGAAAAGGGTCGGACGAACTCCCATTGAACTGTAGCCTCAGCGTGACTGGGTATGGCGAAGGATGTATTTATTAAAAAATAACAGAAATCTGGAAGCTGGTGAAATGTGAGAACAGAGATCACCTGGTTGGAAGACTGGGAAAGTAGATTATAGTTTTTAATGAAGCACACACATTACTTATTTACTGTACATGATCACGTTTTACAGAGTTTTAATTGAATCAAAACTGTGAGTAAGTCATTTTCAAGATTATATACTTTTCACAATAGGTAATGTGTTTTAAGCAAATTGTTAGAAAGCTTCTAGATAGTTTTTTGGGGGTTTTTTGCAGTTAATGTATAAGCCATGTACTAAATTGTAATTTTTACAACATTTTCATCTACATATCATTCATCTGGAGGGGAATAATCTTTTTATCATATGCTGTATTAGTGGCATGGAGAGTGAAAATCTGAAATATTCCTTGGAGGAATGTGTATGGTAATTTCATTTAACCCTGTACAAATTATTGATACTTTTACTAAAAGTTTCTAAAATGTTTATTAGTTGCAATCGGCACTGCAGCACCAACCCCATAGCATCATTGTAATGTATTGTTTATATTGGTGTTATAGTGTTGTTTCTGCATGTCAATTACACCTTCCCATTTACAGGCAGAGGGCTATACTTTGCTGTGTGCATCCTTAATTCATCAAGGTAGACAAAATAAAGTTCCTTAAATATATTTTTGTTATTATTAACAAAGTAATAGGTCTCACACCAATGATAGTAAAGATACAGATCCCAATAGTTCAACTTAAAATGGTAGTAAAATGCCATAGTCAGCAAACACTACATTATGGTGCATTGTAGTGCTATTTGGTACTAAGGCTTGTTTAAGGCACTGCTGGGCTTTGGGCAGAGCTTTCAGTAGTTTGTCCTACTCTCCATTGAATCCCACCTATATGAACAAAAATATGGAACCATTCTAAATAGTATGTATATGTAGAAGACGCACCGTTAATTATGCCACCTAACATATATAATAAATAGGTTATATTTCAAAGGCCTGTTGGTACATGAAGCCTTTTTGGAAGTGACAAACTCAAGTCCCAGGGCAGGCGGAGAAAATGATGTCTTATGGGAAAATCTGAGGTGAATCTGTCACACGTCTTACTATCTACCGGGTGCTTAATAGAGTATCTTACTGAATACAGTGATATCACAATCACATTTACTTTTAAAGGACAACTGTAGCAAAAAACGAAGTTATGTTTAATTGAAAGATTGCATCAAGTGAAGGCTTGTTATATAGTAATGCTTTAATGAAAGAATACAATTAAAGTACTATACTGAGCCCTCTTTGCTCCAAATAGCTCTACCAGGAAGCAGACATTTTGTTTAGAATCCTTTGTCAGATGGGTCAGATCTTTCTGAACCAAGGTGAGTGAATATCTGACCCAAGATTCTAAACAACATGTCTGCCCCCTGAAAGAACTATATGACATAAAGAAGGCTCAATAAGGCACTTTATTTGTATAATCTTGATTATACTGATACAATCTTTCAATTAAACATAAGTACATGTTTTGCTACAGTTGTCCTTTAATGGTAAGTCTCAAGAAGCCAGCAACTAAGATGTACGATGCAGCCATAAGCAGATTTAATAAAAGGTAACAATAAGCAGTTTAAGCACTTTAAAAACAAATATAGTTGTGATTTAATTTGACTCTTGGAAAAACTGTGTTTAATGTGAGTTTGAAGCTCACAATTGTTTCAGTAATGAGACCTGCAGTAGGATGGAATTGTGCCAAGCTATTTTTGTGGTCTGTGCCTTTTAACTTTTCAATGTATTCACAAGCCTTTCTGATCATTACAAACATCACAACAGTAAAAATATACTGAACTAGTGTGACTGGATATAGATGTTCGAGTCAGCCAAAAATGACCACGTGATCTGCATATTGATTTGTATGGTAATTAGTATTTCATAACAGTCATCATATATTTTGCTTTAGTAGGTATATATGAATTTGTGTAAAAGCATACTGTAATATTGTACGTAACCCTTTGAGCACAGGGATGCAGGATTTAGAGCAACACATATAAGATACACAAATGTCAGGTTTGATATATTGTGTGTAGATTGAGTTACCATTGTTCCTATATTTGTCAGCCTATAGCTACTGGGATGTATCCAGAGACAAAGTACTGCTGTACTTAATAAGACCAATCAGAGAATCTGGGCACTTCTCCAGAATTCCCAGTGTTTTGTAAGAGTTTACTTTATTTTTAGGGCTTCTCTGTTTTATTTTTAATCTGGCCTCAATGTTGGTGCAATATTTGTCAAACTGAGCACTAAAAAGAAAGTAATCATACTTGAGTGCAATGTCCAGGGAATTACTGGTACTGAATATTGGTGTAACTCAGGAACACAGATTTTCTGTTTTTGGCTACTGTTTATCAAAGAGGTATTATTAATAGATTCCTATTGTCTCCATAGGACTTCACTCTAACACTAAGCAAATCCAAGTATTGTCACTGAATCTAAACATCTTGTTCTTAGTCAATATAGATCATTAGTGACAAACAAGGTAATATTAAGAACATATTTCCTTTTTAACAGTGGCAAAGTTCTAGAAGTTCTGAGCTGTGAGATAAGTGGAGTTGCTATATTTATTTTCAATATTGAGCAGTCTGAGCTAAGGAAACATGGCGCTAGATTAAATTGCCTACAATACGGTCTATCACGGCCTTTTATCACCTTCTACATTGCAATCTACACAATAATTGGTATTTTAAGTCCGATGAATGACATTTTAGGATCTACTCAATAAAAAGAGAATTGCAGGGAATTGAGATGGGAATTTTAATAGTTTATTAAATAGGATAGTTTGTGTCAACAATTCTGTGTCCTAAAATATTATTTGACCTGGTATTTTTGTTTACATTCTTAGATTAATCATTGCAGCCCTGGACCTTTTTAATGACAAGCTTCCATTTAAAAAAAGCAAAATGATATGATACAGTCCCTTTAAATCTCCATTCAGTACAATTAATCTGTACTATTCCTTGTTTTATTTCCTACATCCAGTTCCTAAAGAGGGCCTTAAATGCCAAGGTGCATTTGAAGAAATGAGAGTGAACTATATTAAAGAATTAAGAAAAATCATAATGAAAACTTCACACAGCTCTGGACAAAGCTGGCAGCGGTATTTCCAATTAACAAAACTTCTTGACTCCCTTCATGATGTAAGTATTATTTTTAAAATGTGGAGCTTAAAGGTGGTTACAAATTGGAGAATGAGAGAGAAAAAGTAAAGCAGATGGAAGAGGAGCATCAGATGTAGAGTTAAAGCATTTGGTTAGGTTAGTCCTTAAAAAAGATGAAGATATAGGAAGACTAAAGAGGCCAGTTGGTTTGCATGTGCCCTCATAATGTACAGTTCAATGATCGTAGAGGGAATCAAATTGGGGCATAATAAATAAGGATTTTAAAAGTAAACTATGGTAATTATGTTGGGGTTAAAGCTAGCAGTTTAAGTTTAAAGACTGGTAACTCTTACCTTTTCTTCTAGGGTATGAGATATTAAAATACAATCCTACTCATGCCTGGATATTTGTTAGATCAAAGCTTGACAAATCCCAGGAGCCATGGCTCGAAAATGAAAAAAAAATGACTAGAAAAAAATGAAAGTTTTTGATTGTTTTACAAAGAACTAGATTGAAGTGAAACTCGTAAAAATAAGTAGGCTAGCTCCTGAATAGGTTTGCTCCTAAAGTCTACAAATACTTTTCAAGCCCTGTGTCAGATGTAGAGGTGTACACCACAAGGCTACTGGTTTTAATATTTGAACAGTTTTCTTTCTATTGAAATGTTAATCCATCTTCCTCTACAATAGAATGCATTTGTTCACGTCTTTTGTTGTTTTGACTGTGTGTGTTTTCTAATATGTATTTTGGTTCACTCCACTGTTTGATATGTAATTTCTTAAAGACATTATTACAAAATGAGACTATTACTTTTTATAATAAGGTATTTGAAAGAAGTAAATAGTACAGTTACATAAATTGTTTACCTATTGTCACAAATATATTGTGCATTTTTTCCAGAATAATGTTTTTGTTAGCGAGTGGCTTTTTATATCCAGAGTGCAATAAGGATAAATTATCTAATATATAATGCAATCAAATGTGTCAGAAATGCATTCTGGTCAACATCCTGGCACAGGGTCCGGAGATGTGTTGTGAGAGGAAGTCAAGGAGTTTTAAATGGGTCATATCATGTGCGATGTCACACAATGTTGCTTTTCCCCATGTGATTTCGCTTCGTTGAGACCTTGTTCCTTCATGTTTATTTTTGCAGACATATGTATGTAATTTTGCCGCAAAGCACATTGCAGTGTTAATAGTCATGATTTGGTGGGACAGGACTCCACAAAATGTAACTGTTCTGGCAAATCCAAGACTGTTGCCAACTATGTAAAACCATGAGGTCAGAATGTAGGCTTTGTTCTTGACATTGATAAACAATTGTGCTGAAAATGGGCAAAATAGCAAGTAAGCTTTTGTGAAAACATGAAAGATTATTTGTGTAGATTTTGCTGCATGAATCAGAATTATATTCTGATATATACATCCACAAGTGCCAAGGTATTTCTGAGACACATGCCAAATAATCCCTGGCTTCTCCCTGATTTATGACATCAGCATATTTTCTTGTCTAATAGGCTTTGGTGTGAAAGGGTGTTCACATAGGTACTGATCCCTACAACTACAGAGAATTGACATTGCCCTGCTCCTTTACTATGTTCAGTCCTAAACTCAATTTTTGTTTAGATTTACAGTGAGTGAGACACCCATAGCACCAGTGTTGTGTTTCTGCTTAGGTCTAGGGCAGAAGATTGTAGGTGGGCAGCAGCAGATTGCAGAGGGTGACAGCAGAGCCAGGAATACCATTGTTGGGTGGTACATCCTCCCTCACCTGCCTGCAGGCATCCAAGCTCCCTCCACTAGCTCACCTGGTGATGTGCAAAGGTTTGTGGGAGCAGAGAAGGTGTGAGAGAAAGGTGTGAGAAGTACATTCAAGGAACATTCGTAAGCAGGAACCTCAAATAAAGTACATGATGAATGAAGGTCCCAAAACACATTTTATATATTTGTAACCAAATATAGTGATGTATGTATGTGTGTGTGTGTGTGTGTGTGTATATATATATATATATATATATATATATATAGTTCCAGTATATCATCAACACTTAATATCAATGGCTACAGCTGTATTGATTTGCATAGTGAACTCAAAACAGAATACATTAAAATAATTTATAAACCGGCCACCAATATTAAGGATGTGTGAGATGTATACATTGACATAGTCGCTCGGCAAAAAAAAGTATGTGTGAACAAACGCATTTTAAACATCCAGCAATATTAGCTGGATTGCCCATCATTCCAACCTGACTATTAATGTGGGATATTTAGTGTTTACTGTTTAGTGAATAGACCTCACCTATATAAAGTGTGTGTGAGAAATCTAAGTATAATTACAGTTTTGTTAAATGGATCCCACCACAGATCTTTCATGAACCTAGCTACACATGTGCTCACGTATACAGGTCAGAAGAGGAGAGGGTGAGAACATAACAAACACTTCTTTGTCTGCGACTAGACTAAAACCACTGAATGTGGCAGTGGATGTGGGATACCATGAGTGATGAGTTGTTCTCTGTGGAATGATTGTCTTAGATTTGGGTAGTTGGACATGTTTGGCAGTTAATGGTGAAAGAAGAGATATAAAAGTACATAAAATACATTTGAACATCATGCATAACAACCCTTGGCCTTTAATAATATCCCAAATGTATGGGATATTAGCACCTTAGTTAAATACGATTTGAGTTGAGGCTTTTTGTTTTGTTCTACACCTACATTTTCCTGGTATTCTCTACCTTAAAAATCAGAGATCTTATTTTTTTTAATACTTTGTATACTAAACAGTTATACATACAAAATTATTGTATTACAATGGCTGTCTTTTTAAATGCATTTGTAAAGGCTTTTTATTCCCTTGCACATTTCTCTAAAGCTCTCAACTTCTACAAGTTTCCTTTTTTTAAGGAGATTAAAAACATTTGGTAATCTATACCTTGGAACAGAGATAAATGATTCACGTCTGTCTTGCTGGAGCAAAATGTGGTCACTTTATTTGATGCTGTGTTCAACTTTTGACTGTATTGGAGCTGTTTCTGTTGCTGCTGGCATGTATGAATACCTCTGTCTCCAGTGTGTTCATTATTTATGTTTCATCTGCGATCATAGAGTGAGATGAGTGCACTTCAGGACAGGCCTTAACATTACTGCATGGTGATGTTTAAAGAACTTACATATGGAATGCTTTTCTGATTTTTTTGCTGATTTTTCCTGAGAAGCTCTGTGGGAGGCAGAAAACATGATTCCCCTGGTAATCAGACATTCCAGGGGAAGCAGATCCCCCTCCTTGCCCCATGCCAGAGGAGGGCACGTCACTGTTTGGGTTGAAAAATAGTAATGGTTCATGAGAGAAAGCTGTTTACCAATACTGAATGTTTCTTTAACACTACAGAGATACTTAGCGACAGAATATATTATCATCTGTTGGGTATACTAAACCCTCCACATTGCTTCTCATTCTAGTGCTAAATCCAGTGGTGGAATCTGAGCACGTTGCTTTAAGGGGTTCCATGACAGGCACTCTATGCAGTATCACAGCCACAGTCAGACATATTGGCCTAACAGAGGGCCCAGAAATTGTTTCTGCACCCAGGCCATTAAGGCTCTTGTTCCATCCATGCCTAATTCAGTAAGTACATCATAAAAAGCCCATAATAGGTCAGTAGGTACCATGAAGATAATTATAATTATATAATTATCAGGAAGACTAAACAAGCTGTTTATTAAAAGTGAAGTGCAGATGAGAGGAACATTTCATCTCACCAACCTGGCTATACATTGTGCAGAAGAACTCAGTGGCCTTGCATCATGTACTGTTAAATTAAGTAATAAGGCTAGGTTTGATTATTGGTGGTCCCCATGATTAGGGGCACTAATTGGCCCCATTAGAATTACATTATAAGATTTATGGTAATTTTCACCTCCCCGGTCCATGTTGGCAGCTCAAGTTATTATATGTAATTTCGTATTATTTTGTGTATTTTGATCCTTATCTCGTATGGATTTATATGCTATCAAATGTAAACCTTGAATATATTGTACAATAATGAAGGTGTCTGTATTAAATTGTATGTCTTTTTATACTATAAAAAAACGAATAAATAATATATTTAATTCAAAAAATTCAAAAAAGATATAACAATGCATTATGCAGGGCCAGTTGAGCTCTTTGAGCAGGAGAAACTCACCAGGTTTTGTCCTTTAAAATGAATAGTCAGTGAGATGAAATGTTTTAGTGAATAGCTCCCCAAGGGACTCATGGATCTAGTATATTATTAAGGGACAAGTTTTATTCTATTCTAATTTATACTGTGTGAAACATTCCACATTATGAAACTGGTAAAACGTTTGTTGATGTGATAGAAAAGATAGATAGAAAAATACATATACTATACATCCATGAGAGCTCTACTAAAATAAATATCTGAGTAAATAAGTACGAGTTTGAAAGCACAGCACTGTGACTACTGTACATAGCTCAACTTGCCACAATGTCCAAGTTTTTCCATTTTGACAAACCTTAAAAAAAAGGTCTGAAGTGTGGGCTGACATAAAATTTTCAAAGAAAACTAACAAAGCAATAAATAGATGTGTTGATGAAAATGACCAGAAGTTAAATACAATTGGAAAGGGATTTGGCACACCTGACACAAGCAGTACATCATGTAAAAACACCAATTTCAGAAAGTAATTGAGCATTTGGTCACAATATCATGCTTTGCCTGCCATTATAAAAATTCAATAGACACCCAACTTTATTGATCAGCCGCAGGCAACGTTTTAACTCTTGCGATTTTTTCGTGAGCCCTAGCAAGAGTTGAAACGTTGCCTGCGTCTGATCACTAAAGTTCTCACTTTTATATTGAGTGCTGGGCGTCCATTGAGTTTGTATACAGTTAAGATTTGGGTGGCATTTTTGTCCTGGAGCACCGAGTTAGAGCATGCGCATTTACAAACCATTATTCGCAATTGGTCACATTATATAGCCACATTATGTTTTAGCCACTACTGTTTAAAAAAGTAAAATTACTTAGTCAATGGCTAAGCATGATTGCCACCTTTCCCACAAAAAAATACCAGCCGTGCTATTACCTCCATAGATTTAACATTGGCCTTGATGCCACATTTTTACCGGCCTGCCAGTAAAATATCGACTGAGTGGCAACCCCAAGCATGATGTAGCCATATAATATACTTCAATGAGGAGCTATGGTATAGTGATTGGATTAGAAGTTTAAAAGTGGTCATGTGCTAGATTATCTTATGATATATGTGTGTGTACATAGAGCATTTATGAGCTCTTAGATGTGATACATCAATGTTTGCTGAGTCCCGTTTTTGTTATTTTGTGGATTGACTAAGCTTTTCGGTTAGGACAATCTATTGCCACTTCTTAATTGCTAACCATCCATGACTATAAATGCTAAGCAATAAAGTTGCACATGCCTAGGATTACCATTTGGTCAGTATTTTATCGGCACAGCTGGTGATTAGGGTTTTGGAGCCAGGGCCAGTATAACTAAAATACTGGCAAATCCCTTTGTGAGCGCAACCCAGCAGCATATACTATCTGATGGCTTGTGCATTGCAATGCCTATATCACATGGTACAGGTGTTGGTGAAGATGGCTCTGGCTCTAAAATTACTCGTGGTGGAGCATATGCCTTTGAGGTGGAGCAGATACCTATGAAGCAGTCCTAACTGGACTGCGTCCTGTACAAAATATTTACTACCAGTGTCCACTTGTGAGAGGAGGACATCACTCATCCCTAGTTGCCCAATGGGAAATATAAAGTTGTCTGAGTTCATGCCTTATGGAACGGTGACTGGTGCATCTACGCAAAGAGAAGAGCTAGAGGGTGTGCTTGGCATGTTATATACATTTGATGCATGGATACACCAACAGTGAACATCATGTCACATACTAGTAGCTTTGTGAGATGCCAGTGTCACTTGGCACTAAACTTAAATATATTTTGAACGGTGCAGCTAGGAGCACTGCTTAACCAGTATTTTAATAAGGCATAAGCAGATTTTTGTCTGATAAAACATTTTTGGGGGCTCATTTACGATTTCTTCGTTATAGTGGTATAAACCCTTTAATTTTAGGGAAGCTGCATACCCCTAATTTGCTGCCTTGTATTTAACCATCATAAGCTGGAAACATGTTACTGGCAGCAGGGATCACAGATGTATTGTTTTATTAATATTTGGTCATGGTTTTGGAGAATTGCATTAGCATTGGCAGATATTGTCAGCATCTGCTATTTATTGTTGAGCTGTGATAATTATTTAGTTGTAATTATTTTCTAGTCAGATCCTTTTAGACCATGAGTTACAATATAGATATATATTTTTTATTTAGGATGTAGATTTGATTCCAGTTGACACCGAATTTGGATACTTTTTCTTTCTCAAAAATCTAGCATGTCATGAGCAAGAAATGGCACTTCAGCGGTCACACTGAAGCACTTTAATGGATACATTGGCACAAAAACCACAAACAACACAGCTACATTCATGAGTGCCAACATTTTATATTCTCTTAAATGTGTCTTTTCTTTAATGTGGTGCAAGAGGAGCAATTGTTCATGTGCTTCAAAGGAGCCCAGAAAAATCTCCCTACGTTATTTTTCTATGTAGGCTATTTTGGTGTAAGTTTAGTAAATTGGTTGTCGGTATATACGAACCATAGTCCTACTTCAATGCAATTAATATGTTCGCCTGGATGTAGCACCAATATAAAATAAAAATGTTGCTATAGTCACAAAACACAGAAACATTAAAGCGAACACCAGTGTGGATAGACTACTCCTAACCCATACACTAAACACACTAAATCAGCACTTACTCATAGGCATGCCCCTCGTTAAGCTCATCCTATCCTAGAAAGGATGTGAGTTGTTACATGTATGAAACATGCAGTCAAACTCATACAAAAAACACCTTTCTGTCCAGTAGCCTCAAGACATTGTGGTGGTTTTCATTTTTATTGCATCTGAATTAATTATTATGAAATCAAATAGTAAATTGAAACTATTTAAATAAATAAACAATATATTTGTCCTTGGAAAATAGTTGGCATAAGCAACCTGTTGTCATATAGATAGGAGAGAAGATGCCAAAATAGTAGCCCTTATTTCAAGCATTTGGTAGGTTGTGTGTTTACAGAAAGCCTTAGTGACTCATACTTCCTATGCGTGAGAAAGGTAGCTTTGTGATGAGCTAACAATTAGTCATGAGTGATTGATGTGGTAAGGTAAGTAGCACTTCATCTCTGTATGGTTTCCTCCCACTCTCTTTAACCATGTGTGTTCCAAAGGTCTAAATACTGAAAGCATTTAAAAGTAGGCACCCTTGTTAAGTGAAACTTTGTCTTCCTCTCTCATTCTTAGTATGAAAAAAAGTGAATGTATTTAGAAAACTGTTAAATTATACTATATGGCACTTATACTAAAGCTTTACACAGTCAGTCTGGATAAGTGTCTGTATAGATTACAAAAACTAGTTTTGTGGCCTCTGGACCTGACTTACTTACAATCTGACTGATTCTGTTCACATGCCTTGACTATAGGACTGTTGATACTGGAGTTGCCTGATCCTTTGCTCCTTGCTCTGCTTCCATGCAGCCTTCCACTGCTTAGTAGACCTGTATCCATATGGGTACCCCAGGCCAGACGCGTTACTAGGGTTGGTGTCAACCCCCCTGGATTTCCTCCAATACCATGCCAAACAGATTCCTTAGTAATGCCAGTCAGATGGCCCATTAAATATGCCATAAAGGAGACCCATATATTATGCCACATACAGGAGCCCATTAACTATGCCACACACAGTAGCCCCATAACTGTGCCACAGACAAACACCCCATAATTATGCCACACAAAAGAGCCCCCTAATTATGCCACACATGGGACCCCCGCCTACATGATTTGGCACGCCACAGTGTCAATGCCCCACAGAACATACCACAGTGTCACTTTGCCCCACAGGACTGCCCCTGCAGAACAAGCCAGTGTAACTTTCCCCATAGTACATATTATTTTGCCCCACAGAACATGGCTCAGCATCACTTTGCCATTTAAAATAAGCCACTGTCAGATACAAATTAACATGCCACAATCACTTTGTTATTAACATATGCAACAGCCAGTTTGCTTATTAAAATATACCACAGTTTGACCATTAAATATGCCACAGTTTGACCATTAATATACCAGTGTTAGTTTGCCCATAAATATGCCATACCCAGCTTGCCAATTAATATGCCACTGCCAATCTGTCCAATAAAATGCCAGTATTATTTTGCCATTTAATATGCCAGTATTTTGCTCCATTATATCCCACCCTCCTCCCCCTTCCCCAGTACTCACCTCTTGGCTGCTCCATGTCCCCGGTCATCTCCTCCGTGCAGTATTCTTCCCTCCTGCATGTAGGAAGGAAACACAGCCACTGAATATGACGTAAGGTCATATATGGTGTCAATGAAAACTTTTTTTTTCATGCAGCCGAATCCAGCGGATCCCGCTGCCGAAAAAAAAAGTTCATCAGCGCAATGCGCTGTGGAAGGATGCCAGCAGCATGGGTGTCACCGCCGCATCCCTTGAAACACCACTGTCCCAGGCAGGTGTGGTTACATCAAGGCTCCTATTTCTGCTGTGGTGTGCATCAGTTCCTGACATTATGTAGTATATCAAAATGCATTGTGCATATTAAATAAAGAGGCGTTCCAAAGAACTTGCGCAGAGAAAAATTGAGCAAAAGTTTACCATGAAACCAGCCATGCTAGGGACAATTCCTGCCCCTTTAAATGGTCATATATGCTTCCTAGTCGTCCAGGTTTCAGCTAATATGACCTTAATTAAAAAGCTATGAATTTGACTCCATAGACTTGGATGATTCATTTGCATCATACTTTGTCTAATAACGTTTAATTCCATTCTGTATTTTTTAAAATATGGTTCTGTTTATCCACAGTTTTTTTTTATGAATCTTGTACAATGTACCACAGTATTGATCTGCTAGGCAGGACACTGTATAAAACACAAATGAAAAGACAAGTCAATTTAAAACACCACAGACTATTGTAGAAAACACCACAAATGTAATTTGGCATTACACCAAGTATTATCACCAGTATCAAAGAATGTGTGAATATCTATAATAATTATATCAATTCAAAGGTCTGTGTAAAATGGAAGATTTAGATCCAACTGATTTTATTTTGTTTTTGGGACTTTTGTAATGGATATAACACACTTTTATAAAGAAGGTTTGTAAAGATTGAGAAGTTACTTGACCTACATTACAGCCTGGGTATGGTTTTGCAGGGTGTTGATAATTGGCACACATATGCCCTCCTACACACAGATAACCAACTAGATTTTTAATTTTGTCCTTAAGACATTTATAAAACCAAAAATACTGTGTTCTCTGTTACTTTTGTGGGAAAATCTGTCCCGAATTAAAACGTCAACAAATACATTCTTTTTGAATTTTAAATATTTTTCCAGTATTGGCATTTACCAATTTATAATACTAGATACTTCACCTATATTTGTACTATTCACACAACTGGTTAATTGACCCCATTAATTATCCATAGGAAATCTATCAAGGTACCAGTTTTGTCACTTTTATACCAAACAGTAATTGTTTTTCCACCCAACACTGAGGTGAATATCCAACACATTAAAAAATCTACTACTCAATAACGAGAGAATCAATGGGAATTTCAAACTTTAGGCCCCAGTATCCGGGTTAAAAAAATTCTCTAATGTAGCAGAATGCGATAATTTTTCCAACTCTGATTCTTCGGCCTTAAGTTTGAAATTCCCATCTCAATTCCCTCTTTATTGAGTAGACCCTTATGTGACATAAAAACATAAAAAAGGAAGGTGTGGATAGTTGTAGAATTCACAAGCACCTACTAAAACTCAAAAAAGAAATATAGTCTACATTGTATTATTCCCTAAAACCCGTTGACCAGATCAAACATCCCTCAACAGGGGTGTACCAAGTGCATTTGGCACCCCTTCCCAACTTTAAATGTAAAAAACATGCACACTATTTTTAATGCTTTCAAGAATATTTGTAACTTGTAGTATTTGTAAATAGTATGTCATGTATTTGTGAGATGGGAAAGGGGAGGGAAGGTTAGGGGAATTACATAACATTGTAAATTGTTCATCCCCTATTTATGTACGTTTGTATATTATTTTGATACACATGTAAAAAAAAAAAAAATATTTGTATAAAAAAAACTCAACTTGAAAAAACTGAATACACACACAGTCACACATACACAAACTCAAACTTACACACAGACTTACACACAGTCACACACACAGAGACTCACGCAGTCTGACCATTAATATGCCATTGTTAGTTTGCCCATTAATATGCCACAACCAGTATGTCCATGAATATGCCACAACCAGTTTGCCCATAAATATGCCACAGACAGTTTGCCCATGAATATCCCATAGTTTTTCCATTAATATTCCACTGTTAGTTTTCCCATGCATATGTCACAACCAGTATGCCCATGAATACGTCACTCTTTGCCAATTAATATGCCACAGCTAGAATGCCCATTAATATGCCACCATTTGCCACAGACACATTTTTCCATTAATATGCCACAGTCAGTATGTCCATTGATATTCCACAGTCAGTATGCATATTAATATGCCACTTTATGCCCATTTATGTACCACAGTCAGTATGGCCATTTATATGCCACAGGCAGTTTTCCCATGAATATGCCACAATTTGCCAATTAATATGTCACAGCTAGTATGCACATTCATATGCCACTCTTTGCCCAGTAATTTGCCAAAGCCAGTTTTCCCATTAATATGCCACAGTCAGTATGCCCATTAATATACCACAGTCCGTATGGCCGTGAATATACCACAGCCAGTATACCCATGAATATGCCACTCTTTGCCAATTAATATGCCACAGCTAGTATGCCCATTCATATGCCACTCTTTTCCCATTAATTTGCCACATCCAGTTTTCCCATGAATATGCCACAGTCAGTATGCCAATTAAATGCCACAGCCAGTATGTCCATTAAAATGACACTCAATGCCCATTAATATGGCACAGTCAGTATGGCTATTTATGTTCTACCATCAGTATGCCCTTTAATATGCCACAGCCAGTTTTCCCATTAATATGATGGTGGCCCTGTACACTTACACATGCATACACACTGTCTGACACTTAGACATGCATACTCAAACTCACACATGCATACTCAAACTCACACATGCATACACACACTTGCACATGCATACACACACTTGCACATGCATACACACTTGCACATGCATACACACACTTGCACATGCATACTCACACTTGCACATGCATACTCACACTTGCACATGCATACTCACACTTGCACATGCATACTCACACTTACACATACAGAGTCACACACACATGCATACACACACTTGCACATGCATACTCACACTTACACATGCATATTCACACTTAAGCATGCATACTCACACTCACACACACAGACACTTACATGCACAGATTTTTTTCCCCATTACCGAGCTGCAGACTGTAGACGGGACTTCTCCTTGTGCTGACCAGTGCCCTGTGTCTTCCCTCCATCTGAACCTTGCGTATGATGTCACACAGAAAGTTGAGGAGAAAGGGAGGGGTTTGCGAACGATTCCCGACGCTGCTTTTTACAGAGGTGCGGACCACTGGGGGGAGGTGCGATCCGCCAATGCGCACCTCCATGTTAATTGGAGTGTCGTTGGCTGGGGTGGGAAGGGTCTAATAGACCTGGGCACCCCAGCCAGTGGCACCCCTCCTATGAGTTGCACCCAGGGTGGACTGCAAGACCACCCCCCCCCCGCCCCCCTCTTCCAAACAATGTTTAGGTTAGGTAACAGAGCCCCTATCATATTCATACTCTGTAATAATCTATACAATCATATCATTTTGCTATATAGTCCACCACTGAGTAATAAAATCCTGCATCATGGAAACTGTCAGGAATGGCCATGATATTGTATATCTTGTAGATAGTTGTGCCACTTGCCTGAATTATTGATTGTGTTAAAAAAAAAAAAAAAACCTTAGTGGCATTCACATGGTTAATAGTATTTCCATTAAAACCTGAAACAACCATATTAGGGCTTCCAACGAGAAAAAAAAGCAGAAAATGACTCCCACTTCAGACCTTGTAGGCCATAGGAATAGAGGGGAAAGTGGGGATTTGAAAAAAAAAAATAGAGATATTTTAATGCGTGTCTACTGAGTGAGAATTTTTTGTGCAGCATCAAAATGACAAATATATATTTTTTTGCTTAGAAATCTGTAAAACAGTATATAGAATAAAGAAATATTTATTGACATTGCAGATAAAAAAGGGGAGGGCTATGTATAAAACTACCACAGAGCAAAGTGTAAGAAATTAATTGAAATGGTGAAATCGCTGAGATCTAACCTATAAAAGCAATAGTATTTTTGTTATCAAACCCGACACTTAGTGGGACCTGTGAGCAGCTCTGAAAATTAGATTTGGTGGATGTTTTTTCCAATAGTTTTTAATCACATTTCTGTGCTTATTTTTTTTAGACATGGGCTTTTCTGGCACAATTAACCCAGAAATTCAGTATAATCAGGAGTTAATGTTGTAAATTGGCACTCAAGGTGATTGCATCACTACATTCATCATTTAATTTGTCTATAATAAAATCTCAGACTCCTGTTACTTATTTGTATTTCACAGTAAAAAGCTGTGTTACTTCTACAGGAAGGGTAATCCAGATTTCTATTACTCTTTGTGTAAAATATCTTCCTATGGTTCCTTCATTCTTCCGACCTTTAACATCATATTCTGCCCTCTTGTTCTTAAATCTTTTTTTTTATTAAAAAAAATGCTTCCACCTTCCGTGTACATAATCCTTACATTTATTTTATAGTTTTCATCATATTTCTCCTTTGCCTTCACTCTTCCATGATGTTCCTGAAGCCTTTCTTAGCATGTTTTATTAGGTGGACCATCTACTGCTAGGCTTTATCTTAAAATATTAATGTCCTTTTTGATGCCATAGTCTCAAACTTGAAATTAGCTGTTATTAATGATGGATAAATTTATGTACAAATATCATTTTTATGCGAGGATGTGTTTTTTTATTTTTGCTAAAAAATCTGTTACCTCTTCCAAGAAATCTGTGCGCTTTTTTAACTTAATTTTTCCTAGATCCGATCAGAAACATAGATAATTGAATATACTTTATATTCAACTATTTATAAAGCCCAATGAAGAAATTAAGCTTTTTGCCTAAGATTGCCCTTTTTAGAATTTTGAATTAAGATAAACAAACTTTCATTTAAAGGGCTTTAGAAAAGCCAAAATAGTATCTCCAGCTCCCAATATGTGTTTTCCAGGGTGGATGGTGTTGAGAATTGTCATATTCCCATCTACACAGATAATCAACGTCTTCATTCATGCATTTATAAAACCAAAATACTGTGTCCTGTGTATTCCCATTACTTTCACTGGGAAATCAGAATGATAACTTCTAGAAATAAATTCCTACTTTTATATCATTTTCTAATATTAACATTTATGGATTAATGATACCTGATAAATGTATATAAACAGATGTATTTACATAAATATTTACTCTTCACTCAGTTGACACCTACTGAGTTATGGCATTTTATTAAACTACTTTACATAGATGTGGAAGAACACAAATATACAGTAGATCACATGTTGTTGAGGAAGGAGCATATTTCAAAGAGGATACTTATGTACCAACAGCAGCCCATTCGCCATATAGCAAGACATGAAGTTACGTCTTGAGGCTTGGGGATTTGGAGACACTATCCTTAATCCTGACTTTATCTTCCAGAGTCCTTATTCTCTGGAACCCCAGAGGAGAATTAATTCTGAGTATGCTAGAGTTATACATACTAAGCCACCGCCTTCCCCAATATACCACATCATGTTTTTCTCTTCTGTGTGGAGACATTAGTCGCAGCGACGATGCAAAAACAAAGAAACCACCCCAGCTGTTTTCTACATAAATATATGGTACCAAGCCATATCAAGAACATATTAAGAACATTAAGTGTCAATTTGTTTTGTTACTCCATAAATCAGTAAAGGATTGTGTGGAAGTGTAGCTTGTAAACTGTTCTGTGTATTCTAGAAAATATATAGGAATTTTAGTAACATAAAAATTTAGGTTTAAAAAAGACACAAGTCCATCAAGTTAAACCCTTCTACCTATCATTACAGCTTTTGATCCAAAAGAAGGCAAAAACCCCTAAGGGGAAAACAATCCTTCTTGACACCAAAGGGCAATCAGTGTTCTCCTTGAATCAATAAGCTCTATTATTAATGCTTATTCTCCTATTAATAGCCCTGTATGTATGTTCTGCTAAAAAAAAAAAAACATCCAGACCATTTTTAAATGCATCTACTGTAGTTAATAGCACTATTTTTCTTGGCAGTGAGTTCCATAACTTTATTGTCCTTACCGTAAAGAATCCCTTCCTTCCTTCCAGTCTCAGGGGGTGACATCTTGTTCTTTATACATTTCTTTTAATGAAAAGGTCACTCTAGAGCTCTTTATATTAGCCCTGCACATATTTATATAATGTTATCATATCCCTTTGAGACGCCTTTTTTCTAACGTGTGTATATATATATATGCAATTTTTTTTTTTACATAACTAAGATCCTCCATTTTGTAGCCCGCCTTTGTACTTTTTCTAGTTCCGTAATATCCTTTTTAAGTGCCCAGAATTGTACTGCATATTTAAGGTGAGGTCTTATCATTGACTTGTAAAGAGGTAAGATGATATCCTCCTCCCGTGAATCTATATCTTATTGGCCTTTCTAGCTGCTGATTGGCATTGAACACTATTGCTAAGTCTGTTGCTAAGTAGACTTTTCATTAGTAGTTTTTTACACTCTATCTTTTAGCCAATTTTCAATCCAAATATATACATTTGCTCCCAAACCTATTTCTCTCAATTTGTAGAGTAACATTCTGTGTGGGGTAGCAAAGTCTATATCGATCATATCAATTGCCACACTTAAATCTATATTTTTACTGACTTCTTCTTAGAATGTTGTTAAGTTTGTTTGACAAGACCTGTCTTTCACAAAACCATGTTGACTTTTAATTATTATATTCTGATTCAAGATGTATTCTTGAGTGAATACCTTTAGCAATCCTTCAAATAATTTCCCCACTACAGATATCAAGCTCACTGGCCTATAATTACCCGGCAGGGATTTTGATCCCTTTTTAAATATTGGAATGACATCTGCTTTTTGCCAGTCTGTTGGCACTATATCTGAACTGAAAGAATCCCTAAAGATCATAAATAGTGGTGTGGCCAGAATTATGCTTAGCTCTCTAAGGAACCTTGGGTGTATAACATCTGGCCCTGAGGCCTTGTCTATCTTAACAGAGTTTAATTGCTTAAGCACTTTTTCCTGTGTCAGCCAATCCCATGTTTGCGGTGACTATTCCATAACTTCCGATAGCAGGAGCTCATCCATCGGTTCTTCCTTAGTATAAACAGAAGAAAAAAATGTCTGCTTTCTCTCTGTCCTCACTAACCAAATTTCCCACTTAAGATAACAAGGGCCCAACATTTTCGGCCTTTAGCTTTTTTCCATTTATATACTTAAAATGTTGGGGTTAGTTTTAATCTCCTTAGCAATCCTTTTCTCATTTTCCAATTTAGCCATTTTAATTGCTTTTTTGCAGGCTTTGTTGGCATCTTTGTACTCTATAAACGATAATGCTGACCCCTTGCTTTTATAATGTCTGAATGCCATATTCTTGTTTTGTATTTCCTGTTTCACATTACGGTAAGCCACATTGGTTTTGATTTGTGTCTTTTGTATTTGTTTCCCAAAGGAATATATTGGGATGTGTACTTTTGTAATGTGTGCTTAAAGGAATTCCACTTGTTTTCTGTGTTTAGTCCAGAAAACAATCCTTTCCAGTCTACATGTTCAATCGAAGCCCTTAGTCCATCAAAGTTGGCCCTTCTAAAATTAAGTGTTTTGGTGGCGTAGTAATTTGCTTTTTTGCACTAATCTCAAACAAAACCATGTTATGGTCACTATTCCCCAAGTGTTCTCTTACTTGGATGTTTGAGATAAGCTCCTCATTGTTTGTTATTACCAAATCTAGACAGGCATCCATTCTGTTTAGTGTATATTTTGGGTAAAGTCCGATGAGAAAATCTCTACATGCACTATTAAGTTGATTAATGATATACAGGTCAGTCTATAACAGAGGTTTTGACTGTATAAAATGTCATTTTTTTACACTAATGTCAGCATTGTAGCTTCTGTGCTTTAACCAGTGGTTTTATGGTATAGTTGTGTGTGATTGTCATTTCTGTGAACATTGGTGGCACAGTGGCCTCTTTCCCCATGTCCAGGGTGGGAGGAGGTAAAGCCAGCTGTGAATGGAAGAGGATAGATTGTCCTCCACAAAAATGGATGGCTTCACGGAAACATAGGCAGAGGTAAAGGTGGAATAAGTGGGGTTAAGTACTGCTTTCCACCAGGATTTGTTCTGGTGGTCCAGCTGCCAACCCAGAACCAGTGAGTTGAATGCCTCTAGTTCCAAGGTATAATAATTATCTCCAAAGGACAATGATGGTATTTCTCTATCCTGATTACTTGCAAATATCTCTAACAAGAATAAACGCGTTGATAACAAGAATCCTGCATTTTTAATACTGTGTCAGTCGAATTTCTGACTTAATCGTTTTATTTGTTACTTTTCAGGTTGTTGGAGACTTGTTGGAGTTCTGCTTCTATACATTTAGAGAATCACAGGCACTAAAAGTGGAGTTTCCTGCTATGCTTGTGGAGATAATCAGTGATCAATTACCAAAGGTGGAATCTGGCAATGCCAAGCCTCTGTACTTTCACAGGAAGTAGCTGGAAAAGTCTTAAAGGAGAACTTTGCCTTAAGTTTCCTCGAAATGTTCCATATCCATGCAGGACAGAAGAAATGCCATTTTGACATTCTGAATAAAGTTTTGACAGCTGGATGAAAAAAAAGCAAAATAAACAAACCTCAGATTGTTTGGGGGCCGGAAACTGGTGTATCTGGAATAATAGAAGATATTACTACCCAAACACTTGAAACTTGCTCCTGTTTTTATGGATAAAAAGCCATATCTAGTCAATAAACGTTTCATTTTGATATTTTAACATACTGAAGTTTTAAATACGCCATGGAGTTTCTGAGTTTTTGTTTGTGTTTAAAAGGGGTTTATGGACATACCAGGACTTTTAAAGGCTTGCCTTGGTTTGCACACAAAGTGTACATTCAATATGGGGCATTAAATATTCTTTTCTTGTACAAAAAAAACCCCTTAAATGAAATGAAATCTGTTGTATAAAATATAAAGGAACATTTGATGTTGAATATGCACATCCCACTTGTGGCATTTGTCGTCCCATTTTATCAGTCATACTGTAGAGTATGGGTTTCACTCTTATGTTTGCGAGTTAAAATCCTTCATGCAAATACTGTGAGAAAGGAGCACACAGACTCTGCCATAGGACTAAGCAGCAATTTTTACATGAACCGTAGTATGTAATATAGACATTTATTTAATTAAAAGGACAATGATAAGGTGTTAAAACAAATCCCCCGTCTCAATTTATAGTAGATATATCGTGCTGGCTTTACCAATTATTTTGGCATCCTATGCTGTACTATACATTGCTTTCTATGTATAAATTGTGAAGGACCTGAGATCATTAAATGTATGGACATTTTGTAAATGAGGAGAAATCTTTACTGACAAAGAGGATGAATAGAAAGTATAGGAAAGTATTTTTTGGAAGAATTCTATTTTGATGGAGAATATTTCAGTACTATCTTTGTCTAAGGTAATTTCTATTTGTAGAGTGAAAATGTTTTGCATGGATTATGAACTGTTTACAGTGTATTTAAGGAAAAGGGAAAGTTGTGCCTTTTTAGCTTCATATCTAAATTACCATTTTACTATATCTGTTTGTAAATAGACACACTTTAATCCATGTCAGCTATATTTAAGATTTTCTACTTTTTCTGTAAAAGGTAAAAAGAATAGAAAAAAAACGGTTCTTCTTTTTATGTGTATTGCTTGCAAGTAATACCTGAGCACACTTTTTAGGGATTCTGCTTCTTCTTTTCATGTGAATTACGCTATTTTATGTTGGTTTAAGTATGTTATGAGCACTTACATGATGGAATCCTAAGTCACATAGACACTTTCACCAGAAGTTTAGATGTGGAGTGTCTAATGAAATGATAAGCTACTTTGAAAATCATATTTTTTTTTTTAAACTGTGCATTTATACAGAAAATCTACTCCCCTAACTTGGTGGTAACTTCTTGCTCTTTTTGTTTATCTTTAAAACAGAGGAAGCCAAGTGTGTTGAGGCATGCCAAAAATATCCTTTAGAGTGCACTTTACTTTCTTTATCAAATGTGATCTTAATGGCCCAAATATATTGCATTTTCAACGAGACACATGTAATATAAATGAATTTTAATCAATAGTGCCAGTTGCCATGATTTGGTCTGTGGCGAGGGTATATATAGGTTGGTATATAAAAAAAACTTTGTCAGGTTGATGTTTATTTTGTACTGGATCCGCTCTATATGAAAATAAAATTTAATTTTTTTTTCTAATTTCTCATTGATTATGTATGGCATTAATGAATGTTAAGATTCCATTTTCACTTAACAAACGCTAAAAATACCATGCACTTAGCATCCTTGAGTTGCCTCAAGTACAATTCAGTACTTGTAAAGGAACACGAATGGTTTAGTCAAAATTAAAGTAAAAGAAGCTAATACGAGGATCTGATACTGAGTTGTCTGGATGTGCTGACTGTACTGGACATAACAATGGAAACACCAGGTTTTAAAAGAGGACCTTAAGTTTACTAACAGCAGTGCGTGTCTGTCAAGGATACATAAAACTTGTAAATGATACCCCAGCATGCTTAGCGACCTTTTTATAAAGGCAAACTGCATGTAAGTGTTGCTACCATGTCATCAGGAGAGAACCGTAGTGATTTAGAAAGATGTTTCGGTTACGAAAACAGCTGAACTTGCTAATGTTTCTTAAAGGACAGGAATTTGAAGGGAAGCTAGAATTTATAAATGCTAGCAGTGAGAGAAAGCACTTTCGGCAGAATAAGAAAGGTTTCATCATGTCTGGGATGTGAAAGAGGAACAGGGATGTTACAGTTGTGCTCAAATTTCAACAAATAACATTTAAGTTCACTTTTGACAAAAATGCCACTTTAAATACTCCTCAGAGCCTGATATCACGGTCGAGTTGCACTTGGCGGTTTAATGGTTTTATTTGTGACTTTAGTTTTGTTACCAATATATCACCTTTATTCTACAATAGTGAAGTCTTTGAACTTTAGGTCTGCTAATTTCAGAACTGAATGCTGGTTATCAACAATAACTTATGCTGGCAAAAAAAATACATCCCCCTTTTTTAACCGCTTAAGGCGGTTGTTTAATGTAACCAAACATATTATACACTGTTTTTTTATCCCCATAAGTAGGGCTATCTTAAGATACCATTATTTTCATCATATCTTATAATTTATTCTAAAACAAATCATAAAATTTGGTGAAAACACTTTTACACAATTACACTCAGTAAAAAAGACCCCAAATAAATAGTTTCAAATATTTGTCCTGAGTTTAGAAATATACCATGTTACATGTTTTTCTATTTTTTCTTTTCAAGTTATAGGGCAATAACCTGAAGTAGAATGTTTTCCCTAATATTTTCCCCTACCTTTTGACCTCAACCCTGATTATCAACTGAACCCTAATCCTAACTTTAGCCATAACCCTAATTTAACTCTAAGCCTAACCCTAATCTCAACCTTAACTGTTTTCTATTGTTGTTGTTGTTGTAATATTGCATACTGCCACTAGGGGCGATTTTGGATCGCCTCCAGCGGCCTTAGAGGCGCTTGACTTACATATATACCATGTTGTCGTTAATGGGTTAACTCCATTTTAGCTGAAGTAACTCCATTATCCTTTTTCAGGTTTCACCTTAAATTGATGGCACACTGTATACATACAAATTGCTGCCCTGCCTTACATGTGCTACATCTTTTCTGTTCTCCATGATATGTAGGATACTTTAGAAAATGTATTATTCTCATTAAAGTGTTGTTTCTTTACATTATATTGACCAAACTGCTACCACATGAACCAGCTGAACTGTTATGTCTTAAGGCATAGCAGTGAAAAAACAACTATAATGGCAGCAGAAACAGATGAACACTCAACTGCCCAAAAAAGGTGACATTAAGTGATTTTGCCTATGAATGTGAATGTCATCCACAAGCACATGCAATATACAGTATATGTTAGCTGTGTCTATGAGCAGTTCATAATATCAAAATATGACTTGACACATTTCCCACTGAAGTAATACATTTATATATCAAACCATAAGGTGGTGTCATAAATATGAAACACATTTTTCTCTTATTCAACAAAAATGTTTTACATATCCATCTAATACGAATATAAAGAGCACTCAGCTCTTACAGCTGACCCCCTGGTGCTGGACCCAAAAAACATCTTTGCACAAATCCACCAAACAAAGTCTCCTGATCGCTGATCAGTTAAAAACAGTACATCTTTATTGACCAAGAATGTAAAAAAAATGACAATAAAAAAATATCTACACATTCTATAAAACCAGTGTCAACAAATATCTACACATTCTATAAAACCAGTGTCAACAAATATCTACACATTCTATAAAATCAGTGTCAACAAATATCTACACATTCTATAAAACCAGTGTCAACAAATATCTACACATTCTATAAAATCAGTGTCAACAAATATCTACACATTCTATCAAACCAGTGTCAACATTCTCATAGAGCAAAGCTATGGCTCTATTGATGTAGCAAACAATTCCACCTAGCGCGTTTTATGCTACAGGCTGAATGTAGATGTTAAGACATTGCGTCTCAGAGACATTAAAGTCTGGATGGCCGCTATCTTTCTCCGACTGGACCCAGGTAAGAATGAATTGCTCTTAACAGAATCTTTGGCATATAAAATGCTGAATATCTGATGATTTGTTGCTTATTTCTGTACTTCCAGGTGATTATGTAAAGTGCAGTCTTTTCAAATAAAGTAAACCAAGGATCCAAAGTTCACATGAATCATTTATCACAAAGCCTTTTAATACACAAAATGTATTCAGTGTAAACCAGAGAAAGTGTAAGTATAATTAATATAAAGCTATTGACCAGTATCTACACCTGCACACAGATACAGTATACGAAATGCATCTTACCGATCATGGAAAAAATATCTTCCTATTAAAATAAAGACGGTAAAAGATGATTATATATAATATGTATATATATATATTTTTATAGTGCCTGCAGAATTGATAGAAAACATATAAATCTTAAGATAATATAGAAAGGACATTTCACCATGTATGCCAATTACATAGATGAGAGCAATTGGCCATTTCCTTTAGTAGTATGAAGGTGGCACCGGAGGGCACAGCATGGCCAGACTACAGGAAGAATGCCTTCTCACTAGAAAGGGAGATCACTACACCCACTAGAGTGCATGGGTAACCAATATACAGCACATAGCAAAGCTGTATAGATATACATTTATTTTGCAGATTTAAATGTTCTGATCATATTTACACTAAATGTGTATTGCATTGTGTCTTGCCACCTTATTTTTTATTTTTGAAGTTTCAATTGCGTCCAGGTTGCAAAAAAAAAAAAAAAACTGAAAATTATTTTAAAAAACTGCTAAAGCCATTTTGCTTTTATGATCTACCGATGTAACTTGATTACTTGCATTGCAAAAGTCGTTTTTAAGCAATATTATTGCGCCATAAGTGTTGCATAAACAGGGCTACAACAAAGTCATTAATCTCCCGTTTATCTCACTGTGGAAGTAATGTTGCCACAAACTAATTTATTAGAAGACATGTTTCCTTCCTGAAGACCTATTTTGGCAGGCTGGCTAACAAGCGTACAGAAACCTGGAAATTGAACAAAATGGTTTGATTTTTTTTTACAATAAAAACTTCCTTTATGTTTCAACGTAGTTTAGTACATTTTTAAATAATAATAGTAAAATAATAATAATGATAAAAACATCCCATTTCTCTTCTTTAGCACTCACCTAATTAAACGTCCCACAAGCTTCCTTAGCCAGCTCACAGCTCTACGAAAAACTACACCATTAAAACTGTTTTCTAAATGTACAAAAGTCTGTATGCAAAGGATCAGGAAGGAGATATCAGACGGATACAATCAGAAAAGATCTGTAAGTTGTGTAGTATTATTAACTATTATTAAGGAAACTTAGTTTATAAACGGTTATTATTTTTTGGAGATCACAGATTTACTCTATGCTTTTTTCTACATAATTTTTTGATACAAATAAACAATCCTAGTTTAAAACACTAAAATAGTTAGTAATCTTCCCACTAGTTGTGGAAAAGGTATTTTAGCCCATTTATCTGCAGGGAACCAACAATCTCAAAGTGGCATTTTGCCATTTCAATTACATTCTATTTTCCTTTTCTCTTGTCTCCTTTCTTTCCGTTACTCCAGCTCAGGATCTCCACACCCTCCATGTGTGATAATAATTACCCTGTAGTGAAATGCAGTGCCAGAGGTGGACCCAGTGCTATAGATTTATCATCATCACTGATTTACACCATTCCATCAAGGCAACTATTTAAACTATTTTAACTTGTCCTAATCAAAACCATGTGTTATTTCCATGGTTTTCTGTGCAGATAACATTTATCACAGTGCTTGACATTTATAGAACATTATCAAAACATGAAAAACAAAAATAAAAAAATCACAAATCCATAAAATAAAACATACCAAATCTATAAAACATACCAAATCTATACAAAGTAAAACATACCAAATCTATACAAAATAAGCACTTACATGAAAAACAATCATGCATACAACCTTCAGGGAATCTGTGTCTGTTTCTAATTTGTTATGGACCTGGAATGTTTTCCTAATAAACTATGGGGTCCATTTGTGTCTTTGATCGCATTCCAAAAGAAATGAGCTCTCTCAAGCTCTTGAGGATATACATGTGAAGATCAAAGAAAACAATGATAGAAAAGATCAGCAAAATAAACGTGTAACTTGATTGTAATGTTACCTATCACATTATTCCCCCCTGTGTTTTCTATTAATGAGATGTAATTAACGAGAGTCAAATGATCATCAGTTAATGGGGTTTCAGACATTAGATGCTAGCTGCTTACTATGTCCAGGTACAAAAGCAGTGATTAAAGAAGCAAATGAATAACATAGTGACAGTGTGATGTGCATTTCTATCTTTAAGCTGTATTTAGAATATAAGGTTAATCCTTGTTGACGTGTTGGTATTAACATACCTTTCTCTGTTGTAGGTTGTTTTTTTCCCCCTTTTGTTACAATATCTAAGAATGTGGTATATATTCCACAACTGACGTGTACAATAGTAAACATTCTAAAACCTGACAGTGTGCATTAGAAGACATGTGAGCGGGGCATAGAAATAAACTACAGCATTTGTTGATTTGGAAGAAACAAAAATAAAAAAATATCAGTTGCCAGGACACTCAACTGTTGTTAAGGACTTCTTGGAAACGAGTCAGTTTCCTAGAAACTAAATCACGCAGAATCATCATGGGGAAAACAGGAAAATAAAAAAAAAAAGCTATGCTTTATAGATATCTTGTGGCTGGGATTAATTTACCTGACATAAACAACCGGAAATGATTAATTTAATACTGTCTTGAATCCAGATGAGTTTTTATTAATAGGATTATTAATATGATTTATGCATTTCCTGAAATATGATTGAGGGTTTTATTTTTTATTTAAATCATTACAGTGGAGCCACATGGCCTGGTGAGCATGCTTGGAGTTGCAGTCCTGTTCTAATACAAAGCTTTCTGTTTCCTAGCTCTAAAATTGATATGTATATAACAAGTACTTTTGACATATTCTGCTTTTAGCTCTTTGAGGGACAATTTAGAACTTAAAAATTGAAATCCAGCTGTCCTCTGGCATTCAAAGAGTTAAATGCCATTAAAAATGCATGTTGCTTACTTGATCAGGCTCACACCACTCCGTGAATGCTCTAGTCTCAGCATCTCTCTACAGCTTAATGGTAAACATCAAAGCAACAGATATATTAAAACAATATTTTTTTTTAAAGGAACAGGACACATTTTTTTTTACCACCCGTGGTCAGCAAAACAGTAATCACACTTGTTTTGTTGGTGCTGTTTAGTTTCTTTTTGTGGAATAATTTCTTGGTTTGTAATTAGAAGGACAGGGGCAGCATGTTTTTGTCCACAAAATAAATTATGTTTATATTGTATAGCATAACATGAAACTAGATGTGCTGCATGCCTTCCAATGTGGACATCAGAAGGTAGCCCGAAATACGTCTAGCGGTTTTTCTTTCTGTTCCCCTGCCTCTGTTATCATCCATCTGCTTTGCACCAATAAATTCTGCTACTTTACAGCACACTACAAGTCTCCGGATATATTTCTTGGAACGATGTGATGTTAAACCTGTTCTACCACTCTGGCCAGCATTCTCTACAGTTTGGATATTGGGTGGGCTCAGACGCGGTCGCCATGAGTATCACTGAATCAGGGTAAGTTAACCTATGGTGATTTCTATTTGTTCACAATTTTATAGTTTGGGAGGATCAGCGCTATCTCACATAGTGCAGTCACCCAATACTTATTTAGTTACCACACCCTCATTTAACATTTTTTTCCCCTGGTGTTCAAAACATAATCGACAATCAGGACTGTGAGATAAGGGTTTTTAATTGGGACAGTCCCGCATAAGGATAGTGGGTGGCTAGGTTACTGGTGCTTTTGAACTGGAAAATATGCAATCTCCCTGGCTCTGAAATGAAAATGTAACATTAGCTAATTTAGAAATAGAACTCTTGTATCCCAACGCTGACTGGCTGAGAAAGGTGAGAGTTGTAATCTAATTAGAACTGGAATCCGATAATCCTACTAGTGTGATGTCGTGGGGTATTAAACAGGGGCGTATAGTGCCCCTGAGTGACAGGCGTGCTGCCAGTCGGAAGCACACCTGTCACACGGAGACTCAGCCAGCGAACAGCCAGCACACAAACCCCCGGAAATACACGAGTTACATCCGAGAGGCCGGCAGCAGCTACAAATTTGGCAGAAGAGTCACTGATTCTGTTGCCAATTCAAGTATACTTTTAGTGCTGGTCGAATTGGCAACAGAGTAAGTGACTCTGTTGCCGATTTCGCATCTGCCGTCTGTCTTCCGGATGTATTTCCAGGGTTTGTGTGCTCTCTGTTCTGAGCACACAAACCCCAGAAATACGCAGCGTGGCTGCTCCGTGCTAGGTGTGCGGCGCATCCGCCACTGGTATTAAAAAAAGAAAAATTAAACAGTGCTGATCTTGGCCTTGGAATTAATAGACTATCAAAGTATTATGCTGAATAAAAGATTCCCTGAAGTAAAAGCCATATTTCATGCATTCACTGTATTTCTGTTTTTTTTTTGTGTGTGTGAAATGTTGCAAAACATATATATAAAGGGCAAAAGCAAAATATACACAGAAAATTAGTTATAATGGAAAAATGAAAAAAAAATAAAAACAATATGAGTTAAGTGTTTTCTGTTTTGAAATATATCACTTTACATCTAATAGATAGCATGGTGTTATGTGGCTTCCTCCACATGCGTGGGATGAGCACATGTTAAACCAGGCTGTAATAATAGTTTTAACATCTCTTACTGTGAGAGGTGTAAATAACACCCTTCTAAACCTACATAAACATTTTCACTCATATATATTCTAAATCAGTGTATGTCAGGGATATTGGTTGTTGGATGCCATTAGTTTTGGCTTCACTGCTCATGTGTGGGATGTTTTCTACTGGATACCCATTATTACCTTAAATATTGTCATTTTTTTCATTGGGAATAGTGTTTTGGTTAAATTTGTTCACACATTTTTTTTTCTTTCTAAATTTGTCTTTAATAGTTTTCTTTGTGAGTTAAAAATACAATAAAAATAGTATAGAACATACAGAAATACAAAAATATAGCTTTACATTCCGTTTCCTCTTACAGGTGTTAGTATTATCATCTGGAGGAGGTGCATATTATTTACCAAAATAATTAATTTAAATTATAACTCTGTATTGGAAACGTGATCAATTTACTTTACATTTCTAACTATCCTGGGTTTCATCTACCATTCATTATTAGTGTGGAGGTTTAGGGGCTGCTACAGGCCATAAAAGTTCCAAGTATTTATTTTCCGTTACGAAATCCGTGTCTCGTTGTTTGCGAACATACAGCGTATTTAGACTTATTAGGATTGTGTGATGTTATAAAGTTCCTCCACCCAACATTATATACACTATCCCTTATTCCTAGGATACACTACCCCCCCCCCCCCCCCCATCCCAGCCTCCATGTTCCTCAGCATGGAGGTATTACTCAGGGGTTATCCACCTGAACCCTGATTCTATGATTATCCTGTAGTGTTCATACCATCGGTTCAACTTAATACAAATTCACATTCATCCAATCATTCAACCACATACTTCCATCCATCTTCCCTCCTCCCACCCCTGGGCGGGGACGCTCGGGCCCCCTCGAGCTAAACCCCGATTTAGATTTATTCTATCCTGCCTCCAGGGTCATCTCAAGTCCTCATATCGGTCCAGTTAGCCCAAATCTTAAGATAGTAGTCTCGGGACCGTTTGTCTTTCCTATAGAAGTAGTTTTCTGCCCCAGCCTGGTTTCCAATTTGCCTTTCTACTTCTAGCCAGGTGGAATCTCTGGTCTTCGCCAGTATCTGGCTATACAAATTTTTGTCGCCATTAATATACTCAAAAAAAGTACACTACTATATTTATCTCTATAAGGGATATCCCAATGGAACAAGAAAGTTTGAGGCAGTAAGTGCAGGGGCAAGGCAAAGATCTCCTGACATCTACTGGTTAATTGCCTCTTCACCTCTACTAAACTGGGACACTCCCACCATATGTGAAACTGAAAGCCTTGGGAACCACAGCCCCTCCAGCATAGATCATCTGGTAATTGATGAAACCTAAAAAGACGCGTGGGTACCAAGTACCAACAGTGAATGAGTTTAAAATATTGTTCTTGTAAGTTTGCGCAGTGCGTGGCCTTCCTGGTGGCCTGCCATGCACTGTGCTATTTCTGTAGTGGTTCATCCAGTGAGGGGTCTCTCTCCCATCTCACCAGTGCCCCAGATTTGGTCTGTGTTTGGAGATTTTCCAAAAAAAAACAAGCAGCTTGTAGATCATTTTATCAGGAGTAGCAAGAGTCTGCTGGAGATGTATTGTTCACTGAGAAAAAAATGTTTAAGTCTTAAGTAAGTCAATATTTCTGTATTCGGAAGGCTATGGATAATCTGCAGGTCTGGGAAAGAGCGAAGACTATGATTGACAAACAAATCAGATACACATTGAATCCCACTGTTCTCCCAACTGGATAAGTTTATATCATGGATCATCAAAGATATTGCCTGGATCTGAGTATTGTATGTGATCGTTTTTAAAGAACCCATTGTTCTCCGTAATCTGTGTTTATTTTTGGTAAGTGTTCTAATGATTCTGTTATCCGCTCTTAGTTTTCTGTATACTTATGGAGTCAACCTCTGAAAGAGGAATGTATCAACATTGCCTGCTTCCTCCCTTTCCATCCCAGATTATCTGCATTCTTTAATATCCAGGTCAAAACATTGGCCAGCTGACAGGCGTTCTGCAGTGTAATCAGATCTGGAAAGCCAAGTCCTCCTTTTTGGAGATTCCTTTTTATATCTGCCTTAGCTATCCTTGGCTTGCCTGAGCCCCAAACGAACTTAAGAAATTCATGCTCAAATTGTCTCAGTGTATCGAGGGGTACTCTATATGGAATAACTCTAAATAGGAACAAAACTTTTGGGAGTATTTATGATTTTATTATGTTTAGTCAACCTAACCAAGACAGTTCTAAGGACTTCCATGTATACAGAATGCTTTTAATTTCCATTAGTAGCTGAGCATAATTAGTGGGAATAATATTGTCCAAATTATGGGTAATCTTAATTCCCAAATGTGTATATTCTGGGTTATAGATTCTAGGACGATCTTCTGACTGGGGTCTAGGAAAAGCACAATGCACTGAGTTTAAGTCAGATTCAGTTTGTAATTGGACATCTCGGAAAACTTATAAATCAGTTCCAGTGTTGCCGGGATTGAGTGTTTAGGAGAAGAGAGCGTTAATAGAATATCATCTGCATACAGCATAATGAGATGACTAATACTTCCTATTCTGAATCCATTAATGTCTTCAGATTTTCGTAACAAAGCAGCGAGTGGTGCGATTGATAATGCATATATTAATGGGGCCAACGGGCACCCCCTGACGTGTCCCGTTCTTGCCGAGTCCAAACACAAGCCTCCCACTCTAGCTCTGGGGTTCGTATATAGGGCCAAAGTTTTATTGAAAAAGGGGCCAGTTCATCCGAACGCACGCAGGGTCCCCGCCATATATTTCCAATTTACTCGATCAAAGGCCTTCTCGGCATCCAGTGCTAGAAGAACTAATGGAGTTTTTTCACGATGTATTACATCCAATATGCCGAGGACCCTGCGGATATTATCTTCACTAGACCTCCCCTGGCATGAAGCCAACCTGTTCCGAGGTCACAAGTTCAAGTTTAACCGGGTCCAATCTAAGGGAGAGGATTTTAGAATAGATCTTTATGTCCTGATTGATTAGCGAGATTGGGCAATAATTGGGGACCAAGGCCGGGTCCTTCCCATTCTTTAGAATGGGGAGTATAGTAGCTTCCAACATTTCATCAGGGAAGATCGTGTCCCCATTAATACTGTTGTATACTCTCTCTAAGACTGGTGCAATAACTGGATCTAATATTCTATAAAACAAGGCAGAGAAACCGTCCGGTCCGTCCCCGGGATTTACCTGACTTCAATTCTCGAATTGCCCCTGAGATCTCGATCTGTGTAAATGGACAGCCCAACTTCTCTAATTTTTCTGGCGAGATCTTTGGGCGATTAAGATTATCCAAGAACCTAGTCAGATCCAGTTCGTCTATTTGAGTATCCGATATATTATATAACTCCTCATAATAAGACCGGAACGCTTTGCAATGTCACTTGGTGATAGATTTGTTTTCCCCTTAAATATAATTTTTTTTTTATCCTGGCTTTTTGGTTACTATATCTCAGTTTATTAGTGAGATCATGGCCTACCTGGTTATTAGTAGAGTACCATCTTTGTCTGAGTCTCGTCAACGTATAGTCTGCCCTTTCCAGAAGTTTCCTGGTGATCTCCTGCCTGATCTTGACAATATCCACATTGCCCTGTAGGGAAGGTTTTACTTTATTTACTCTCTCGTGTCCCACCAGGGTAATATGGAGGTCCGCCAGGGATTTCCCTCTTTGTTTATTAATCCATGATCCCTGTTTTATATAGTATCCACGCAGGAAACATTTAAGGGAGCACCAAAGATGTGTATCTGATGTATCTCCTGTATCGTTGCCCTGCAGGAAGAGCCTAGCTTGATTAATCAGGTCAGTGCGAGTCTCATCTGCCACGAGAATGGTTTCGTTAAGTCTCCAGGATCTTCTAGATCCATATTCTGGATTCTGTCTAATCTCCATGAAAATCGGGTCGTGGTACGACCAAGTGATGGGTCCAATCAGGACTGAGAACATCGGTCCAGGGTAGGACCCAACATAAAAAAAACATCTATACGCGAGTAAGAAGAATGAACCAGGGAATGAAAAGTAAAATCTCTGTTATCTGGATTTTGAACTCTCCATACATCATAGTAATTAAACCGGGTGAGTATATCCGCGAATCTCTCAGCCCTCTGTCCGAGTTCTCCAACATACTTACAGCTTTTTAATGAGCTTCTGTCGCACTCCACATCTAAAATACAATTCATGTCTCCCCCTATGATCACCAATCCCTTAGCCACTTCATCCAGTCTTAGTAAAGCTGATTTAAAGAATTGAGAAGAGTGATCAGAGGGGGGCATATAGATTCATAAATGTGTATACTATGTCCTTGATTTGGCAGATCAATATAAGACGTAGGCCTTCCAGATCTGTTTCGTGACAAATATGTTCAAATTTATGCCTACCAGCTATTATTATTGCAACTCCGCGTTTTTTCCTATCACAAAGGGAAGACTGAAAGACATGCGAGTATCTCTTATATTTCCAATACTGGTTTTGGTCTCTCTTCCAGTGGGATTCTTGTACAAATACAATATCAATAGATTCTTTTGTCAGTAGATCATATAGGTAGGCCCTTTTATGGGGCGAGTTTAGACCCTGTGGGTTTCTAGAGGCCAATCTAAGTGTCATCTAGAGTGTATAATTATGTCCCCGGAAGGAGGACACAACATTTATCCGTCGCCTTTGTCTTATTAAAACTTTCTTTGACACCGAGTGCTGAGTCTCATACTATTTTTTTATGAGTAAAGGACTTGGGAGACTTCCTGTGACTTCGGCACCAACGGATTAAATAGAGTGCGGTCCGTATCTACTACTTTTTACAACATTTATCCAGTCTTTCTCACACATCCATACCATATACACATCATATCCATCACTCCTTTCAAATGAGCCTGAGATATTAACTCTCAGTTTACTGATAGGACCATTTCCCTGAACCATCTGGGAAATAGTGCGAAGCACTCACGAGCTTAGATCTAATTTTAATCTATCCTTGAGAGCAAAAAACTAACGAGGACCTGAAACCTCAAAACCTCCCGCAGATTATTAGCATCAATGGTCAAACCACCCATGGTGCAATGGATAAGTAGGAAGAGGGAGATAGGACCCAGGACAGACATCACCAACAGCGCTATATGGATTATGTTCCCGTCTAAATCTCCAACAGAGTCTACAAAACAACTCGATATTCAAGACTTTTAACAATTTCTAGTACGGGAACATAGTTCTATTTTTACAGTAAGGAGAGGGGCGAAAGAACAGAGCCCGCCAAAAATAAAAAAGAATAAAAATTTTAAAAAATGTAAAAAAAACAAACAAAGAAAAAGAAAAAGAAAACACAGAACTACTTCAGTACCAGATCCAGTATCGAGCAAGTATCTGATACTCTTCAGGTTGTATCTTAGCATTTAGATAGCATATAACTTGCCCCTTATTCGTGTATGGAATATACCAGCTCTGGATACACTATTTATAGCTTTAATTTACGTGGGGTAAGGGCCAGGGCCATGCCCCACCCCCATACCGCGCAGAATTCAAACAGATTATAGTATACTTTGTTTAACCCATTGCCTCCTATCCACCTCCATATGTAAGTTTGGTCTTAATAGGGTAAAAATTGGTTATGCTATAAGATCCATCCAGCACTGTTTACTCAAAGAATTCTGTGCCGGATAGCCGCACTCGGCCCGAGCCCCCATCCTACACGCATTTATCTACACATAATTAAAACATCTAAAAAAAGAAAAGAAAAGAAAAAAAAAGAAACACAACCATCACATATTTTCTATTCCCCTTTTAAATAGTAAATACCACAGTCCCCCACATCCCTAATACAAACAAGGGATGTGTGGAAGTGAGCATTATAGCTTAATTACAAAACCTAGCGAAAATTCCATATGTACACTTATCACTTTCCATCAATTTTACCCCATATTATGAATTCATCAAGGATTATACATTTAATTGGGTGTAAGATGTGATAGCCTTACTCATCCCGTGCAGTATATATTAACACACAATCTATCCCGCATTTGATTAGCAAAGGCCATATGGTCATAAACCCCAAAGGGGAAAAGATGACCGTTATACATCTGTTGCAGACGAATCTACGTGGATCAGAAATGTTAATAATCTGTGTATATATTCTTATCTCAATTTGTGAAAAGTTTCCACCCTATGTAGCTACATCTTACTCATTCCTCATTCTCTTTTATTTCCTTCTTTCAAGTGAGAAAAATGTGACTTAATTACCTAAAAATTAATAACTATGTCGACTCATAGATTATAAAATTAAAATAAAATGTAAGTATTTCAAACCCTATCCTTTAAATCCTGTGGGGAATTATGTGACAGTTTGTCAATTATTAGAGATATAGACAAGTCTCATCGTGCCACGTTAGCATCATGACCGAATAAAATACACTGCAACTCAATAAACCCACGCCCTCAGTCCGTCTAAACCGGACTTCCTCCTAGTATGCCTCTTTTAGATTTATGTGCTATGTGACCTTGTTACATTGAATATACAGTAATAATCTCTAACTTCGAGTGTTTGAATCTTTGTCCACCTAGTGAAGCTATCAGAAAAAGAAAAAAGAAAAAAAAAGAGGAACAGAAAAAAAAACACATTTTTCTGTCCTTTGTATGATATCTGAAATAGACTACAAAGCTTTAAAATGAATGTAATAATGTTGTTTACACAGTGTACTATGATACTAGATATTAACTCCATCGTGATTGGACTATTAGAAAAAAGTTGGTTGCTCTGGACAAGGGTTGTTGTGTGGTGTTTGTGTTTAGCTATAATTTTCCTCTTTCTCATGTACTGTACCCACACAACCTGTGTAGCGTTTTTTTCAGGATAAGAAGAGCTTTCTGTAGATACCATAATATCATTTAATTTAAGAAAAATAAAAAAAACATGATGGAAAATTGAATACTTTTTCACTTTTACTTTAATAATCTTTATACATCTACAAACTAATGAATTTGTTTGCAAGTTGTGCATTGTTTATTGCTAATCATCCCCCCCCCCCCCCCTGCCCTAACTGTAGCCCAACAAAAAAAAACTATTGCTGTCGGGCAGGAACAGACTAAAGCTGCCAAAAACATCCGGTTGCTGTGATTGGCTGTCACAGAGATTAGGTGTGATGATGGGAGCCTCTGCAGACATGGCTGAAGTGCCTTGGTCCCCTGGCACTCAGCTATGTCTGTTTTAGCCAGATCAGAAATGTAAGACGTGTACAGGCACGTCAATTGTCATTAACGGGATGTTTTCCTGTGATGTGCCTGGCATGTCCGTTGTCATGAAGGGGTTAATTTTATATTGAATGTGTTTTGAAAATGCTGAATGGTTGCTTTACCTTTTATTGTCCAACACTGAACCTCAGGAGTGGCACTGTGTCAAAGGAATGCAAAAATGTCAAGACAGAAAGCTTTCAAGGTTTATCAAATACATGATTGTACACTTCAACTATAAAATGACAACATCGGCTCCATTATCTGAAGTGATCATGCCCCAGTCACACTTAACCTCCGTAAGCCCCAACCATAGCCCATCAAGTCATTCCTTAGACGAATCTCTGTTAACAGACCCAATAATAGCAGACAAACTTCAGTCACATTTATGCAAATAATTCCTGCAAAATACGACAGATGACATACCTTTGCCCACAGTTTGGGAAGCCCACAAGACCTTTATATGTGACCATCTCATTAGCCTAGGTTCTCACCCAAGCTTAGCAGCTATAGAAAACCTAACCTATGAAATCAGTGTCATAGAGCAAAATCAAATCTTCAACAACATCTTATCAATCACTACTGGCGAAAAAAAAAGGTAAACTAGCTGGCCTGATCACCCCAAAACTTCACAGGTCCTTTCTCTGGAAGAAAGAAAAAATAAACTGCTCGGCACTCCAATAAAGATGATGCCCAGACCACCCGTTTATCGTAGCACCATTTATAACCAGTAGAGCCTATCTTCCCTGTACTGTTTGCGTCCCTTATGTTGACCAAAAACCAGTTTTCTGAAAAATCTATTAAACCAGACAAAGTCTTTGCCAGAGCCAATACTCAAAAACACCAAAGGTCCTTCATAGCTAGGATCAAAATTCCAGAAGGTCAATACGTGTATAGTAACAAACAAATTGCTGACTGTTTCAGAGATTATTATTCTGCTTTATATAACCTTGAAACACTCAGCAACTTGAACCTACTGACCTCAAAGTTGAAAGAATTTGCTTGTATCACAAAAACACTTAAAATATCACATTCCCCCTAATTTAAAACAACACTTAGAATGGTCCAATCTGAGAAGAGACAATAGCAGAAGTAATTAAACTTTCCCCTACTGGTAAAAGTCCATGTCCAGATGAACTCAGTCTCTTACTACAAACAATTCAAACAATTCCTTATTCCACATTTTCTTAATTGTCAGCATCCAAGAAACCCATGTCATTATTATGTGTAAACCAGAAATATGCACTAGCTAGAGACCTATTTCCCTTATAAATGTAGTCTTAACCAGACTTCTGAACAACATTCATTGGGGAAAACAGGCGTGTATCCTCCCTACCCTCCTCACTTCCATCGACAGAGAGAAGGCATTTGACAGGGTCAGATGGATGGTTATGAGCACCACACTCCAACAGATGGGCTTTGGCCCACATTTTTATTTAAAACTGTATTGGAGTCTTTGAGACCTGCTCTCAGTCCAAAATAGAGTCAACGCCTGCTGGCCCTGTCAAATGACATGAGACAATGATGCTCACTATCCCCTCTTTAATTGGTCCTAGAACTATTCGCTAATGCCCTAAGAGACAATCCTGATTTTCATGGACTCCAGATGATGTCTTCACACTAACTGACAGCATTTGCAGATAACCTACATCTTATAGTAAAAAAAATCCCCTTACCTCCCTTCCAGCAATTAATTCCATACTAGATCAATTTAGTGCCCTAGACAATTTCAAAATCACTAAATCCTAAGTCCCAAACATCACAGTCCACTCACCTTCCATTCATTGCCCCATTCAGTTGGTACCAGAAGAACACAATCAAATACTTATGAATTTACTTGTCCCCAAATCTTCATAACTTCTACCACATCAATCACAACTTCTTAATAAAACCACTGAAGACAAACCTAAGTAAATGGACCTACAAATCCTTCTCGTGGTTTGATATGGTAAAAACCCTTGAAATGAACATCATGCATAGAATACTGTGTTCACAAAATCTCATAATCCAGTCTCATCCTCATACCAAATCTTAATTGACGACTACTGTTCTCCCTCATTTTATTTCACTAAGCTCTAGGAACTGGACTTCCAGCTCAAGGTCTCAGAGTAATATTGGAATAAGGTCTTTACGGTCACTCAAAAATGCTCTATATCTTCCAAAAGGCAAGAATCAGCATTTAATCTCCTGCTAGGTGGTATTGAATCCCTGCCAATCTACACCAAGAGCAATACATATGGTGGGAGAGGAAAAGACAGACAGACATGGGCAGTGATACTCCGGAAAACAGACTCTGGACTCACCCCTGCAGGGCAAGTCCTGAGTGCAATCTCAGTGCTGGGGTAAGTCCTGGGTGCTGGGGCAATCCTGTGAATGCAATATGCGTGCTGGGGTAAGTCCTGTGAGTGCAATCTGTATGCTTGGGTAAGTCCTGTGTGCTGGGGCAATCCCTGCAAGTGCAATCTGGGTGCTGGGGTAAGTGAATATATCCACCTTATGTACACAAGGTTATATCCCAGACACTGCCCTGGTATATATGCCTGCACATATAATCTTGTGTACATACTGGGGCCTATGTATTGCCCCATGCATGTGGTATATATATATGAGGGCAGTGTGTGAGATATAACCTTGTGTACATATTGTAGGTATATGTTGCTAACTGCAGGGGTATATATCAGTCTTATCTATAAATAATACACTCTTCAGGTATGCTTTTAAAATGCATTCTTTTCCGTTTCATGAGCAAAAAAATAATGTCATGCTATGGCGCTGGTAAAAAAAAACTATTTCCAAGTCTGTTTTTTATTCGCAGTCCCGCACTGTTTACACCATATCATCCATATTTCCCCAGTGCTTTTGGCACACACCTCTGTAAATGGTGGCCCTCCCCCAAAATCCTTAACTTCTAGTCCTAATAAAAACTATTCAAATAATCGGGGACCTTGCTTTCTGACCATCTACTGAAAGGGCCCTTCTTTATAACCCCGCACACGCTATAGGTTTTTATAAGAGATCCCTCGTGATCCATATCCTTAATGCCGCAAAGGCACTCATACAACTACACTGAAAACAAACTTCACCTCCAATATTTGAAGAATGGGTTGGGTCGATGGTGTCTATCCAGACTCTGAAAAACGTAACTCATACAGCACAAAGTAAGGGGCTGGCACATGAAGGAAGATGGTTTGCATGGTTGGAATTTCTGGAGTCACGTATTGTCTTAATCTTGCTACACCTCCGACTGTTTTCAACCAGCTGTCACAGACTTCTTATGTCTTAAAACTAAATTAATGAGCTCTTTCATATCACTAATCATGTATATATATATATAAAAAAAAGTTAACTCGTCATGCAGTCTAGCCGGCGGTGCGCTCCGTGGGCACCGCCAGCTAGTCAGCAACGGGTCCAGGACTAAGCCTCGCACCCGAGGCAAAGCTCCTGGACCCGATCGGTCGATTTCCGGGCATGTGATCGCGGTGATTGAGTGATCACCGCGATAACATGCAAATTAGATGGCAAAGTCAGTGTGTTCACACACTGACTTTGCCTCTAATTCACTCTCTGTGCTTCACATTCTTATAGTGAAGCACAGAAAGTGACCTGTAAATAAAAATAAATTAATTAAATACAGAGGTTAAAAAAAAAAATTTTTTTTAAATTAACCCTTTCATTGCTGATCACAGTTTTTAACTGTGATCAGTTTCCTTCCACTTTATGGCCCTCATTTAGTTTTTTTTTTTTTAAACAGATTTTTTTATTTTTACAATTTATAAAGTTTTTTTTAATAAATAAAGGTAATTTTAATATATTTATTTAATAAAATTTAACCCCTGCATGCCTGTTGCATGATTTTTACTGATCTGACATCGCACTCTTCAGAGTTTTTTTCTGTCTTTTTTGTTATGGGGGGTTTGGGAACCAATATTTTTCTTTTTTATTAGTTAGTTAATTAGGGGGGATAAGTGGGTTAGTGTTGCACTAGTTATGTAGGTTATTACTGGGAAAATAATGGGGAAAAACTTTTTTTTCCTCAAAAATTTCCTCTTTTATATTTATTTTTTAATACTAAAATGTAAATCATTTTTATGTATAGGGTATCAAAAGAAAGCTCTAACTGTCCTTTAAAAAACAACATATAACTTGTATGTACGTTAAATGAGAGAGAGGAAAATTATGTTTCAAAAACCGCGTATTAAAAATTGAAAAACGCTCTGGTCCTTGGCCCAGGAAAATCCCTGGTCCTTAAAGGGTTAAAAGAACTTAGTGGTGTACTAGCAAAACCGTTAACAGATTTATTTAACCAATCATTGTTAACGGGAGTAGTTCCAAAAGATTGGAAATTAGCTAATGTTGTGCCCATTCACAAGAAAGGTAGTAGGGAGGAGGCGGGTAACTATAGACCAGTAAGTCTTACTTCAGTAGTGGGGAAAATAATGGAAACCTTGTAAAAGAATAGGATTGTTGAACATCTAAAGTCGCTTGGATTTCAAGATCAGAGACAGCATGGGTTTACTTCAGGGAGATCATGCCAAACTAATCTTATTGATTTTTTTGATTGGGTGACTAAAATAATAGATCAGGGTGGTGCAGTAGACATTGCTTACCTAGATTTCAGTAAGGCTGTTGACACTGTCGCACATAGAAGGCTTATCAATAAACTGAAATCTTTGAGTTTGGATTTCAATATTGTTGAATGGATCAGACAATGGCTGAGTGACAGGCAACAGAGGGTTGTAGTCAATAGGGTATATTCGATGCAAGGTCTTGTTACTAGTGGGGTACCTCAGGGATCTGTACTTGGACCCATTCTCTTTAATATTTTTATAAGCGAGATTTGCAGCAGGGTTGATATTCATGGAGGGATAAGCCAAATGGATAATGATTTAGCTAAACTAGAAAAATGGTCAGAGCAGTGGCAACTGACATTTAATGTGGACAAGTGCAAACCCAAAAGCAGAATATAGACTATTTGGTACAGTCCTAACCTCAACATCTGAGGAAAGGGATTAAGGAGTAATAATTTCAGAGGACTTGAAGGTAGGTAGGCAATGCAATAGAGCAGCAGGAAATGCTAGCAGAACGCTTAGTTGCATAGGGAGAGGTATTAGCAGTAGGAAGAGGGAAGTGCTCATGCCATTGTACAGAGCACTGGTGAGACCTCACTTGGAGTATTGTACGCAGTACTGGAGACCGTATCTCCAGAAGGATATTGATACTTTGGAGAGAGTTCAGAGAAGGGCTACTAAACTGGTTCATGGGTTGAAGGATAAAACTTACCAGGAAAGGTTAAAGCATCTTAACATGTATAGCTTGGAGGAAAGACGTAACAGGGGGGATATGATAGAAACATTTAAATACATGAAGGGAATCAACACAGTAAAGGAAGAGAGTATATTTAAAAGAAGAAAAACTACCACAACTAGAGGACATAGTCTTAAATTAGAGGGGCAACGATTTAAAAGTAATATCAGGAAGTATTACTTTACTGAGAGGGTAGTGGATGTATGGAATAGCCTGCCAGCAGAAGTGGTAGAGGTAAACACAGTCAAGGATTTTAAGCATGCGTGGGATAGACACAAGGCTATCCTAGCTATAAGACCGGGAACGGGGGACTAATAAAAGTACTCAAAAAAAATTGGGCAGACTGGATGGACCGAATGGTTCTTATCTGCCGACACATTCTATGTTTCTATATCCTTTTCTGTCAGTTTCATTGATTTGTTTATTTCTAGTTTAATAATATATCTGACAAAATCACCTGCTAATATTTAAAATGAATAAAGTATAAAACCACTGCCGAAGCTGAACCTTCTTGAAAAACTTCATTGTTAAAACACATTTAATTCAATTTATTTGGAGCCAGTTCAAAGTTTCCCAGGTACAAATTAAATCAAGAATGCATGCGATTCCTCATTTGGCCACAATGGTCCTGCAGAGATGTTGTTGTTTGACAGTGCTGCTCGCTGTATGTTGCTCTTTTGCGATGCCATGCATACACCTTCAGCACATAGTTCTTAAAGTGACTGCGCTTACTTTTCTACTAGGCCAGGCAGAGTGTGAATGTGTCATCAGATGGACAAGTGATGTCACAGGAATTAAGATGAGAGAGGTGAAGACGCAGAGGGGGCAAGTGAAAGGCTGGTCTCCAAAGGGATGAAATAAAATGGCAGAGGCAGAGAGAGTAGTAAAATACTAAATATATATTTTTTTAAATTAATAATTAAAAAAAAAGGTCAGGATAACTATATTAACAGATTTTTCCTATTTTTTGTGGGTTCTTTATCCAAGAACGATCTACTGTGCAGATATGTGTGCACATGGAATGGTCTTATGCTCAATTTACAATAAATTACCACGATCGCTACGTTGTTATAAACTTATATAATAAATACACTATCTCTAAATTTCTCCCATTGTAATGTGTCACTACAGCTACGCAGGGCCGGTGCTACCATAAGGCAGCACAGGCGGCTGCCTTAGGGCGCCCCAAGGGGGGGGGGGGGGGGCGGGAAAATCGCCCGCTCCCCCAGGCCCATTTACTTATCTCCATGCTGCTCTTCAGGTCCGTGGCTGAGAGGGAAAGCGTTGTGCGCTCCCCTCCAGCCACGCGGATCAATAAAGTTTGTTGAAACTTTTTTTATTCAACAAAGTTTACCTCAAGGAGGTAAGTACTGGGGTCTGGGGAAGGGGGAGGAGGGTGGGAAAATCCTAGCATATTGAATGGCACAATCCTGGGATACTGAGTGGCACAATCCTGGCATATTGGGGGGGGGGGGGCAAAATCCGGGCATACTGAGTAGCACAATCCTGGCATATTGGAGGGGCAAAATCCGGGCATATTGAGTGGCACAATCCTGGGATATTGAGTGGCACAATCCGGGCCTATTGGAGGGGCACAATCCTGGGATATTGAGTGGCACAATCCTGGGATATTGAGTGGCACAATCCTGGCATATTGGAGGGGCAAAATCCAGGCATATTGAGGGTTAAAATCCTGGCATATTGGAGGGGCAAGATCCTGGGATATTAAATGGCATATTGAGGGGCAACATCCTGGCATATTAAGTGTCAAAATCCTGGCATATTAAATGGCATATTGAGGGTCAAAATCCTGGCATTTTAAATGGCATATTGAGGGGCAAAATCCTGGCATATTAAATGGCATATTGGAGGGGCGAGATCCTGGGATATTAAATGGCATATTGAGGGGCAACATCCTGGCGTATTGAGTGGCAAAATCATGGCATATTGAGGGGCAACATCCTGGCATTTTAAATGGCATATTCAGGGGGAAATCCTGGCATGATAATGGCATATTGGGGTTGCAAAATCCTGGCATATTGAGGGGCAAAATTCTGGCATATTGAGGGGCAAAATATTGGCATATTAAATGGCAAAAGAATGGCATATTGAGGGTAAAATACTGGCATATTAAATGAGATATTGAGGGGCAAAATACTGGCATATTGAGTGGCTACATACTGGCATACGGAGTGGCAAAATAGTGTCTCTCAGGTTATGTGTGTATTGGTGTAACTGTGTGTGTTTAAGTGGTAAGGGTGTGTGTAAGTGTGTCACTTTCTGTGTAAGGGTGTGTGTAATTGTTTCACTGTGTATGTGTAAGGGTGTGTGTAAGTTTGGCACTGTGTCTGTGTAAGGGTGTGTAATTGTGTCACTGTGTCTGTGTAAGGGTGTGTGTGTAAGTGGTAAGTCTGTCTCTGTGTGTGACTGCAAGGGTGTCTTTGTGTTTAAGGGTTTCAATGTGTGACACATTTAGAGCATGCGAGTTTAATATTTAGATGTATTTATTTTCTTCACTATACATTATACTTTTATTTATTTATTTATTTATATATATATATATATATATATATATATATATATATATATATATATATATATATATATATATATATATAATGTATGGAGGGTTAATGGTGTGGGAGGCGTGGCGGGTCAGAGGAGGGGGGAACTAAAATGCACCTTCGCCTGTGTAGACGAAAATTCTTGCACCGACCGGCCCTGCAGCTGATTAAATGTGGTAGACAAACCAAGGTGTCCTATAATTTGCTCTAGCAAACATGTAAAATACACAAAGCGAATGGTAGTGAATGTGTAATACTGCTATCTCACTTAAGAATACACCCAGTCAAAAAAGGAAAGGGCCACCCAATAAATAGCTAAAATGTGATCAAATGATAGCGACAATGATAGCAAAGGCAGAAACACATAAGCACTATTGTGAGATAAATAAAATGGAAAAGAATAATGCAAACAATGAGCCAAAAATTGGCATAAAGTACTTGCATGCTGCAACGATATTGTAGAAGAATAATATATACGCATTAAAAACAGTGATAGTGAACAGAAATAAGTAGTAACAATCAAATCAGGTAAATATACAGAGGGAAAATGTATAATGTTTAGTAAAAGCAAACATAGGGTTAAAAGGTCAAATAGCAAAGGATAGAGTTTTTTAAATTACAAATAATAGAGTGCAAAGAAAATGCATACATAGTTGATTGATACTCTGTGGAAGCAGAAGGGATCATAGCTGAAGATAAGCAATATATGGTATCTGAGCCAGTCACTCATTCATCACTATCCTGCAAATCAAAGGAGGGCCCAACATGGTTTGTACCGTACAGGCTGCTCATAAGATGGTAAAAGTAGAGAGGCATGTCAATAAATAGACAGCATGTTTCACAGTCCATCTGATAGGCCCCTTGTCTGGAGCGACCATTTGCAAAGCAGGATGTTTTTTGCCGGACTTCTGGATGTCGACAATGGAGCATAGTTGAACAGGGTCAGTGTAGAATGAAACATTCTGCCCTACGCGTTTTTTTTTCTCAACAGAAAGTTCATTTAATTCTTAGTGTGCCGTAATAAATGTATGTAGCCACAGCAGATGAGGCATCCTTATGTATATTCAATAAACATTATTAAGCATTATAAAACTTTGAAAGAAAAAACATTATAAAACCAATTAGGTAAATATTGTTGCATTATCCTATCACAGGAGCAGCATTAAAAATACTTAATAACACTTAATATATTAAAAACAACACTAGATATACAATTCTAATAAAACCAGTGCTTATAGTTTTTCCCAACATGTAAATTACAGTCATGTGATTATACATATTTTTTCCCGGTCAAAATAGCCCCTGTATTTATCAAGCCAAAATAAACTAAATGAACCTTTTTATTAACTCAATGAGTGCCAAATATGGGTGCAGCCACGACGTTGTGTCATCTAACTAGTTTCCATGTGGCTGTAGCCAGTGTTCCTGCATAGCAATCATGCGCTACCAATATCCATCTTTCAGCAACACTGGTTCTCCAGTTTGGATGTAGTGGTGGCGCAAATTAAAACACATTAATGTCAAGAAACAAATAATATTTTATTCTGAGGGTAAAAGTGCTAATTTGGCAGTACTGTAGGTTAAAAAAAAAAAATTAACATGTGAAGCTAAAAAACAGGAAACATTGAAACATACATATAAGCCTGTTGGGGAAATCAATTAAAGTAGATGAAGAAAAAGAAGAAAAAACAAACAAAAATAATATAAAATTCTGCTGTCTTGTAAACTGCAAAGTGAATCCATCTTTACAAAGTCTATACGATTGCTTTATCTAAAGCCTTTAAAAAGGTGCAAAACATTGCTACAGCATATTCAGCAGCTTTTGCAGAAGCCATGTCAATTTACAAAAGTGAATCCATGCATATGATCTATTTTTGATTTGTAGTCACACTGGCTATGCATTACTCCTTAAATAGAATTGCATAAAAATAGATTTGTTATCCAGGAATGAAATTGTAAAATAAGTGACATATTTTACCTGTTGTGTTTGATTAAAAAAAAAAAAAAAAATGAAAACGTGTAATAAAACAACTTCATAAAACATGTCAAGTTTGGCAACAATGTACGTCTTCTCCCAAATCGCTGGCTGGTCACGTGATCAATGAAACGCATGGATACCATGAACAGTCTGAGTCACATGAGGCCACATGATGCTAGAGAAACTGGACATAATTTTGTGGAATCAGTCCTTTCCTGCCGTTCAGTGTTCCCTCAAGCCATCCTGGCTCCCTCGAATAATGCACTATAAAAATAATAATAATAAAAATAATAAGACTTAATAAAAACAAAGTTGCATTTCTATTAAGAGGCAGGTTAAAATATTCTATCAGTAAAAATAGGTTGCATTTTGTACATGTAGATATTTGCTGGGATAGACTGTGTCCATACTAGGTTTGTGAAAGTCCATAGAACATTATACACGCCAGTAAATGTCCATCATAAACAATGCGGATACCTAGTCATGGATAATTGGATAAACTAATTTCCCAGCACAGACAAATTTAGATTTTACCATTTATTTTAAGCTCAGCATTTAGCAGTTGGTATTTTTTTTTTTTTTTTTTTGAGAGAGAAGCAAGGTATGGATTATCTGCAATTCTTGTCAATATGACACAAACACACATTCAAGACTCTTTGTCAAAACAAAAATAATTCTACAGCAGAATGCATGCAACTACATGCCGATCAAGCTCTGATTAAGGTTTTTTATTATTATTATTCTGGTCAATCCTCATTTTCATAAAAAAACACAATTAGGCCCAAAATATAGCAGGTTTAAAAAAATTGAAAAAGGTACCCTAGCCATAGGAGTTAGCAGCCCCAATTCAGTTACTGGCAATAGTACCTGTGTCCCAACCAAAGGCCAAAATACATATAATGGCAACCAAGTACATGCAGATACGGTTTTGTAGTGAACCTGGCAAGCACAAGTGGCATATTTGGTGGCTAGAAATGTTATCAAATAACAGAGTCAAGGTAACAAGCACTGCATTAACTCAACCACCTCTGCTGGAAGTCTACTCCCTGCATCTACACTTCCTATAGGAAGTACCTCTTATGTTTGCCCTAAATGGGTTCTAGACACACATTTTTAGATACAGTACTGCCCTTTCTTTATGCACCATCAATATGAACTCTTCATTTATTAGAATTATTACTCAATAAGTGAACCAAACCTGTATTGATTAAAACATATGGTGAGAAGTCTTAGAAGCAAGAGAAGGTGAAGAAAGATCAAAACAATCTAACACAGCCTGCAAAGCCCCTATTTTGATGAGTCAAACTGCATTTCCTTTTTACTTCAAATTAAAGTGCTGAGTGCTTTTAAATTATGTTGATATAAACACACTGTGAAAGTCAGACACCTATACTCCATTTGTATGATTGCTCATTTTACATTTCATTAAAAATACACTCCCTCTAAGATGTCAATAAGTGAATGAAAATGCTTGAATTAAACACCCGCTAAAGAAAAAAAATCATTTAATAAGGAGCAGAAAACATTTATTAATTGCCCATCAAGTAACACTCCAATTAACCTTTTATACAATTAACAAAAATGAGAAATGATGGAAAACTTCAGAAGCCAGAAAGGGAAATATAAATGTCATTTACAACTGAGAAAGGAGTAGCCCCTCCAGCATTGTTTTGGTATTCGCTAAACAGTGAAAGGACAAGCGAATGGAAGAAATCAGGCATCAATAGAAACATAGGCAAGTTGGACTCCTACATATATAACACACTGTAATCCAACTGTTAGTGGATTGAAAATTGTTGAGGACATATATTTGATGATGCTCAGCACCACAGTTAGGGTGTCATTACGGATTTGGGGGAGAATGGTATGATAGAGGTGATTTTGTACCAAATTCATTCAAGTGTAAATGGTTTGTTGAGAATCATGGAAAATATTACTGATTACTTAACTGGGAGTTTTATACAGATTAGGGTTTTAACAACCCTGCTGATGTGATTAATATCCCTGGTGGTCTGGTTGTTATCATGAGGTCTGTACATTCCACAATAGTCAGTAAAGACTGGGAACATGGTACAACATCAAATTCTACTTTCAGCGATAAATTATGACGGACGCTGAAAACCAATAAAGCTCCATACACTATCCCATATTGTGGGGCAATGCAAATGAAAGTCATAACATCAAATGAAGAATTGAATTATACGGAGTGTCTGTATTTACTTTCTTACAAGGGCATAAACATTACTATTTATAAAACACATACAAATGTGCAAACTAAACCTGGACTGACAAGGTGGCTGCCACATGAAATGTCGGTTCACAAAACTTTAAGTAAGATCTGTGAACAGACTAGGGTCAAAAATCCATCTTGGAAAAAACACCACTGTTAAACACTTGTTCTCCAGTACAGAAGAGCTTTTTCATTTTTTTTTTTTATGTTTGGCAATATGTTAATGCACTAAACTATCTAACGCTCAACTCCAAAGTTCTCTTTGTGTTTCTTCGCTTTCCTGACATGTGGCTTTGAACTAGATATCTCACTGCCCAAGCACTGCACTATGCGCTCTCTGGCTTTCCACAAGATCTCACGTTTTCACATTGCATGATGGGAAGCAGGTCAAATTACTTCCTGCAAGAGACACTGTGGTGCAATATGTACAGCTGCACACACTGAGGTGACCTTTAAAAGGCTTCCCACATCTACCATTAACCAGTGGAGGCATATTCTATGCTGCTGCAATGACTATAAAGCACACTGCATCTCTTTTTTCAAAGACAGTTAGTATATGAGAGCACTATGCTGTAAAATAGGTGGGGTTTTTTTTTTTTAAATGTTTGCTGTATGCTAATTTAAGATTTGTGTTGTGTGTGCCAAGGCTGGCTCTGCCTGTAAGCCTACAATCCTGAAGACACATCTTCCATTATCAACAATTAAAATTCAACATGTCACTGTACACATATCCAAATGGTTTACTATCTTGTTTAGGAGATGTGTTAGTATGAATTCTATAATATTCTTCAAGGCAATCTTGCAAATGGGATACATGTTGTTATGTCCTACATATAAAATATTATTATATACCCTAAGACTGCATAGATGTAGCTCCATTCTTCTTCTGTAACTCTGAATGCAGACACAATAAGAGAAAAATCCCATCCACTCCCACTGACACATTTACTGAATATGGATATCTGCAAAGCATGTTAACCTGCTGCAGCTCTATATTATTTTTCATTAAAAGATGAATACAGGTGATATTATAACTACAGTATCTCTAGGTCTGTCTCATTCATAAAAAGGGGAAAGTGGAAGCCAGTTTTTATCTCGTTATTTGAACAGTATAATTGTCTAGATAGAAGCAGTGAGCATGAATGTTTATACTCATGGAAGCTTGAAGGGGAAGAGAAGCAAACAAATCATGTCAAGTTTAACACTTACAAATGGAAATGTAAGGTATTTACTCACCATCCTCAAACACTGCTCCCACTTGAAAAGATAGCTCTGTGCTATGCTCTGCCTCACAGGGAAACACAGCCTTTGCCTTCCTGTTACAAGAGCTGCAAAAACAACAAACAGGTAACTGATTTAGGCCAAGCAAATGCTGGGGAGATCAGAAGTGAGGTTAGAGAGTGGAATGTAAAATCCTGGGGCTCTTGGTACAAAGTATAGCATGTCTAATAGGTTTGCTGGTCTGGGTGGCATCAGCTGTTTGCCTGACACACTCTGAAGTACATTTTATTATAGCGTTTCAAGTGTCTTAGTACTTAAGTGTGTTTGTATAGAACACCTCTCACTAATAACTAGACATGTGAAGGGCAACAGGGGAAGGGAAGGAAAAATTTGCAAGATGTTGCCCTGCTTCTCTCAAAAAAGTTCCTTAAACAAAAAATCTCAGCGCACCCCAGACTGACAGACCCCAAGAACCTAAGAAAGAAATGCTGCCTTACTGTGACAGGAAGGGAAGGTTGCCAGCAGCCTATTTGTGTTTTCAAGCATTTGGCCAAAAGTAAGACCACCAGTGCAGTGTGCTACTTGCCCCATACTACTTGGGCTACCTTGGGAGCCCTGCTCAGAGCTAGAAGCATATTATTAACCCCACAGTGACCGGACTTATAAAACATATTTTGTTATTCTGGAAAGTGGCTATTTTGACACTTCTGCAGTGTTTGTGTTTAGCTGTAATTATCCTCTCTCATTTAGTGTATCCACACAAACGATAGAATTGTTTGTATCTGCATATGAAGGGCTTTCTTTAGATACCATTATTTTTTATCATATAATATAATTTACTTTAAAAAATGATAAAAAAAATATGATGAACATTTTCTAACTTTGACCTGAAAAATCTATTATACAAACAGTAAAAAAGACCCCGTCTGTATAGTTCCTAATATTTGCCCTGAGTTTAAATGAACAATCATTTACACATCTACAAATGCTAATAAAAAAACCCTGCTGAATAGATTCTTATAAGAGGGCCCAGAAGGACTGTCTTTTCCATGTGCGCAGCCCTATCTCTTCCCCTTTTTTGATGGTGACAGATCCTGGATAAAAGCTTCCTGCAACACAATACCAGCTGGATGACTCCACATAACAGGAGATCTCATGCAAGTTGCACCAGCTAGCTCTGTGTTCTATCATCTGGCCACCTGTTTTCAGTAAGCCTACAGACAGGAATTTTGGCGTGATTGTTGCATTTCTGATTAACCCCTTAGTGACAAGACATTTTGACCTTGACTTTCCCTTGGTGACAAGGGCTGTTTTTTCATTTCTGGGTTGTTTGTGTTTAGCTGTAATTTTCTTCTCTCTCACATACTGTACCCACACAAATTATATGTTGTTTTTAGCATCATAAGATGGGCTTTCATTAGATACCATTATGTTCATCATATCTTTTAATTTACTACAAACAAAAACATAAAATATGATGAAAAAATAGGAAAAATCACTTTTTCTAACTTTGACCTAAAATATAATTTACACAAATAGTTTCTAAATGTTGTCCCGAGTTCAGAAATATGCTTGTTTCCATGGTTTTCTGCATTTTTTTGCGAGTTATGGGGCAAAAACCAAAAATAGTGTTTTTTTCCTATATTGACCTTTTGACCCCAACCCGAACCCTAAATTTAACCCTAACCCTAAATGTAACCCCAGCTCTAACCCTTATGCTAACCCTTAATAAATATGAATGTAAATTGAATTGTAACCCTATCCCTTATGCTAACCCTAATTTAATTGTAACCCTAGCTGCTATTCTAACCCTAACCCTAGATTTCAGCTAATTAAGTCTTTTTTTTTTAATGGAATGTTGCTGACTGCCTTTATTCAGAGCGTCAGATGTGAATTATCTGTTGCTCCTGCATTATGGTGCCCATGAGCGCTCCATGAAGTGATCGTGGGTGCCCCAGAGCCATAATTTCGGTACTGGCTATTGCCTCGACAACGAGGCAATAGAGCAGCACCGTCAGAGCTCGTTTCACTGCAGGACGTGTCAGGCACGTCCATTGTCGGGAACGGGTTAACTGCCTTCTTGTAATTTTGAGCCTCCAGGATCACACCAATTTGTATACTTTTTGTATATTTTTTCATGGATATTTGGGACAATTTTTTGATACACATTAAGGACTTTGCAAGCTGTTTTTTTTGTACACTGTGAAGCAGTATTTCCCCACGACCATTACAGTCTCTGCAGCTTATGGCGGCATATTTTCTGCAAGTCATGGGACAAAAACTAAAAGTAGTGTATTGCTTATTCCTAACTTTC